>CM067365.1:29184745-29927245 GCA_034401795.1 Chaetoderma sp. LZ-2023a | reverse complement strand
GGATTATTTTTGAAAATTTTATCATTGGAAATAGTCTTCTCTTGGCCGGCAGATGGACATTTCTCAACACCATTAGAAATGCTGGTTTTAAATGTCTATTTTAACACAGATTGGTCAATAAAATTTAGTTTTTCCTATAATGAATGTGCATTTACAGGTCTACAGATTATTTTTGAAAATTTACTATTGTAATGACTGATATTTTGGTGACATGACGATTAATCCTTTATTAAAGTTAGTATTAGAGGGTACTACCTAGTATGATATTTCCAGTTATCAGAAAACGTGATGAATACGTTGATAAACAAGACAAATCAGAGATTGCAAACCATTGCACTCTTGTTTTTGTCACACTGTAGATTTTTTGGATTTTTCAGAGTTTCAGGAATCTTTCTGATTTTCTGGATGTTTGCTCTTTCTCGAATCACACCCACAGTTGGTTACGCCTCATGTATGGCCATACCCAACCTGCTATTAAAATGTGAACGATATCGGACCAGAAGTTTCTGAAATATCCATAGATCCAGATATGATCTGATCCGGATCTGGCCTATTTTATGTGGATAATGGCCAAAGTCTGGAAAATCCTCTTGCATGGTAAATTCCTTTGTAGTGTTAAAATTTGGCCCAAATCTGATAAGGAGTTTTTTAAGTACTGCTCTGGTCATGTATGCATGCACACAAGTAGACAGACACAAATGCAATAGTATATCCTATCCTTACGGGGCGAGAGTGAGTAATTGAATTGGACATTCTTACTGCAACAAAATAGGTGCCAACAGCATCCAATCAAATTAATTTTAAAATATTCATGTTTTTAAAAACATTTGTTATCAATATACTTTCAGATTATGGAGGCGGTTAAAGAAGGGAAAGTCAAACTGAGCCAAATCCTCACCACACACCATCACTGGTATGCAATGATATTAACCCTTTAACCCTCGAATTTGTTCCAGAAAATTTCAATTTTCTCATAGAAAATATCCATATGCAGACCAAGAGAAGACTATTTTTGAAAATTTATCACTGGAATGACTGGCTCGGTTATCGAGCCAGTAATTCCAATGGTAAAAATTAAAAAATAGTCTTCTTTTGGGCTGCAAATGGACATTTCTCAGGACCACTGCAAAGCCGTTTTTGGCTGATATGAGGGTTAAAGGGTTAATGGACAACCCAGACTATGATTAACTCTTTTATGGTCAAATTTTAATTTGGTCGAGAAAATCTAAATACATGTATTTCCCTTTTGAATGTCCTTTAGTAGATCAAGGAAGGTAGGAAAACACTTTTTGAAAATTTACCACTGGAATGACTGCCTCGGTAACCGAGCCAGTCATTCCAGTGGTAAATTTTCAAAAAGTGTTCTCTTAACCTGTAAATATTTATTCCACAAGACCACTTCAGCTGTCGGTTTTGGCCATCGTGATCACTGACCAGTAAAGGGTTAATGCTGGTGTCTCTACAAAGATGTCCACCTGTATGTCATATTTGGGGAAATTTTATCGCTGGATTGTCTTGCTTGATATCTGAGCCAGTCATTCCAGGCATCAATTCCCAATGCTTTTTTGGATTCTGTACTGTCTGGAAATTATATGGCATAATTACTAACCTTTTAACATCCAAACCAGCCAAAAATGGCTTCTGCATAAGCGAGACAGTCAGTCCAGTGGTAAAATTTCAAAAATACTCTTCCGTTGGCATGCAAAAGGATATTTTCTATGAGAAGATTGAAGTTTTTCTGACCAAGCGTGAGGGTTAACGGGTTAAACCCCAAAATAACAGATTGGCGCAGGTAGATCGGCACAGGTGGGATCCACCTGTAGCATAAACTGGCATGGAAATTTTCAGCAATTTCAGACTCCTTAATAAATGACAATTTTGAAAAATAAAATGTCTTTCTGTCTGAAATGCGAAAAACCGATGTATTGCAAGTAGTATTTCAAGATATTTCAGCTTTTCTGACGTGTCTGAAGTGACTCAAATTTGGTACGGTGATATCGTGTGAGATTTTGATTAAGATTGTGCTTATGCAGAATTCATCCATATTCACCAAAACATTTCTAGCTTAACCCTTTAATGGTCAAGCCGGCCAAAACCAGTCTCTGTTATGCTCTTGAAGAATGTCCATTTAGGGACCAAGTGAATATAATTTTTGAAAATTTACCACTGGAATGACTGGCTCAATAACCGAGCCAGTCATTCCAGTGATAAATTTAAAAAAATTATATTCACTTGCCCTGTAAATGGACATTCAATAGGCAGATGTTTAAATTTTCTTGACCAAATTTGAGCATTAAAGGGTTAACAATCTTTTGTGATGATTTCACTTTACGCTAGATTACAGTAGGATGCTGAGGTATTTTATTTTATTTTGACATTGATTATGATATGTGTAAATGATGATATTCCCTGGATAACACAGGTTACGGGGCCACTACCGAGCCAATATTGGCCTAGTATTGGCCCAGCAACCTGTATTATCAGTGTGATATGTTGCTATGGTACTTGCAGGGATCATGCTGGTGGTAATGATAAGCTGGTGAGTCTGGCGGGTAAGCTGGAAGTACGAGGCGCAGATGACAGGATTGATGGATTAACGCACAAAATGAAAGATGGAGACGTGTTCAAGGTATTCTTTCCGTATATTTCTGATTTCTTATAATCTAACGCTTTAACCCTTACAGGCCAGAAACAATAAATTCTTTATGATGTAAGGAATATTCTGTTGAATATTTTGAAACTAATTTAAGGGGGAGCTATTGCTGTCTAGAGCAGCAACATTTCAGTCGATTCGATTTCCAGATTTTGAAAGGAATTTTCTACAGGTATAGCGTTTTGAAATTGAGTCACTCATTCTCAGTGGTGTTTGTCAATGTCCGATGGTCAATGTCAATGGTTAAGTGGTTAATGGTCAAGCCGGCCTGAAGTGGCCTATGCCCGCAGTCGTCATGAGAATGGCTGGCTCGGTAACTAGTAAATCTTGTGATAAATCTTCAATATTAGTTTTCTCTTGGACTAAAAATGGACATTCAGTAAATATGAATTTAGATTTTCTTGACCAATATTGACCGTTAAAGGATTAACTGTCTCCTAGTCTTGCGCGATTACGTGATTAAATCGAAAATCGTGATTATGTTTTAAATCATGAATTTATATGACTAATAATTAAATAATCGAATAATCGTGTATATTTTCTATTGCATAAAATTTTTCAAAACCTAACTTTTAATTACGTTTTAATGCAATCGGTCATGAAAAATTACATTTTGGTTAGTGAATGTTGCCTGGCTCGAGAATCGCATTCCAGTGATTCATTTTCAAAAATCGTCTTCTCTTGCCCTGCAGATGGACTTTTCTAAACACCATTGCAATTGATAGGCTTTTGTTGTTATGTCTTGGTAATTAGTATCCAAGCTGATTAATCGAGTAATCAGGATTATTTTTTAATAATCAATCGCGATCACTCAACGCAATAATCGCGCAAGCCTCCTGGGTCCTGTTTGTTCTGTATATCATGATGGCTGGAGTTAACTTCATTTAAGTTGTTGCTATCTATTGTTTAAGAATGGCAATCAATCTCTCTTCAACTACACTCTTTACATTCTTACAAATGCTAAGATGAGATACAATGTGAACTAGGGCTGGGCGGTTTGGCCTAAAAGAAAACCGGTGACGGTATCACTAATTAAACCGGTTTAACCGAAATACCGGTTTACGGGGCTAGAATGATCGAAAATAATTAGATATATGAAAATATGCTGTTTGCATTAGCTACAGTACATGTGTTTTGCGATTTGACAACTGACATAAATTGCCACGAAATTAGAACGGTAACTACGTACGACGGTTCACTTCGACGCTATCTTTCTCAAAATAGTTAAAATAAATAAAGTCTGGTTCATGTGATGTCGTTAAATTAACTCCCTAACCCCTAAAATGTTGATTTTCCACACTCTTATTAGGTCATTATTTTGGAAAGCGTAGTAAAATCAAACGCATGAAAATAGGAGCCCAGATATGAGAGTGAGTTTAGGCCCTTAGTAGAGTAGCGCTGATACAGTAAGCATTCGTATAACCATCTACAGTATGATCTAGTCTAGTAAGTCACGTGTTTGTATAACCATCTACAGTATGATCTAGTCTAGTAAGTCACGTGTTTGTATTCGATATTTAGTAATACTTGTCGTTCACGCGGGTGAATGTCATTCAGCACGTAACTAAAAAGTTATCATTTCACGGAAATCGTACCTCAAGAATTCTCATGTAAAGTCATCTGTTTGACTATTTCTCGAGAGCATATGCCATAATAAAGAGATTATGATAATTTGACAACATAAACGCAATGATTCACACGAATCTAACTTAAATCTACTTAAATCAACACACCGTAGTCTTGCAGATATACGAAGATGGCCCGGCCCGTAAAACAAAACGATGTGATTCTAACTCTATCGACCAAAAAGTCACGTGATAAAAAATACTACTATTTACAAGAATTTCATTCATAAAATCAGTAGTAGTGAATATCCTGGCAGAAGAATTTCGTTAACAACCAATCACATTATGGCTGCTCGTATTTGAGAGGCTAAGAAGTTTATTTTACTTGTAACTGGTCCTGCATAAGAAGCGGCTAAATCGTTTTCATTTCTCGGGCGTTCAAGCAATTTGTCTCATATGTTTTATTCCGTGCTGGATCATTTTATGTTTGTCAAAATCTAGGGGAAATAATGACACATTTGGATTGGGAGTTCATTGTATAGCGTCTTTATTGTCGTAGCGCGTTTCTTGATTTTTTTTTATCGTGTCACATGTGGAATCCTAATTAAACAAGGTACACACTTGAATTCCCAAAAGTATTATTTGTTACAAAGAAGAAATTCAGATTTTCAAATTATTCAATCTTATCTTGAACTGGCAGAGTTTGCGTCATATAAAATTCACTGCTGGTAAATCAAATCATATTTGCCCAGTGTCATCCTCGCCCGATTTGTTGGGATTTCACCAATACCCTTGCTTTCCCACGGCTACATGTAATAGTATGATTGTATTTTATGGCCACTATTAGCAAATGGTTACCCACTAAATGATAGTATTAAACTTGAGTCAAGATCAAACTAGTTTAGGACAGTCACTAGATTTCGCGCAATGGCGATTTTACGGATGGTTTTCAGTTTTCTTATTTTCGTAATGGTTTTTAAACTGTCGCCATAAAAAATGTGAGACGGTGTGAAGCCGGTATACCACCCAGCCCTATTGTGAATGCAATCCCTATTCGATCTACTCAGTTATAATGGCAATAAGTAGTTCTTAATCATTTCTTGAATCTTGAAGATTGATCAAGAAAATTGTCTTTTTGCAGGCCAAGACAAGACCATTTCTGAAGATTGAGCATTGGAATGACTGGCTCAGTGATCAAACCAGTAATTTCAGTGGTAAATTTTCAAAAGATAGTATTGTTTTGGCCTGCAAATGGACATTGCTCTAGACCACTACAGAACCTATTTTTGGTCAGCTTGTCATTGGCAATTAAAGGGTTATGCTGCTTATAATACAACGTGAACAATGTTTCTAGTCCGTTTGAATGCTAGTTAACCATTTAGTGATCATACCGACCAAAACCCACCTCTGCAGTGGCTGGAAGGAATGTCCATTTTCAGGCCAAGAGAAGACTGTTTTTACAAATTTAACACTAGAATGACTGGCTCATAACTGAGCCATTCATTCCAGTGGTAAATTTTCAAAAAAGTATTTGCATAGCCTATAAATGGCCATTCACTAGCAAAAATATCAGTTTTCTTGACCAGACTGACCATTAAGGGGTCAATGTATGGATCGGTTGTATGGACTTCATTGCTATAGGCTGACAACATGTTCTCTGAATCGTAGTGTATCCATAATAAATTCCATTATCAGATTTACTTTTTCCGAAAATGGCGGGGATATTGCAGTCATGTCCGTCTGTCCATCTGTTGGTTTCCTCTGAAACCATTGGCAAAATTCAACTAAATTTGTTATCCGAGTTACCCATATGATTGTGGATTGCAAGACCAGATTTATATTTGGCTCTGCACCCTGTGGACCAATGAGATGGTCCAAAATGTCAAATCTTGACAATTTTGTTTATGATGGCCTCCGAAACTGGTTGGTGGAATTCAATCAAATATGGTATGTGAGTTACCCATATCACTGTAGATTACATGCTGACAATTCTGTCTGACCCAGAATGTAGTAGGATCAAAAGGTCAAATATCCAGGGTTGACCATTTCCTGTGAAATACTAGTGTTTCACAGGGCAGGGGGAAATACTTTGACATCAGCTGGCAATATCACAGTGGGCGTCTGCACATAGGACATAGGACAAACCTCTTCATAGTGTGAATGATTTGTGTGAGTGAGGATACAGTAGATAGTCTTCTAACTGCTACATGAACATCCACTGAAATGACATGTCAATTTTGATCAGTTATTACTGGACAATAAAGCACTTACTATCTGTTTAGGTCAGAAGGTGAACGTTGGGGATTTGTGATAGCGTGCCATTAACTGCACGTTCTAGTTAGTTTTTATCTCGCCTGCGATGCAGAAAATGAGACAGTCCGTATCATTTTTAAGGCAACCGTGACAGAAGCAATGTTGCTGCTTTAGTGGTCAAGATTTGTCAAGTAAATAGGAAGTTTTTAGTTTTGCTTAGTAAAGGGACCTTTCCATTTTTAGCTATGCCCCGCCCATCACTAGCTAAGCTCCACCCCCACCTCGCCGTGTTGGGATTGATCGATCCCCAACTGCCCTAGCTATCAATTTCCTGAAAACTATACGGGAAAGCTGTTGAATATTTTGTAACTAATTTGACTGGGTACTGTTGCTGCAAATTAGTTTCAAAATATTCAACAGAATATTTATTAAATAGTAAAAGCAAACATTTTGTACAACAACGCATAGACCGTCTTCAAATATGCATTCGTGACATACTTATCGACATCATTCATGACATCATTCATTATGATGTCAGTGTATACATCACACAGTTCATTATGATGTCATATGATGGGTGGGTACTCTGGAAAGGTGAATTGGCCACTTATAGGCCACCAGAAGACTATTTAGACCTGTAATTAATTAACATGTTTTCAAAACAATGTCCTTTTGAACAAACTTGGTTCAACGCTTGCCCTATTTTGACATGTCTTCCAGTCCAATTATTTTTAAAATATTCAACAGTTAAGTATGTTTATATTATATATATATTATTTTTCACCTAGCTTGGCAGTTTGCAGATTCGTTGTATTTTCACGCCTTGTCATACATCAGGCCATGTTTGTTACTTTGTAGAGGGAGCTGCGGGTGAGCAGCCAGCCGTGTTCACAGGTAAAAAAATATCCTGATTAATCTTAATGCTTTTGTACCCAGAAATGGCCTCTACAATGATCTTGAGAAATGTTCATTCGCAGGCCACGAACAAACTGTTTTTTGAAAATTTACCACTGTAAAAGCCGATTTGACAACCAAGCGAATCATTCCAGTGGTAAGATGTCAAAAATAGTCTTTTCTTGGCCTGGAAATGGACACTTACTAATGATAAATTCTCTTGCCCAACCTTGGCCATTGAAGAATTAACTCTGTATCTATGATGACAGGCTCAATGCATTGTTCTTAAATTTCTCAAGAAACCTGTTCAGTATTTTATAAAATAATTTCATTGAAATTGTTTTCTCAGTGAACCTATACCATGGCAACTGTCCGTTGGCTCTATTTGTCCATCAACCGTAATTCTTTAGAATAGCTCATGAACTGCTGGGCCAATTTTAATTGGCAAAAAGCATCTTTAGAGCATAGATACAAAATTTTCAAGCAAAGCTGATTAGTTGATTTGTCTCCGGCCATCTTGGTTTTTGCGCTATTTTTATAAACACCTTTAAACGGCTTTTCCAAAACTACTTGGATGAATGGCATGCAGCTCAAGAAAGCTCATCTAGGGCAAGCGTTGAACAAAGTTTGTTCAAGAGGACAGGATTCGTCGATTTGCGTAGCAATCATTTTGCATTACCGTTACCTAGTTTTCACAAAACATACTCTGGAAAAGCTGAAAGGATCGGGATGAAATTTATCAAATATAAATAATAATATAATAGGGACATTGATAGATTGTGACGGAGAGAATAACGATGTATATATACAGGTTTTGGTAGGTGATTCGGATTAATGGGCATGGTTGTTTAAATGTTCTAATCTAAGATGATTCGTCGATTTGGATTTTGTGCTCTTAGAAACACGTTTAAAGATCCTGAAAATTATTTGGCCGCTTGACATGAAACAAGTACCTTCATGTATAACAATAGCTGAGCAAGTTTGTTCAAGAGCACCTGATTGGTCGAAGAGCTGAGCAAGTTTGTTGAACTTTGTTCAAGAGAACATGATTTGTAAATTTGCTTCTCACCTTTCGTGAATGACCTAGTTTGGTCTTGCCTATGATGCAGTAGTGATACATAGTTATCAGTTTTCAGATGATCAGGCAGCGATGGAAACCTTATGATTGCCTGTGCTGTGAGGAATGTACTTCCTGACATTGAGGTCATACGGTCAAAGTCACTACTACTCGGTTTATACTTCAAAATTGGTTGATCTTATTGGAACTAAGCATGATTGGCTATGCGGTTAGAAATCAGTGTGATGACACTGAGGCCACAACTTCAAGGTCCTTATCAGCCAAGAGGAGGACAGACAGCACATTTCATTTCAGAACTCTTGTATAGACAGAATAGCATTATGTCATCGTTTAATGAGTGTCAAAATGTGTTTTAATATATTTTCTCTTAATATCAGGTGACACCTTGTTTGTCGGTGGATGTGGCAAGTTTTTTGAGGGCACAGGTCAAAATATGTACGATGCTTTGGTGCAAAAGTTGTCAAAGCTTCCATCCGATTCAGTAAGTCCTATGATTGTACATTATCTGACGAACAAACCTTTCAACTTGTTTACTGTTAAAGGAAAATGACGAGAGAACTAACATATGCTCTTGAATGATACGTTTATATAATAATCAACCTATAGCCACGATTAAAAAACAGAAATAAATCAGAACAATTTGAAAAAAGCGGCTAAATACCATTTATATCACTCTGGCGGGAACCAATTAGTGATGCAGCTGGTCCTATGCGCTCTGACGTATGCCGGGCGAATAAATAATATCCCCTACAGCTGGTCATATAATCTCAGTTATATTCACCTTAAGCAGATTAGCCACCACTTGCTACAGGTAAAGTACTGTCTAATTTTAAAACAATTTGCCTGTAAGCCGTTGTTTCCAGTGACGGGATATATTTTCAGTCACACAAACTTGAAAATATTCAGTAGGTATCATGTTGCGACCCTGGAAACCAGCTGTGTTTTTCGAAATCATTCTGACCGAAACTTGTTGCTTCCACTAGAAAAAGTGACTCAAATATAATGTTTTTAAAAGGATTAATAGTGAATTAACAGTAGCGAATTAATCGCTCTACATCAGCGCCTATAGAGAATACCACTCATACCACCTGCGAAACTATATTCAGGTTTGCTTTTGTTGTATTCAAGTACACAGTATACCTGCACACACAGTTGACACACGGCAGAGTGCGAAGCACCAGTGACGTTACTAATTGGTTCCAAGTTGAGCGCTCCTAGATTTTATAAATGCTTTTTCTCAAATAATCCTGATTCATTTCCATTTTTTACCGGTGGTAGTTTATTTAATATTGTATGAAATTACCAATAAACATCATTTGTTATCTCCCTTGTCCCTTCATTTAACTCTTTAGCACTCAAGCCGGCCAAAAATGGCTTCTGCAGTGGTCGTGACAAATGTCAATTTGCAGACAAAGAGAAGACTATTTTTGAAAATTTACCACTGGAATGACTGGCTCAATAACTGAGCCAGTCATTCCAGTGATAAACTTTTAAAATTTGTCTTCTCTTAACGTGTAAATAGACATTCACTAATGAATTTGGGTTTTTTCTTGACCGATTTTGACCATTAAAGGATAAATTATCTAAAGACAACTACACATGCGGAAGTTGTTGTAAATTTTGTTTAAGTGAGCACTGTTTTTGTTTTCAGAGGGTATACTGCGGTCATGAATATACAGTGAGTAACTTGAAGTTTGCTGCACATGTGGAGCCGGGCAACCAGGACCTTAGTAAGAAGCTTCAGTGGGCACAGGTGTGGATTAGCAATATATTTAATTAAAATATAAAACATTCGCTATCTTTTTTTAATATTCTGAAAACAATTTGACTGAAAGTTGTTGGCTTAGCCACCAACAACTTTCAGTCAAATTGTTTTCAAAATATTCAGTATAGCCAGAATTAAACCCAATGGAAAAGGTAGTCTTTAGCAATTCAGCAGGCAGACAGTTAATATGAACATTAGATAACAAGCAAAATGGTATAATGCAGGCTGACAGTTTAGCTGTATAATCGTATAATGGTTTTGTCTGCAATATCAGCGTTATCAACACAACACAGTGAAGATTCAGTGTAAAGTTAGAGACCTATCTTAGAGACCCAATACCTGGTAAATCTCAAAACCTAATATGCAGAAATATGTGCATAAAACGGTTCTAGTGCGGCAATACTCGCACTTGAACAGCGTTTCTTGTAAATACGACCGCATAATTGTAAAAAAGATGCAAATTATGAATTTTACAAATATTGAAATTGCAAGCATAACAGAACTTACAAATTTCACAGAATGCCAGAGTATTTAGTAGGCCCGGGCGCTGTTGCGTTGCGTAATCATAGGGATGTCGGTAACTGATTAATTAGTTTGATATCGGCTCTATAAATTATTGTTGTTCAGCGGCTCAGCACTGTTAGGCTTTGTTGTTTAAGGCTACACGGGTGTTCTCTGCACACTGGCGCCCCTATTTTCAGCGACTGTCTAGACATATTTAAGATTTTATGAATTCCCTCGAATCTGAGTGATCTGTAAAGAAATGTAAGAAACACGTGTGCGCGTATCTATCAATCTAGAACAACAATAACATAGCAAATATGGGTGGCATAGGCAGAATTTGCGTATAAAATATAATATGCATTGATAGCATACTAAGCTTGTTACATTGAATTTAAAAAAAAAAATTTATTTTACCTTGCAGGTAGTGTCTCTTTAACCTTTTGACGCTGAGAATTTGCCGACAAGAGTAGACAACTTTGGTAGTTTTACCCCTGGAAAAGCTTAATCAATAACCGACCCAGTAATTCCTGTGATAAATTTCAAAAAAATCAGTTGGCCTTCAAATAAATATTTTCTTTTTATGTTAAATGCCGGGTTCATAATACTCATGAACGTCCCCGTGAGTCATGGAATAATCTGGGAATGTTAATGCTTTGAACCGTGCTGTTCTATAATATCTATTTCAACACAGTCATACAGATACGCTATTTTTAAATATTTTTTTACGGTAATTTGACTGGAAGCTGTTGCTGCCTTAGTGCCGAGTCAAATTGGTTTCAAAATTATTCGGCAGTCAGCAGTATAGTTATGGATTTGTAATAATTTTTCTTATCGTTCATGTTCAAAGATTTGTTTGTGTCCAAAATGTTATCGAATGCACAGAGTCATTGAGAGAAAACCATGTATCAACATCATTTTTTAGTTCTCAAGTATTTTGGTCATGAGTCATGGAAAAGGCACTGAATTTTGCAATTTGAAATGGATCAAGTGAAGCCTGAAGTTGGCCCAACTAGTTAACCTTTTAATGGTATGATTTGGTTAAAAAAAGAAAATGTCCATTTGAAGACCAAGAAAAAGTGAATTTTTAAATTTACAACAGGAAAATTTACATTTTATTGACCAATTTTGACCAGCAAAATTTGCCCTCAGTGCTCATTCTATGGTAGCTATGTGGGCATAAAATGACCACATTGTTTGACCTGTAAGGGATGGTCCTATTTTCACATGTTTTTAGCTCACCTGGCCTGAAAGGCCGCGTGAGCTTATGCCATGGTGACCATCCATCATGTGTCCATCCGTCCGTCTGTTCGTCAACTTTTCCTTTAAACGACTTCTCAAGAACCACTAGGTCGATTTCAATTATATTTGGGAGGAAGTATCCTTAGGGCATAGGGATCCAAGTTTGTTCAAACGAAGCCAATTTGGCCGGTGGCCATCTTGGATTTTTGCCGTACTAAAGCAATGCGAAATTTAAAATGTCTTCTCGAGAACTTCTGGGCCGATTTCAATTACATTTGGCAGGAAGCATCCTTAGGGTGTAGAGATTCAAGTTTGTTCAAACGAAGCCGATCAGCCAATATGGCCGGCAGTCTTGGATTTTGGCCGACTTTTATGAACGTCTAAAAATCTTCCCCGAAACCGCTTGGTGGATTGAAGGAAACCCCATGAAATATGATCTAGGGAAACAGCTGAACCAAGTTTGATCGAGGGAACTTGATTGATCCCATGGTTCGGTGGCCATCTTGGTTGACCTAGTTTTAGCGAAAACAACTCCAGAACCGCTGAAGGGATCGGGCCGAAATTTGGCAGATATAATTAAGGACTAAGGGCCATTAAAGTTTGTTCAAGGGAAGTTTATCCATAAAAAACATGGCCACCATGGGCCAATCAAAATATAGTGTGTTTGGCAGCCATATTGAATTTTTTTATTTGATGGATTTTGAAGCTGAAATTGGTTTTAAATCTTTTTTGTTATTCTGATCTCAAATTTGCAATTTTTGAAACTGTTGGATAAACAGTTTGGCAGCCATCTTGGATCATTTTCCCGCTAAAAGCTCCCATACTAAAGCAATGGGAAATTTAAAGTGTCTTCTTCTCGAGAACTGCTGGGCCGATTTTAATTATATTTGGCAGGAAGCATCCTTAGGGTATAAAGATTCAAGTTTTGTCAAACGGAGCTGATTGGTCAATTTAGCCGGCGGCCATCTTGAATTTTGGCAGATTTTTAGAAACGTCTAAAAATCTCTGAAACCGCTTACGGAATCAATTCAAGACTAATAGCTATCTTGGAGGACCTAGTTTTCGCAAAAACAACTCCAGAACCTCTTCTTATAGCCAGTCGCCTTTCGAGTTTAAATGCCTATGTTACAGGTGAGCGATACAGGCCCCTTGAGCCTCTTGTTATAGTTTTTCAACTGCATGATTAGGTAACAATATCAGATATGATAAATTTGTGACTTTTAAAAATTGTGTTGAATATTTTGATACTAATTTGACTCGAAGCTGTTGCTGCTATTTATTAAGGAGATACTTTGATTTTCTTGAGTTGATCGTTAAAAGTCTTAGAGCTTTAACACGCATATCAGCCAAAAACGGCTTCAGCAATGATCTTGAGAAATGCCATTTGCAGACCAAGAGAAGAGCATTTTTGAAAATTTACTCCTGGAATGACAGTCATTCCAATGGTAAATTTTCAAAATAAAATTCTCCTAGTCTCCAAATGCACATTTTCTGTGAGAAAATTGAAACTTTCTTGAACACATTCGAGGGTTAAAGTGTTAAAGGCTAAACACAATCCTGTCTTTAACACTCAAATCGGCCAAAAATGGCTTCTGCATTTGTCTTGGAAAATGTCCATTTGCAGACAAAGAGAAGACTGAAAATTTATCACTGGAATGAATTTTAATGACGATGTGAACTATTTAATTTTATTTCTCAGTCACAAGTAAAACAACAGAAACCAACAATTCCTTCTACTATTGGCGAAGAGCTGAGCTACAATCCATTCATGAGAGTCGGGTAAATATGATTGCTGTTAATGGGCGTGTATTAGAAATGTAATGTCATACAGGAATGTGAGCATGATGCATGACATGTACCAAATGCTGACTGTTTTAATAAGTGATTTATGTGGATAGAACCCTATAAACTATTTACTAAAACACTCAGGGTTTGGTCAAATATGTCAGTGAGATGTCCCGTCTACATCTATTCTGCCCACACTAAAGGAAGCATGATTCAATGGAGTTTATCCATCAATCATATGATGTCATAATCGACTACGTGACATGTAGGATGACATCATAATCAATTATGTAATGATAAGTTCATCACAAACTTTTAATTGATGACAGACTAAACGTTACTGTACGAATTGTGTCTTTACTATTTAAGAAATATGCTGTTGAATATTTTGAAACTAATTTGACTGGGCACTATGGCAACACCAGCACCCAGTCAAATTAGTTTCAAACTATACAACAGCGTACCTGTATAGTTTTCTGGAAATTGATAGTTAGGGAGTTTGGGGATCGATCGATCTCAACACGGGTGAAGTGTGGCTGGAGCGTAGCGAAAGATGGACAGGGCATAGCTAAAACAGGATTCCTCGATTAAAGAAAAGTCCAGAAATTGCAGAACCTTGCTCTCCCGTTTTCTGTCACATTCTAAAAGGTTTTTTCGAATCACGGCAAATATTGTGGAAGCCTACTGTGTTAGTGTATGGTCACACACTTTCTTGTGTTAAATTTTGTGAAATCCAGTAGTATCCCAGATATCCATTGACCCAGAATTTTATCCGATCTGGTTTTTTTATTAGGATAATGGCTTGGAATTGTCTTTCACAGTAAGAGCTTTTGTTATGTTAAAATTTGAGCCAAATTGGATCAGTAGTTTTTGAGATACAGCTCTGTACACATAGACAGACCCGAATGCAATACCATCATGCCCTTATGACGGAGATGGTAATAAATATTCTATGAATACAGTTACTAGAATATAAGCAGTCTAGGAGTTCCTCTCAAACTAAACAGATCTACTCAATGATCCCGTTATTTATAATTTTATAAAGAATTCATGTAGGAAGCCAGTCACTATCCACAATCACAGATAAATCTCAAATATAGCTATTTGTATTTCTTGTTTTGACCCCATAATGGTAAAAAATCAAAATCTTATTGCTTGTCCATAGGAGGGTGTCTTATATTGCTAAACTCTTTCAACGACGAATCGCTGATTTAAATAACTTCTTTGCGAAGTAAGGCATAAGTATTTTGAGATTAATATGACTGGCAGCTGTTGTTGCATAAAATAGAGCAGCAACGGCTTCTAGTCGTATTACCCTTTCATGCCAAAACCGGCCTCTGCAGTGGTCATGAGGAATGTTCATTTGTAAGCCAAGAGAATACTATTTTCACATCAAGAGTATAGTTACCACCTTGATACTGTATGATATTTCCCAAATATCGACCTAGCTTCAATAAGACTGAGAATTGAAAAGAAACCACCCCTAATGGGCAGGTTAGGCAACTGACAGTCCAGCAGATGCATCGCCCAAACTCATGCATGCGCGGGGCTGTCACTTCCTCTTCTCAAATTATTGACCTCCATTGCACATGCCTTTTTTGCTAAAGAATTTTCTCTTGCTTTTTGGCTCATTTGTGAAGTGTTTTTAAAGCTCTTTTGAACTTATATTTGAGTGTTTATGCTGTCTGACATCAATAAGTCACCTGGGGATGGATCTGGACCTAGCCATCAGGTGTATTTTACTCAAATTTCTTGAAATAAATTTGTGTTTTCGTATCTTAGTGTTTCCATGATACGCGGTTACACGTGAAGGCATCTATATTATGCTAAGTCATTTTGGGGGATGCCTAAATATTAGCTAACCATATGTGTGTATTTTCAGCTTGTTTGAACATTCTTTGCCGTGTGATGCGCCTTTCCTTCGCATGGTTCATCTCCCTTGCTTGGTTTTTGTTTACAAACGATATGCCCAGAGTTTGCACAGGGAAAAATGAACTAAGAAGTAATTTTTCGCATTGTCTGCCCATTTTGTCCATTTGTGGATACAAAGACTTGGTTTGGCAGTTGATGACCAGTGGACTTCATTCGCCGGCTTCTGCAGTGGTAAACCGATATGTTATGGTCCAGGTATATGAGAGTTATGCAGAAGGGCATTCAAATATTTAAAAATATTCATTATTGTTGACTGCAAGATTTATTCTAGTGTTTCTCTGATGGTATGTATAGATTCATTGATTGAGTTCAAATCTAATGAAGCTATGCCATTGAGTGTTAAGACTAATTAATCCGTCTTCGAGAGGATGAGTGTTCAAATACTAATTATCTCCCTTCTCTTGTTAGATTTTGAATGAAGAGATAGTAATAGAGATTTGATGTCATAATCGGGCATATTATTGGTTACCATCTATTAGTCCTTGCCTTTTTTCTTGTAGCAACTTCCCTTAATAAGGGTCCAAAGTCGATTATACTTTAGTGGCTCCCTTTTTCAGTTAGTTTTTAGTTTCTCTATCAAAGACTAAAAACTAATTGTGTGCATCTTGTGTCTTTCAGAAGGGCGTTGATAAGAAGTGTCATTCGTGCCATCATTTTGTACCACTTCTACCCTCATGACTGCACTAGGTGCAGTACGTGCGGGCCGTTGTCTGCGAGTCATGGCCCAGTGACATTTTTAATGACTTTTTACCAGCAAGAACAAGGCGCTGGACGAAATGCGTAGACTGGGGAAGGAAAGTATTATTGGTAAGAAGAGGAAGGCTTCCACA
Source organism: Chaetoderma sp. LZ-2023a (assembly GCA_034401795.1). Classification (NCBI taxonomy): domain Eukaryota; kingdom Metazoa; phylum Mollusca; class Caudofoveata; order Chaetodermatida; family Chaetodermatidae; genus Chaetoderma; species Chaetoderma sp. LZ-2023a. The sequence continues at coordinate 29,910,747 of CM067365.1, read as the reverse complement.
TCTGGCATGCCAGACATGGAGGCCTTCCGGTTTGAGATGATGGGAGAGATGAAGAGGACGATAATGGATCTTATGCCGAAGTTGCTTCGCAGCATGCTTCCCGGTCCGAGTATGTTACCATCTTCTTCATCTGCTCCTGGGCAGAGTGTTCCCATCTCTGGGTCTGGTTCCGTTAGGCGACCAGTTTTCGTGTTTGACCCAGAGACGGCTCCCGTAGTTCCGGCGCTGAGGCTTGGCTCGCCTGTGGACCTGGGAGCAAAAGCCATGGCCTTGAGCCTCAGCTTATCGGGTGTTTTAGAGCAGCCAAATACTATGGGTATCTGCGCCTCGCGTGATACCCCTCCTGCCCAGGCCGAGTTTGATCCCTTTTCAAACCTGGCATCTAGTCTTTCTGGGCAGGAAGAGGAGGACACTGCTATGGCCATGGAGATGGAAATCTGTCCATCCCATGGGGCTGGGGTGGACGCACGGGTGACCTTTTCCGTGGAACTACTTCTTTGGGTCGGAGCCAATGGGCAGCCGTACCATATCCCTCAATTTGCCGAGATATACGCTGCGGAAGGCCCGGACCATAACATCATGTACTTAGCCCATCATGATGCTGTGGATCTGGCTACTGGAGTAGCCACGGCGCAAGCCATGGTGGCCCTTGTGGGTCTGTATGGCTTCCCTGGCTTTCCAGGAGTATCACCAGCTCTGGCCACTACTGACGAAGGCATCAAGCCGGAACTCCAGGTGGATCCACCAACTACCCAGCAGGACCAGCGCCCGTAGTTGATGGATAAGCGGTGACGAGCACCATGCCATCCCTGCCATATGGTGAACATATCGTTGATATATTCACTGCGGCAGAGATGAGCATTTTTCCCATGAAATGGCAACTAAATCAATGTGTGGCGGACCATCTGTTCAACCACTGGGGCAAGGCCAACATAGATTTATTCGCAGCGAAGAAGAATACGAAGGTGATGATGCATGTCTCCGATTCCAGATCTGAGGGCTATCGCAATAGATGCACTAGCTATCAGCTGGGAGGTAATGTATGCATGCGCATTCCCGCCAGCAAACCTGATTCCAAAAATTCTCCAGAAAATCAGGCACCAGGAATGCCAAATGCTTCTGCTCGGCCCAAATTGGCCAAGCCGATCATGATATACGGAACTGCTGGACCTTCTGGTCTGCAATCCTGTTCCTCTGCCTCTAATGGACAACATAATCTTCCAGGGTAAGGCCTTGCACAACAAACTGTCAATGTTCCAATTGACTGCGTGTATGTTGTCAAGGAATCAGCAGTTTGAGCTTTGGTGAGCATGCAACCATGTTTATGGCACGAGCCAGAAGGGGGGTCAACCTCCAGAGCATTTAATTATAAAATCAACAGATTTGCTGGATGGTGCTTAAAAAGATGTATTAATCCAATGGATGCATCTATTTAGGTATTAGCCGATTTTCTCTGTCATCTCTTGCTTGGCTAATAGGGGAAGTGATGAAGTATGTAATCTTAATACCTTAATCAAAGGCATGGGTAATCTAAGACCTAGAAATCTTGCAGTGATTCCATCTTGTTAGTGCTTCAAGTGCTAGCGGATAAACGCTTTGAACGACTAAGCTCCATTTCCCTGAAATTGTTGATGCTTAAAACAGTTTTTCTGATTGTTGCAGCATCGGCTAGACGAGGAAGTGAAAAACATGCCTTGTCAGCTGAGCCAGACTGTTTTGTGGTTACCGGGGAAGGTCTCAGGCTTCTACTAAGAATTAGCTTTATGGCCAAGAACCAGTCTTTAAAATATCCTAGTCAGCCTATAGTTTTGCCTGCTTTGACTAGGTTTTATTTTAATTCAAAGGCCTGGTATCCAGTCCGTGCATTAACTCGTTATAAACAACGCACAAGAATGGCGGACGGACCTACTTCTTTATGGCTATCTTATATTGAGCCTCACGCTGGAGCTTCAAAAGATACCATTTCCAGGTCGATTATGGAGTGCATTCAGCACTGCCACAAAGCCACCACAGGCAAACAAGTTGACATGGCCAAGGCTCACAGTGTCCATGGCGTAGTGGCTTCGACTGCTCTGTTTAGCGGAGTGCCGGTGGATGACATTATGTCGGTAGCCCAGTGGCACTGTGAGTCTAGTTTTACTGACCATTATCTCCATGACATGGCCAATGTGCTTGCCTTATAGATTTTACATAAATATAAAATTTTTACATGTAAATATTTGATAATAATGTCATAAAGAGCTTTATTGCTCGCAGTCAGTACATTTTGACAAGGGATATCCCCGCTTTCAGTACTGTACCTCTCACCACCAGTGGTAAAGAGGAGGACATAAAAATAGGTTAGTCCTATGTTCTGTGATGTTCTATTTTGTCACATATTCTGTACTAATATGGTGATGGTTCATGTTTTATGTGGTTCCATCAGAGAGTATACAAAATGAAGCATTTTTGTCCGAAGTCCTATAGTACATTAGCACGAGTACATAGAGAACGTGTAGGACATTGAGGTCAAACACATGTTAAATGGTCATTACTCTCAACATCGGTCGTGTTAGCCGATGTCCAAGTCATTTCCTGTTTGTGTTTCATACACAACTTCAGATGTTTGTGCTCCAAACGCAAAAGAGCTTGCTCTTTCAGGGACGAGCTGGTCTTCTGACCTCGCCTCCCTCCCGCCGAATTCGCTTACGAATTCTGGCTATATCATAGAGTATCAGGGTGTTAAGTATCCTCTTGATGTGAAATAAACGAAATCAAGGATTTCTTTTTTCACGAGGGAGTTGATACTTATCACCCTGATATGATCCCGACCTCTCCGCCCCACAGGGGCTCGGTCTTTCAGTGTTAAGTGTTGCAATTTGTCAACCAATAATTGGGAATGGGAAATGACAGCCGAGCGAGCATTCGCTAGACTGTCAATTACCTAACCTGCCAAGTATGGGCGGTTTCGTTTCAATTCTGAGTCTTATTGAAGTTAGGTCGATATTTGGGAAATATCATAGAGTATCAGGACAGTAAGTATCAACTCTCGTGAAAAAAGAAATCCTTGATTTCATTTATTTTGAAAAATTACCAGTCATTCCAAAGATAAATTGTCAAAAATAGTATTCTCTTGGCCTGTAAATGAGTATTCAATAAGGAAATATTTTGATTTTCTTGAACAAATTTAGTCGTTAAACGGTTAATCTCAAAATATCCAACAACTTTCCTGTATGTTAGCCTTTGTAAATTTTGAGGTACAGAGAATTTATCTGTGAAATGGTTAACAATACCCTGTTATCCATTGCCTTTGAAACGGACAAGTTCACATATGGTTGTATTTCAGTGTGGAGAGTGTACAGAAACACATTGGTCAAGAAGACCCGGTCAGTGTGATGGGAGCTCTGAGACAGGCGAAAAACTCATTCCGACCAACATAATGCGAAAGGGTGGTGGGCAGTGGTCTTACACTGTAATGGTGTTGATATTGTTAATGATAATTGTAAATTATTACAGATTATAGACTTCAATGTCCACTCTATAGAGGGGTCCATTTCCTGCTATGCCACACCCATTTCTAGCTAAGCTCGTCTCACTTGATATCGATTTATATACTCGGAACTCTGAATTCCCAGAATCCCAATTTCAAGGTAATTATACAGGCAGCATGGCAGCTGCCTAAGGCATACCTATCGCAGTAACAGCTCCCAATCAGATTAGCTTCAATATATAGTTTCAAAATATTCAACAGGTTTGTTAAATTTTTAATTCATCAAAGACACAACTCATACACTTTGGTGATGGAGCTGCATCATTTTCATTGTGACGTCAGCTAACAAGCGACATATTTGATTATGACATCAGATACTTATTAGGTGACAGGTCGGATCTTAGCATTGTTTTTAGCGCTGACTACATCAGGAAGTCACAATATAAGTGTCACTAGACATAAGAAATGGCTTTTGGGGACCCGAGGTGGCGGTCATTTAAAGATGGGTAGTTTAGTAGCCAATCTTTTAAAACACCACTGTTGTCCACAATAGACAGGTTTGACTGTATTATATCTTCAGGACTTTGAAATGACTTGTAGAGGTGATGGTAGATACATGTTGGAACGTAACCTGTCTTGCGGCCTGATTATGCATGTATTATAATGCTTGTATGATGATTAACAGTAGTGCAGGCTACTAGAGTTTAGCAGGTTATTGAGCTAAGCTGGTCCTAAAAATCCAAAAATGCCCCTGAATTGGTCTCAAAGAATTGAAAACTTATCACTGGAATGACTGGCTTGATAACCAAGCCAGTCATCGCAGTGGTATATTTAAAAAAAAAAAGGGGCTCTTGGCCATTTAATAAGCAAATATTTAGACTTTCCTGACCATTAAAAGGTTTTATCACCTTCAAACAGTAGATACTATAAGTTATGACTGTTGAATAAAACATTCTGATGAATATTTTACATGTCTTAAGAAGCAGTGGTATATTTAAAAAAGGGGGTCTCTTGGCCATTTAATAAGCAAATATTTAGACTTTCCTGACCATTAAAAGGTTTTATCACCTTCAAACAGTTGATACTATAAGTTATGACTGTTGAATAAAACATTCTGATGAATATTTTACATGTCTTAAGATTAAATTTAATTAATTAATATTAAATTGACTTGAAGCTGTTGCTGCCCAAGCCTTTCACTGATTCTGTTACCCCTACCCCTCCTCCCTCCTGCTTTGTTAAAGCTTCTAAAGGGTGATCATGTTTTTGCTTCAGGCCACGCTTGCATGGATTTGTTTATGCTTGTAGATTGTTTTTTATTTAGTACCTTAGCTTTTACTTGGAGTATGCTAATGAAACTCCATTGTTATGTCGGTCATGGGGCTAGGAAAAAGCCCATTATTTTCCCCATCTATCCATCTATCCATCCAGCATCCATGTCTCACCGCCAATTTTAGTTTTTGTTAGATAAAGCTTGAATGATTTCTAAGAGAATGAGGTGTCATACAGACAGACACAGGCAGGCAGAGATATGCTATTTCTGAGTTGCAACTAAATCCGTATTTACACTTATTTCATGTCAATAATATCACTAGTGTAATACAAACTTTATTTCATGAAACGCTTCTCTGAGTTGGTGATTTATAGCATAGGCACACAGCGCACTGAAACAGTGTCATTATGTATCACATTGATAGGCACATAGCACACTGATACAGTGTCATTATGTATCACATTGATAGGCACACAGCACATTGATACAATGCCGTTATGTATCACCTGATAGGCAATCAGCACACTGATACAGTGTCATTATGTATCACCTGATAGGCACACAGCACACTGATACAGTGTCATAATGTATCACATTGATGGGCACACAGCTCATTGATACAGTGCCATTATGTATCACCTGATATGCACTCGGCACACTGATATAGTGTCATTATGTATCACCTGATAGGCACACAGCACACTGGTACAGTGTCATTATGTATCACATTGATGGGCACACAGCACACTGGTACAGTGTCATTATGTATCACATTGCTAGGCACACAGCACGTTGGTACAGTGCCATTATGTATCACTTTGATGGGCACACAGCACACTGATACAGTGTCATTATGTATCACCTGATAGGCACATAGCACACTGATACAGTGTCATTATGTATCACCTGATAGGCACACAGCACATTGATACAGTGTCATTATGTATCACATTGATAGGCACACAGCACACTGGTACAGTGTCATTATGTATCACCTGATAGGCACACAGCACATTGATACAGTGTCATTATATATCACATTGATAGGCACACAGCACATTGATACAGTGCCATTATGTATCACCTGATAGGCACTCAGCATAATGATACAGTGTCATTATGTATCACTTTGATGGGCACACAGCGCACTGGTACAGTGTCATTATGTATCACCTGATAGGCACACAGCACATTGATACAGTGTCATTATATATCACATTGATAGGCACACAGCACATTGATACAGTGCCATTATGTATCACCTGATAGGCACTCCGCATAATGATACAGTGTCATTATGTATCACATTGATAGGCACACAGCACATTGATACAGTGCCATTATGTATCACCTGATAGGCACTCGGCACACTGATACGGTGTCATTATGTATCACCTGATAGGCACACAGCACACTGGTACAGTGTCATTATGTATCACATTGATCGGCACACAGCACATTGATAGTGCCGTTATGTATCACCTGATAGGCAATCAGCACACTGATGCAGTGTCATTATGTATCACTTTGATGGGCACACAGCACATTGATACAGTGCCATTATGTATCACCTGATAGGCACTCAGCACACTGATACAGTGTCATTATGTATCACCTGATAGGCACACAGCACACTGGTACAGTGTCATTATGTATCACATTGATAGGCACACAGCACATTGATAGTGCCGTTATGTATCACCTGATAGGCAATCAGCACACTGATGCAGTGTCATTATGTATCACTTTGATGGGCACACAACACATTGATACAGTGCCATTATGTATCACCTGATAGGCACTCAGCACACTGATACAGTGTCATTATGTATCACCTGATAGGCACACAGCACACTGATACAGTGTCATTATGTATCACATTCATAGGCACACAGCACATTGATACAGTGCCATTATGTATCACATTGATAGGCACTCAGCACACTGATACAGTGTCATTATGTATCACCTGATAGGCACACAGCACACTGATACAGTGTCATTATGTATCACATTGATAGGCACACAGCACATTGATACAGTGCCATTACGTATCACATTGATAGGCACACAGCACACTGATACAGTGCCATTATGTATCACCTGATAGGCACACAGCACACTGATACAGTGCCATTACGTATCACATTGATAGGCACACAGCACACTGATACAGTGTCATTATGTATCACATTGATAGGCACACAGCACATTGATACAGTACCATTATGTATCACCTGAAAGGCACACAGCACACTGATACATTGCCATTATGTATCACCTGATAGGCACACAGCACACTGATACAGTGTCATTATGTATCACCTTATAGGCACTCAGCACACTGATACAGTGCCATTACGTATCACATTGATAGGCACACAGCACACTGATACAGTGCCATTATGTATCACCTGATAGGCACACAGCACACTGATACAGTGCCATTACGTATCACATTGATAGGCACACAGCACACTGATACAGTGTCATTATGTATCACCTGATAGGCACACAGCACATTGATACAGTGCCATTATGTATCACCTGAAAGGCACACAGCACACTGATACATTGCCATTATGTATCACATTGATAGGCACACAGCACATTGATACAATGCCATTATGTATCACCTTATAGGTACTCAGCACATTGATACAGTGTCATTATGTATCACATTAATAGGCACATGGCACACTGATACAAGGCCATTATGTATCACTTTGATAGGCACACTGATACAGTGCCATTATGTATCACTTTGATAGGCACACAGCACACTGATACAGTGCCATGATGTATCACTTTGATAGGTACATTTAAGGGCCATTAAAGTTTGTTCAAGGGGAGTTGCTCCATCAAAAAACATGGCCGCCGTGGGCCAATCAAAATGTAGCGTGTTTGGCGGCCATACTGCACTTGCAAAAATGTCCACAAACTCATTTAAAAGACTGCTAACCCATCCACCAACAATTTTGTCAAAGATTGATGGTGCTCCAGGTGAGCGACACCGGCCCCTTAGGCCTCTTGTTTAACCCTTTAACAGCCCAAAATGGCTTCTGCAGTCTTCTTGAGAAATGTCCATTTGCAGATCAAGAAGACTATTTTTTAAGATTTGCCACTGGAATGACTGGCTCGATAACCGAGCTAGTCATTCCAGTGGTAAATTTTCAAAAACAGTCTTCTTTTGGTCTGCAAATGGACATTTTCTATGAGAAAATTGAAATTTTCTTGAACAAATTCGATTGTTAAAGGGTTAAGTAAGCTTATTTGATTGCATAACATTCATTCAGTCATTACATATCATTTGATAATCCACTAGTGCAATAAAGTTCTGTCATAATGGCTTGTAACATTTTAAACCATTTAACATTCAAATTTGTTCAAATTTTTTCCTATTTTCCCATAAAAAATGTCTATTTGCAGACTAAGAGATGACTGTTTCTGAAGATTTACCAGTGGAATGACTGGCTCGGTTATCGAGCCAGTCATTCCAGTGATAAATTTTCAAAAATAGTCTTCTCTTGTACTGGAAATGGATATTTCTCAACACCACTGCAGAGGCCATGAGTATTAAAGGGTTAATACCATTACCATGTTTTAGGAAATTTTAAGATCAATTAAAGAGTTTGAAGCCCGGGATAAGATAATAAGATGTTGCGTGTATCACTATTTCACACACACGCACGCACGCACGCACGCACGCACGCACGCACGCACGCACGCACACACGCACACACACTGCTGGTTTTAAAAAACTTTATTTTGACAAATTATCATTTGGCAAATTTACTTAAGAGGCAGCATCTGCTCTTATGTTTTGGGTTACATTAGCAACCTGCAGCTTCAAAGCATCCACTGTCACGATTAAGGTTTTCTGATAGCCTTTGCCTCCTGAAGCAATGCCTGGGCATTAATCCTGAAGGAGATTGTTAGAGACCCCCCCCCCCCCTATCATGACAGTGGATGCTTCTGAGCAGCAGTATCTTTGTCTGTGACCAGTAATTCAGTTATATAATACCGTTGTTATATATTGATATCTAATGTATCTTATTTACACTTTTGGAGGATACCGCTCAACACGTCTAGTGCTGAATGCATTGATGTAGACAAGATAAGCTTGCCGTGCTTGATCGTATCCCCTCAGCTACAGAGGATGATTGGGATAACACTCGTTATCCAGCTTGTGCATGATATAATATGCTTGTCAGCTCAACACGTCTAGTGCTGAATGCATTGATGTAGACGAGATACGCTTGCCGTGCTTGATCGTATCCCTTTAGCTACAGAGGATGATTGGGATAACACTCGTTATCAAGCTTGTGCGTGATATAATATGCTTGTCAACTCAACACGTCTAGTGCTGAATGCATTGATGTAGACGAGATAAGCTTGCCGTGCTTGATCGTATCCCCTCAGCTACAGAGGATGATTGGGATAACACTCGTTATCAAGCTTGTGCGTGATATAATATGCTTGTCAACTCAACACGTCTAGTGCTGAATGCATTGGTGTAGACAAGATAAGCTTGTTACGCTTGATTGTGTCCCCTTAGCTACCGAGAACGATTGAGCTAATAATAGTTATCCTGATTGCACGTGATTGGAATTGCTTATTGGCTCAATACGGCTAGTGCTGAATGCATAGGCATAGGCAACATTGTGTATGACGTCTGTACTTATTGTCTATCACAATACTTGCTTTTCACATTCTATTTCAGGTTGGAGGCACAAGTGGTGGTGGCCAAGTTACAAATTTTTTTTTTAACAATTTAGAGCATTGAGAAACTTCGACTGCTGCATATGAAACTTAGACAAAGAATGAAACTTGTGCCTGCTATGCCAGAGCTAATTGCATTGCATTACCTCAGCCTCTGGAATTTTATAATAACGCACTGATTGGATGTTAACTGGTCATGTGCTTCTTGCATAGTAGTGTTCTGATTGAGCAGACATTCAACTTCCTAATAAGGCAATGTTATGTAGAGCATTATGCATAAGCATCATTCAATTGGAATGTTGCTTTAAAACTGAATCTGGTACCCTGCATCATTCTGTGATGGTTAGTGCATGAACCCCTTGTCTTGCAAGGGAGGTAACTTTGAATGCTTTACTGGCTGGCAGGATGAGTTATCAGTGTGTCTGCTAACTATGTTTAGTAAACAACAAATTTTATTAGCCTCTTCCCCCCCCCCCCAACATCGTCGATGTGGGCTATAGAATTAGGTCCCATCCATCCATGCATCCGTGTCAATTTGCATTTAGTTTCCGCTCGATCACTTCCGTTAGCCCGCATGAATTAATTTCAAATTTGTATTGTCAACTCCGTATGACAAGACCTCGGTGGGGATTGCATATCGGCGAAATGTGTCCAGATCCACGGGAGGTATCCCCTTATTGAAAGCTTATAAAATTGGTTTCCGTTCAATAACTTCACTTTATCATGCATGGATTCAGTTCAAATTTCGGAAGTACATCCCTCCACATGAGACCTTGACTGGGATTGCATTTGACTGAAATCTACTGTAATCGCCAGAGTTATCCCTCTTGAGAATTTTTTTAATATTTGGTTTCCGTACGATAATTTCAGTTAGCTTGCATAGATTCAGTTCATGTTTCTGAAATTCATACCTCTGCATGAGACTTTGACTGGGTTTGCGTTTGACCGAAATCCGTCTGCACTCACTGGAGTAATCCCGCCCGAGTTCTTAAAAATATTTGGATTAAAAAAATTGGGGTTGTAATAAAATACCCGGACTGGGTAACATGTGACCAGAACTGATCTTTTATTACGTCTTGGTTGAGAATTCTCAGTAGTGAAGTGGCACAGCGATAAAGATATTGTACGGTGTCAAGAAAATGGGCAGAATCGGCATGAAATTTAAAACCGGTAATAACTTATGGGATAAATGGAATCTCACTTTCATCGCCATTTTCGTTTTGATATCAAATTTATCACAATGGACCTTTCCATTTTATCTATCCATCATATGATGTCATAATCAACCACGTGCTGTGTAGGATGATGTCATAATCATGACTTCATGAATGACACGATTTAGTCTGTCTTAAACGCTTAATAGTCTGACACGTACGAATTGTATGTCTTTGCTACTTAATAAACATGCTGTTTAATATTTGAAACTAATTTGACTGGGCGTTGTTGCTCCCTATGGCTGCGCCCAGTCAAATTATTTTCAAAATATTCAACAGCATTAAATGGCTATTGCCTGTTCAAAATGACATTTACAAAAAGTTGTCAGTAATTTAGATGAGTTTTGAGATGCTGTTATATACACTGAAAACAGAAGTTTCTTACGCTGTGTGTCTGTGATCACTGTTGATATGTATACAGTTTATTGATGAGTGACAGTAATGTTGTTGATGATTGATACATTTCAAATAAAATTCTATATGCTGTATAGTGGGTGATCATTTTATAATGATTTTTAAACCTTTAACCCGTTCACGGTCAGAATATTTGCTTATTATTATTATGTTCATTTACTTGCCAAAAGAAAAATATTTTTGAAAATTTACCACTAGAATGACTGGCTCAGTTATCGAGCCAGTCATTCCAGTGATAAATTTTCAAAAATAGTCTTCTCATGGCCTTCAAATGCACATGTACACTGACCATTATAGATGCCCTATTTGGCCGGCTTGATCATTAAAGGGTTAATACATTTATGATTAAACCTGTCTATAATGGACACACCATCGGTCATCAAAATGTGGTTTGGTCAGTTAATACAATTGATTTCCTATGGGAGTCAAGTAATGGTGGTTTCTTAACGCTTTCATGGTCACTGTTTGTCAAGAAGATTGATATTTTAGCTTAGTGAATGCGTGTCTATTTGTAGACTCAGAGATAGTTTTTGACACTTGACAACTGGAATGATGGGCTCGTTTATTGACCCAAGCCTTCCATTGGTAGATTTTCAAAAATACACTTCTCGACCTGTAAATGGACACCTCTAAAGACTACTGCAGAGACTAATGCTCAGCCTGACCATTAAAGTGATAAGCCAAGAACTGACCCTTCCAGCCATGAAGTCCGCATCTTTGCCGCTATAAACAGGTTACGTCATATAGACAGGTGTGATTGAACTATATGTACATGCACAGAGAGATGAATACAAAATAATTTAGAACTCAGTAGGAGATTTTGCAATATTATATGAATATTTTTGTTTCTTTGTAATACAGATTTACATAATGTTGTTGTTTTATTGTTGTCTTCTCCAGCAATACACATCATAATGGATGGCAAATTCATTAACCCCCAAATAGATGAATATTTTTGAAGATTTACCATTGGAATGATAGGATCAGCTGTCGAGCCACTAATTCCAGAGGTAAATTTTCAAAAATACTGTCTTGGTCGGCCAATCGATATTTCTCAAGCCCACTACAGAAGACATTTTGGCTGACTTGGGTGTTAACTGTCTCGCTGCTACAAGCCACCAGATAATAATTTCAATGAGCAAAGTCTTGGCTTGCTGAATATTTAACATGTCCAGAGATATATCCCCTGGCATATGTCATCCGATCACGTACCTAATCAATTCAACTTTTATGCACCACCTTCCCATCGATGCTGTAGGCCAACTGTATTGCGCTACCCAAGCCCAAGAAGCCTTCTGGGCCCCCCCCCCCCCCAGCCAATCTGCAGCCCATTGTGCTTCTCAACAGCATACGGAAAATCATATCCAATGTTACTCTATGCCGCATCCGAGACAAGATCGATTACTTCACCGGATCATGTCAGTCGCTTCAAATGTTGCCGCAGCTGCGCAGACATTGTATGGGCTCAATGTATGCTTGTGTCGGTAGTCATATCCCAACACTGGGATTTCCAAAGGATGGGCATTGACATGTCACGAGCCTTCAACACAATTAAATGCTCAAAGATCCTAGATGTACTATGCCAGGCCAGTTGCAATTAAGATGAGCTACGACTACGGTAGTGAGACTACAACTTGCAGACACCCAGCTGAGAGTACGAGTCAAGTCAGTGAAGTCTGTAGAGTTTGAGACATCAATTGGCTCCCCACAGGGAGATGGCCTATCCCCTGTGCTTTTCACCTGTTACCTTGCTGCTGCATTGAAATCCATGTGGGAAAATTCCACAAGACCAAACCCCCCAGTGTCCGTACTGGATATGCCGCTAGAGATGGAATATGCCGACGATGTGGACTTCATAGATGAGGAAAAGAAACCCTTTGACAAACTTCCCCCAATAGCTGCAATCCAAAACAGTTCACCCACATATACCTATCTACAAATCATAACACTAAAGAAAATGATGATCCATTCCATGGCGGCAAACCATGGAGGAAAAGTAAAATCCTGGGCTCACTGTTTTGCAGTACGGCTGACATTGCTGCACGCTGCATCATGGGGAACAGAGCTTTCCAGTCTTTCTGGAAACTGGATTCATAGATCAAAGATGACCTTGACAAAAAAACTACGTTTATACAATGCAACCTGCGTATCCTTGATGCTGTATAACTGTAACAGCTGGGCAGCTCCAGACAAACCTGATGCCTGTCACTGCAAACACCTACGCGCCATCACTGGACACCGATGGCCAGACAGCATAATTTCCATTGATGCACTATACAAAATGTGTAACACATCGCCGCTGTCCGTGAAAGTCACCCAGGAAAGATGATCTGCATTTGGCCATGTGATAAGGATGCCAGGGGCCAGCACCAGTGCAGAGGCCTTGGAATTCGCCCTAGTGTGCAAGCAAGGAGATGATGACATTGCATACATCTGTTAAGCGTGCTACGAGGTGACGTCAAGAAAGCAGAACTTGGAATCAAGAATGGACCTGAGGAAGCTAAGGATTTCGGCTGAGGACAAGACACAGTGGGCAAAAGCGAAGAAGGACTGATTGCAGCTGTAGGATGTTTCTACTACTACAGCCGCAGAATACAGTAATCATACATACGTCATCTGCAAAAACTCGGCTGTAAGACAGCTAAAGGGTTAAAAGTGGGAAATATTTTAGGAATAATTTGAAATGGATATGACTGGAAGCTGATCTAAGAGAGTAAGCCTAATTACTTCAACCGCTTAATACGTATCTGGTTGCTTTGACATGGTTGGACAAACTATGCCTATGGCAGATTCTCAGGTCTAAGTCAACTGTGAACCATCATTGATAATGCAGGGTACTGGGCTGAGACGGCCAATACTGGGCTGAATTGGCCCAGTAACCTGCATTATCAAGGTATATAACTATATCCATTTATCTCAATGTCTCGCCACTTGTGTGTAGTTTCACTATGTGCATAGCGGTTGATTACGCATATATCTGTATCTGCACTAATAAATAGGCAAAATCATAAAGACCATCACGCCTATCTGTGGGCCTCGTAAACCTGGCTTAAAACTGTTCATTGATTCAAATTCTTCATTGATCCATTGAAGTATTAAGTACATTATTAACATTGCCTCGTTTGGTTTTAGAAAGTTGTCTCATGGATGTAGTTTGATGGTGTTGTTTCTCCAGCCAGGTTGTTCCATACTGATGCGGTTCTAGATAGGAAAGAGCTCTAGCTTCAGTGGATGACAGAGAGGTGCCAAGTACTTGATGTGCCAATGCTATTGATTTAGATATATGCTGGTCCCTCTTTTTAGGTTGTGTGTTAATGGACCTTTGCAGTTTATTCAGTCATCCATATGACGTCATAATCAACTACATGGCCTGTAGGACGACGTCATAATCAATGCTGTAGATAAGGCACCCAGTCCAATTAATTTCAAAATATTCAAGAGCTTACCTGTATAGTTTTCTGGAAATTGATAGTCAGGGAGTTCAGGGATCGATCGATCCTAATATGAGCGAGGTGTGGGTGGAGCTTAGCTAGAGATTGGCAGGGCATAGCTAAAACTGGAAAGGTCCATTGGGCGCCAATGTATGGCGCTGCTTTACATTTCTGCAACCTTTCTTAAGTGATAATGTTACACCGATACATTAAATTTCATCTACCGTCTTTCCATCCAAACCATAGGGGTATCTTGATCTGCTTGGAGAATTTCAGAAAGCGCTAACCCTTTTGGGTATTACGGTGCGATATGAGGCAGTCGTCAGCCAATAGTAAGACTGGGGTTGAGGCTGTTTGCGATGCACTTGATGTAGACTAGAATGAGGATTGGGACTAAAACTGATACTTCTGGCACTCCTGACAGCAATTTCCTTCACCTATGATAACCTTTTGCTGTCTTCCACTGAGGAATGATGTTATACATCCCAGTATGTTGCCCTAACTATGTAATTTCTGGAATATGGTTGGTGTGATACCTTATTGCGAAATGTCGACATTGTTCCAAGGCGTGTGAGAGGTCGTGAGTTGTTAGAATTCATCAGGCTTCACGTGATCTGTTTCGTCGGAAGCCATATTGATTTGGATGAAGGCGTATATTGTTCGTGTCCATATGCTGCATTAACTGGCTGGCTATGATACGCTGAATCACCTTGCATGTGACTGATGTTAATGAAACTAGCCTGAAGCTGTTGTTCAGTCACCTTTCTTATATATCTGTGTAACGCTGGCTATCTCCCAGTATCTGCTGGTAGAGGGAGGCAAAATTGAGCTGTTGCAATAATTTTCATTCAAATTTGTATGAAATGTGTAGCATTAGTAGCAAGAACATTACCTACTAATTATTTTGACTGATTGCTGTTCGTGTCATTGACAGCAACCACATTCATGCACATTATTATCAAAATATACATCAGCTTTCTCATATTTTCTCCTGGAAAATGATAGTTCTGATGACCTGTTTTTGAAATATATGCTGCCGAGTACACTCGGCAGTAAATACGTCCTTACACTTCACGGGCTGGTTGACAACTGTCACCAGTTGTACGTGCTGACAGGGACGTTATTTGAAAAGTCCTGGTATGTACAGACAATTAACTGGCCCACTACTGCAAACCACCAGACAATAATTTCAATGAGCAAAAGTTCTTGACTTGTTGAATATTTTGAAAACAATTTGACTGAAAGTTAAACATTCAGTCAAATTGTTTTCAAAATATTTATCCTGTTCAGAGATATGCAGCAGCAGTCAGACAGTTAATAGACAACTAATATGGTGTCCAGTAGTTACAATGAATATTGAGTCAGGGTATTACATGCTGGGTAAATTACTCAGAAATCAACAGGCATCTAATATTTTGTGCAAATGCTTCGCTATTTAATGGGACATGAGAACCCTATGTAGTCGACGGTTTATCGTAATGTCATAAATGTAATTCATCGTGGGTGTCCATACTGCAGCTACACCACACATGCTTGAAAATATGTAAATCTGGCAGATGGCAGATTTTTTCAGATTTAAAATTTTTTTTAAATATTTAAAAGCTTTTAAAAAGCCTTAAGCTAGCAATTTATTTTTAAATTTAAGAGACCTTGAATATACAGGGAAATTAGATAACAGATCTTTGTGATAATCTGAGCTAATCTTAGTATAAAAAATATTCTGTTGAACAATTTGATAGTGATTTGATTGGGCCTACCATCCAAATATTTCACAGCTTACCTGTATTTTCAAAAATGGTCTTCTCTTGGCCTGCAAATAGACATTCTGCTTAACCGCTGCCAAGGCCAGTTTTGGCCATCTTCACATCATAGGGTTAATATAATCTGAACAGGCTGAATGTGTCACGTTCGCCACCCACTAAATATTAATCATCATCACACTGATGTCAAAATTTAATATTTTCTAATTAAATTAAAAGATAAACTGGAGTTCATTTTTCAACAAATTTGGTGGGAGATGGTGCTGTCAGCAACATTGTCCACCAAAATTGTTGAAAAATGTACACCAGTTGCTTGCTTTGCTATTAGCACAGTAAAAGATAGAATATTGACATCACAGTGATCTATAGGTTAACTCTCATCACAATGTTGTCAGCAGGTTAATTGTTACAGAGCCTGTAGTAGGAAGACTCGTGTAAATTCATGAAAAATTTTGCAGGAACATGTTGCTAGCATATTCCCAAGTTCTATGGTTGTCATTGTGTACTGCCTCACTGCATAGTGCTCACACCCAGATCTGCTCACTAAATGAGACAGGATTCATATTGGTCATGGAAAACTAAGAATCTAGAATCATGGAGTATAAATCCTTGAAATTCAGAATGTTTATAGGTGCGGGTAGCAGCCCAAAAAACCGACATGTCCGTCAGTGATAAAAGCTTATTCTAGGCGGTATCTCATAAACTACTGATCCAGTTTGGCTGAAATCTTAACACAACAAGAAACTTTCCATGTAAGAGTATTTCCTGGAAGGTGTGATCCAGATAAAAGAAACTGAATTAAGATAGGATCAAATTCTGGATCTGTGAATATTAGGATAAATTATGGATCTGAATATTAGGATCAAATTATGGATATCTGAATATCTTGGAAATTACTGGTCCGATTTGGCACCAATCTAAAGACTGTAAAGGGTATGATCGTGCACCAGCATTCCACAAGTTTAGGTGTGATCAGAAACTAGAATTCCACAGAATTAAATGTCCATTTTGTCACAGTGACCTTTGACCTTGCTACCTCATTATCATCATACCACTTCCTAACGGTATAGGCAACCATGTAACCAAGTTTTGTTGCAATATGATTAACAAATCCCGAAATATAAGCTGTAGTTTTGCTAAAGACATAGAATTAACATTGTTGACATCATCGCAAAGGTGATGCATATGTCTCGCTGCTTCACACGTGACAAAAAATCTGAAACCGGCTACCGTGATTCTATCGACTTTGTTCTCATAAGTCATTAAATCATACAGATAGGCTGAATATTTTGTAATTAATTTGACTGCAAATGCAATAGGCAACATCACCAGCCAAATTAGTTTCAATAGAATATTTATTAATCTGTAATTTGATCTGGCGTTTTAACAAGAATTCCACAATTAAATGTGTCCTGTGTCGTCTGTGTCACAGTTACTGTGACCCGTGTCATCATGCCGCTTCCTAACGTTATAGGTAATCGTGGACCAAATTTTATTTAAAATAGGATTAACCACTGGAATATAAATATACATGATTTGCTAAGCTCTCTAACCAGCGCATAATACCCCGCCATGATGGCAAACCAATGAATAAGAGCTATCAGAAAATAGCTATTTCCTCCTTAGACGTAGAGCAGTCATCCTTTGAAGTTTCAAAGCGATCCACTGAATAGTCATGGAGTTATCGTCAGGAAACCAATTTTCAAGATGGTGGCCATATTTGATTTTGGATCATATAAAAATTTGAAAAGTTTCTTCCTCAGACCATGTCCAGTAATCCTAAAAAGTTTCAAAGCGCTCCACTAAACAGAATTGGAGTTATCAGTGGGTGGAGGCTATTCCAGGATTTAGGATCATCTTGAATTTGGATAGGTTTCTTCTCCAGGCCTAGTGCAACCACCCTATAAAGTTCCAAAGCAATCCGATAAACGGTAAAAGTTACCGAAAACCAATTTTCAAGATGACTTGGACATCTTGGATTTTGGATCATCATCAATTTAGATACTAGGTTTTTCCCCAAGACCTACTCCAACCACCCTATGAACTTTCAAAGCGATTCAATAAACAGTACCAGTTATCATCCAGAAACCAATTTTCAAGATGGGCACCAGCCATTTGATTTTGAAATCATTGTCAATTTCGATAGGGTGATTGGACTAGGTTATAATGGCGAAGAAACCTATCAGGTTTCAATATGATCTGATATATAATTTTCAAGATGGCTGATGGGCATCTTGGATTTCGAATCATCGTCAATTTCGATAAATTTCTTCCCCATACCTAGTCTAATAATTCTATGAAGTTTCAGTGATCCGATAAATGGTAGCAGAGTTATCGTGCGGAAAAGCACTCTGCCAGCCGCATACCCATAAACACCATAACATAATACCGAACTAATTTTTTTGGCAGGGTATAAAATCACCTTTGACCTCGTGACATCACTATCATCATGCTGGCTGGCTCTTTATTGTATAGGCACCCATCCAACTTTGGTTTCAGTAGGATTAAAGTTCTCATGTCCCATTAAATTGAGAAATGTTTTGCGTGAAATGAGATGCCTGTTTATTTCTGGGAAATTTACCCAGCATACAATGTCCTGACTCCATATTCGTTGAAACTACTGTGCGCCATATTCGTTGTCTGTGCAAAATTCCCCGCCTGCACACACAAATGGTCATTTACCAGTCCCTCGAAAGCCCAAGCGTATCAATCTTAAGAAAGCTTGGATACAAGAAAGCTGTTGTATACCGGTATTTTAACAATAATTTGTCTGAAAACTGTTGTTGTTTAGGGGAGCAATGCATTTCAGTGAAATTATTGTCAAAATAAATTGCTCCAGATTTGAAAACTATTTGACTGAAAATTGTTGCCGCAACAAATTTCAGTCAAATTAATTTTAAAATAATCAGCAGTACTTTTAGTTGTCACACATGGTGTTGATTTCCAGAACAAGTTATTGAGGACTAACTTAGGTATATGGTCACTGTTAATAATTTTAATGAAATATGTTGCTGCTGATGACAGCAGCATCGCTCATGCAAATTCAAAATATACAATGGCTTTCTTGAAATTGTTACACGTGGACTGAGCAGTATTGAACCTATAATACACGAGCTGTCACCATCCTTATATGTCAAGATATCTAACCAATGATCAGTTAGCGTGGTATACAGCCTGGTTTTGTTTGAGATTCCCCAGTCACCACAAATAATAGAATCAAGCAATATGGCGTCTGCTATTTGAAATGAATCTGGTGTTCAAACAGTGCATGCTGGGTAAATTGCACTATAGGTAAAGGGGAGGGGGGGACACGAGAGCTTAAATTAAAAGATGAACTGGTGTTCACCATCGTCCACCAAAATTGCTGAAAAATGTACGCCAATTTCTTTGCTATTGACACAGTAAAAGATAGGATATTGACATCAGTGTGGTACGCATTAAATAATCCTAAAATATAGACAAATATTATTTGCTAAGTGTAGAAACGTAATGTTGACATCTCCGTCATCATCGGAAAATTCATACCTGTGTCACGCTTTCTTCCGAGATTGTTTTTTGCAGAGATTCAGAGAACACCAGGTAGTGGAATTTAGTAATGGAGGCCGGATTCCAGTTTCTCAGTCAATCATATGATGTCATAGTCAACTGCATGACGTGTAGGCTGACATCATAATCAAGCACGTCATAAATGACATTAACATAGATAATTCATCATGAGTGCTTAATTGATGATGGACTAAGCATTGTACAAATTGTATGTCTTTACTATTTAATAAACATGCTGTTGAATATTTTAAAATTAATTTAACTGGGCACAGCGCCCAGTCAAATTAATTTCAAAATATTCAACAGCTTACGTTTATAGTTTTCTGGAAATTGAGATGCAGGGATTGATCGATCCCAACACGGGATATTAGCGTGGGTGAAGCTGAATTAGAGATGTGCAGGGCATAACTAAAACTGGATTCCTCCATTACTTGTGCTCCATAAGGGGAAGAATGTCTGTGTGTGCGTGCGTGTATTTGTGTAGAGGTGTGTGTAGAGATGTGTGTGTGTGTGTGTGTGTGTGTGTGTGTGTGTGTGCGTGGGTGTGTCAGACTTTGCTCAAATTTTAACAAAGGCTGTTACCATGAAAAAGAATTTTCACGCTCCTGATCAGTCTGGAAAGCGGAAATCCTTTTCACACAATTAGACCAGTTGCGGGTCACAACTTAAGAAACCCGGATCAAATTACAGATCTATTGATATTTTGGAAACTACTGGTATGATTTGGTTCACATTTTAACATAGGAAAGGTTGTGAATGTACACTAGGATTCCACTACCTTGGTCATGAGCTGACTAAAATCAAAATATTTTTTTTAATGTGATAAAAAATGGCAGAATCTCTGTTTGCTCTTGTTCAACTCATGGAAAAGTCATTGAATTTCCCAATGTGAAATGAGTACGAAACTTACTAAGAAACTCAAGTCCTGTGTACTATTAGCCTGATATCAATCAGTACTGATTATTTTAGGTGTTTTTGCATAAAAAGTTTGAGCCAATATTGATTTGACAATATCCTCAATAGCAAGAGGCCAAAGGGGCCTGTATTGCTGACCTGGAACATAGGCATTCAACTAGAAAGGTTATCAATTATAAGTAGAACCCTAAGGTTTTGGCCAGAATTACAACAAGAACAAATATGCGTCTTACTAAGTACAGTTAAAATTGGTTCAGTGATTCTTGAGAAGACATTTTAAATTTCCAATTGCTTTACTATGTGAGTTTTTGGCAGGAAAAGATTCAAGATTGCCTCCAACTGGAACTGTGCTTTGCAATTCACCAATAAGAGGGTTAATTGAGACTTGTAATTCAGCTGTAAAAATGTTAACTGTGCTTTGCAATTCATCTGTAAACAGGTTAATTGAGACTTGTAATTCAGCAGTAAATTGTTAATTGAACCTTGCAATGCAATTCCGCAGTAAAAGGGTTAATTAAGACAAGTCGGCAGTAAAAAGGGGTTAATGGTGCTTTGCAATTCAGCAATAAAAGGGTTAATTGAGCCTTGTAATTCTGCAGTAAAACGGGTGTGACATGCATTTCAGTAGTAAAATTATTAATGGGGTCGCCATTCGATAGTAAAATAGTAGTGCCACTTTGGTAGGTGAATACGACCCCCCACCCCCAACCATCAATTTATTTATTCATTGTCGTGACAGGTTTTATCACCAAAGAAACAAAAAAATTCAATTACAAGATTAACTGTTTACCTCTGCTGACTAAATATCTATGATATGTATTGTGTGCTCGGACATCTATAATGCTGAATAATTTTGAATTTATTTGACTGAAAGTTGTTGCTTTCTAAGACAACAATGACTTTGTCAAATTATTTTTTTAAACAAACTTCAACTCACTCTACCAAACACTGACCACTACATTTGCTCCTTTTAACGTTAATCAAAATCAGTTAGTCAATCATTGAATAGTTACCTGTATGGGTCGATTCAAATGTACATTGTGCAGCGTACAGGATTAAGAAGACACATACGTGTGGTCCACGAACAGTCCGGCTTTTGGACCTGTGACTTTTGTGGTATCAGCTTTCCACGACTAGAGGAAACGAGGGGTCACTACAACACTCAACACTTGATTGAAGCTGACCAGTTTGCTGAACTGGTCCGACAAGCTGGTAGCAGCAGAATCATACGTATCCCTAGATTCACCTGTAGTATACCCGTCCCAACACAGAGAACAACACAATCTATAGAATAGAACATTGCTACAAACATGGAAGCACCATCAACATGTGACCCCCATCGATGAAACAGCACCACGAGCATACAGCACCAAGACACCACCTGATGAACTAAACGACAACATCGCAAATGAATACATAATACACTTTCCAGAGGGGTGCATTCCGTCCACCAGTGACGCCACTGACCAAGAACTTTACCCGGTTTATATATGTAAACACTGAAAACGTGTCAGACACAGTCACATACTTAGCACCAGGTGACAAGAGACCACCCAGAGATGTCACTGATCGGGGCACAGACCCGTAAAAAGATAAGGAGAAAAACTCATTAAACCTTCATCAACCAATCTCTTCTGCAACGATCACTACATCCATTATTACTTTCTCTGATGAGTTAAAAGCCAAACAAAACACGAAATGCCATAAATCCGAATCAATTCCATTTAAGGTTATCCTATACCTATAGAAACCTATGTCCAATGAATGCGAATTATACTTAAAAACTAGAAAAACCCACAACTTGGGTAATTCTAGGCCGCACAAAATGTTGTCCAAAAATCTCTATTCAGCCTACACAAGACTGATAAAATAAATTTCCGGTTACACAATCAAATTTTTCCGCTTACACTAAACCCAACAAACAACAATCAAACAAATTTCCGGTTACACCCAACCAACAATAAAAAATTTCCGGTTACAAAACAAAATTTTTGGTTACAAGCGCAACATTTTCCGGCTACACAGCATCTAATTTTAGCTACTATGCGACAAATGAAGTGCACCTTGAGTAGAGATACCTTATTCAGGAGCTATGCTGCGTATTTGCAGCCCGTACTTGAATATGCCAGCAAGATCTGGGATGGGTGTTCGGACCTGGATGCTGAAAAACTAGAAACCATTCAAAATGAGGCTATGCGAATTATAACTGGATTACCGCGGTACACTCCACTCATAAATCTGTATAGCGAGACCGGACTGTTGTCTTTGCGCATTCGTCGCAAGCACAAAAAGCTTATTATGTTTTATAAAATTGCAAATGGCGAGTGGCCTGACTTCATAACTGATATTCTCCCCGACAAAGTCGGAGACAATGCTCGTTATGAGCTCAGGCAACCGGAAAACTTTTTAATTCCAAGGTGTCGTCTCGAAACCTTTAAGAAATCGTTTCTACCTAGTGTACTTAAACTATGGAATGAATTAGATTTAAGTATTAGAAGATCTCCGTCGATTTTAATTTTCAAGAAAGTTATTTTCAAACGAACCGGACACTCCTGAAAAGGTTCTCTTTTATTACTCAAAAGGCAAGAGAAAGGAAAATATTATCCATTGCAAATTGCGAAATAAATGTAGTCAACTAAACAGCGATTTGCATCATTTCCAAATTGTATGCTGTGTCTGGTTGCTTCGCTCGACCTCATTTTGAATGGTAGCAAAGAACCATCTGATGTGATAAATACAACGCTGTTCATAAGAATATGCAACTTTATAAAACAAACAAATAGATTCTAATGAACATTATTATTATTATTATTATTATTATTATTAGCTCTCCTGGTCTGAAGGACCATGTGAGCCTAAGTAAGGGCGATCGTCCGTTGTCCATCTTTCGTTCATCCGTCCGTCGCCTGTCGTGCATCAAATTTTGCTTTAACCCTTTAGTGACGAAATTTGTTCCTGAAAATTAGCATATTTGTTTTTTGAATGCCCATTTGCGGGACGAGGGACGACTGGTTTTGGGAGTTTGCGACTGGAAGGACTGGCCCGGTTATCGGGTTAGTCATTTCAGTTGTAGATTTTCAGGATTAGTCCTCTCCTGGTCTACAATTGGGCACTCCTCTAGACCACTAAGAAGGCCGGACTTGGCCGGTGTCGACACTACAGGGTCAAAATTCTACTCCTAAACGCCTTGGCGGATTTCAACCAGTTTTTGGTGGAAAGGCCCTATGGTGGATAGCCCATAAATAAATACCAATCAGAGTTTTTACCGGACAATTGTCTGAGTGAAAATCTTAGAAAATCTTAGTTTTTTCTTTAAAAAATTGTCCAGAGATTGCCAAAATTATACTCCTCTTAAACAACCTGAAAGCTTTCAACCCAAATTTCCATATTTTCCGGTGCAAATGATCCAGGTGAGCAACACTGGCCCTTGGGCATTTTGTTATGGTGGTCATCATGAAAATATTACTGTTGGTCATGAAAATATTACTTACTGTTGGTCTCTCTCTCTCTCTCTCTCTCTCGCTCTCGCTCTCGCTCTCTCTCATATAAATACTCAATATGATGTAGATGTATTATAATATTTAATCTATTTCCGAAAAAGTTGGTCCCGATCCCAGGATGATTCATAGTAAGGAAAAATTAGTTACCTCTCCGGGATGTAGAAATTGTTTGAGTGTAGCTTTCGTGACCATCTCGGTCACTTCTTCAGCACTAACTGACATACAGTATCCACTGGCCACGTCATCCCCGCCAGCAGTGCCTCGGTCATCAACATTGAGACCAACTTATTCAAACGGAAGGTTAAAGAGGCCATAGAAATCTACAAGCATCAACCAACCATGAACAGAGACGAGGGCTACCGCATACCAGCAGTCTACCAGTCCATGCTGTCACGTGACTCCACAAGAACTGACCAGAGTGACGTTGCCAGCGACCGTCAGTTAGTGCTGAAGAAGTGACCGAGATGGTCACGAAAGCTACACTCAAACAATTTCTACATCCCGGAGAGGTAACTAATTTTTCCTTATTAAAAATATTTAATCTGTTTATACGTTTACTTTGTTATTTTGTGTATATGTTTATGTTTGCCGCCTATAAATTTTTTCTGTAGGGAGAGGGCGTTTCTAAGTTTCGAACAACTTGTGCCCAATCCCATTGTAATATATGCAATAAAATATGTTTTAAAAAAAAGCATCTAATCCGGTTACATGTAACCGGATTAGTCCTATTCCGGTTACACCAAGGAGCAACTGTAACCGGGACAGAATAGTATAAAAGCAAGTGCAAAACAGAGCACTGACATTCAGATTTCCATCCAACAGATCAAGCGTAAGAAAGACTGAGATTTCCTGACCAGTTTAAGCTATTCAAAAAATCCAATATAGCCACCAAGCATGATACATTTTGATTGATCCACGGCCGACGTGTTTTTTTACCTATCAACTTCCCTTGAACAAACTTTAATGGCCCTTTAAGTCCCTAATCATATCTCCCAAATTTTGTCCCAATCTCGTTCAGAGTTTCTGGAGAAGTTATTTTCGCAAAAGCTAGGTCATCCAAGGTGGCCGACAAAGCATTTGGCCAATCAAACCATATAGATACCTATGGCGATAATTATGTCAGTCTTCTCGCGAAAAACGAAACTAATAATTTGATTGGTTATTTATTTTAACTGAAACTGAACAATATAAAGATACAATTTCATAAGTATAACATATCACACAGATTTACTAATACATGTAGCTCTATAATGACAGGAAATAATAAAGGATCCTATATGTCACACAAACATCTGATGTCATAAGCAATGGCCCTTTCCAAGTTTATCCATCCATCAACTGACGTCATAATCAACTGAGAGACATGTATGATGACATCATAATTAATTATGGCATCAATGACTCGATTTAGTCCATCTTTAGCGCTTAATAGTCCGACACGTTGTACGAATTGTATGTCTTTACCATTTAATAAACATTCTGTTGAATATTTTGAAACTAATTTGACTGGCCGCTGTTGCTGCTGCCACCCAATCAAATTAATTTCAAAATATTCAACAGCTTATCTGTATAGTTTTCTGGAAGTTGATAGTCAGGCAGTTCAGGAATCGATCGATCCCAACACATGCAAGGTGTGGGTGGAGCTTAGTTAGTGATGGGTGGGGCATACATAAAACTGGAAAGGTTCATTGCAACCAATATTAGCAGACATCGGTGAAAATGATGTCTAGCTCTGTCTAAAAAATTTAAAAGTGTACGAATTGTATATCTGACGAATTTACAATTTAATAAGTATTCTATTGAATATTTTGAATCTAATTTGACTGGGGGCTGTTGCAACAGCCCCCAGTTAAATTAGTTTCAAAATATTCAACAGCTTACCTGTATAGGTACATTGAAATTTAGATTCTGTGAATTCATATTTTCGCCCTAGAAAAGGGCGGGGCATATGTAGATACGGATCCTTCTATCAATATTAAAAGTAGTGCTAAATACTTCCATTAGCCATTTAGTGGTCAATACCGGTCAAGAATATATAATCATTGAGAATGGAGAACAATAGAACACATACATGCCTTCCGCAGAGGCAGTGCACACCGTATCCAGGGGCCTTAGGTGCACCACAGAAACGTTAGTTAGTAAAACCTGCCATCTACCGCCACCTAACAGACACATTCTATATTAACCGTGCCTTTAGAATCTGAATTGCCAAATACATGCCATTGAATATTTGAAAGTAATTTTACTGCAAACTGCTGCTGCCTATGACAACAACAGACCCGATTAAATGTCAAAAACAATATTTTGAAACAAATTTGACTGGGAGCTGTTGCTGCCTATGTCAGCGAAAGATCCCAGTCAAATTAGTTTCAAAATATTCAACAGCTAAGCATGATTGTCTTAAACTTTAGAATATTGAACGTCATACGGTTAATACAAGTGGCTTACTATTAGATATGGTTTTCGCGAGCTAACATCTGATAAAGGTGGTCGCATAGAACAGGTTTTACAACCGCCATTATGTTGCACTAGGCGTGTTAGGGTCCCTATATGTAGTTTACCACATTAAAGCAAGCATTTATTGATAAAAGATACATATCCTAGCAAAATTTAACTAACTAAAGCAGTAGCCGCCATTTTAGATAGATGGCACTATCAATAGATGAGAAATGTAGTGACCAAGGCAGACAAAAATGCAGTATTTTTGAGAAATGTCTATTTGCGGGCCTAAAGAAAAGTATTTTGTTAAGGGTCATATTTGGAGAAATCAATTTTATGTACAATTTTGCAAGCATATTGTATACGTAGTAATTAATTACAAACAAGCTGTGTGTGTCCAATAGCTAATATTAAGCCGCGAAGTCAGCATATGACCTAATACAAGAAATTATGCGATGACTTATCTCCCTTGATTCTGAGCTCTTCAGCATTAAGAATGATGTAATAAAGGAACGAGCTATTACGCCATAAAGCTGAATACATGAAGTTTAATTCATTCAAACTCAAGCAGGAAGTATTACATTTTGCTTGCATTTTCCCACTCGGGAAAAGATAAAAAATAACTTTTTCAGATGTTAGGCCAATAAAAATAATCTAAAATTATATGTTGATAGATTCAACTCTAAATAAAGAACTAGCCATAGAGACTAATGCGCTCTTACTTCGCATAATATACACAGCGGATTAGACTCGCGCAAAAACGACAACAACTATGAAAAACTAATGCGGCAGATTTTTCCGGGTTTTATTTTTCAAAACATGTTTGAAAACAAGATTGCTAGAAATGTGCATGAACAAAATTAACCTGCAAATTACAAGCGAATGCACAGGTGTGTGAATTTATCCCTTTAAAACTCATTTCAGCCAAAAACAGCTTCTGCAGTGGTCTTGAGAAATGTCCATTTGCAGACTAAAAGAAGACTATTTTTGACAATTTACCACTGGAATGACTGGCTCGATAACCGAGCCAGTCATTCCAGTGGTAAATTTTTTAAAAAGTCTTCTTTTGGTCTGCAAATGGACATTTTCTATGGGAAAATTTAAATTTTCATGAACAAATTCGATGGTCAAAGGGTTAAGCTTAGACTACAATTGCTAATTTCAAGACCAACTGTTCGTAGGTGTTATCAGAAATTCTTCTGGTCTTACCATACATACATAGGTCTATGTCACGAGTAAACTTACAGTTGAACATGCAAAGAAAAATAATAAGAGTTCAATAGACACAGCATGACCATAGCGATGATTGAGGGGTGGGGGGGGTTGGAGTGGGTGGGGGTGGAGTTGACAGTTGGGGCATCAACGAGCCTGCATATTTTCATGTTGATATAAAGCATATTATTTTGAGCAATTGCCACCGGAGGGTAAAATAGCATTCCGTGTGATAGAAGCACATAGATAGTAGCTCATGTGGACATGAATGAAAGCTTATAGTAAACAAACAATGACAGTCTTTGACGGTAGGCTATCCAAAGTAAATTTTATTTATGTGCTGTTAATAAAGTTAGGTCTATCTAAATATGACAATTTAGTTCATTTTAAGCACCTGTTATAAAATATTACTTTCATGTTTATTGTGTATCTTCACTCAAATATGCAATCGACGTGCCTTTTCAGCGTACACACTCAGTGGCCAATTGTACACACTCAGTGTCTCTATTAGGCCTACGTAAACCTACACATTACTCCAGCAAGTATTGGACTGAGTGTTGTTATGCTTATATTTATATGGTAGTCAAGAAGAGGACGGTGTTAGGAACATTGCATTCAAAGAAGTGGGGGCTATATCTCCAGAATTCATCCCCCCCACCCCTCAACCCCCATATACAAGTAGGATACACGCATGTGTAGGCCTATGTTTAGCATGACATGAAAAACGTGATTTAGACTATATAACTATAGCATAAGTGATAATATGTAGGCCCGCCCATTGGTATTTTTGGCATAACACCAGTGTTATTTCATGTAATCAAGCATAGCCTATGAGAAGTCCAGTGTCATTCATCAATGGTATTTATAACTGAAACCAGTGTTATTTCATGTAATCAAGCATAGCCAATGAGAAGTCCAGTGTCATTCATCACTGGTATTTATATCCATAAAAGATATGTTAACCCATGTTTATTAAAATTGATGTTTTAGATTGTCACAAATAGTTCGGCTTAGGTCTCCAGGAAATTTAATAAATAGGCCTATACAATGTTTTCAAAGGGCCTATAGTTGTCACTAGTTTTTGATTTAAACAAATCAATTGATTACGATGCCATAGGCTGGGCTATAGACAAATATCTGCAAATTCGATTCTATGACTGGACATAGCTAGATATAAAATGGATACTGTATAAAAAAGAGTCATATTAAGATATTTTATTCAGAGCAGATCTCATCTAAAAAGGGTTTTTTCGAGATGTTCATATTTAAATATGGCATCGGCGCTATTATAAACTTCTGGCTAATGTCTATGTCAGGAATATCATTGAGATCATTGTTTATTTCAAAATTCCTTGTTAAATACAATAGACCGAAAATGTTACTACAGTTAAACAGTATTGCTTGTATTCAATTTGCTTAGCCGTTGTTCCACTATAAAGCCACAGATGCCTGGAATTCAAGGGAGGTAATTCATAAAACGATATTCTAAAGCAATGTAATTAATCAGCAAAAATATACAAATATGCTGCTATGTATGAGCAAATTGATAACAGTTTTATAATTTGCAAGGACTGAGAATATATTATGATATCTTAAAGTACAATCTCCATATATGACCCTTAAGCTAAAGCTACTATTTCTAGAAGAATTCATTCATCGATCAATCATATGACATCATAAACGACTATGTCACGTGCAGGCTGACAGCATAATCAATTATGTCATGAATGCCGTAATTAAGTCCATCATAAATGCTTAATAGTCCATCAAGTTGTACGAACTGTATGTCTTTACTATTTAATAAACATTCTGTTGAATATTTTGAAATAATTTGACTGAGCTCTATTGCTGCCTACACAGTCAAATTAGTTTCATGATATTCAACAGCTTACCTGTATAGTTTTCTGGAAATTGATATTCATGTAGTTCAGACAAAGTGTGGTTGGAGCTTAGCTAGAAATTTGTGGGGCATAGCTGAAACTGGATTCATCCTTTGCTTACTGACCTGAACCATTTCACATTACATCTACAACATTCTTATGCCACATCCACTGCTTATGTCAATTGAGGATGTTTTATCAGTTGCCTGGTATTGGTGACAGAATAGGGGGATGTGTCCCTCCCAAAAAATAATTTATTTGGTGGAGGTGGGAAACAACATTTGTGATTTCTTCTGTCCACTCCATCCCACCCCTGCCCAAATAAACAAGAGGCCCAATGGGCCTGTATCGCTCACCTGGAACATTGGCATTTCAACTAATCTTACTTAAGTTTTACATCCATCTGTGTCACTTCCAATGACTTTCAGTCAAATGGTTTATTTTTTGAGATATTGACAACAATTTCTGGACTGTTTTTTTTGCATTAGTGATTTTGAACAATGTTTAAGTAAAAATAGATGATATCAGTGCTAACTACAGCTGGTTTCTTAACTTTCTCACTGCTGCAAGCCAGTGCAGCCAATAATTTCAATTTTCAAAAGCTCTTCACTTGTTGAATATTTTGAAAACAATTCGACTGAAATCTCTGGACTGGTTTTCTTTTTGCATTAGTGATTTTGAACAATGTGTAAGTAAAAATAAATGATATCAGTGCTAACTACAGCTGGTTTCTTAACTGTCTCACTGCTGCAAGCCAGTGCAGCCAATAATTTCAATTTTCAAAAGCTCTTCATTTGTTGAATATTTTGAAAACAATTCAGTCCAATTGTTTTCAATATATTTATCAGGTTCAGAGATATAACCTTTGGAATATGTCGTCTGCAAAAACTCAGTCAGACGGTTATTAGAGGTTTAAATACAATTGAAGTAAATGGTCTCTAAAGGCAGGTAGGTGGTCTTTATAGCAGGTTATTCCCCACCACCACACAATCCATTTAACACATGCACATCTGGCTGAATCACCAAGTTAGCAGCAGAGGTAGGGTGAGCTGGAGTTGATTTAAAAAATAATTTGACTGAAATTATTGCTGCCTAAGGCAGCAACAACTTTCAATCAAATACATTTCAAAATATTTTTAAGAGCATAGATGTCAGAGCACATAATACATATCTTAAATATTTCGGCACTATTGGAAAGGTTAATCCGTTACTTGGAATTTAATATCTAGTTTGGCAATAAAATCTGACATAGTGATAAATCAATGGACAGTGGAAACAAACCTATATTTGCCCTATGAAAATGAGACTGCAAATATTTAAGGAGTGGTAACTCTGGCATTTAACGTCCTATCAGTTTCAATTTCACAACACAGATATTAGATGCCGACATTAACATTGTGACCAAGTTTGGTGTCAATCCATCAAGAAATAACAAAATGAGCCGCCATTGTTGGCGAGACAGACAGACAGATGGATGGACGGACATACAGAAGACGGATGGGGTCATCGCTATACGACAGCTGACTGACAAGTAAGCGAAGTTAACAAAACCAATTTGGGCTTCAAAATCCATCAAATAAGAAAAATTGAATATGGCAGCCAAACACGCTAAAATTTGATTAGTCCACGGCGGCCATGGTTTTTACCATCAACTTCCCATGAACAAACTTTAATGGCCCTTAGTCCATAATCATATCCCCAAAATTTCAGCCCGATCCGTTCAGCGGTTCTGCAGAATAGGTCGTTCACGAAATACTATGTCATCCAAGATGGCTGCCGAACCATTTGGCCAATCAAGTTCCTTCGAACAAACTTGGCTCAGTTCTTGCCCTATATGATATTTCGTGAGTTTTGAATCGATCCACCAAGCGGTTTCGGAGAAGATTTTTAAAGTCATTTCCTAAAATCAGCCAAAATCCAAGATGGCCACCGGCAAATTGGCCGATCGGCATTGTTTGAACAAACTTGGATCCCTATGCCGTAAGGATACTTCCTGCCAAATATAATTGAAATCGGCCCAGTGGTTCTTGAGAAGTCGTTTAAAGAAAAAAGTTGATAGACGGACGGACGGACAGATGACGGACGGTCGCCATGGCATAAGCTCACTTGGCCATTCTGACCAGGTGAGCTAACAATGATACGTTTATCGTACATTCTCTCGAATTCAAAATCTTATATTTACAGTTAAATTTTCACAATTTTAATGCAAGACACTGAAGATATCATGAAAAAGTCCTGAAATGGCTTCTTAGAGCCTAAATTTCTAAAGTTTCATTGGGGGGGGGGGGTGAAATATGCTCACCATGGTAGCTGGACACCCAATTCAAGACCTGCAGCCAGGGTTCACTTTCCAACTATCTATCTACCATCAGCTAGACGATGGCTTAACCATTTAACCCTTTCACCCACAAATCCCTGAAAAAGTATATTCTTTACAATATAAAACTTCTGTTGAATATTTTGAAATTAATTTAACTGGAAGACGGTGCTGCCTAAGGCAGCAACGTCTTTCCAGTCAAATTAATTTCAAAATATTCAACGGGTTTCCTGTATGGTAGCGTTGAGAATGAGATATTGGGAATTAATTGGTGAAAGGATTAACACTCAATCTGGCTAAAATGGTTTCTGCAGTGGTTTTGAGAAATTACCATTTGCGGAGCAAGATATATTTTTCTTAATTTATCACGGCAGTGGCTGGCTCTTAAAAATAGTCTTCTCTTCCAAACTGACCATTTCTCAAGATTACTACAAAGACTGGTTTTGACCAGCCTGGGGATTTAAAGAGCTAAGGATCACCCCAAAAAATCCAAAGATATCATCCGGCAAAAATTAAGTCTTGAAGGAAGCCATTGGATTATCTGTCACGTTACAGAACAAGAAAAGATTATAGACAATAGAAGATCCGTTTCCAGCTATGCCCCGCCCATTTCTAGCTAAGTTCAGAATCATTTTGAAATATGAACTCCCATAATTTCAAAGTAACTATACACGTCGGCTGTTGAATATTCTGAAACTAATTTGAGTGGGGGATGTTATACGCAGCAACAGCTACCACGCAAATTAGTTTCAAAATATCCAACAGAATGTTTATTAACCCTTTAACACTCATATCAGCCAAAAACGGCTTATGTAGTGTTCTTGAGAAATGTCTATTTGCAGACCAAGAGAAGACTATTTTTGAAAAATTACCACCGGAATGACTGGCTCGATAACCGAGCCAGTCATTCCAGTGGTAAATTTTTAAAAATAGTCTTCTCTTGGTCTGCAAATGGACATTTTCTATTAGAAAATTGAATTTTTAAAAACAAATTTGAGGGTTAAATGGTTTACTTGTGCATTCACCAAAGACATAATTTAGCACACTTTGTGACAGACTTGTTGATTTTCATGACAGAGTTATGTAATTATGATTGACATTAGCTAGCTAGCACAAGACCAGGGACAGACCCACCCATTCGCCAATTACCTAAATGCTAATAAAATTAAGATCTAGCTAATAAAAGGCAGAATTGGCTCAATATTTGACCAATGATTAAAATCATATTATTATACATAATTTTGTAAGTAGAAAACTTAAAATTAATTCTGAAGAATATCTGAAGATAAATATACATTTATGTAATAATTAACTTATGGGTGTGTTAAGCATGACGTCACTGCGCGTGATTCGCAATTTGCAACCCGGAAGTGTGTATTTTGCTTTATTACATCATAAGTGCGTGTTTATGATGTCATCATTTGTTGTTAAACAAAAACATTGTTTTGTGTATAAATTTTAACAATCGATCTGAACTCCGAAATATGTCATCTCTTAACATGCCTATAAGGTCTATTGTGTTTTTATTATGGCCATATAAGCCCCGAAATCATAACATCTCAGATTAAAAGCACCCATATGGGCCACCTGTTGAATATTTTGAAACTAATTTGCCTGGAAGCTGTTGCCAGCTAACTAGTTTCAAAATATTCAACATAATCTTGTATTGATGGTATGTAGTGCCGAATTTAAATGGTGGTCATTGATAGTAAACATCTCAATACATAGGCTAAAATAATTCAAATTTGGCACAGAAAAAGTGTAGTTGGCTATTCTATCGGCTAATAATTTGTGAAAGCCAGGTCTGTCTCTGATGACGTAATTGATGATGATGTCAGACATGTGTATGCCTGATCGGATACCTCCATTGACATTTCTGAAGACCGAAACATAAACCATTCCTGGCCAGTAAGCAGTTAACTCTTTAATGGTTAGATTGGGTCAAGAAAATCCAAATGTTTTCTTATTGAATGTCCATTTGTAAGCCAAGAGAGGACTATTTTTGAAAAATTTTCATAGAGAATATCCATTTGCAGACCAAGAGAAGACTGTTTTTGAAAATTTACCACTGGGATGTCTGGCTCGATTAAACTAAACCAGTAATTCCAGTGGCAAATTTTCAAAGATAGTCATCTCTTGGCCTGCAAATGAACATTCCTCAAGATCACTCCATAGGGTGGTTTTCGCCGTCTTGATCTTAAGCTAAAATACTGCACTTAAAATATTGCATTCCTGTATTGATTAAAATCACTAAAATCATTCATGATTTCACCAAACCCATCATACACCATACCAGTGTCTAAATGACTGAGCAATGGTGTCTTGCTAAGCGTATCTGTCGAGCAATTGTCTACATTCTCCACATTATCACACTTCATTAACCTGAGACTGCTAGCAAACGTAAAAGGATTCTCCAAGGCCAGTAAGTTAGGAGATACAAAGTGTGTGTCACTATATTCAAGACCTGGTCTAGCTTTAATATCACGAGATTCAGGATAGTGCGTGTCCTTAATACCCAGCAAGTCAGATTTATCATATACGTTAACATTTGAATTCTTAGAATTTGTTTCATAAATTCTGTCAAGAGATGTGTTAGGTTGTGAGTTGGTTATAATGCATGTCAAATGTCGTCTAATACCATATGGTGAGGTACCACAGTTCGAGGCAGTTCTGTCTGGAGATCTTGAGTGAATATTTTCTAAATTCCTAAGATTATATTCTGGTTTTAGAGCTAAATTATCACATCCGCCTCGTGGGAGCAAACGACTCACAGACTCACTAGATCCAGATCCACGAAGTTTACGATTTTCATCCAGTAGATTTTCACATCTTATTTCATAGTGATTTCTCAATCGAGATTCTTCGTTTAACTTTGCTTTTAAAATTGAAATTTCATAGGCAAGATTATCATCGCAAGATTGCACTTCTGTCAAAATATCCTTATTAGCACTAGCTACACTGTTATGTTGTAATAGTTCTGCTTCAAGTTTCTCCATTCGGTCATTTGCAGCCAGTAACCGCATCTGTAGATTCTCAGCATAATTACACATGTCTCGAAATTTCTCAACACGAACATATTTTTGTTTTATGCTTTTTTTATCTAAATCCTTTGTATCAGAGCCTAGCATCAATGTCTCTGCCTGTCCGTCCATGTCAATATTTGAGGCGGACAATGGGCGATTTGTCTGGTATTTCAGGGGACCTTTATCGAAGGTCACTGTAGATGGCGATGATAAACGTTTGACCTTTTTAGCCTGTATATCCAAACAACTAACTGTTCCAGTACTGGACGAGCATCTTCCACTTTGTTTTGTAGAATGTAATACAGTACGATTAGTAGACCCTTCATCCCATGATAAAGGACTGCACGGTTCTTCCGATTTTATTCTAACTACGACTGATTTCCGCAATACTGGTCTCTCAGAGTTTGAATCATCGTTTGATATCTTCTTATTAATATATTTATATTGGTCAACATCTGCAGCAGCATCATAAAATGTTTCCAATTCCTGTGTAACCTGAAGATGGTAGTTACTCTCTGATTCCGGGTCGCTAATACTCTCTGTGGTGCCTTCTATATTTGAGATTTTATCATATGCACTCTGTGATGATGCTGAAGGGAAGGAGCTACCATGAGAATCATTATCGGATTGTCTCAATGAGTCCGGTCGAATATTATCAGACGTTGATCGCTCCAAGGATTTGCGTTGAACAGGGAAATTCTCCGAAATATACGGCAAAAAACCTGGTAATTGTTTTCCTAAAATAAGAAAAGAACAATGATAAACTTAATAGGTACACTCCATTGTTTTGTACATAAATTATGAAGATATTACGTGTTATCCAATATAACAATTCAAAAGTTGAATTTGAAGACTTTATAATCATCTGAACCCTTTCACCGACAAATCCCTGAGAAAGTATATTCTTTAATATATACAATTTAATCTGTTGAATATTTTGAAATTAATTTGGCTGGATGGCAGCAATGGCTTCTACCGTAGTCAAAATTAATTTCAAAATATTCAACATTTTTCCTGTATGATTTTCTTGGAAATGAGATATGGGGAGTTCATCAGTAGAAGGGTCATTAACAAGAGATCTAAGAGTTTTGACACCATAAGATGTTTAGAGGCCTTTAATGGTCAAGCTGGCCAAAATCAACATCTGCAAGGATCTTGAGGGGCTTCAGGAATGTCCATTTGTAGACCAAAAGATTTTTTTATTAATTTACCACTGGAATGATGGCTCAATAACTGAGCCACTCATTCAAATGCGAAATTAAAGAAAAATATTCTTCTCTTGGCCTGGAAATGTCATTCTTTACAACTGTCTGACAGATGAGTTTCTGCCTACGACATATTGCAAGGATTGTATCTCTGAACCTGCTAAATATTTTTAAAACAATTTGTCTGAAAGTTGTTGGTGGCTAATTCACCAACTTTCAGTGAAATTATTTTCAAAATATTTAGCAGGACCACAGTTATTGCCCCTTGAAATTATTCTCTGGTGAAAAGGGAAACGTGCAGCCCAAGACAGGTGAACATCCAATCTCAGTCGCAAGCTTTGATGCAACTGCCATAATGGGATTGTCACTACCTGAACACATGCTACCAAAATCTATCTGTCACTTTGTGGCACTCGAGGACAACCTACAGTTCATATCCGGTCAAGATATCTGACAATCTGTTTCTAATTTGGTCACTTGCACTACTTACTCTTTGATCTCTTGACCACTACGTCTTTACCCTTTCACTGATTAATCCCCCATATCTCATTTCCAAGGCAACCATACAGGAAAACTATTTAATATTATGAAATTAATTTGATGGCAACGATTTCCAATCAAATTAATTTCAAAATATTCAACAGAATAAGCTTTATATCATAAAGAATTTACCTTTTCAAGGATTTGTCAGTGAAATGGTTAATCAAACCTTAACATAAGGCAATGTGGTAAGTCGCCTTACTCAGTTGAGTGTTAATAAATAACTAAAATGTAACCCTTGATTGTCTCATTCACATTCAAGTGGAGAACATAAGCATACAAACAAATCAAATGATATCTTCTGTCAAAAATATGATATTTTTCTTTCCTACAAAAGGTTATGGGAAGGGAGATGCACTGGCTGGTGTCATTGACCTGAAAGACGGAGTGTACTCCCTTGTTTTCTGAGTTAGGGGAAGAATGGAGACTGGTTCCAGATTTTTCAAGAAAAATGAAATTTGTGCTTAGTGAATGTTCATTTGCTGGCCAAGTGTGCCAAGAGAAGACTTTTTCTCAAAATTTATCAGTGGAATGACTAAGTCGGTCATTCCAGTGACAAATTTACAACTAGAAATGTGGTTCCAATGAAACCATCTAGCTCAGCTTTATGACGTTGCAATGACCTATTAAGCTTGTCTTCAAAAATACTTCCACTTACATAGAGAAAGGCTAAATATAGAATACACTTCATCAGTGGCGTTGGACCTTGGACATTTTTACCCCCAATGTCATGGTGTCATCCACTTTCATTATAAGCATGTGTCCAAGTTTGGCTCCAGTAAGATTACCAAAGCTTGCGATATAAACCGTTGAAATAAATACAAAATGTTCATGTTGATTAAAAATGTCATAGATATATTGGTCTTTTGACCCCCAGGTCATTGTGCCATGGGTTCTCATTATAGGGAAGCAGATATTCAGGTTTGGGTGTGGTATGATTAACCCAACATCAGATATGAACCATTAAGTTGAGCTTAAGGCAAAATGTTATTGTTGAAAATCACCCAACTTTGGTCATTTTCACACTGACCTTAACCTTTGAGCTTTTGATACCAAAGTCAGTCTGTCATGGTAGCTTACGATCAGGAATCCCTTGTCCAAATTTGGGCCCTGTATGCTTAATCAAACATGAGATATAAAACTGCTAATTGCAACAAGTTAATGTTGAAAAAAAGGTTCTTCATTACAACGAAAGATGTGGCCAAGTTTGGGTCCAGTATGATTAACCAAATATGAGATGTAAACCACTAAATTGAGCTAAATGGAAAATGTTGATGTAGAAAAACAACCAGTTTTACAAATGGCACAGTGACCGTAAACTTTGACCCAAGCTAATTGACCTATCCAGTTTATCCATCCGTCATATGGTGTCATAATCAACTATGTGATGTGTAGGAAGACGTCATATTCATTATGTCATGAATGACTCAATTTAAATTGTCTTAAATGCTTAATAGCCTTCAGGTTGTATGAATTGTCTGTCTTTTTAATAAACATGCTGTTGAATATTTTGAAACTAATTTGACTGGGCGCTGTTGCTGCCAAATTAATTTCAAAATATTCAAGAGCTTACCTGTATAGTTTCTGGAAATTGATAGTCAGGGCATTCAGGGATCGATTGATCCCAACACGAGCGAGGTGTGGGTGGAGCGTAGCTAGAGATGGGCAGGGCATAGCTAAAACTGGAAAGGTCCATTGTGTCATGCTGTCTCGCAAGTGTTCAAGTTTGGGTGAAGTATTATTAACTGCCAGTTGATGTATCTAGGGTTAAGCTCATTTTACTTCATAAAGTTGAAATTACAGTGGTAAATTTTCTAAACCTAAGTTTTCTACTGGCCTGCAAATGGACCTTTTCGAAGAGAAAATCAGCATGTGTTTTCTCCAAAGGCATGTGGCCACAATAAACTGGATGTATTAGCATGAGCACCCAGGCATATACCTTCCATATACTGCTGGAGAATTTTCGTTATTCGTACAAAGTTGTGTCCCTTTGCCTCCTGTGCTGGCGTTTTGTTCTTCTCATTCAGCAAAAATGGATTGCACCGATAGCAGATCAGAATCTCAACAATCTCTGTGTGGCCACGATACGAAGCAAGATGGAGCGGCGAGTCTCGTCTCAGATTCTGAACATTGAGCTCGGCTCCGCTAAAACAAAAATTATATTTACAATTCAGTCATCAAAAAATCATCATCATTACCACCAACAACACCATTATCATCATAGATGTCATCATCATCATCAACACCACCAACACCATTATCATCATCATCATCATTATCATTGATGCAATCATCATCAACACCACCACACACAACATTATCATCATCATCCATTCGATGCAACGACCACCTCCACAACCACAACCACCAAGTACATCATCATCACCACTCTTAATCATACATCATCTAAACTGAATGAAGCTATAGTGGGGAAGATATGTGTGGGTAACAATTTACAATGAGAATGGCCGTTGATTTCCATTTGAATATAACGATTCCATTTCAATTGACCAATGTTGTGAACTCTATCTGTTTTCCGTGATAACATGTGTGTGGATGTCATGCATTTCTGGTGCACATGCTTTAGACCAGTACATGTATGCAGACTTATTGAAAAATTTACCACTACAATGACTGGCTGGCTCTGTTATTGAGCCGGTCATTCCAGAGGCAAATTTATAAAAATAATCTCAGCTTACAAAAAGACATTTCGCAAGCCCACATAGAAGCCATGTTTGACCAGCTTGCCCTGTAAATGTTTAACTTACCTTTTAATGAGAACTGTGATGCATTCCGCATGTCCTCTATCCGCTGCGGCGTGTAATGGTGTTGAACCCCATTTTACACGTGCCTCAATTTCTGAGCCTGCAGAAATTAATGCACTACAAATCTTCCCATACCCTCTACACGCAGCCCAGTACAGTGCTGTAGCATTGTCACGGTCGCGAAACTTGAACGAGTGTCCTTCTTCGAGCAATTCATTAACTTTAGTCAGGTATCCATTTTTAGATGCTAGCAGAAGATCAGCCATAATTATCAAGTTTTTTTGTTTCTTTGCACAGTCATAAGGTCATATCTGCTTTAGGTGTTAATAGTTTTTGGCACAGAATCACACAATCACTTGAATGTTATGTAATTAATACATTCTTTATTCTTTCTAGCATCGCTCTGTTTCGAGGCCATAGTGGTTCATGCACATATTGACGATACCACGGCAGAGACAGAATCTCTGACGCCAACCGACACTGGAGCATTATGAAGGATTAGACAATGCTAGGCCTTGTCAATGGGAACATAGCGCTGTGCTAGCGGAGAGGTACTAAACCTTGTCAACATTAGATTTAAAATGATATCTCCATGGAAAAGAAATTGACGACGCTTTCCGTTAATTCATGTACCGCTATGTAAGTGTAAAGAACTGCAGTTTCACAATCCAATGTCAGAAATCTGAAAGAAAGGATAACATCAGTATTATTATTACTATATAGAGGGCTTCATGAATACAATTTCAATATTTCACATGCAGGGTGTTATACCAATACAGATCAGAAAGGAAAATTGTCTCTGAGGTACGGAATATTCTGCCAAGCAACTTTTAACTGGATGCCTGCTGAATTTCTGCAGACTACATTTACCACGGGCTTTATCTCTGGACCTGCTGAATAATTTGAAAACAAACTTTCAGTCAACTTGTTTTCAAAATATTCATCCCATCTGGACATAGTTATTGTCTATGGAACTTATTGCCCAATGGCTTGCCACACTTAGAGTTAAAATTGCTTAACCCTTAACACTCTGATGACAATATTCTATCCTTTACTGTGTCGATATCAAAGGAACTGGTGTACATTTTTCAACAATTTTGGTGGAATATGTTGGTGTCTATGACAGCACCATCCCCCACCACATTTGTTGAAAAATTAACACCAGTTTATCTTTTAATTTAATTTGAAAATCTAAAGTTTTGACACCAGAGTGATAATGGTGAAATTGCTCTATAGTTGTCTTGAAATTGAGACCCTGGAATATCAAGGGTTAAAGCAAAGAAATGAATAGCGTACAATGGACATGACCCTCTAAAAGGTGTACTTTCAGTTCAGTATGTCATCATATTCTCCAAACTATGTTTTTGTTACTAATACTATTCTCTCCTGGAATAGTGTCGGGTTAATACAGCCAATCATGTTGTATTGGACTGGGACCTTTCCGTAGAGTAAATTTGCTTGTGCAGTGGCCAAAATTTGCTATACGCAAACGGTCAGTCGAATGAAAAGATGGAAGGTGCAGAAACAC
Source organism: Chaetoderma sp. LZ-2023a (assembly GCA_034401795.1). Classification (NCBI taxonomy): domain Eukaryota; kingdom Metazoa; phylum Mollusca; class Caudofoveata; order Chaetodermatida; family Chaetodermatidae; genus Chaetoderma; species Chaetoderma sp. LZ-2023a. The sequence continues at coordinate 29,869,594 of CM067365.1, read as the reverse complement.
GATATCGCCTAAATTTTACAATCTTAAAAATCAAATCCACCTTTGCCAGCGGTGTTTTCAGCCATACTGAATGGTGAATAATAGTAGAATTCAGCTACCTAAGTCCCGCGTTTTCATATTTTTCACCATGTGACCTACTTCACGAAACCTGCCACCCATTTTGGCTCCGGCTTGTTTCGTGCTCTATTTTTTTCTGGGAAATACTAGTGAAATAAATAATATTCTCTATGGAGCCAATGTGCTCTAAGTTTTCCCTCCGGTCGAATACAGCCAATGCAATAAATCCGACAAAAATATGTAAATTTGCAATTTGTTCAAATTCTCTTCCAATTACCAAAAGAGAATTTAGTCACTTTTGGATGCTAATATGCTACTCAGATTTCAGTATTTTCTCGCCCGATCTCATTTATATGAGAATAGCTTATTACTAACAAAATCTTACTTTTTTGTTGTACATTCCATTACCTAGTCATATAAAATGTTAGATTAATAGCTTACAGCCAAAAAAGTTTTATTTACAATAAATTTAATATATAAATTTAGTTCGTATGTGTCTGTTCAGTCTCTCTTCTAAAGTCCCGGTATTATGTAAGCTGGCACGGTATTATTGAGCTGGTGATTGGATGGTGCATTAGCCAGAAGAATGAGAAGAGCACTGAGAAACATCACAATCGGCTGAGAGCTCTTCACAAACTGCCTAGATGAAAGTAACACACCCGCTGAACAGCTTTTACTGACAACTTGTTTCGCTAAATTAAAATCTGAAAATACCCTGCAGTTTCTTCGCGTGATGAATTATTTAAAACATGAAACATTCCTATTGGTAAGAACATAAACAATCTTAAATATGTCTAGACAGTTTGAGAATTTCATACAAAATACTGGCTACACAAGTTCTACTATCCCCGTAGTTTTGCTCACAAAACCGCAAGACTTAGCGCAGAGGATCCAAATCGCAAACAAGAATTCTGCGGAATTAAATGTCTCGCCTGTCTCTCTTGTTTGTCACAGTGGAATTGACCTTTGACCTTGTGACCTGCGTGTTATCATGCGACTTCCTAACATTATCGGTAACCGTATATTCAAATTTAGCTGCAATACAATTAACCAATCCTGAAATATAATTGATTTGCTGAATGGAAAAACCTACGGTTGAAAAACAGAGGTCAAATAGCAATATTAGAATGGCTTTGACTTAATGAGCTCACTATCATCATGATGCCTCGGTATGGTACATATATATGAAACCATGTGCCCCAGTTTGGTTCCAGTAGGATTAAGCAATCCTAAAATCCTAAACCAAAAAAAACTTAATATGAGGTGAAATATTACAGCTGTGATGTCCTTGACCTTCTATCTAGTGATGTCACTATCAGCACGCAGCTTTCTTATTTTATAGGGGACCATGTGTCCGAGGTTACTTCTGGTAATATTAAGTAATTCTCAAATATATAAAAAGTAATCTCTTGTTCTACAAATGGACATTTCCCAAAGAACACTGTAGAAGCCATTTTTGGCCGGCTTGGGAGATAAATAGTCAATAGCTCATTTTTACATATATACACGACTGCTGAGAAAGAAGTATACAGTTAAAATCCTTGAGCCCTGATGACTCTGATCACGTACTTGGGAAATTTTTAAATGAATTAAAATTGTCTGTCTGAATAAGTGCATCTTTTCCCCCAATTTTTTCTTGCTAAATATCACGTACACACATCTTGTAAAAAATGTGTCCCTGAAATAATTGATGGACCCTTTTCCTGTTGTGAACAAAAATAAAAATGTATTAAAACCGTGGATTGATGCTAGAGATTGAAATTTTGAAAGCATGTTGCTGAAAACTGTTTCTAATCTATATTAACTGCGCTGTCTCGATGCCGCAAGCCACCTGACAATAATTTCAATGGGCAAAGACTATTGGCTTGCTGAATATTTTGAAGACATGTTGACTCAAAGTTGTTGGTGGCTTAGCCGCCAACAAATTTCAGTCAAATTGTTTTCAAAATATTGACCCGGTCCAGAGATATAACCCATGGAACATGTTGTCTGTAAAACTCAGCAGTCAGATAGATAAACAAACGCTATAAATTCTTTACAATATCAGAAATACTTTGTCAATTTTTTTTAAAGTAATTTGACTGAAAGTTGTTGCTGTCCAGGACAGCAACAACTACCAGTCAAATTACATGTCCTTTCAAAATAAGCAACAGGTTACCTCCTGCATGAGCTACGATTTATACATTAAAATGTCATCTTTGAAAGAGTTAACACAGATAGCTGCAACAAAGAATATAAAACAAACACCAAAACCATGGAAAACGGAAATTAATTTTTCAAGATGACTACCGGTATTCAACAATACATGACTATTCAGCAATACACGTTTGGATAAGAGAGGCATATACGAGAGATAATTCGCATAATAATGTGGAATTAAAATTAACAACAACTCCCTTAATGCACTATATAGCTGCGACATTTCTTAGCTTTGCGTAAAAAAAATTGCCAAACAGACACACTGACCGACTGATATACTTACTCTAGACGCGTCACCTCTGCTAAAAATATTACGCATTAAATTATTTTCTTTGGAAATAACAACTGAATTTTTTCATTCTTGCCATCAAACAAACTACACGAAACTTCGCTTATACATACGTATGATTGTACTCAATAATTGGCATTTGCTTTTAAATACTTTCGCAGTTGTCACAGTTACTCTGCGTTGATTAATCGCAAATAATATGATATTAAATAGATTTATTTTACTCAAGATTTGCTTGACTGAAATCTGTTATAACTCCTCTGGCAAACTGCAGTAAATCCTGACTTAACCTTTTAACACATAAATGTCGGCAAAAAACGGCTTCTGAAGTGGTCTTGACAAATGTCCATTTGCAGACCAAGAAGATTATTTTTGGAAATCTAACACTAGAATGACTGGCTCGATAACCAAGCCAGTCGTTCCACTGGTGAATTTTCAAAAATAATCCTCTCATGATCTGCAAATGGACATTTTCTATGAGAAAACTGAATTTTTTAAAACAAATTCGATGGGTAAGGGGTTAAGCGTGTGATTCATTATACACTGATATACTCTAGACCCATTTAACCCTGGATATGTTAGTGGCACAATATCAAGATCTCAAACTGTTGAATATTCGGAAATTAGTTTGACTATTACCTGTTGCTACCAGCAACACCTCCTAGTCAAATTAGTTTCAAAATATCCAACAGAATATTTCTTACATTTGAAGAATTTCTCATTTTTGTATGTGTAGGGCTTAAAGGGTTAATCTACATGGTTTATGACTTCTAAAGCTACAGGAAGATGATTCTTTAAGTTGGCTACAAAAGGTGTGTCAGTAATGTGTTAAGGAATGCCCATTTGCAGATCAAATGAAGACTATTTTTGAAAATTTACCACTGAAATGCCTGGCTCGATAACCAAGCCAGTCATTCCAGTGGCAAATGTTGAAAAATAGTCTTTTCTTGGCCTGCAAATGGACATGCAATTATTGGGCAAATATTTGAAATATCAATTTTGATAATTATGTCAAACCTTTAAACCTCGAATTTGTTTAGGAAAATTTTAATTTTCTCATAGGTAATGTCCAGTTGCAGACCAAGAGCAGACTATTTTTGAAAAGACCACCACAGCGAGACTTGTCTATAAAGCAACCAAACAATAGTGAATGTTAGAGGTGGGCTCTAAAGTAGGTTAACTATATAATAGATAACAAATAAAATAATATGCCAACACAGTGACTGGCTAATAAAGTAGCATAGCCAAGGATAAGTTTAGGGTGTTAGATACAGGCTCCAACCACACACGCAAGCACGCACGCACGCACGCACGCACGCACGCACGCACGCACGCACGCACGCACGCACATACTCACGGACACACACACACACACACACTGTTCACATAGTTAATCATAAGCTTGAGAATTAGCAATAAATATCTTACACATAAGGATATGGAATTAGTAGTATATTTACATAAAAAAACTCCAATGTTAAAGCTGGTCTGCCATGCTAAAAGAAGCTGTGTTTAACCCTTTAACACACAAATTTGTTCATGAAAATTTCAATTTTCTGATACAAAAATGTCCATTTGCAGACCAAGAAGACTATTTTTGAAATTTTACTGTTAGAATGACTGGCTCGGTTAAAGAGACAGTCATTCATTGGTAAATTTTCAAAAATAGTCTTGTCTTGGTCTGCAAATGAACATTTCTCAAGACCACTGGAGAAGCTGTTTTGGCTGCTATGAGTGTTAAAGGGTTAAACACCTACCAGTAACATATGGTTAACTTTCCATTTTGGTAACTGTTATGCATGCACATTTCTGGTGGATAAGCTATAATGTTAACCCTCTCTGACAAATCCCTAAAAAAAAAGGAAATTCTTTACGATATAAAACTTATTCTGTTGAATATTTTGAAATTAATTTGACTGGAAGACGTTGCTGCCTAAGACAGCAACGGCTTCCAGTTAAATTAATTTCAAAATATTCAACAGATTTCCTGTACGGGTGTGTTGAAACTGAGATATAGGGAATTCACAGGATTAAATTATGTGCACGTAGAGTTTTTGCTGTGCAGGCAAAATCCAAAGGTTAGACGCACTTTGCGCATTATTAGAACAAAATTCTTATTAGTACCCCTGCATCTCCCATTAAATTTATTAGCAGGATTATTGTTCACTTGGGCGATGTAGTTTGAGATGACTTTGTTGATATCTCACACTCGTATTAGCGTAAATCTTGTGAGAACACGAATGGGGATTCCCCATGTATAGTGAAACTGAATGTATTTATCGCTCAGATGGTTTTATGCATTCTATGACAGGTAAAGAATATTATAAACAAGAAAGCTGAAGTGTACAACGTCTCGCCTATAAAGGCATGGATAGTGTTGATTGGCAAAGCAAACGTGGCATGGTTTGTAATACACATATTCAGTAATGCACCAACAAACAAGTGTAACCAATCAAACATGGAATTTTTTTTACCAAACTGCGGATAGTCTGATCTTGGAACTAGTAATGATGCAGATAGTACTTCTTAAATAGTATATAACTCTGCTGTAAAATTTTGTTGATATCTGGTGAGCCATTGTTGAAAAAAATGGCCACGTCCAAAACCGTGAAAAAAAGAGTTAAAATGCGCCAAAATTAAATCCATTGTTTGTAGATCACATCCCTGCACAGAATAGATCACTTCTGTAAAGTTTCATTGAAATCGGATGAGGCAGTGTTGAAAAGTAAGTTTGACCCCTGGCCACTGCCCTCAGATTGACTCAAGAACAAAAAAAATGTGTTGTACTGTAGTCTACTAACTACAAGTTTCAAAATGACATGTGACATGACCACATTTGCTAAAATTTATTTTCTGCCCACCATTTCCCCCCAGCCCTGCCCCTGGGGGTATATCAAAATTCCAATGTGTCATGCATATCTCTGACCATTTGTGTAATCATATAATCATTGGTCTGTTGTTTTATTAACCACTATAAAAACATACTTACCATTCAATCACTACTTGCTAAATCAATTATCTGCATTTAGCTACCTGAATAAAATTTGTAATGCTTGCATACACGCCTCCCCATGTCTATTCCTATTAATATGGATCCTCAACCAGGCTACTGGTTAGATCCATCTCCAGTATATTGTCTGATATAGACTGGCACCAGTCTGTACTCACTCCATAGTGACGCCTGTCACTAAGCGCGCTTGCACATGCGCACTGGAGCCCAAATAGGAAACAGATTCACTTTTCTGAATTTAAGTGTCAAATATTATAAGCAAATTCTCAAATTAATTCCACGCGGGATGGCTGAGGCCGGGTCGTAGTGACTGAACGGTATGTTTTCATAGTGGTTAATAAAACAACAGACCTACCCGCAAGTGGGGCCTGTGGGGGGGGGTTGTTATTACACCACAAAAACATCCATTACCGTTCAATCACTACTTGCTAAACCCGTAGATTTGGTCAGTGCCCCACTTAAAACATTAGGTGGGAGGAGATTTGAGAATTAACAAACAAGGATAAAAATCAAACCAATCTTATCCAAATGTTAATAACATAACATAATAGTGCATTTAAATCAATCACACCGTGATAGAAGATGCCTACCCTCATCTCTCGAGGCCAGAGCAAGTGACCATTTTTCGTCTCAGAACTGGACACAACAGACTAAACCAACACATGCACAGGCGGTTCCACCTTACGGCATCGCCAGCTTGTCCTTGTGGAGATGCAGAACAGACCACAGAGCACATACTTCAATGTTGCAGTACGTATCAGCTGCTGAGAGAAGAGATCTGGCCTTTGTCAACCTCTTTTCTTGAAAAGCTGTATGGGCCTGTGGAAGAACTGCAGAAAACCACAGATTTCATCTTGAGAACGGCTCTACAAGTGTGATACCAGCGATCGAAAAGAAGAAGAATCACACCATGATTATTAAATAAGGAAAACTTGAACTTAAAGAAATAAATAAAAACCAAAATAAACTCTCACCATTTCTTACAGATGCACAGTCTTAACAAAAATGGCGGGATATGCTTGGTAAATGGTCTTCGGCCTTTTTGGTTAAAGTCGTAATATTACGAAAGAAGGAGGCTGCTGCACTCTGATCTTTTAGATAAAAAAATTGTAAAAGTGGATTCATATTTCCATTCTGCAACCTACATGACTTCATCTAAAGACAAGCTGGCTAAAACGCAAAAGAGGTAGCCATTCCTCTAACATCGTGAGCTTTAATATGGGAGAGATTAATTTGTTCCGGAGACGCTATCTCGTAACAAAGCTTAATCATCTCACAAATCCATCTGGCAATCGTAGACTTTGAGACCGGCTTAGCTAACTCTTCCGCATAAAAACCATAAATGGGACGGATCAAATCTTTTAAAATCAGTTCGCTGTTTGTACATTCTTAATGCCCTAACAGGACACCAGAATTTGTCGGATGGCGAAAAAGACGATAATGATTTTAAAATGATCAGACTAGCAGGAAACCGGTTAGACTGAGTTTTAGATAAAAAATCCGTTCTGAGATATAAAACTAAACTGTCTCCTGAAACTATAAATGTGTCCCTTTCAGCAGAGAGAGCATGAATTTCTGAACGCCTTCTAGCAGAGGCAGTAGCAACAAGAAAACAGCTTTAAAAGTTAAAAGTTTAATACTAATAGAGGAAAGAGGTTCAAAATGACGGCCTGCCAGGACTTGAAGAACCAAAGCCAAGTTCCATGAAGGTAACGGCTTAGCTATCAGAGGACGAATATTGCCTAGACCTCTAATAAAACTATTAAGAGTCTTAGTGTCCCTGACATCGGCATTCAGAAGGCAAAGAAGAGAAGATGCCAGAGAAAAGCTATACCCCCTAACCGTATTAGCTGATAAATGTAAGGAATCAAAGAGATATGTTAAAAAGTCGAATACTTGGGGAATAGAAACAGAATCGGGCACGAGAACTTGGTCCGAACACCATTCTCCAAAAATTCTAAGTCAACCCTTGTAAACTCTGTGGGCCGTCTCTCTTCTGGAAGAAATGATAATTTCCTGAGATCTTGAAGAAACTTTATTCTCGTAGACTTTAGTTTCGATATTCTCCAAACACACAGACTGAAGATTTCTGGGTTTGGATGAAGACAAAGACCTCTTACTTGAGACAGACGATCCTGTGAGACTGGAAGAAGATGAGGGAAGTCTACCAGGAGATCTAGAAGGTCTACAAACCAAATCCTCTTTGGCCAAAAAGGAGCTATTAAAAGAATCTCGCAGATTTGTTCTTTGACCTTCTTCAACACTAACAGAATCAAAATCATTGGAGGGAACACATAGGCGAACATTTCTGTCCAGGACTGAGACAGGGCATCCACCGCCAGGGCCTGACTGTCCGGAAAAGTAGACATGAAAGAGGAAATCTGGGCATTCAGAGATGTCACAAACAGATCTACTAGAGGACAATCCATGACTGAAAATCGCCTTGACAACCGACCTCTAACTGCCACTCTGTGTGCGCGAATTTGCTGGGACGTGACAGTTGGTCCGCACGAAAATTCAGACTGCCTGGGACATGGGAAGACACTAGAAAAATCTTATTCTTGCGACACCATAAGAGAAGGTTCCACACTTCTAGACAAAGGGGGGCTGACCCTGTACCCCCCTGCCTGTGATATAAGAGACCACTGTCGAATTGTCCGACCGAATCGAGACCATGAAAGGAGAGCCTTCTTGACAGCCCACAATTCCAGAATATTGATATGAGCTGTCGACTCCTCCAGGGACCAAAGACCGGAAACCAACAGGGAGTCCCAAACTGCTCCCCTATCCCTCCTGAGAAGCGTGTGTGAAGATGATCGCCTGAGGGGAGGACTTTACCAGTAAAACACCCATCAGAAGCAGAGAACGATATTTCCAAAAATCTAGATGAGGAATCAAGTGTTCTCTGATGGGAATCTGATGGTAAATTGAGTGAACCGACTGCTTCCAAAGGGACATTAAATACATTTGGAAGAGTCTTCTCATCAGCGCCGCCCATGGAATAACATTCTCTACGCTGACCATCAAACCTATCACTCTTAGCAGAACTCTTGCTCTGACCATGGAAGAAGACAGGATTTCCATTGCCACTGATAAAGCCTCTATTCTTGGATCTGAGGGGAAGACTAGACCCTGGGCCACATCGAAAGAAATGACTAGATGCGTGAAGATTTGAGAGGGAACTAGGCTTGATTTCTTTAGATTTAAAACCCACCCTAGGTTGCATGCCAGACCGCAAACCTCTGGAAGAATTCCTGAGAGAATTGAGGAAGACTGCTTTTCCTAACCAATCATCTATATAAACGTGTAGATGGATAGAATGACGGTGTAAAATTCCTGCCATGGCTGAGACTAGGCGAGTAAAAAGAAAAGGAGCCATGGTCAGGCCAAAAGGCATGGCGCGAAACTGCCAAACTCGATCTTTGTAAGTGAATCTCAGGAATTTTCTGACGGAATCATGAATGACAACATGAAAGTAGGTGTTCTTTAGGTCGATGGAAGACGTCCACATACCCTGATCTAGACTGGAAATGATCTGGGAGATGGTCTCCATCTTGAACTTGGGAGTAAGTCTTATGAGATATAATTTCTTCAAATTTATGATAGGATGCCAACCTCCTGTTTTCTTAGAAATTAAAAAGCTGATTGAATAGTAGCCCGGGTCTACTCTCCAATGTGGAACTTCTTCTATTGCCCTCTTGACAATCATGGATTCCAACTCCTCTTCCAAGGCAACCAATTTTTCTGGATTGGATGGAATTGTTGTCCATTTTGGAAGAAAAGAGAGAAGAGGAGGATGACGGATCCAAGATGGTGCATAATCCCACCGTATCTGATAAACTAGCCAGGAGTCCTGATTGAGGGCCTGCCAATTCTCCCAAAACAGAGACAGGCACCCTCCTACCGGCACGTTGGCTAAAAGACACTGGACCGACTGATCCAAAGGCACAAGAAGAGGGGAAGGGTTGATTAAAGGAAGAGAGAAAGTTGGACTTACCCGGGAATAGTCCACACCTTCAAACTCTCTTTCCTTGATAACTTCTAAAAGAAGAACGACCTCTGGACATGGAACTAGGACGACGAGAAAGGGACTGACCCCCTCCCGCCAGAGGAGAGAAAGACTGCCTCCCTTGGGATCTAGAATGGTGAGAGGACATGGAATCAAAACGATCCTCCTCCACGGATCTATCTTGAAGATTGGAAGATGATCGATTACAATTATTAACAATCCTAGATGGATAAGCCCCAAATTGGTCTGGTGTGAGGCTCTTTCTTCTAGGAGATGAATTTGGACTCTTTACTGAAGAAACATCTATTTTAGAATCAGGATTAGAAAAGGAAAATGAGCCTGAAGCTCCCTAGAGGCCTTCAGGAACTCAGATTCTGCACGAATAAGACTGGAAGCCGACTGTCCGAATATATCCTGACCAAAGGGGGGGGGGGGGGGGGGGGGGGCTGAAATAAGAGTATTCTTCAAGGTATAAGAAATTAGACCCTCAGAGAGCTTCCTGGACCTTCTCTTAGAAGTAATGAGTCCAAAAGATCTGCAGACTGAACTGAGAGAACCACGAGACAGATCCGCCAAGGAACGAAAGCCTGATAAAGGAACCTGATCACCACATTCTTGAGCCGTAAAAACAGCTTCAGACAACAGAGCGAGGAAATTGGCCGACTTAAGCTGGGATCTGCATACAGACTCCCATTTAAAACGAACAGTGGAATGCTCAATCTTGGAAGACTCCTTTAAATGTGAGGAAAGAACATCCCAGGAGGGGCCAGAAAGAGACTGAGGAGTAGCAACCTTCAAATAATCTTCTTTGGGACCTTAACAGGCGCATCGAATTTAGAAGAAAGAGGAAATTCCTTACAGTTAACATCGTTAACGAAGAAATCCAGCATATCTACGACTAAGTTATCAATAGGGAGAACTTGAGAAGAAGAATCAGACGTAGAAAGAGCAGACCCGAAAGAAGGAGGGTCAATAGAAAATTCCTCAAGAGGAAGGGAAAGAGTAGAGGCGATCCACCTGAGAGCCATGGACAAGTCTTCCGATGAGGCTCTGACCGGACAAAACCTCTTCAGATCCCTGGCCCTGACTGACTTGGGAACTGAGGGAAGAGAAGAAGGATTAGGAGAGGAAGAAGAGATGAGAAGAGAGGAATTACCCGAGATTAAAAATTCAGCCACTCTAGAGGAAATAGGAGAACATGGTCTTCTAGAAGACCCAGGAAAGGATGAAATTTGATCGGAAGGAAAAGATTCCATACCATGATCCTGACTAGAAGACAAGGAAGGATGAACCAGAGAACTGGCAGAAAACCTCGAGAGGATCGAAAAAACAAGCCAGAACAAAAGAACGATCGAGATAAGGATCCCTAACCACAGAAAACAGAAAGAAATCTAAACCCGAATCAACAATTTGAAATTCTACCTCGGGAGAAAGAACAACGGAAACAATCGATTAAGATGATCAAAGGAAGGAGAGGCAGAAGAGGAAGGAGGAACAGAAGAAATTGGAAGAACAGAGGGAGAAGGAGAAGGATCTAAGGATCCCTGAGAAGAATCAATAGATGAAGAAAGATGGGAGAATCCCGGAGGAGGAATAGATGATTGAAAAAGAGATGATGAATTAGACACATGACTGGACAAAAAATCCTTAGCTGAAAGAGAAGAAGAGGAAGAAATAGATTTAAAACCTGGAGGATGAGAGGAGGAAGAGAAAAAAGGAGGCCGCGAGGCAGAGGAATTCAAGACAGCATCACGAAAAGAAGGAGCAGAAGAAGGAGAAGACAAATCAACATCAACTACCTGAGATGAAAGGGAAGAACCATAATTAGAAACTAAAGAATCATGAGAAAAAAGACTACGAGAAAATTCAGAACCAGAGCCTACAAAATCATCAAACTCATTATGCCTATCCACTGAAAAATTCTTCGCATCTAAAGAAACTGAAAATAGAAGTGTAAGCTGACGCTCGGATAAATTCTTAGTCTAGGCTAACCGACTATGACTGTTCGCTATACTGGAAGTTATGTCCTAACCGGAAGCGGAAGTCGGAAGTCTATCCGGATCTAAACGACCCCGAAGTACACCCCTAGACTGGAAGCGGAAATGTACAGACCGAAATCCAAACTGGAAACGGAAGCGTTCCTACTGGAAGAGGTAAAATAATAAGGGTCCAAAGACCCCGGATATCCAGTATGACCGGAAGTGCTGCTAAGACCGGAAGCGGAAATAGGAACCGGATCTTGAAGACCCGGATGTCCTGTAAAACCAGAAGTCAGACCGGATACGGAAGGAATGGAAGTAGATCTGGAAAATGGAAGTAAACCTGTGTCCTGAGGACTCGAATCCACTACAACTGATCAACGCTAGCTACAGGCGATCTGTGGACATGGCATATGTGTTTAGGACGGGGGCTTTTGCCGCTGCCACCACTGCTTGAGGGTCAAGCCTTTTCTTCTTATTTTCAACCTCAAGACTCATGTGGGTTTGACATGGTGACCTGCTCGAGTTCACCTTCGAGAGATTAATTGCTCTAATTTTTTGCTCTTTGACATTGACATATGTGTTTAGGATGGGGGCTTCCGCCGCCGCCACCACAGCCTGAGGGTCATGCCTTTTCTTCTTTATTCAACCGCAAGACTCACGTGGGTTTGACCCGGTGACCTGCTCGAGTTCACCTTCGAGAGCTTATTTGATCAGAACATATGCAGATGACGCGAATCTTGCATACAAAACCAAAACGGCTTCAGAATTCGCTGAAGAAGGCGCCCCCACCCCCTCCGTTGCTGATGGTTTAGATACATTAGATTTAGCAAAAGACACAGCTTTAGACTTAACAGCAACGGGGTTGGGGGAAGAACGACCAAAGGGCAGCGCATGTTTAGACGAATAATCTTTAAAGAAAACCTTAGATACGGATGCAGACGACCCCATGCAAATCCCGCACATCGTTGTGGGGGTACACCTAGTGCACTTTGAACAGACATGTCCTCCATACTGCGCAGAGTGAACTCAGTCACACATTGAGGACGTGCACTTGATTTTATCGGTCGTTTTAACAGACTCCTAAAAACGAAAAAAGATTACGAAGAAGCATACAGCTTGGTATTTCATTAAAAAGAGTCTAGAAACATGCAAACACATTTCAAAGAAAGGCTGGAAAAGTTCAAATTCAAAAATCCCTAGCGACAAGAAAACAATCTTTCACAGGGAAATAAATGTAATTCCTTGTAATGCACTAAATTGAAAGTGAATAAGGGCTCATTGGAGTAATAGAGGGATTTTAGATGATGATGACTTAGGCATATTTCGAAACCCCATGAAAACCGGTAACATTTATATACATAGTTATACTTCCAAAAACATAATTTAGGGAGGATAGACTTCTTAGTAGGCATATATAGCCTGAGGAAGTCCTTCAATAGTAAGCTGACACAGCGCAAAGCTATAAAAACTTTCTGATAATATTTAGGCAGTTATTCTGCTTGCAGAATAATTGAAAAGTGGATCTGTTTCCTATTTGGGCTCCAATGCGCATGCGCAAGCGCGCTATAGTGAGTACAGACTGGTGCCAGTCTATATCAGACAATATACTGGAGATGGGCCTAAACAGTAGCCTGGCTGAGTGTCCATATTAATAGGAATAGACATGGGGAGGAGTGTATGCAAGCATAAAAATCTTATTCTGGTAGCTAAATGCAGATAATTGATTTAGCAAGTAGTGACTGAACGGTAATGGGTGTTTTTGTGGTGTAAAAACAACTATTGTTATGTAGATCACATACCTGTAGAGTATAGATCACTTTTGTAAAGTTTCATTGAGATCGGATGAGCCAGTGTTGAAAAATAAGTTGATTAAAAAACCTTAACCTATACTGCACTTGAAAAATACATGAAAAAAGTCCAAGTCCAAAACCGTGAAAAAAAGTTAAAATGCTCCAAAATTAAATGTGTTGTTATGTAGATTACATCCCTGTATAGTATAGACCACTTCTGTAAAGTTTCATTGAGATCGGATGAGCCAGTGTTGAAAAACAAGTTGATTAAAAAACCTTAACCAAAACTGCACAAATAACGGATGCCGCCGCCGCCGGAATGAGTAATCCCTATGTCTCGCTTCTGCTTTGCAGGCGAGACAAAAACCTGTACATTTTCTATGCCGAAAACCCTGGAAAATTCAGCATAAAGTTTTCAAAATTTAAAAAAAATATTGATGGAGTATGCTTCCCTATGTTATAGAGAACATGTCTGTAAAGTTTCAGCAAGATCTGATGGGTCAATGCTTAGAAATAATGATCTCTAAAACCCTTAACCATAAAAAACCTGCACATGTCGAAAACTATGGAAAATTCAGCAAAATGTTTTCAAAATTTTGTTAAAATAATGAGGGAATGAGCTTCCCTACATTATAGATAAGATGTCTGTAAAGTTTCAGCCAGATCTAATGGGGCAATGATGAGAAATATTGATATTTAAAAACCTTAACCATAGGTACAGATATCGTGACGCCGAAGACACCGACGACGCCGACGACGACAGAAATAGTGATCCCTATGTCTCGCTTCCGCTTCGCAGGCGAGACAAAAACTGGCAAATAAAATTAAAATATCCAAATATTAATAGCCCATAAGCAAATATTATTATCTTTCATCTAGCAGTAGTTACCAATTTTTGCTCGTAGAAAAAATAATTGGTTTGCGATTTTCCTGAATTATGACTGTGGTTTATACACATGTATAAGACTATTTTATCACATCTTGTCAAATTTTGTCCTGCGTATGACCACTTCAAGACCACTGCAGAAGTTAATTTTTTGCCGGCATGTATGATTACTGCATTCTGCGGTTGTAGTAGTAGAAACATCCTACAGCTGCAATCAGTCCTTCTTCACTTTTGCCCACTGTGTCTTGTTCTCAGCAGAAATTATTAGCTTCCTCAGGTCCATTCTTGACTTGAGTGTACCGAGTCCTGCTCTGTTGAGGGCACCTTGTAGCATGCTTAGCAGATTTATGCAATGACATCCTCTCTAGGCTTTGTATTTACTGGCTCTGAGTAGAGCGAATTCAATGTGGTATAAAAGCATCAATACATGTAAGCTGTTGAATATTTTGAAACTAATTTGACTGGAAGCTGCTGCTGCCATTGTCAGCAAAAACTTTCAGTCAAATTGGTTTCAAAATATTCAATAAAGAATGTAAAGCATTAGCTCTTACACGACATCACACACTCGCTTCAGGAGACAAAATGGTGGTGTTCACTGTTCAACACTTACACAATATTACAAAGCAGATAATTGTGATACCGATAAGGGAATGTGACAGGATATGAATGACATGGAATCTATAAACCACAATATGATCCATGCACTACAACATTTAAGATGACCTTGGCATCCCTTTTGATTTGAATTGCCTGTCCTGCTTGTACGTTTGCATGCATGTCATGCTGCCTGCATGCGTGCGTGCGTGTGCCTTATATATAATTGATGCCTGCACACAATGAGTATATCCTGTTTCTAATGGTTGTGTTGACTCAACAGAGACATTTGCACTCAAACAGGATATGCTGCTGCTGCTTTCTCCTCTGCTAATCTAACCTCTGATTGGCTGCTTTCATTTTCAAAAACACACCACACAATTAACAATTTCTACATTAATTTTAATCTAATAGCGGACTCCGGATTCAAATTTCTATTGTCCCTCGTTTATGATTAATTATTCCTTCTAGGAATCTGGAGATTATTGGCTTTCGTAAATCACGAGTTTTGATTGGATAAAACTTGTATTGTTGGATTATAAACTGTATGTCCTGGTATACATTAACGACAACAGAATTTAAACTATTTTAAACTATTTGTGTCGGCATTCTCCAGCTGTTTCAAGATATCAAACCTATCCTTGACATTTTTGTGGCACACATTAAACATATAATACAGTGCAGATCAGAAATGACATAACATCAATGACAATGTCTCCAAAACAAAACTAGAAAACATTGTTTGAATATGTAAAGCGATTCTGTATGATATGGTGTTCATGAACAAATTGACAAAAAATGTGTTTTTGCATTAAAAAGCCCATTTTCACCCAAATATTGGACCTATAATGGTGAATTCATCAATTAAAGGCACATCTGCGTATCATACGCCTTAAGGCATACAGTAAGTTCCATTAAAATATCTGAAGCGGTTCGGTATGATATGCTGTTTACGAGATATTGTGGACGAACAGATGGATGGACAGTAAGGTGGACAGATGTGGTGATTACTATAGCATCTTCCAGCGCGCAGCCCTAATAAAATGTATTGTTGCTTATTTTTAACAAGCTTGTCTTCCAATCCAATTTTATCATGTTAAAAATATTCAACACATTTCTTACCCCATATTCCAAATTGTATTATCTAACATGTTTCTGTTTTTCTTTTGGACAAATGTTAACTTATTTCTCAGTATACAATAAGCAAATAAATGTTACCACTTTGAACCATGACATACCAGAATCTAAATTTTCAGCCAACTATACAGGTAAGCTGTTGAATATTTTCAAACTAATCTGACAGGAGGCAGCAATAGCTTCCAGTCAAATTAGTTTCAAAATATTCACCAGAACATTAATTAAAAATAAACTGTAAATGAGAATTCGATTTAAACCTTTCGTATTCAAAGAGTTAACACGAATTATTGAAAAAAATCCAATGAGTGCTATATCCTTACATCTATTTTAAAAGCGCTCCCAAACTTCAAATATCATCCTTTCTCAAATGGTATACATGTATATATTTCAACCTCTGTTACCGCAAACATATATATATATGTATTATGTCTATATAAATATCAGCAGTGTTAAAGTCAATGTTGTTTCATATAGCACCATCATGAACACAAATATATCAAACATGCCCCAGATCAAAGGTAAACTCTGTTTTGATGGGCACCTTACAGCAAAAACACATAACACATACAGTTACATGCCAGGATAACAAATACAACACAATCGTTATCTTAACCCATTAAGCCACAACTTTGTTTAACCCTTACCACTCGTGTAAAAATTTTAAATTTTCAAATTAAATTAAAAGATGAACTAGTGTTCATTTTTCAACAAATTTGGTGGAACAGACACACTGCAATCCAAACCGTTCCTAGGATAAACTAAAATCATTATTAGCTAACCTGGCCTGAAAGGCCAAGTGAGCTTATGCCGTGGCGACTGCCCATCGTGTGTCCGTCCGTCAACTTTTCCTTTAAATGACGTCTTCTCAAGAACCACTGGGCCGATTTCAATTAAATTTGCCAGGAAGTATCCTTAGGACATAGGGATACAAGTTTGTTCAAACGAAGCCGATCGGCCAATTTGGCCGGTGGCCATCTTGGATTTTGGCTGATTTTTAGGAATGTCTTTAAAAATCTTCTCCGAAACCGCTCGCAAGATTGAAGCAAACCTCATGGAATATGGTCTAGGGAAAGACCTAAACCAGGTTTGTTCAAGGGAACATCATTGGTCAAATGGTTCGGCGGCCATCTTGGTCGACCTAGTTTTAGCGAAAATGACTTCTCCAGAACCGCTGAAGGGATCCGGCCAAAATATGCCAGATATGATTAGGGACTAAGGGCCATTAAAGTTTGTTCAAGAGAAGTTGATCCGTCAAAAAACCTGGCCAACGTGGGCCAATCAAAATATAGCATGTTTGGTGGCCATATTGGATTTTTTTATTTGATGGATTTTGAGGCCGAAATTGGGTTTATATATGTTTCTGAGTATTTTGATTTCAAATTTGTCATTATAGAGACTGTCGGGTAAACGGTTTAGTGGCCATCTTGGATCATTTTCCCGCAATGGGAAATTTTAAATGTATTCTTCTCGCACCATCTTGGATTTTGGTCGACTTAGAAATGTCTTTAAAAATCTTCTTTTGTTCAAGGGAACTTGATTGGCCAAATGTTTGGCCATCTTCGATAATCTCTTTTTTTCCAAAACAACTCCAGAACCACTGAGCGGATTGGGCCGAAATTTGGGAGATATGATTAGGCACTGAGTGTCATTAAAGTTTTTTCAAGGGAAGGATCTACGTCAGAAACATGGCCGCAGTGGACCAATCAAAATGTAGCGTGTTTGGCGGCCATATGTCCACAAACTCATTTAAAGGACTACTCCCAAACCACCCACCAACAATTTTGATAAAAATGCATAGTACTCCACGTGAGCGACACAGGCACCTTGGGCCTCTTGTATTGTTTAAATCATATATCATTGGAAAGCACATTCAATTGCCGAAACATTAATGCATTATTTTTTATATTTTTGTAACGTTTTCACTGAGTTATTTGCATATATACATTAAATCAAGTGGACAATAGCGGATATTTTAAAATTACAATCAACTGTATTAAATTTCACAAAACTATAAAAACTAATACAGAAATGTATAGAAAATTGGCTTGGCTTTCCAATTATGTATGACAAAAATATTATGAACATAGTTTTTCATATGCACTGCCTAAAGTGCACTGTATCTGATTCCCATAGTAAAGTAATGCTGTTTGCGTGTCAGCTATCGCGGTTACCAGCCGAGAGTGGCATACGCAATGCATTCCGGAAAGGTATTTTCCCAAAATATGCTAATGTGGGAAAGGTCTATTCTGAACTCTAAATCGCAAGCCGGCCAAAAACTGCTTCTGCAATTCTCTTGGAAAGTGTCCAAATGGCAAGTCAAAAGAAGGCTATTTTGAAAATATATCACAGTAATGACTGGCTCGATAATCGAGCCAGTCATTCCAGTGATATTTTTTCAAAAATAATCTCTTGGTCTGCAGCTGGACATATTTATTCTATGCGAGAATTTTAATATCTCTGATGAAAGTTTAGGTTTAAAGAGTTTTAGCCCTGTGAAAAAAAGGCTGGATATCCAGGGATAATAAGCTAAAATAAGCCTGGATTGATGCTAGGAATTCCTGGGATATCCTGGCATTTAGAGCTTGGATAAACTAGGATTAGCCACGATGGTATTCGGACAGGATTATCTCGGAAAAGCCTGGATCATCTAAAATTGGAATAGCCTGGAATGGCCTGGACTATTTTTTCGGAATAGCCAGGAAAAGCCTGGATCTTTAATGGCTGTGCAAGCTCAGAATAGCCCGGACTTCCAGGTTTCTGCTGAAAATTTTGGTTAAAAGCTCGGAATAGCGTGGAAAAGCTCAGAGTAGCCTGGTAAAGCCAGGAATATCTCAGATAAGCCAGGATGCCTGGCTTTATAATCCACCCAGTCATTTTATTGGTAAATTTTCAAAAATACTCATCTCTTGACTTGCAAATGTTCATCCAAAAAGAGACTATTTTGATTTTCTTGACAAATTTTGATGTGTCACTCACACATTCTGCATCTTAGAAGGAATCCTCTGCAATCCGGGCCAGAACTGGGAAACTTATTCAGGCATCCTCTGCAATCTGGGGCGGGCTGGCTATAGAATATCTTAGTCCTCAAATTACCCTGTGATCTGGATCTGATAGCTTACATTAGTTAGAGAATATTCTATAATGGCCTCCTACTTTCAGGGCAAAAATTAAAGATAATAATCTTATTAGGCATCGGGTGAGCTAATAAATGATAACTAATTCAATTTCAGCAAGGCGTTAACACTGTATATATACACTGTATATATGATACCCCGTTTGTTATGTGTGCTATTAACCAGAGATTGTTAACACAGTATGTATTAGAAAGCCTAGTCACTGCATTACTATAGATAGAGTTTTGTGAATTTTCTATGTCAAATCAGTGGAATCCCAGTATATGAGATGCTTGAGCACTGTTTATTGTGTGCAGAGCAGCGGTCTGATGCAGCTATATAGCCGATTTGCTGCAGCTCTAGCTGCAGGAAATTCAGTTGCTTAGGTCTTGAGGTAGTTCCGCTACTTGAGGAAGTTCCACTCATATTTGGCTTGATACGTTGAGCACAATCAGAATTTCTCTCCCCATTCCCCCCCCTACCCCTCCCACGAATTCACATTGCCCAATTAATCAGAATTTGGCTTAATTTAATGCCCAATTTTCGTCAAAAAAATCTAACAATGCCAGTCAGTCTTCCCGATCTCCGGAAATATGTGGTTAGAGCTTCAGAAATTTGGTAGAGCGTGCTGACAATATACTAACCTCGGTATAGTAATCAAATCACCAAAATTTCTATTGTATGACACCCGTTCCCAATTTAGGCTGCATGATTTTCATTTCAATCAATCAGAAAAACAGGCAGATTTTGAGGCTCTGTTTCGGTATATATGCTCAGTCATAGATGTGCCAGCTACAAAGGTTGGCCGCATGCAGTGTAAAATCAAACTTACAGGTCAGCTGTTGATATTTTGAAACTAATTTGACTGGAGACTGCTGCTCTTAGTTTCCAATCAAATTCATTTCAAGCTATTCAACATGATAATTATTAAATAAAAAGCATTCTGTAAGTGTTGCTTTGCAATACATGTCCCCTACCTGGTGATATAAATCTTTAGAGATTGACAGTCAAAAAATCCATTAAAAGTTGAATGAAGCAGCTGAAACTCGAACTTAATCTGTAACTTCTCATAACAAAGCAATAAACCAAGTTTCAGTTATAATATATGGTGAAGGAGAACGAAAAAGTCTTGAAAGCTGATATATGTTATTAGTCCCCTATCGGTAAAACTGGGGGAGACTATAGGTTTGCACTCCGTCCGTCCATCCGTTCATCCATCCATCCAGCCGTCCATCCATCCATCTGTCTGTCGATCTGTCTGTCTGCCTGTGCCTGTCTGTCTGTGTCTGTAGCAGTTGGTTTTCCACACTTTTTTTCGCAGTCCTTCAAGGTATTCAACTGAGAATTGGTACATTGCTTTGTAATGCGAAGTTACAGACCATGTTCTTGTTTCAGGCGTATGTGTCAATTTTTGATAGAGTTAATGCCCCCTTTCATCGAAAAATATCAGCTTTCCCCACTTTCTTCGCATTCCTTCAAGATATTTAAGGGAAAATTGGTACATTACTTTAGTATAAGGAGTTACAGAGCAAGTTCGATTTTCACACATTTTCGTCAATTTTTCAACAAGTTATGTCCCCTTTCGGCTTATGAAATATGAAAATTTTAGTTTTCCACACTTCATATCCGTAGTCTTTCAAGATATTCTACTGAGGATTGCTACATTGTTTTGTTATGAGAAGTTACAGAGTAAGTTCGTGTTTCAGGCCTTCGCGTCAATTTTTGATAGAGTTATGGCCCCTTTCATCGAAAAATAAAAGCCCAATTTTCTCACTCCTTCAAGATACCAGCTTTCAAGACTTTTTCCTTCTCCTTCACCATATATAACTGAGACTTGGTTTATTGCTATGTTATGAAAAGTTACAGATCAAGTTCGAGTTTCAGCTGCTTCTGACAATTTTTAATGTAGTTTTTGACAGTCAATCTCTAAAGATTTATATCACCAGGTAGGGGACATGTATTGCAAAGTTTGTTTCATAAGTCGAAATGTGACATAACTCCATAAAAAATTGACGCAAACGCTTGCAACTCAAACTTGCTCTGTAATTTCTCATAACAAAGCAATGTACCAATTCTCAGTTGAATATCTCGAAGGGCTGCGAAAAAAATTGTGCAAAACTAATATTTTTTTGTATTTCATAGGTTGGAAGGGGGGAAAATTGACGAAAATGTTTGAAACTAAAACCTGCTCTATAATGCCCTATAATAAAGCAACCTAAATTCTCATTTGAATCCCTTGAAGGAGTGCGAAAAAAGTGCGGAAAACGCATAGTTTTTATATTTCATAAGTCAAAAGGGGACGTAAATCCATCAAAATTTACGCAAACTCCTGAAACTCGAACTTGGTCTGTAATTTCTCATAACAAAGCAATCTACCAATTTTCAGTTGAATATCTTGAAAGACTGCGAGAAAAGGTGCGGAAAACAATTATTTTTCATATTTCATAAGTCGAAAGGGGGCATAACTCCATGAAAAATTGACGAACACATCTAAAACTCGATCTTGCTCTGTAGCTCCTTATACTAAAGCGATGTACCGATTTTCCCGCAAACATCTTAAAGGACTGTGAAAAAGTGTGGAAAACTAATATTTTTTGGTATTTCATAAGTCAAAAGGGGGGAATAACTCCATGGACAAGAGGCCCAAGGGCCTGTGATGCTCACCTGGACCATTAGCATTTGAAACATTTGCATTTAAAGATACATGTTTCTTTACATTAAACAAGGTGGCGACTGGAAAAATTGACGAATCAAAATTCTGAATGGAGGTTCTGGAGCCTACCACTAGTTATTCCAAACAAATTTGGTGGAAATCCATGAAGCGGTTATGGATGATATGCGTTTTGACAATTTGCGGTAAATTCTCCATAAAATCTAAGATTTTCACACCAAAAAATTGATCAATCAAAATTCTGAATATAAGATCTAGAGCCTACCAACATAGACTGTATCTAGTCAAATTTGGTTGAAATATGTCATGCAGCCAAGGAAGAGTAGCATTTTGACCATTTCCGGTTGAGTTTTCATAATATCTAAGATCTTCACCCAAAAACCTGATCAATCAAAATTCTGAAAAGAAGATATAGACCCTACCACCATAGAATCGATCAAGTCAAATTTTGTTGAAATATGTCAAGCAGCTAAGGAGTAGCATTTTTTATTTTTTTCATAAAATCTGATTTTCACCCAAAAAATTTATCAATCAAAATTCTGAAAAGAAGTTTTAGGGCATACCACCAAAGAATACCTCTAGTCAAATTTGGTTGAAATATGTCAAGCAGCTAAGGAGGAGTGTCATTTTGACCATTTCCGATTCATTTTTCATAAAATCTCAGATTTTCACCCAAAAAATTGATCAATCAAAATTCTGAAAAAACTGTCTGGAGGGTACCAACTAAGAATCCTTCCAGCCAAATTTGTTTGAAATCGGTCAAAACGTTAAGAAGACACAATTTGACGGACGGATGGACAGACAGATGATGGCTAGATGACGGACGGCCACCATGGCATGAGCTCACTTGGCCTTTCAGGCCAGGTGAGCAAAAAATTGACGAAAATGTCTGAAACTCGAACTTGCTCCATAACTCCTTATACTAAAGAGATGCACCGATTTTCGCTTAAATATCTTGAGAGTGCGAAAAAAGTCCGGAAAGCTGCTATTTTTCATATTTCTTAAGCCAAAAAAAATTGATGCATACGCCTGAAACTGGAACTTGGTCTGTAACTTCTCATAACAAAGCAATGTAGCAATTCTCAGTTGAATACCTTGAAGGACTGCGAAAAAAAGTGCAGAAAACCAACTGTGACAGATGGACAGATAGATGGATGGACTGACAGACAGACAGACGGAGTGCAAACCTATAGTTCCACCCACCCACCCCCACGCCCAGTTTTACCCATAGGGAACTAATAATTGCATTGCATCATCGCTTTGAGACAAAATGGCGGCTACGTCTGCCTACCTGTATTACATGTATTAGTATGACTGCATTACTTTGGAGCTTAAGAAATCGATCCAAAAATAAGTTTCAGCAAATCAATAAAATTAAAAATACAATACATCTATTTCCACTACAAGGTTACTAGTGCTAAGTATTCTATTTAACAGTTGTGTCAGCATTTTCAAAGTAGTAAATTCTGTATCCATATAGCTCATAATGCTAATGATCAATCCACTAAATGTTATCTGACGTCAGACTTAAATTTCCCACCAATTTAGCGGGTCAAAAGGGCAACTGCTCGAAAAAGCATGGAACACCTCAGACTTTTACATAAAGGTTTTCAATGATAAATGAATGAAAGTCTGGGATTTGTCCAGGCCTTTCGTGCTCTTGCAAGCTCGGACAATGTCGGCAGGACCTTGAAAGGTCCGGGAGAAATTTCCAGGATGTCTGGGCTTTTCCGGGTTCATACAAGCTCGGAAAATCACGGGAAAATCCTGGAACTTTAAAAGACTGGGATGTGCAGGCTTTTCCGGGTTTATGCAAGCCCATCAAAACTCTGACAATCCCGGATTATTTAAAGTCTAGGATTGTCCGGGCTTTCATGGTTTAGCCAAGCCCTGACAGCTCGGAAATCCTAAGTACAGAATTTTAATAGGTTGCCCCCCGGACAATCCATGGACATCCTAGGATTTCCCAGCTATATGTTTAAAAATCTAGACGTTTTTTTCGCAGGAGCGTCTTCCTGTTTTTGTCAATAACCGAGCCAGTCATTCCAGGGTTTCAAACTAGCCATCTTTTCGTCTGTCAATCATTGTCAATAAGCGTTTGATAAGCAAATAGTATGATTTTTCTGAACCAAATTTGACCATTAATAGTTAGTTTACATCGCAATATCTATAATCTATTACCAGTATATTATTTATATACCACAGTTTATTATTTACAGTCACTCTAGCGATATTTATATTGAATCCATTTGTCTGAATGTATAGAAGAATATCTACACTATGTACCTTATTATAATGAGAAGTGTAAATTCATAGGGAGTAGTCACCTAAATTTGGTTATTTATTTTATTTTTTTAAATCATGGGTGTAAATATAATCATAAGTGCTCCCGTAATCATTTTCATCTTTTCTTTTCATTGAAAATATATAAATAAAGTGTCACATTTGAATTTTATTCAAGTAAAAATAGTCGTCTTTATACCAGCTGTTATTCAATATCATGTTGATTGTAAGCATTGGGCGTAGGCAGATGGAATTTCCACATTTTTGTAATTGTAAATGTAATTCAATTTAAAAAAAAAATTAAATAAGTTTGAAAATGTAATTCAATTTTTTTATATAAATAAACTACACATTTGGCTTAGGAATATCCATGGCTTAGGAATATCTATAACTAAACTTTTTTGCAGTGGATTGCTCTGGAAAATTAAAATGTTTGCTTAGTTAGTGTCCATTGGCATGCCAAAGGAAGACTTTTTTTAATTTACCATTGAACAGACAGGCTTGGTCATTGGTCATCACGCAAGTCATTCCAGTGGTAACAAGGTCGATAAAATCTCGGTAGCTTCGGATTTTTTTGTATTTTCCGGATTTTTTCCTGGATCACGCTCCAGGTTTTGGAATACTAGTCTATCGTCACACCCTCTCCCGTGTTAAAACTAGAACCAAATCAGACTAGTACTTTCCAAGACATTCACAGATGCAGAATTTTATCCGATCCGGAGCCAAATTCTTTTATCCGGATCACGGGCAAAATCTGGAAATCCTCATAGCATAAGTTGTGTTAAAATTCAATAGTTTTTTAGATACAACCTGAAATACGCTTTTGTCACTGATTGGACTGGACTGAGGGACTGATTAGAAATCCTCTTGCATGGCACGTTCCTTTAAGTTGTGTTAAAATTTGAACCAAATCGGATCAACAGTTTTTTAATACAGCCCGAAATACACTTTTGTGACTGACTGACTGACTGACTGACTGACTGACTGACTGACTGAGCGACATGATGGTTTATTGAGCTCCTACTTTCCGCTAAAAATTCAAAAACAGTCTTCTTGTCACCTGCAAATGAGTATTTTTCAAGTCAACTAGAAAGGACAATTTTGGTCAAATGGGCCATTAAGTGCTAACCCTTTTATTGAATTTCACCTAAGTGTGCTTCTTATCAAGAGTAACATTGATCTTAACGTTTTGAATCTGAATGCCAGACACAAATCATTTATAATGCAAGGTATATGTTAAATATTTTGAAATTAATTTGACTGGGAGTTGAGGAATTAATCTATGGCAGCAATAGGTTCCTGTCAAATTAGCATAAAAATATCCAACAGCTTACCGGTATAGCTGTCCTGAAATGGACCTTTTCTGTTTTAGATATGCCCCGCCCATCCCTAGTTAAGCTCCACCCACACTCCACTGTGTTGGGTTCGATTGTTGGGATCGATCGATCCCTGAACTGACTATCAATTTCCAGAAAACTATATAGGTAAGCTGTTGAATATTTTAAAACTAATTTGACTGGTCCTGTAGTTGCCTATGGCAGTCAAATTAACAGAATATGTTTATTAAATAGTAAAGCCATACAATTCGTATAACAATGCTTAGTCCGTCTTCAATTATGCATTCCTGATGTACTTATCAATGTCATTCATGACGTCATTGAGTATCATCATCCTATATGTCATGTAGTTGATTATGAAGTTGAGGCCCAGCACTGAACTAACATATGATGGATGGATAAACATGAAAAATCAATTGCGCTTCTGGGAATTCAGGATGATCACACTGATGTCAAACTTTAAATTTTTCAAATTAAATTAAAAGATGAACTGGTGTTCATTTTTCAACAAGTTTGGTGGAAGATGGTGCCATTTATTGGTAAAGAAAATTAACGCATTTACTTAGTGAATGACCAGTTGCAGGTGAAGGAATCATTTTTAACAATTTTACCACTGGAATGTCTGGCTCAATTATCGGCAAATCTGAATTCAGGATGTCAATAATTCCTAAATTGTTTCGCTAACTAATGTATGTTCGACTGAATATTGCAATGTGAAGCCCAGCACTGAACTAACATTTATTTTGGACAGACGAAGTGTTAAATATGAACAGTTAATACCTGCTGCGTTTATTATTCTCTCATTTGTCTCATACGATTATAATCCATGTAATTCAATTCACCTTTCCAGAGTACCCACTCATCATATGACGTCATAATGAAATGCGTGATGTGTACAATGACATCATAATGAATGACGTCATGAATGATGTCGATAAGTACGTCACGAATGCATATTTGAAGACGGTCTATGCATTGTTGTACAAATTGTTTGCTTTTACTATTTAATAAATATTCTGTTGAATATTTTGAAACTAATTTGACTGGGCGCTGTTGCTGCCATAGGCAGCAACAGCACCCAGTCAAATTAGTTACAAAATATTCAACAGCTTCCATGTGTAGTTTTCAGGAAATTGATAGCTAGGGAATTTGGGGATCGCGCAATCCCAACACGGCGAGGTGTGGGTGGAGCTTAGTTAGTGATGGGCGGGGCATAGCTTAAAATGGAAAGGTCCATTCTTCTTTAGCAAGACTGGTGTGCCCTTTATTGTATGCATATGAATAAAAGGACAATGAACCAAATCTCAGTGTCAGTGCTATCCTAACGAAGTACCCCTGTGAAACATTCCTGAACCGTTTAAGAATAAATCTTGAACTGTTCAGGAATTAATGTTCAAGATCTGTTCCTGAACCGTGTTCCATCTGTTCTCGTCACAGTTCTTAGGTACAGTCTGTGAACGTTAAATGACTTTTTTCTAGAACAGTTGTTTGAGAACTATTCGAGAACTTATAGTCAAGGTTCATGCCCTTTTCTGGAACACAGGTTCTATCATATTAAAGTTCTTAAATTGTTATAAAACTATTCAAGAACTTATATTCTAGAAAATGTCCAGAATTCCTAGTTCATGAACTTTTCTAGAAAATTAGTTCTAGAATATTATAATTAGTATTATTATTATTATTATTATTATTAACTTTATATTCTATAACAGTTCTAGAACCTGGGTGCCCAGTTGCAATCTCGTGAGTAGTCTGAATGCATTCGACTACCCAACGAGAGGTAGAATCCATAGATGCAGTGCCATATGGCTTCTTATGGCAGATACACAGATGTCTATCATTTGACCGTAGAGTCCTTCCATTTTTTGTACTTAGTCAAAGCACAGACTGGACACCAGACACTGGCATCACGATCAAACCTAGTTAGTTTTGGTATAATGATTGGTTTGCCGGGATATTTCCAAGATTGATTCTTTGACATAAATTCTGTTCTTGGCAGTAGTCGCAGACCCTCTCCGGAGACAATAAATCGGTCCCTCTCTGCTGAAAGCGCATGGATCTCACTGCGCCTTCTCGCTGAGGAAGCTGCCAATAGAAAAAATGCCTGTAGAGTCAAATGCTTTAGACTAGCCGAACCCAAAGGTTCGAAAGGGTGCTTGGTCAGTACATTAAGCACCAAAGATAGACTACCGGTTGTCTCGGTCGGAGATTGCTCATTCCCTTCACTATCACATGCAACTGGGCCACCTCTGGACTATCCCTGTTGGCTAGACATGGGATAACTGATGCCAAAGCTGACTTGTATCCAGCAATTGTGACAGGAGCCAGCCCTGAATAGAACAGCACACAGAGAAAGTCTGCTATTTGCTGAACAGTGGATTGAAAGGTATCAATACCCTTTCCCTCACACCACTCTGCAAATTTGTTAACCTTGTGGTTATATGACTTGAAGGTTGACCTCCTTCTCACGGCTGAGATGAAGCTCACAGCCTGTTGAGAAAAGCCTTCCGACGTAGAACGTTGTTTGATAACATCCACGCAGTCAATTTGAACATTTCGGGCTGCTCGTGTAGGAAGCGTCCCTTGGCCTGGGAGATTATGTTCGGAATCTCAGGTAACTGCACTGGATTGTCCACCAGCAGATCCAGAAGATCCGTGAAGCATGCCCTGCTGGGCCAAAATGGCGCTATTAGCCGGACCAGGCACGGTTCCTCCCTGATCTTCACCAAAATCTTTGGTAGAAAAATGGTGGGCGGATACGCGTAAGCATGCATCTCTCTCCAACTTATCGCCAGAGCGTCTGTATCGACGGCATTTGGATCTGGAATTGCCGAGACACAAGTCATGATTTGAGCATTTTCCTTTGTGGCGAACAAGTCCACGTTTGGTTTGCCCCAATGCTCGAAAATCCTGTGAAGAACTGGAGGGTTGAGAGACCATTCTATTGGCAGAATCCTCTGTCTGCGAGACAAAGAATCTGCTAGAATGTTCAATCGCCCTGGAATGTGAGCTGCTTTCAAAACAACTGAGCAATTCCTGCACCATTGAATCAAGTGCCACACCTTCATACATAGTTTGGGTGACTTGGTCCCGCCTTGCTGATTTATGTATGATACTACTGTCGAATTGTCCGACCGTATCAATATCACCTTGCCCCGGACTTTTGGAAGAAACTTTTCCAATGCCAGTTTCACTGCCATTATTTTCAACAGATTGATATGCAGCCGAGTCTCTTGTAGAGTCCATGTGCCCGAAACCTGGTGTTCTCCCAGGCAGATCCCACCCCACCCCTCCAGTGATGCATCCATGTACATGGACAGCTGGGGGCGGGGTAGGTCCAGCGAAACTCCTACCAGGAGATTCTGATGCTTCTTCCACCATACAATTGGCGACATTATTGGCTCCAAAACTGGTACCAGCTTTGACAGGGGGTCTGTTCTCTGTTTCCACAGGGACATCAGATACAACTGGATAGGTCTTCGCATCAGAGCAGCATACAGGATTACCTGCTCCATGGAGACCATCATGCCCAGCATCTGAAGAAACCGTCTCACCTGAATGTGGTTTTCCCAATCGAACTCTTGAGGATGGCTAACAGAGACCCCACTCTGGGCTCTGCCCTCCTCGAATCACATCCCCCAAAAAATTAAATGTTGAGTCGGTGTCAATTCGGATTTCTCCTTGTTGACTATCCAGCCTAGAACTGAAAGTAACTTCAGAGTCAGAGCAGTATCCACCCTTAACCTGGCTGGCGTGTCCGCCTTGATAAGCCAATAGTCTATGTAGATGTGAAGTGTTACGTTCTCTCTTCTGAGAAACGCTGTCACCGCTAGGACCACTCTAGTGAAAACCCTTGGGGCCATCGACAGGCTGAATGGGAGGACTACAAACTCCCATACCTGATTCTGAAACACGAATCTCAGAAACCTATGACAACCCCTGTTCATTGGAATGTGGAAATATGCATCTTTCAGATCGATTGACACACGCCACATCCCTTTCCTCAATCCTACCATTACCGACCTCAGAGTTTCCATCTGAAACCGAGGCGTATGGATAAACCAATTCAATGGTCTGAGATTGAGTACAGGTCTCCAAACCCATGTGCTCTTGTGGACAAGGAACATGTTTGAATATAAGCCTGGAGTGTTCTGGTTTGCTGGTTTTATTGCTCCCTTCAGACGCAAACCTGACACATCGCTTTGAATGGCTTCTAACTTGTCTAGCTCTCTTGGTACGGTAGTCCAGATAGGTGCCAAAGACAGGTTTTGTGGTGAAAATCACCCACTCCGGCATGTACCCATGGGATATCCATCCCAGGACCAGACTGTCTGATGTCACACCTCGCCAAGCCTCGACGAAACGCATGAGCCTTCCACCCACTATAGATGCATTGACGCCTAATGCGGGTGTCTGGCTCACGATCCGCTCTCCCCCCCCACCCCCTTGATGAGAGAAAGTGAGAACCATTTTGGTCTTGGCTTGACTCGTCTAACTGGACCTCTGTTCAAGGACGATCTGCCTCCTGGATTTAGTCACACGCACTTGTACCCTGACCAAGGCGTCCATTGACAGCACCAGGCCGTCATTGACACAGGATAGCGCCACAGGTGGCACAGGGTGGCCTTCCCCAGTTTCAGCCCACACCGACTGAAGCAGGCGATAAGAGTGGTTAACAGCACTCATTGCTGCTCTCACTCCCTCATCGCATAGGGACAGGACTTCTTCCTGGTGTACTTGAGACCTGTCGACAAGCGCCGGAGCGGGGCCACACGCTCAAGCACTCTGAACCCCAAGCACCCAGCAGTCATCCTCAGTGACCGCTGGAACCATACCATATCTGTCATACTCCCCTCGGGGAATACAGCATCTTACCCGCACCTCCCTGGAGGCCGCAGGGAACTGGCTCTTGGTTAAGAGTTGCTTGCTATAAATAGCATCCAACAACTCCGTAAGCCGTGGATCCATTCCAATGGACTGGATCCGAGCTGTGGGCAAGAACCCCATCCTAATCGACACACAGGGTGTGTCCTCCTTGGCCGTAGACAAAACCACAGATGAGTCCACCCTGGCTAGCCAAGCCAGAGCCCCAGACCAGTCTGTCTCCGAAGAGGACACTCCCGTGAATACATCACCCATTGACGTATTCACGGTTCTACCAGCAGTGGCCTCCCGGTTAGGAGCCACAGCTGGTAAGCCAGAAACACCAGTACCGCACGGTTCCAACACTACCCCATGAAGTTCACTGATTTCCACCGCTACCCCATGAAGTTCACTGATCCATGGAGTAGGCCAGCACGGAAAACCTTGCGGACCCGTAGCGGTTATGAAACCGTGGCCATACACGGGCGCCAACGGCACCCCATGTGTGGCCGCTGGACCAGGCGAGATAGGCATGTACCAAGCCTGGCCAGCAACACCCGTCAGCGTGTCGGTTGGCGGCAAACCAACCAGCACTGGACGGGTGCCCGGTACCGGTGTGGCCTCAACCACGGGCGGAGCGACTGTCCTGGCTTGTGCCAAGCCAGACAGATGGAGGGCGGTTCCGTCCAGGACGGAATCGACCTCCATGCTCTCCACCCGCGGCATCTCAGGCTGCAACAGTCTCTCCTCCTCGGCCTCCTCATCGTCAGACCCCGAAGAGTCGTCACCAGATATGGGCAGACATCCATGCCTAACGGACATGCAACTGCTACTGGACCACCCGGAGGTAGCCCCCGAGAGACAGAACCCATCAGGCCAGAGCCCGACGGGACTGCCAGGGAGCCATACGAGATGGCTCCCTTGGTAGCCAGTCCAGAACCCTGTCCAAGGACAGGGTCCGTACCAGACACGGGAAGTCTGTCCTACAGCTTTCGGAATTAGGGACGATACCAGCGTGGGCAGGACGCTATGCAAGAAGCCTTGCCGGAGGTGCCATCTTCAAAGCCTCCGGCTGCAGACGTGGAGCGCCCCCACAGGCTGAAACGGACGCTCCACGATTTCTTTTCGTACCACCTGACCCCGCGTCAGACAACATCTCGACCGGCCACACTGAACACACATTACCCCTACTATCAACGTTACAGGATGAACAACGAAGACAGACATGGTCTTTGTAGGCAACTTTGACAAACTTGTGGCATTCCGAGAAAGTTGACAGCACAAAACCTAAAATAAGCAAGCGGAACGAAACAGGAATGGAACGAGACAAATAATTTTCAAATATATTGACCATAAATTAATTGAAACCCTCCAGCACCTCACCCCCGAAGCGGACAAATACACCCATATACTGATCCTAATGGATGTATAAAACGGAACCAGGAACCATATCGCATAGCATTCGCTGTGTATTTAATAATAAATTCCAAATTATACTCTCAAACGAAGGCCAAAATGATACATGAAGAAAACAACAAAATGATAAACAAACTGCTGTAGACCACGGTAAAACCGCACACACATCTTAAATCAAGAATTTTGAAACCACCGATCAATGCAAACAGATCGTGATTACCGCGCAAAACTTGCATAATTCCAAAGTTTTCTGGTACAAAAAGTATGCAGCACCCAGAACAAGATGCGCGAACAAATGAAATATTTTCTTCACCATAAAAAACCTGAGAACCAACACAGGTGTGACGTCACCCGCTCGGATAATATGGAGAACGACGTCAGTCGATTTTCGTGTTAAGACACCGTACAACCAACTCCCCATTTCATATTACAGCCGATCGCCGTTGGGATTAAAAGAAGGCGATCTATCTGGCATAGTTCATTGTCACCACACGTCCCAGATTCGAAGTCAGAAATTGGAACATGTGACACAGACACAATTTTAGAGACCTAAGTCTCCATACAGCTTAGAGAATAACATGAAAGAATACAACCTGAGATTCAGAAGCTCCTTCCATGGTAAATCCAATATTCCGTGAAGCGAACAGTTAAACTTAAGCACAGAAAACACTAAGAAACTCATAAGAAATTCTAAGATTTTCCAAATGCAAAAAAGCATGTATGGCTCTTGTTGCTATGCAAACAAGAATGAGCCTCACTGGCAGACGGGTACCCGTTTGTTGGGAACTGGGTACCCGGTTCCAGGAGCCGGTAAAGCTTTCTAAATCTAGATTCCTAGAGCAGCTAGCTTGTATTATCAAGAGTAATATAATGGTAAGTATTGCTCGAAGAAGAATGTCCATTTGCAGACCAAGATAAGACTATTTTGAAAATTTACCCCTGGACTGACTGGCTCGATTTTCAAGACACTTCAGTCATTAATTTTCAAAAATATTATTTTATTGGTTTGCAAATCAACATTTTCTATGACAAAATTAAAACTTTTTAATGGAGTTGATGGTTCTAGAGTTAAGTAGGGATTTGAATAAATCATTCTACCAGTACTAATAGAAGCTATTGGTTTGATTGGCGTCTATCAAGTCCCTAATTCCAGATCCCACGGGATTTGAATAAATCATTCTACCGGTACTAATAGAAGCTATTGGTTTGATTGGCGTCTATCAAGTCCCTAATTCCCGATCCCACGGGATTTGAATAAATCATTCTACCAGTACTAATAGAAGCTATTGGTTTGATTGGTGTCTATCAAGTCCCTAATTCCAGATCCCCCGGGATTTGAATAAATCATTCTACCGGTACTAATAGAAGCTATTGGTTTGATTGGTGTCTATCAAGTCCCTAATTCCAGATCACACAGGATTTGAATAAATCATTCTACCGGTACTAATAGAAGTTATTGATTTGATTGGTGTCGATCAAGTCCCTGATTCCAGGTCCCACCACCGATTGCCCATCAGTCTACCAGGATTTGAAACGAACCCGGTCCGGCTGACCACGCTTATTATAAGCACCATGACCACTATAGCACCGGTCAATCCTCTCCTCTGTCATAGTACTAATTCAATGGCTAAGTAGTTAAATACCATAATATGAGGCCATTAAGCCTTTAACCCTCCTTTAGTGAAATAAAATAGAGGGTGCACAAAAAGAATATTGATGATGGCATATACAGTAATTTGCTAAGTAAATAATGCAAGCTCATTCTGAACACAAGCATAGAATATTTCTTTAACCCTTTAACCCATGAGTTTGTTCATGAAAATTTAAATTTTCTCATAGAAAATGTCCATTTGCCGACCAATAGAAGACTAATTTTGAAAATTTACCACTGAAATGACTGGCTCGGTTATCGAGCCAGTCATTTCAGTGGTAAATTTTCAAAAATAGTCTTCTATTGGTCTGCAAATGGACCTTTCTCAAGACCACTTGCAGAAGCTGTTTATGGTTGATATGAGTGTTAAGCCTTTAACCCTCAAATTTGCTCAAGAAAATTAGAAAATGTCCATTTGCAGATCAAATGAAGAGTAGTTTTGAAAATCTTCCACAGGAATGACTGGCTCGATTATCAAGCTAGTCATTCCCGTGGTAAATTTTCGGAAATAGTCTTCTCTTGGTCTGCAAATGGATGTTTCTCAGGACCAATACAGTAAGCCGTTTTTGGCCGATGAGCTTTCATACGTTAAAGGACAAAGGATCTACTGCGTATAACCTGTTGAGTATCTTCAAACCAATTTGACTAAAAACACCAGATTATTTTGAAATTAATTGGACTGAAATGAGTTGCTGCTTATTGCCGAATAATATCCTTGGGACATTGATGAAAGAAAATGTGTAATTTAATGTCATATTTGATATTAAAAATGAGATGTGTAAATTAAGCTGATTGGTTGAAAAGAGTGTTTACCTCAATAATAACCAGGAAACACTTCTGTAGAAAATCAAACTTAACTGATAAAGCTGAGCAATCATGTTTAAATAGTCAAGAGGAAATCAATACCAGTGATACAGTGTATGTCTGCAGTGAATATAACCCTTTAACACTCAAATCTGTTCAATAAAATTTCAATTTTCTCTGATAAGATGTCCATTTGCAGACCAAGAGAAGACTATTTTTGAAAATTTACCACTGGAATGACAGGCTCGGTTATCGAGCCAGTCATTCCAGTGGTAAATTTTCAAAAATAGTCTCTTGATCTACAAATGGACAAGACGACTGCAGAAGCCATTTTTGACTGATGGGAGTTTTAAAGGGTTGAGGTAACAACTAGGTCATATTTAATAGCCTATGCAACACCTGTTGAAAAGATATAAAAACACAATAAGTTAGATTTGTCTTATTTTTTCATCCCCAGAGGGAGAAACATTAGATGAGCCTTATATTAACCCGCTAGTCATCAAGCTGGTCAAAACCATCATCTACATATGTCTTAATGTCTATCTGCAGGACATGAGAAGACGTTTTGAAAATTTTTCACTGGATTGACTGGCTCAATAACAGAGCCCGTCATTTCAGTGGTAAATTTGTCAAAAATAGTTTTCTGTTGGCCTGCAAATGAGGACTTAATATGTAAATATTTAGTTTTCCTTGACCACAATTCACCATTAAAGGATTAAAGTATCAATGGTCAGCTACTATATTTGTTAGTATAATTGATTATTTTAAAATTATATTTCAGCTTTAACCTTTATATAGTTACCGCTACAATAAATGTTTTCTTCAGTGGCTTCATTGATAATCATTAAACCCCCACAGACCCCCCTTGTGGGTTGGTCTGTTGTTTTATTAACCACTATAAAAACATACTTACCGTTCAATCACTACTTGCTAAATCAATTATCTGCATTTAGCTATCAGAATAAGATTTTTATGCCTGCATACACACCTCCCCGTGCCTATTCCTATTAATATGGACCCTCCACCAGGCTACTGGTTACGTCCATCTCCAGCATACTGACAGCTATAGACTGGCACCAGTCTATATTCACCCCATAGTGACGCTTGTCACTAAGCGCGCTTGCGCATGCACACTGGAGCCCAAATAGGAAACAGATTCACTTTTCTAAATTTAAGTGCTAAATATTAAAGCCCAATTCTCAAATCTTACCACGCGGGGTGGCTGAGTCCGGGTCGTAGTCATTGAACGATAAGTATGTTTTATAGTGGTTAATAAAACAACAGACCAACCCACAAGGGGGTCTGTGGGGGGTTGTTATTACCCCACAAAAAGATCCATTACCGTTCAATCACTATTTGCTAAACCCGTAGATTTGGTCAGTGCCCCATTTAAACATTAGGTGGGAGGAGATTTGAGATTTGAGAATCTACAAACAAGGATAAAAATCGAACCAATCTTGTCCAAATGTTAATAACATAACATAATAGTGCATTTAACTCAATCACACCGTGACTAACAAATAAGGAAAACTTGAACTTAGCTGCACTCTGCTCTTTGAGATAAAAGGATGTAAAAGTGGATTCATATTTCCATCCTGCCACCTGCATGACCTCATCGAAAGACGAACCGTCAAAAGAGCGAAAGAAGTAGCCATACCTCTAACGCATGGGCTTTAATCTGGGAGAGATTAATTTGATCCGGTGAGGCTATCTCATAACAAAGCTTAATTGTCTCACAATTCCATCTGTCAATTGTAGATTTTGAGACCGCCTTAGATAACTCTTCCGCGTAGGAAACCCATAAATGGGATGGATCGACCCTTTTAAAATTGGTTCGCTGTTTGTAGGTTCTTAATGCCCTAACAGGACACAAAAATTTATCGGATAGCGAAAAAGACAATAAAGATTTTAAAATGATCGCACTAGCAGGAAAGCAGTTAAACTCAGTTTTAAATAAAAAGTCCCTTCTGGGATATAAAACCAAACCGTCTCCTGAAACTATAAATCCATCCATTTCAGCAGAAAGAGCATGTATCTCTGAACACCTTCTAGCAGAGGCAGCAGCAACAAGAAAAACAGCTTTGAGAGTTAAAAGCTTAACACTGATAGAAGAAATAGGTTCAAAATGGCGACCTGCCAAAACTTGAAGAACCAAAGCCAAATTCCAGGAAGGTAAAGGCTTAGCAACCGGAGGACGAATATTACCTAGACCTCTAATAAAACTATTAAGAGTCTTAGTATCCTTGACATCAGCATTCCGAAGACAAGGAAGGGAAGACTCCAGAGAAAATCCATATCCCCTGACCGTATTAGCTGACAAATGTAAAGAATCAAACAGATAGGATAAAAAATCTAATACTTGTGGTATAGAAACAGAATCGGGCATGAAACCTTGGTCTGAAAACCACTCACCAAAAAATTTTAAGTCGACCCTTGTAAACTCGACAGGTCGATTCCCTTCTGGCAGAGTCAATAATTCTCTGAGATCTTGAAGAAGCCTTATTCTCGAGGACCTCAGACTCGAGATTCTCCAAACGCACAGATTGAAAATTTCTGGATTTGGATGCATACAAAGACCTCTTACTTGAGATAGAAGATCCTGGGATACTGGAAGAAGATGAGGGAAGTCTACCAGATGATCTAGAAGGTCTATAAACCAAATCCTCTTGGGCCAAAAGGGAGCTATCAGAAGAACCTCGCAATCTTGGTCCTTGACCTTCTTCAAGACTAACGGAATCAAATTTTTGGAGGGAAGGCATAGGCGAACATTCCTGTCAAGGACAGAGACAGAGCATCCACCGCCAGGCCTTGACTGTCTGGAAAAGGAGACATGTAAGAGGAGATCTGGGCATTCAGAAAGGTCGCGAACAGATCTACTAGAGGACGATCCATAAGACTGAAAAACGCTCTGACAACCGACTTCTTTAACTGCCACTCTGTGTGGGCGAATTTACTGTGCGTGACAGTTGGTCCGCCAGAAAATTCAGACTGCCTGGGACATGGGAGGACACTAGAAAAATCTGCCTCTTGCGGCACCACAAGAGAAGATTCCACACTTCTAGACAAAGGAGAGACGACCTTGTACCTCCCTGCCTGTTGATATAAGACACCACTGTCGAATTGTCTGACCGAATCGAGACTTTGAGACCTATCACAAGATCTGACCATGAAAGGAGAGCCTTCTTGACAGCCCACAACTCCAGAATGTTGATATGGGCTATCGACTCCCCCAGGGACCAAAGGCCGGAAACTGACAGGGAGTCCCAGACTGCTCCCCAACCCTCCTGGGAAGCGTCGGTGAAGATAATCGCCTGAGGGGAGGACTTTACCAGTGGAACACCCATCAGAAGCAGAGACCGATCCCTCCAAAAATCTAGATGAGGGATCAAATGTTCTCTGATGGGAATCTAATGGTAAATAGAGTGGACTGACTGCTTCCAAAGGGACATTAAATACATTTGGAAGGGTCTCCTCATCAGCGCCGCCCAAGGAATTACTTTCTCTACGCTGACCAGCAGTCCTATCACTCTTAAAAAGAATCTTGCTCTTACCATGGGAGAAGAAGACAGGATTTCCATTGCCACTGATAAAGCCTCTATCCTTGGATCTGAGGGGAAGACTAGACCCCGGGCCAGGTCGAAAGAAACGCCTAGATGCGTAAGGATATGAGATGGGACTAGGCTTGATTTCTTTAGACTTAAAATCAACCCTAGGTTGCATGCCAGACTGCAAACCTCTGGAAGAATTCCTGAGAAAATTGAAGAAGACTTACTTTACTAACCAATCGTCTATATAAA
Organism: Chaetoderma sp. LZ-2023a; assembly: GCA_034401795.1. Classification (NCBI taxonomy): domain Eukaryota; kingdom Metazoa; phylum Mollusca; class Caudofoveata; order Chaetodermatida; family Chaetodermatidae; genus Chaetoderma; species Chaetoderma sp. LZ-2023a. Next base: position 29,831,706 of record CM067365.1, on the reverse strand, counting down.
CGTGGAGATGGATAGAACGTCAGTGAAAATGTCTGCCACAGCTGAGACTATGTGAGAAAAAGAAAAGGAGCCGTGATCAGGCCAAAAGACATGACGCGAAACTGCCAAACTCGATCTTAGTAAGCAAAACTCAGGAATTTACTGAAGGAAGGGTAAATGAAAACATGAAAGGCGTCATTTTGGTCAATGGAAATGACCACATACCCTGATCTAGATTGGAAAAGATCTGGGAGATGGTCTCCATCTTGACTTGGGAGTAAGAATCATGAGATTTAATCATGACATACCCCCTTGTTAAATTAAAATTAATGCAGATATGAATGTTTCAGAGTGAATAGAGATCATTTTACTAAGATTTAATGACAGGGTAGGAAAACCTACCCTAGGCTGAACGCTCTCATGTATGTATAAATTCCTTAGAATTAACATAATTCACAAAGAAAACTAACATGATAATGACCAAATTGTCAATTGAAAGGACCAGAGGAGAGAAGAAAAAGGAATTAAAAGATGAAAGAGCCGACACAAAAGAAGGAAGGTCTATAGAAAACTTGTCCTTAAAAAGAAGAGAAAGAGTCTAAGCAATCCACCAGAGAGACAGGGACCAGACATCCGAAGAAACCCTGACTGGACAAAATCTCCTCAGCCCTGACCAACTAGGGAATAGAAGAATAAGAAGAAGGATTAGGAGATGAAGAAGAAAAGAGATGAGAAGAGTCACCAGAGGCCATAGAATCAACAGTTCAAATGGAATGAGGAGAGCAAAGCCTCTTGGAAGCAAGAAGGTTAGAAAAATGTAAAGAATCAGAAAAGGAAAAAGATTGATCAGAAGGAATGTGAACAGATACAACATCCTGACCAGAGGACATGGAAAGAATAGAGAAAAAAGCTGACATGAAAGAACGAACAATGGACGAATCCCTAAAAACAGAAAACAATGAAAAAAATAAACCTTAATCAACAATTAGAAACTCAAGTTCAAAAGAGAGAACGCCAGAAACAATCAGATCAAGATGATCAAAAGAGGAAGAAGAAGAAGATGGTGGAAGAGAGGAATTAAGAAGAATTGACGATGAAGAGGAAAGAACATGACCAGAAGATCCCTGGATAGGATAGATAGACGATGAGATACGGAAAACCCCAGAGGGGAAAAAAGAAGAAAGACAGAAAGAGAGAAAGAGGAAGGAGACCATGACTAGAAGAAAACTTTAGCGGGAGAAGGAGCAGAGGATGAAGGAAGAGACCTATACTAATCTTACTCATTATTATTAAAGATTAGAACCAATATCATCATCATGTAAAGACGGATGTCATTGAGATTGATATGCTAATAAAAGGAATGATTGATAGAATGATAATGAATCCCGGGAACATCTGGATGTTAAATACACAAAACACTAATACTTGATTATGATTAAACACTACGGGATGAGAACACAAAACAAAACGCTGAAAAACAGAGGCGACATAAAATCTAAGCAAAAAGACTCACCTAAACCATGACTGTAACAACGCAGAAGAAAAAACTCAGCTTTTATTCCTTCTTCCTTCACCATAAACTTATTTCTCTATTCTCAGCGTTTTCTAGCTCTTGTAATCATTAATCTTAGAGCCATTCTCTTCCCTATGAATCCACTACTGAAACTATTCCTTTCAGCGCCTGACAGAATTAGACTAAGAGTTACGCTAGAAACGGGGATTTTCTTCGAGAAAATAACTCGCTTTGGATAAAATAAATATGTCAACCTGCCAACATAAGAGGAAAAAAGAGCGCGAAAAAAGGCTGAACGGCCCGAAGACAACTGGCCATCTAAAGTTGGATGAAATTAAAAACTAATTTTAATTGCGACATCTAGAATACAGACTGACTTATCGACTGCAACAAAAAACCCATCCGGCAACCAGTCGGAAGAGTCTTTAATTACATTGAAATGTTTCACTGATAAAAGAATAAATGTTGAATATCTACAATTTCAAGAGCGACTTCAAGACTGACAGTGTCTTGGAATTAATATTTTCAGTGATTAAACATTCCGATTTTAAAAGCACTTACTGAAATAAGACTAACCTGGAATCTCAGTAAGAGCTATCACCGGAAATCCAAAAAAGGAAAACAGAACCGTAAGTAAGTTGAAAAACCTCCTAACTGTTGAATGGCGGCGGCCACGTTTTAAAATTGTAGTCGGTTAAAATTGTGTTTCTGCCTGGTGTAAAGTCACTGATTATGATTTAATTGAGTATATACGCGTAGGAAAATGTGATATAATTATTTTGACTGATCAAGTCTGAACAAGTAAGATTAGTATACCATATACAGAACATAAACCATAATCTGAACAGTCAACGATAACGTGCCAATTGATACTGTAGAGCATCAAATAATTTTGTAATGTTTCAAGACAACATTGATACAGAAAACTTTTCGATGGATAAGGTCTATGCAGATTATCCATTAGACTGTGTACCAATAAAGCTAAATAAACGGACTGGTAAGGCAAAGAGGTGTCTTTTCGAGAAACTGGACACCACACTGTATAATGCTGATGCTCATATGGTTGCTTTCCACACCACTTCGGATAGGATTCATTCATGGATTAAAACACTTGATCTATTTTATTACGATCACCTGGGTGAATGTGACAACTTCAAGGTGAACTGGTTTGATGATCCGTTAAGATGGTCTGACAATTCAAACACTAGTAACTCCATCATAATTGAGCTAAAATCTGCTGACGAATGTGACACTGACAGTCCACTATTATATAAGCTGACATTCTTTATAACAACGGGACCAATACAGGTTCAGGGCAATGAGAAAGACTGGTTCGTCTCTGAGCATTTCCCTATGTTAATGGGGATTCTTAGTCGTGTACTACAATGTTGTGAGACATACGTGAAGGTAGTTTAAGATAACGATGAACATTCTCAAATCGGAGCAGAGCACGTAGATATTACTAACCAGTCACCTACAGATTCTTGTCCGCCAAACCTTGGTCAGTATGTAGTGCAGAATGGTGACGACGGCCAGCATTCTTATATCGAACCAGAATCTGTAGTGATTTCTATCAGGCCAGCTGCAGATTCTTGTCAGTCAAAAATTGATCAGTCAACACAAACACAAACTACCAGAAAGTCAATAGAGACTCCTATTGCTGCATCTAATTCTGAAATTATGTTGTCTACTTCAAATGTTAGCCATATAGACAGACTAGAAAACTCTTTTGTTAAAGCCATACAATTATTAGGTGAGTCACAAAATAACATTTTGAAACAAATCCTTGAAAAGCTTAGTAAACAACCAGTCCAATGACTTGAAAAGGTGATTACAACAAATCCAAATTGCACAGAGATACAGGGGTTACAAACTCAGATAATGGCATTAAAGTCAGAAAAGGAGAACTTACAGTTTGATCTTCAATTAGAGCGCCATAAAGCTAGTACAGAGAAGAAGAAGAACCTAATTACATTGATACAACAGGAGAAGCAACTGTGTAAGAAGTTGCAGAGTCAATTTGACGCCACATTAAGTGCCAACCAGAAAGAAATTGAGAGACTGTTTAATAGATTGGGCAGTAAAAATAGTCAAATTGCCGAGCTGGAAACAACATGTAGAGCAGCTAGGGACAAAGTTGAAAAATGTCATACTGAAATTCTTACTCTGAAGATACATGCTTCACGTACCTCGGATTTCACTGATAGTTTGAAACCTAGCACCATTCGTACAGATAGTAGTAGTATCGATGCTGGTCCAAAGGAGATCGATTCTAGGTCGAAAGTATTGCTCATTGGTACGTCAAACATTCCGAAGAGCAGAGGATAAAATTTCAGAGCTAGTAAATGTGAGGAAAGTTCTTTCGTACACGCTTGAAGAAACAAAGAAGGCAATAGTGACATTTACAGATTCGGCACCTGAGGTTGTAGTATTACACTCTTTAACTAACGATATACGCGATCACCATCCGGATGAGTGTTTGACCTTAGTCAAGGAGGTCATTCATAACATTGAAAGCAAGTGGCCAGAGGCAAAAGCTATTCTGTCATTGGCTACACCCAGGGATGACAGTGCTGTTCATAATGCTAACGTACAAATAGTAAACGCGCTCATTAGGAAAGAATATATAGACAGTCCCCGTGTTCACATCAGTGACAACAGTAATATGAACATTGACGGTTCACCTAACCACGTGTTCCTAGACAAGACTGATTTATATCATCTTTCAGATAGAGATACATCAAAACTACCAGCAAACATTAAACGGTCAATACATACTGTACTAGATATTTCATTGCCTGTGAGAGAGCAAACTCGACAGGCCAGTCGGTCACCAGGACCAGGCAGAAATAACAACTTTGCACCGAACAACAATTTTCTTCCAAACCAAAACTTTTTACCAAATCATTTTATACCACGTGGACAGCAACATGGTAGATTTCAGTCTCGCGATTTTAACAACCCCCGAGGCCATAGAAGTTATTATAATTATTGACACTTTCCATTCTTTTATCTAGTATCACAGTATAGTCTGTTGCAGTTTTTTATAGACAATTATCTACTGTTAATAATTCCAGTTACCTTCATTGTAGTCTAAAGTAATCAGACTTTCTGCAGTGTTCAAGATTTCCATTGATCTTATCTTGGGATAGCTAAACTTAAATGCGTCTCCTCTTGGCTAGCTCAAGCTGATTGGGAGGGTATACAGTGTGTTCCAAGCTGCGTTTTCATGATAAACGTTACTGCAAATCTGTAAAATTATGAGTAATACTAAGAAAATCAAGTCATGTACTGCCATAGACATATGTTTCTGGAATGTTGGTGGTTTTTGTTCAAAAAGCAATAGCAATCTGGATGATGATCTGTTCGTATCTGAGATAAATAAGCATGATATTGTACTGCTGGCTGAAACGCATATGGGACCAAATGAAAATGTCATTGTTGAGGGTTATAAATATGTATCCATAAATAGAGCAGTCTCAGAGAATAACAGATTTTATGGGGGTCTGCTTGTACTAGTTAAACAAGAAATCCACCCTTATATTACCTTTCTGACCAGTCATAAAGATTATCAATGGATGAAGCTTGACAAGACATTCTTTAGCTTTAGCAAAGACGTATATATCTGTCTTGTATATAACCCACCCGGTCAATCGACATATTCTCAAAGTCTCATGGTGGATCTATTACAACTATTAGAAAATGGTATAGCACATTTTAAGACAAAAGGTGATATTATGATTGCTGGAGACTTTAATACCAGGACCGGTTCCTTGATAGATTTTATTGAACATGATGGAACAGATCATCCCCCCCTTTATTAGTAATTACAATATAGATAAGATTATCACGACAAGGAAAAGTAAGGATTTTATTATTAATCACAGAGGACGCGAGCTTGTAGAGTTATGCATTGGCAATCAGTTGAGAATGCTTAAATGGAAGACTTTTAGGTGATACAAGTGGTAGGTATACATGTTTTACTCCAAATGGCAGCAGCGTCGTTGATTATGTATTGGCGTCAGAATCATTGTTGAATGACATATTATATTTTAGCATCTCACCATTCATAGCAACGCTAAGTGATTGCCACTGCAAACTCTCCTGGAGTATTGTAGCGAATTATAAGGTAGAAAGCAAAGAGCAGAATTATAGAAAAGTACCAGCCATGGTTGCATGGGATGAGAGGTCTGCAAATCTTTATCAGTCAGCTATCTTATCAGCAGACATTCAGATGAAAATTAAACTCTTTTTAGACAGAGATATTACTGAAACTAACTCTGCTGCTACTGATTTGAGTGCTATTTTTTTAGAAGCAGCAAATAAATCATTATATAAGCCCAAGGTCACTATTGCTAGGAAAATACGGAGCAAAAAAAGAAAAAGTAAAAAGCGGTTTGACAATGATCTGAGACATATGAGAAAAAGATTAATATCCCTAGGAAGTTTATTCCAAATAGCCAAGTGATCCTCAGATTCGAGGGAAATACTATAAATTACAACGTGAATTCAATAAATGTAGAAAGCGGAAGCATTGGGAGTTTAGGACCAAAATTCTAAACGAGATAGAGAATTTGCACACATCTAACCCAACATCATATTGGAATTTATTAGACCAGTTAAAAGATAGTAAATACTCCAAAACTACTTCAAATATCAATACCGATGCCTGGTTAGACCTTTTTAAACCTTTGACTAATATTGATGAATGCTTTAAACAGAGAGATGAAGATTTGCAAGAATGTGTTTGCCAATTAGAAAGAGTCAGTTGCTCCAATTGGATGGATGGAGCTATTACACTACAGGAAATTTACAATGTAATCTCACATCTAAAGAACAAGAAAGCGCCAGGTCTTGACTTGATTTGTAATGAAATGTTAAAATCATCTCAAACTGAGATGGGTCCATGTTTGAAAAAATTGTTTAATGCATGGTTGATAAATACTGTAATGGCAGTGGCGGTAAATTGTTTGTCTGTTTTGCTGATTTTCGTAAAGCTTTCGATTCAGTTATTCATTCTGGATTATATTACAAACTTCTGAAATTGTGCATGGGAACTAAGTTCTACAGCATTATAAAAAATATGTACTCTACAAGCAAATCGTGCATCAAAGGCACAGAATTCTTTAAATTAAAACTTGGTGTAAGGCAAGGCGATAGTCTTAGTCCTAATCTGTTTAAAATATTCATAAATGACCTTCCCGAATACATGCTTGAAACAAGAGATCCAGTTACTTTAAACAACATTGAGTTACACTGTCTTATGTATGCTGATGATGTGGTGTTATTGTCTTCCACACAACAAAGATTAGAGTCAAAATTAGATAAATTGGAACAATACTGTAAAGACTGGTGTTTGAATGTGAATGTGGATAAAACAAATATTATGATATTCAATAAAGCTGGTAGGCTATTGAAGACAAGCTTTAGTTTTCAAGGATGGCCTGTTGAATGCACACTAAATTACAAATACTTAGGGATTCAGTTTTCTGCTTCAGGTACATTCACACAAGCAAGACAGGACCTCTACAAAAGAGGCATAAAAGCATATTTTAAGCTTTGTAAAGATATACTTTCACTGCAACCAATGATCAAAACTAGTTTACTTTTATTTAACCATATGATAAAACCTATTCTGTTGTATGGAAGTGAAATATGGGGAGCTTTTAATCCTTATAGCCCTAAGTTTAAAAACGGATTCACTTTAGACAAATGCTTTGAAAGATTAGAGGCAGGAGGAATTCAGCACAAATTTGCCAGATTTGTTCTGGGCGTGCATAAAAAGAGTAGTAATTATGCCATTCTGTCTGAACTAGGTTGGTTCCCCCTTCACTTTGATGTGGTGAAATCAATGTTACTCTATTGGCTCAGATTAGAAGATGCGTCTGTAGACTCATTATTGCACAATGCACTTGAATCTTCAAAAAACTCTCCATACAACATCAAAGAACCCATGCTGGTATAGCAGCATAAAACAATTGTGTGGTAGATTAAAACTAACATTAGATATATCATCATGTAACTTTCCAAAGTTCAAACAATTTGTGAAATCCATTTGCACAGAAGCCTATCTAGAAAACTGGTATGCTTTAAAGGACAAACTTTCTGATGGTAAACTGACCACCTACACAGTAGTAAAGACTAGCTTTGGATTAGAAAATTATCTAATAACTATGAAGAAACTTGAATATAGAAAGGTCATTACGAGGTTGTGAATATCTGCGCACAGGCTCAAAATAGAAACTGGTAGATATTACAGGATAAATAGAGAAGATAGAGTTTGTGACTCGTGTGATAGTGGCTCAATTGAAGATGAAATTCATTTTCTTATAGAATGTAATGCATACAATGATGATAGAAATGAACTTTTTAGTATAATTGAAAAAACAAACAAGCACTTTAAAAATCTAACAAAAGACGATAAATTCTTTTGGTTAGTCAATTGCGAAAGTTCAGAAATATTACATCGCCTCGGGCAGCTTCTAAGCAAACATCTTAAATGACCATATACACGCTGACCTCATCCCATGCATCTGTACATTTGTATATAGATATAGATACATTTATATTTTATTTTCGGTGTTCCGACTTAATCTAATTGACCCTTCTAGCATGAAAATATTTACGTCTTTATTTCCACAGCATTGAGACATGGTATATGGTATATGATCTTATATGGTCTATGAATTGTTTGAGATTAAGTCTGTATTTTGCTATATGGTTTGTCTGCTTGTTTGTTGGGTTTTTTTAATATGTTCTTTTCATAAAGTTCTGTAAACTGTACTGTGCTGATTAATCGTAATGGCATAAAAAAACAATAAAGTATGTTATAGTGACCCTAGTGATAATGCGTAGAATACAGACTGACTTATCGACTGCAACAAAAAACCCATCCGGCAACCAGTCGGAAGAGTCTTTAATTACATTGAAAAGTTTCACTGATAAAAGAATAAATGTTGAATATCTACAATTCCAAGAGAGACTTCAAGACTGGCAATGTCTCGGAATTAATATTTTCAGCATTAAACATTCCGATTTTAAAATCACTTACTGAAATAAGACTAACCTGGAATCTCAATAAGAGCTATCACCGGAAATCCAAAAAAGGAAAACAGAACCGGAAGTTAATCATAGAACACCATGAAACCGGTAATGACCCTATCCCTGGATGTATTAATCCGGAAGTGAAAAAATAGGAAATGGAAATGCGCAAACCGGAAGAAGACATCCGGAAACTGAACCCTAATGTACAGTAAAAAAACAGAATAAACAAAGGAATCGGAAATACGCAAAACCGGAAGTCAGACCGGATACGGAAAGAACGGAGGTAGATCCAGAAAACGGAAGTAACCCCTGTCCTGAGGACGGAAGTACACCTCTAGAAACAGAAGCGGAAGTGTACAGACAGGAATCCAAACCGGAAGCGGAAGCGCTTCTACCGGAAGACAAAAAATAATAGGAGTCCACAGCCCCCGGATATCCGGCATCACCGGAAGTGCTGCTAAAACCGGAACCGGAACTAGGAACCGGATCTTGAAGACCCGGATGTCCTACAAAAACGGAAGACATACCGGAAACGGACAGAACGGAAGTAATAACCGGATCTTGATGACCTGGATTTCCTGCCAAACCGGAAGTCCTACCGGAAACGGATGCCAGAGAAGAAAGAACCGGATCCTGAAGACCCAGATGTCTTCCTAAACCGGAAGTTAAAACGGAAAAAGGAAGTAAACCCGAGTCCAGAGGACCTGAGTCCACCACAACGGAACCGGAAGAACTAGCAAGACTAGAAATCGAATTCTTGGCAATGGGAGATCTAGAAAGAACCTTGACAACCGGTACAATCGATAAATTGGCATTAGCATAAGGTCCAGCCTTATGGACGTCAGCCTCAGCCTCCGCCACCACTGCTTGTGGGTTATGCCCGTCACCCTCAAGTCTTAGGTGGGTTTGACCCCGTGCACTACACGAGCCCACCTTCGAGAGCTTAGTCGCTCTAGACTTCTGCTTCGGAGATTTTTTAACCTACATGGAGGTTAGAGGGACGGGTTTTAACCATTTGCGGGAATGCCCACTAGCCTTCGGTCTATCATCGGAACTTGAAGAAACATCCTGTTTCTTAGTCTCCTTTATTGCAGAGGATATCCTTTCATCAAGGGATTTCATCAAAAAAGATGTGAACGATTCAAATCTTGGAAAAAGAGCTAGCACGGCATCTGAATTCACCGAAGAGGCTCCCTCTCCATTGCTACCGGTAAAGATACATTAGATTGTGCAAAAGACAAAGCTTTCGCCTTGATAGCAACGGAGGTAGGGGGACGACTGGAGGGCAGCTGTTGTTTAAACGGTAAATCCTTAAAAAGAGGCCTTAGACACCGAGACCGGCCACCCTTTACAGATCCCACACATCGTTGTGAAGGTACAAGTGGTAGATATCGCACAGACATGCCCGGCAAATTCAACTGAGTGATGGCGATCACACTTTGATGATGTACATTTTGTCTTGTCAGACGATTTAGCGGACTCCTAAAAATGACAAACGTAACAAGAGGCCCTTTGGGCCTGTATCGCTCACCTGGAACATTGGCATATCAAACTAATCTTACTTAAGTTTTACATCTATCAGTGTCACTTCCAATGACTTTCAGTCAAATGATTTAGTTTTCGAGATATTGACAACAATCTCTGGACTGGTTTTTTTGCATTAGTGATTTTGAACAATGTTTAAGTGAAAATAGATGATATCAGTGCTAACAACAGCTGGTTTCTTAACTGTCTCACTGCTGCAAGCCAGTGCAGCCAATAATTTCAATTTTCAAAAGCTCTTGGCTTAGCCACCAACAACTTTCAGTCCAATTGTTTTCAAAATATTTATCATGTTCAGAGATATAACCTTTGGAATATGTCGTCTGCAAAAACTCAGTCAGACGCTTACTAGAGGTTTAAATACAATTTGAAGAAAATGGTCTCTAAAGGCAGGTAGGTGGTCTTTATAGCAGGTTATTCCCCATCACCACACAATCCATTTAACACATGCACATCTGGCTGAATCACTGAGTTAGCAGCAGGGGTAGGGTGAGCTGGAGTTGATTTAGAAAATAATTTGACTGAAAGTCATTGCTGCCTTAGGCAGCAAAAGGCAGCAACAAATTTCAATCAAATACATTTCAAATATTTTTAAGAGCATAGATGTCAGAGCACATAATACATATCTTAAATATTTCTGCAGTATTGGAAAGGTTAATCTGTTAATTGGAATTTAATATCTAGTTTGGCAATAACATCTGACATGGTGATAAGACGGTGGGAACAAACCATTTGCCCTATGAAAGTGAGACTGCAAATATTTAAGGAGTGATAACTCTGGCATTTGACGTCCTATCAGTTTCATTTTCACAACACAGATATTAGATGCCGTCATTAACATTGTGACCAAGTTTGGTGTCAATTCGTCAAGAAATAACAAAATGAGCTGTCATTGTTGGTGACGGACAAACAGATGGATGGATGGACATACAGAAGACGGATAGGGTTATCGCTATACGATAGCTGACTGACAAGTAAGCAGAGCTAAGAAAACCAATTTCGGCTTCACAATCCATCAAATAAAAAAATTGAATATGGCAGCCAAACACGCTAAAATTGGATTGGTCCACGGCGGCCATGTTTTTTACCTATCAACTTCCCATGAACAAACTTTAATGGCCCTTAGTCCATAATCATATCCCCAAAATTTCAGCCCGATCCGTTCAGCGGGTCTGCAGAATAAGTCGTTTTTACGAAAACTAAGTCATCCAAGATGGCCGCCGAACCATTTGGCCAATCAAGTTCCTTCGAACAAACTTGGTTCTGCTCTTGCCCTATATGATATTTCGTGAGTTTTGAATCAATCCACCACGCGGTTTCGGAGAAGAAGATTTTTAGACATTTCCTAAAATTGGCCGAAATCCAAATTGGCCATCGGCCAATTCCACCGGCCAAATTGGCCGATCGGCTTCGTTTGAACAAACTTGGATCCCTATGCCCTAAGGATACTTCCTGCCAAAGATAATTGATATCGGCCTAGTGGTTCTTGAGAAGAAGTCGTTTAAAGGAAAAAGTTGACGGATGGACAGACGGATGGACGGACGCCGGACAGACGCCGGACGATCGCCATGGCATAAGCTCACTTGGCCATTCTGGCAAGGTGAGCTAACAATGAAGCATATTGCTTAAAAATCGTAAAAAGAAGACTAGAAAGATAAAAAATCATTTCTTTAAAAGGCGGGAAAGTTCAAATCAGAAAGCAAAATCCCTACTGACAAGAAAGCAAACTTGCATAGGGATAAATGATAATCCTTATAATGCACTAGAGTAAATTGATAAGGGCTCTGGATGACTGCTGGAGTTTAATATATGATGATGAATGATATAGGCATAGTAATTAAGATACCACGAAGCGAGAACTATCTTTCACGAAAACCGGTAACAATATGAACATAGTTATAAAATACCATATAACCACGAATATACTTCCTACACATAACTTATGGCGGATTGACTTCATATTAGGCATAATCTTGATACTATAGAAGGCAAAAGATGTAGCTGACACAGCGCAAAGTACAAAAAGACGAATATTTTAAGCAGTTGTTCTGCAAGCAGAATAATTGAAAAGTGAATCTGTTTCCTATTTGGGCTCCAGTGCGCATGCGCAAGCACGCTTAGTGACAAGCGTCACTATGGGGTGAGTATAGACTGGTGCCAGTCTATAGCTGTCAGTATGCTGGACATGGACTTAACCAGGAACCTGGTTGAGGGTCCACATTAATAGGAATAGGCATGGGGAGGTGTGTATGCAGGCATAAAAATCTTATTCTGATAGCTAAATGCAGATAATTGATTTAGCAAGTAGTGATTGAACGGCAATGGATGTTTTTGTGGTGTAATAACAACCTTTATTTACTTGGTAACCAAGCCAGTAATTCCACACGTAAATTTTCTAAAATACTCGTATCCATGAACCAGACGTTAAAATAACTTTAACAGACAACAGACTAAATGAATATGGCGTCCAATAGTAACAACGATTATGGAGTCAGGGCATTATATGCTGTGTAGCATTGGATGCTAGGTAAATTGAACAGATATCAACAGGCATCTCATATCTCACGCAAGAAGTGTCTATATGTAATGGGACACGAGAACTTTAAGACAGTAATTGTTCACACTACCTCCAGTGATCGCTCACCAGGAACATATAGGAGGTTTTTTCGTGACGTCATTATTTTTAGAACGGGGGAAGCCTGGCCAGGCCGTCAAGCGGCCACCGACGTGATAAAGTAAACCCAGATCTTGCAACAATGGATGCAAATAAAGAACGGTATGTTAATGGCATTGCCAAAAGCCAAGTGATGGTTTTCAATCAAGGCAAAGAAACAGAATATGAGTGGACACTAAACGAAGAAAAGATGGACGCGGTAAAGGAATATAAACATCTGGGACTAATAAGAACAGACGACAAAAGTGGCCTAGGCAAAGAAATTATAAGAAAAGCTCGTGCAACAGCTTATTCATTGATGGGTGCTGGCTTTCATGGAATTAATGGACTAAGCCCAATTGTCAGTATAAAACTATTGTCAACATATGTAATACCACGATGTACGTATGGACTAGAGGCATTAATTATACCAAAGAAGGAAATGAGTCAGATCACTACACATGAAAGGATAACCTTAAAGCAATTGCAATCACTTCCAAATAGTTGTGCAAATTCACTGGCATATTTACTTCTCGGTGCACTGCTGATAGAGGCGCAAATTGAAAAGAAGAAGCTGACATTACTTGGTGCAATACTAAGGAGTGAAGGCTAATTGTGTATTTAGTTAACCATTTCACCAACAAATCCCTGAAAAAGTATATTCTTTATGATATAAAACTTATTCTGTTGAATATTCTTAAATTAATTTGACTGGAAGCCATTGCTGCCTAAGGCAGCAACACCTGCCAGTCAAATTAATTTCAAAATATTCAATAGTTTTCCTGGATGGTAGCATTGAAAATGAGACATGGGGAATTCAGCGGGATAAATGGTTAATGAATTGCTACATGCCCTTAAGGATTAAAGCATATGGATGTCAATGATTCATTACCTACATGTACCTGCAACAATGGATACAATTTACCTGCTCCCAAAAATATTGCAATATTTATATTTTTACATAAGACTGGACTGATTGTAAAATTTATTGAATTTTCATAGTTTTATTATTTTCCTATCTTTATTTTGCTGTGCTTAGCAAAAACATAGTAAAAGAAACCCTAACCTTCACCATGAAAGCTACTTCCCTACATTTACCTACCTCAATTGCTAGGGGCATGTGATTGGGTTATTATTTTATTGGGCCTCAAGACATGATACCAACTTCTATTGCATAAATTATGTGTATGTAGTTAAAATAACTGAGAACCAACCAGGTAGAGCCTCACATCCACTTCAAATTCTGCATTAACACTCTACATTTAATAACAAAATTATTTAAATAATTACATCATTTAATATATGGGTGACTGATGAGATATGCTTGATAAAATAGATAGTATAGAAAGAACAATCAATGTTTATCTCAGCTTATGCAAACAGTGCAAGATCTACACAGATATATGCATCTGCAAGTGCCATGCCATGAATTGGTTCAGATAGATTAGGTAGCATTGCCAGTGTTGAATCACTCACTCCATATTAAAGCATTGCTGAACATTTGCACCCCCCCCCCACAGCTGCCCAAGCATAGAAATGAATTTGTCTTTTAAATAGGAGTGGAGTAGACTTGTGGTGTATGAGTATCTAGCCATGCATTATTCACTCAGGAATTGCTGAAAATTAGATATGTGGAAGCAAGTTCCTGATAGACAGGGGTGTAACTCTGCCTGTAGACAGGGGCGTAACTCTGCCTGTACAGGGAAATTTATAGGCTCTAGATAGCAGATTCAATTTAACAATGACCAGGACTGGTGGTAATTGGAAGTTGTACTAATTCAGTTACCATATTGGATAAATTGGTAAATTTTTAGGAGTTGGAATTGCTAATTGAAATTACTTTGCCCCAAGAATGACTAATTCTCAATTTCTTTTCAATCATTTTATAATTTTATCAACAGTTTTGTCTCCTAACATAGTATAACATATGTAATATAACAAAGTGAGTAGGTTTTGGCCCTCTAAAGGCCAAATTGTCCAAAACCAGCATTTGTATTGATCTTGAGATGCCTGGCTCCATAATCAAGCCAGCCATTTCAGTTGTAAATTTTAAAAGTTGCCTTCTTTTGAACTCCAAATTGTAAATGTACATTTTGTGTGAAAAAAAGGGAAATTTTCTTAATGAAATTTGACCTTTAATGGGGAAATTGTCATCTTTGCCAAAGATTGCTTGTGTAGTGGTATGTCTTGGAAGATGTCCATTTGTAAGCCAAGGGAAGATTACTTTTTGAAAAATGAATGGCTGGCTTTGTTACTGGGGCAGTAAAATAAAGTAAAGTAAAGTAAAAAAAATCTTCCCTTGACCTACAAATGGCCATTCACTAAGCAAAAATTCAAATATCATTTACCAATCCGCACCATTAAAGGGATAATGCTGAACAGAGCCAGGTCCCACAGCCACTGGTCCACTGCATATGGCCTCACCATGTTCACTCTGTAAATTTCAGATGTTTTTCCAGTTGAATATTAAAATATACTGTCCTGATCAACTATCTGAGTATGACTATATTTAGTATTATTTTATTTACTGACTATTATACATTCTCAAGGTTATTGCCAGGAAAAGAAATTGTATTAACCACCACCCTCCCTCTACCCCTCCACACAACATCTAAAACATTTAGGGGTCTAATGCTCCCTACACTAACCCCACAAAACACACAATTTGTGAAAATAACACTCATAAGTCTGGAGAGTTTAATAATAAATTCACCAACGTGGCATGGTGGATTTAAGATTCTATTATGGGGTGTATCCAACCTAGCAGTTATATGGTCTGGGTGGGGTTCCCAATGGTGGTGGGGTAGGGAGGGTGTCATGCCCCTTCCCCTATAATAATTGGAAAATGAAATGCTCTAAGAAGTAATTTCCTGCATATTGATTAATTAATTCATAATCAAATTGAAATTAATCATTGTTTATTTACTGGGATGCGGGTGAGAATTGTGGGTGCCCACCACCACCACCCTCCACCTTCCACCCCCACCAACCACAAATCTAAGGGTGGGGTTGGGTGGGGAGGGGGTGCAAAGCCAACCTAAATATTGGGGGTTACCTCACACAGACAGACACACACGTACACACCTAAACACCAACCCCCCCGCTCTCTCTCTCTCTCTCTCTCTCTCTCTCTCTCTCTCTCTCCCCTCTCTCTCTCTCTCTCTCTCTCTCTCTCTCTCTCTCTCTCTCTCTCTCTCTCTCTCTCTCTCTCTCCACCTATGCGCACACGGATAATCATTATGACAGTAGGGCATATATATATATATATATATATATATATATATATATATATATATATATATATATATATATATATATATATTAGCTTGTATTGGTACTATAGCCTACCAGGATGCACATGCACTGATGGTGTGGGGGCGTTTCTGACATATCATTGCGGTAGTATTTTGCTTTCTACTGTACATAGAATCAATAATATATTTCTAAAAATGCATAGTAAAATAGTAGTTGATGTTAGAATTGTCAATTCGGCCAACTTTACCGGTAGAGCTGACGTAAAATTGCAATTTCCATGGCTTTGAGTTGCATCAAACGCGGCAGTTGTTGTTGTTCGTATATCCCTCCTCTTGATAGGAGCACCCACATGTGTGGTTACGTAAACTACAGTTTGATTTATGAACATTATATAATTGTAATTTTAGTCCGCAATTATAGATTAGCTAAATATGTTGTCCGATTACAGTTCGATAATAATAACACAAACACTGTTCAGCACCAGAGTGCATGGACAATTATATATAAATACAGTTCTGATTCAGGATATCAGTTAACAGCAGTTACTGTTGATTAATGTTGTTGTGGAAGCTGTTTAAAGAGGAAGCTTCTACCGCAATGCAGTTGTAACATAGTTTTCTAGTTATATATTCCAATTCACATAATAATGAGACGTAGTAGTAGTAAGTGGTAGTAATCCAGCCCTGACTAGACTTGTACAGTCGATAATAAGTTTTACGAGGTGATCTTCTATACTGTAATGCAGTGTAATGTTGTTTACTAATAAAACAGTGATCAGCTGGCCGTACGCTTGACGGCCAGTTATCTGCGCACGCATGAAAATGACGTCATACGGGAATTCCATAAAACCTCCTATAGAAGGATTTCAACAAGAAATCCATCACCTATAATTAGAGCCCTATGCTTTTGTCCAGAATTTCCACAAGAATATAAGAATGTGTTCTCACAAATTAATGGCAAATTTGGTTAAAATCAGTCCAGTGGTTCGAGAACACATTTTAAATAATTCCCCATTGCTTTACTATGGGAGTATTTAGCGAGAAAACCCCCAAAATGGTCGCCAAGTGGGAATCTGTTTATCCATCTGTTTCGAAAGTGGCAAATTTGAAATCAGCATACCGGTACCCAAAAACCTGAACAAAATCAAGTTCACCTTCAAAATCAATCAAATCAAAAATTTCAATATGGTCGCCAAAATCTGATTGGTTAATGCTTTTTTAGGTATTAGCTTCCCTTGAACAAGCCTTAATCGCGCTTCTAAATTATTGATAGATCAACTTAATTAATTATAATACATATGTTAAATAAACCAGTTTTACTGACTGTATTCTAAAACATATCTGATATTTTTCACTGCTAAATAGAAGACTAACTAAATATAGCTACAGTCATATAGTCAGACCTGCTCTCTGGTTTTCTATCCACACACACAGCATCACTGCTGTAACTTGAGATGCCCAGCAACAGTCCTGTTCTTAATTGACATGCAGCTGACCTTAGAGCATGAGTCAGTCTGATAAACATTGTGACCATAGAGTTGCTACATAATAAATGTTATCAATCGCCACTCTTACTAAAAGAAATGAAACTAAATTAAGTAATGTTTTTGGTTAGAGATTATGAAAGAATGCTAGATTTAGAACTACGCTAAAATCACTTAATAATATAGTGATAGATATAGGAGCTATTGATTAAATGAAATGCTGAACCCCATTAGACAGGACTTATGTATGGTGATATAGAGCCCATGTATTTCATTTCAGGAAGACACCTTCCAATTTTCATCAGCATCAATGGCGATGCTCCAGTTTTAGTGAGACAGTCCGCCGACTGAGTTTCAGACTCAGACCATCGTAGTTGTTGAATTTGATGGCTGTCGATTAACTCCTTGATGCCACTCATTTCAAGAGGTAGACATTTTTCTGTGACAAATTTGCTTTAGGTCACAGCTTCAAACAATGACTTGCAATCTGTTATGCATGTCATGGGTAGTTTCAGTAGGTCTGGCCTACCGGTACCAGTGGTTAGCTCTGCAAATAAGGTTGACAGAAATATACCATTGTCAATTCCCATCAGTCAAAGCCAGCGTTTCTGCAGCCAATGTGATGCGAACCACTCGGCGTATTCTCTTTGAATTCCAACACAGCTGTGAGAATTTTCCATTTTCTCCCACAAGTAGAATCAGGTGTGCACCTTGGGTTCCTCCATCAGAAAGATTTCCAAAAGATGCATCACTGAATACTAATAAGGATAAATTTCCTTTATCCAGATGTTGGAATTTTAGAATTACTCTTTCAGATTTGATGCGTTTGATAATCTTGTTAGCATTCATGATGTCGCTTACTTTTCCATCTTTGATACTAGCTGCTGAGATACATGCATCAAATATTATATCTGGGCGACTCTGGCGAGCTATCCATAATATTTGGCCAACCTTAGATCTGAGGGATTCTTTCTCTTGTTCAGTCAATAGTGCATCTTTATGTACAGTCCTGGCTTTGTCGATTTGAGTGGGAGTTAGACTTAATCTGCATAACTGTTCTGATGGAGGTGTATCTGCTCATCTTCATAAGACAGTTCAATACCTAAGTACTGAAAGGCCCCACTGTCTTCTTTCCCCACTCTAAAGCTTGAGCGTACATGTTTGATCACTGTCTCTTTAAACTCTGCAGTACCACCCCCCATGAACTCATCAACATGACATGCCAACACTCCTTTGCTTTTCTCGTCCTGGTCTGACCAGTAGAACACTGCCGGATCTACTTTAGATCTTGTAGCACCACACTCTATCATGACAGTCTTGACCCTGTTATACCAATGTAATGATGCATCAGTCAAACCATACACACATTTTTGCAGATGCCATATCTTCCTTTGGCAGTCCACTTCTTTAGGAAGGCGGACACAAATTTCTCTATTATCCCTTAAATCATATATCTCAAATTTCATCCCGATCCGTTCAGCGGTTCTAGAGAAGTCGTTTTCGTGAAAACTAGGTCATCCAAGACGGCCACATAAGTATTTGGCCAATGATGTGCCAGCGAACTTGGTTCAGCTGTTACCCTAGATGATGCTTTTATGAGTTTCGATTTGATCCCCAAAGCGGGTTCAAGATGATGGTTTTTAAAGACAAATCCAAGATGGTCGCCGGCCAAATGGGTCGACTGGCATCCTTTGAACACACTTGGATCTCTATGCAATAAGGATACTTCCTGCCAAATAGAATTGAAATCGGCCGAGTGGATCTTGAGAAAACATTTTAAATCCCCTATTGCTTTAGTATGGGATATTTGGCGGGATAGATCCAAGATGGTCACCAAACCATTTATCTGACAGTTTCGAAACTGACCAATTTGAAATCAACATACCAAAAACATATTTCGGCACCAAAATCCAACAAACAAAAAATTCCAATATGGCTGCCAAATATGTTACATTTTTATTGTTCCACGGTGGCAATGCTTTTTTTCAATGCATAAACTTCCCTTGAACAAACTTTATTACCCATAGTGTCTAATCATATCTCCCAGATTTCGGCCAGATCTTTTCACCGGTTATGGAAAAGTCGTTTTCGCGAAAACTAGGCCATCCAAGATGGCTGTCAAACCATTCGGCCAATCAAGTTCCGTAGAAAAACTTGGTTCAGCTGTTGGCCTAGATGGAGTTTCATGAGTTTTAAATTGATCCGCCAAGCAGTTTCGGAGATTTTCAGACATTTCTAAAGATCGGCCAAATTCAAGACGCAAATAAAACGTCCAATCGGCTTAATTTGCGCAGACTTGGATCTATATGGCCTAACGATGACTAACGTGCCAAAGATAATTGAAATCGGACGAATTAAGTTCTTTAGATGACATTTTAAATTTCCTATTTGTTTAGTATGTGAGCTTTTGACGAGAAAGCCATCCAAGATGGACGCCAAACCGTTTATTCCACAGTTTCGAGTGGCAAATTTGAAATCAGCATACAAAAGAAATCTCCATAACACCAACTTTGCCTTCAAAATCCATCACATAAAAGGATACATGGCCGCCAAGCATGTTACATTCTGTAAGGGTTAGTAGGTTAAAACAGGCTAGCAGAAGTTCAAGTACTACAACCAGACATAACACTTTAAACCTTTAACCATTGAATTTGTTTTGAAAGATTCAATTATCTCATATAAAATGTCCATTTGCAGACCAAGAGCCTATTTTTGAAAATTTACCACTGGAATGACTGGCTCGGTTATCGAGCCAGTCATTCCAGTGGTAAATTTTCAAAAATAGGCTTCTCTTGGTCTGCAAATGGACATTTCTCAAGATCACTGCAGAAGCCGCTTTTGGCTGATGTAAGTGTTAAGGGGTTAGTGGTCAGGAATTTTCAGAAAATAAAATCTTTGCTTAGTGACTGTTCATTTGCAGGCCAAGTGAATACTATTTTTGAAAATTTACCACTATAAGGACTAGCTTAGTTATCGAGCCAGTATTTCCAGTGTTAAATTTCAAACGCAACAACAAAAGTAATCTCATGGCCTGCAGATGATCATTTCTTAGACCACGAAAAAAGTAGTTTTTCTCTCATTGACCATTTATGGTGGTATGTACTTTTATCCTAGGCCTAATTAACACTCTAACAATTAAATTGCCAGAAATTATTTTTACAACGGTCTTAGTAATTGTTCATTTACAGGCACAGAAAAGATAATTTTAAAACGATTTATCAACTAGACTAACTGGCTCAATAACCAAGCCAGTCATTCCAGTCGTAAATTTTAACAAGAGGGCCAAGGGCCTGTGGCGCTCACCTGGACCATTAGCATTTGAACCATTTGCAATATAAATGATGAAACATTTTTGGAAAATCCAAGATGCCCACGAAAAGAAATGACCAATTAAAATTCTGTATAGACATTCTGATGCCAAGTTTGATAGAAATCTGCCAACTGGTTAATGAGGTGTATGCTTTTAACTGACTTACCAAAACGTTTGGAAAATCAAGATGGTCACCAAAAAACTTACCAATCAAAATTCTGTATACAAGTTCTGAAACCTACCCCTACCTAAGGTCCTTCGAGACAAATTAGGTTGAAATCTGCCAAGTGATTAATGAGGAGTAGCGTTTTGACAATTTCCAGTAATTCTTTTTACAAAATCTAAGATTTTCACCAAAAGAATCTACCAATAAAAATTCTGAATACGCTAAATGTTCAATAGGATCCTTCCAAGCAAATTTTGTTGAAATCTGTCAAGAAACTGAGGAGTAAGTCGCATTTTGACCATTTCATTTTTCGTAAAATTTAAGATAAATTTTTATCAATCAAAATTGTGAAAGTTCTGAAATTCTAGAGCCTATGGCCATTGATTGGATCATTTCAGTCAAATTTGGTTAAAACTGGTGAAGATGGTTAGGGGAAGCAATTTGACAACTTCCTGGACATTTAAAATTACAAATCAAACTTCTGTATGGATATTCTAGAGCCCATCACGACAGGATCCTTTCAACCAAATTTGGTTGAAATCGCTCAGAATGGTAAGGAGAAGCAATTCGACAATTTCCAGTACATTTTTCGTAAAATCTAAGATTTTCACCAAAAAAATTGATGGATCAAAATTCTGAATGGATTTTCTGGAGCCTATGACCATGGGATCCTTTCAGACAAATTTGGTTGAAATTGCTCAGAATGGTAAGAAGAAGCAATTTGACAATTTCTGGTCCATTTTTCATAAAATCTCAGATTTTCACCTAAAAGTTGACGGATGATGGATGGATGAACGACGGACAGTCGCCATGGCATACGCTCATTTGGCCCTTTGGGGCTAGGTGAGCTAAAAACTAATCAATGAAAAATGAAATCCTGACACTGCATCGCGCCTTAAAGATAGATTTGTAAGTGCAGGCTCAAGTACATTCAACTATTTATGCTCGAACAAGGGAGATAACTCAGGAAAATAATGATGAATTTCTTCAAAATTGAATCATAGCACTGCTTCTTCAAGTAATATATCCAGTGACAAAGGAATTGAGAGCATAGGTTCAGGATTCTTCAAGATATGGCACGAACAAGACAATTTTGATGAATTTTCAGGGGAGATAATGACCACAGACACACCCCAGGGTTTGTCTGTCCGTCATTTTATTAACCACATAAACATACTTATCATTCAATCACTACTTGCAAAATAAATCTCACATTTAGCACCAGAAAATGTACAGGCATACGGATAGCACATGCACATCTTCCTATGGTAATGATAATACTTAACAAGTTTCAAAAGAATCGCAGCTAAACTGTAGGAGTTGCGTTGACAAGAAATGATTGGCAATGCGGATTATGTATCAGCTTTAAGATATTTAAAGGGTGATAACTCTGCAATGGATAACTTTTTGGCCACGGAAAGACCACATGCACATCTAAAAATTTGCACTGTTAATTCTTGCCACACCCTCCTTTCATACTACAAAAGATTTACCCATTCTACAGTAAATCACAGAAATAATTTCAAATGTTACCAAAACTAGAGCCTATGACCATAGGATTCTTTCAGCCCAATTTGGTTGAAATTGGGCAAAATTCTAAGGAGAAGAAGCAATTTGACAATTTCCGGTAAATTTGTAATAAAATCTAAGTTTTTCACCCAAAATATTTACAAATCAAAATTCTGAATGGAAGGTCCATACCCTATGACCATAGGATCCATTCACCCAAATTTGATTGAAATCAGTCAAAAGGGTAAGAAGATGCAATTTAAAAATTTCTGGTACATTTTAAAATAAAATCTAAGATTTTAACCCAAAAAATTTATGAATCAAAATTCCAAATGGAAGTTTCGGATCCGAGCACAATAGCATCCTTTGACCAAAATTTAGCTAAGATTCAGCAATTGGTTAAGGAGTAGCGTTTTAAAGCAAAAGTTGTCGGACGACGGACGGACGATGGACGACGGATGGACGGACGGTCGCCACAGCATAACCTCACTTGGCCTTTCAGGCTAGGTGAGCTAAAAAATAATCTGCTCATGATCTGCAAATGGACATTTTCAATGAGCGCATTTTAATTCTCTTAAGCAAATTTGAGGGTTAAAGGATTAATCCCACTTAATATTTACTGCAACTTACATTCATTGTGTCCTCGTTAAGTAGTTTGAAAATAAAATGCTTGAGTAATTTAACTGTCAAGCCACCGGACAATAATGCCAATGGGAAATAACTCTGGACCTGCTGAATATTTTGAAAACAATTTGAGTGAAATTTGTTGGTGGCTCAGACACCAACAAATTCCAGTCAAATTGTTTTCAAAATATCAAGCATAACCATGGAAAATGCAGTCTGCAGAAATTCAGCAGGCAGACAGTTAAATCATTTAACACTTAATATTAACCCAATTCAGTACTGCTCAGAAATAACTGAACATATTTTCAAAACAAAAAACAAAACGTACTGTTAAATATATTGAGCAAAATTGGATTGGAAGATGATTGCTACTTCCAGTCCAATTATGTATAAAATATTCAACAGAACATTTCTTACATTGTGTTAAAATTTGTATTAACTAACAAGTTTATCTGTTTGTGTTTTGTTTAGCGCTACTGAATGTACCGGACTGCATGAAATCATGTACCAATGGTTCAAGCCCACTTTTTCAGGGAGAGAGAGAGCTATACTATAACAGGATTTGACTGGATAGCCTCGTCAATGAACAGGATACAGACCTTCACAAAATACCACACTACAGCTGTCAAGTACAAGTGCATATACACTTTCATAAATCCATTCAAAGATTAGCTCTGATTGGTTGTTTCACGCAATCCTTTTTTTTTTTTTTGCGAAAAAAAAATCTCATTTCCTTATTAATTTGCAAATATCATTTAACCCTTTAATGGGCATGATTGGTCAAGAAACTTAAGAGATTTGCTCAGTCAATGTTCATTTACAGGCCACGAGAGGTTTGACTGAAATAACCCAGGCTCGATTATCGTGCAAGTCATTACAGTGGTAAATTTTCAAAAATGATCTTTTCTCAGTGTGCAAATGAACACTGCCGAGATTTTTTTTCCAGCTTGCCAACTGAAGGGTTAAGTTGACCAGGTTGTCTGGCTCGCCTATTAAGTGTTTAACCCTTTCACTGCTGAATTCCCCATATCTCATTTTCAACACTACCATACAGGAAAAGCATTGAATAATTTGAAATTAATCTTAAAATATTCAACAGAACATGATTTATATTGTACAGAATATAGTTTTTCAGGGATTTGTTGTTGAAAGGGTTAACCCTAATACTTAACTCTGATGTAAATATTTTATCTGTTACTGCCCTTAATAATAAAGAAACTGGTGTACATTTCAAAACAATTTTTAGTGGATGATGTTGCTGTCTATTACAGCAACATCTACCAAATTTGTTATAAAATTAACACCAGTTTATCTTTTAATTTAATTTATAATTATGGAGACACAGCATCATATTGTAAAATACAATGCTATTATCAGACACTACATTTTATCTTTGGAAAATAGTTATTATCTTTTAAACATATTAACCCTCAAATTTGTTTAAAAATATTTAAATTTTCTCATAGAAAATGTCCATTTGTAGACCCAGAGAAGATTACTTAGGATCGGTTATTGAGCCAGTCATTCTAGTGATAAATCTTTAAAAAAAAGTCATCTGGTCTGCAAACGGAAATTTCTCAAGACCCTTGCAGAAACTGTTTTTGGTCAGCTTGAGTGTTAAATGTTTAATAAAAAAGTTAAATTTTTCAGTTTCCTTATTATTTGATTTAGCGATAATAACCTGCTTCCAGTTTGCCCTGTAGGTGGGGCTTAGAATACACCTTCCGTATCCTCTGCGTGTCGTAAGAGGCGACTAAAGGAGGTAAGGGTGAGGTAACCCTGACAGAAACCACCCAACAGACCCCCCTTGCGGGTTGGTCTGTTGTTTTATTAACCACTATGAAAACATCCATTACCGTTCAATCACTACTTGCTAAATCAATTATTTGCATTTTGCTACCAGAATAAGATTTTTATGCCTGCATACCCACCTCCCCATGCCTTTTCCTATTCCTATGGACCCTCAACCAGGCTTCTGGTTGAGTCCCCTCTCCAGACTATCATCAAGTATAGACTGGCACCAGTCTATACTCACCTCATAGTGACACTTGTCGCTAGGCGCGCTCGCGCATGCGCATTAGAGCCCGAATAGGAAACAGATTCACTTTTCTAAATTCAAGTGCAAAATATTTCAAACTGATTCTCAAATCTTACCACGCGGGGTGGCTGAGGCCGGGTCGTAGTGATTGAACGGTAAGTATGTTTTCATAGTGGTTAATAAAACAACAGACCAACCCGCAAGGGGGGTCTGTGGGGTGTTGTTATTACACCACAAAAACATCCATTACCGTTCAATCACTACTTGCTAAACCCGTAGATTTGGTCAGTGCTCCATGTCCCCATACGGTGGGAGGAGATTTAGAGAATCATTAACACAGGATAAAAATCAAACCAATCTTATCCCAATGTTAATAACATAACATAATAGTGCATTTAACTCAATCACACCATGATTTTAACAAATAAGGATAAGTAGAACTTAAAGAACTAAATAAAAACCAAAGAAGACTCTCACCCTCTTTACAGACGCACAGTCCTAACGAAAATGGTGGGAAGTGCTGGGCATATGGTCTTCGGCTTTTTTAGTTAAAATCGTAATATTACGAAAGAATGAAGCTGCTGCACTCTGGTCTTTAAGATAAAACGAGGTAAAAGTAGACTCAGATTTCCATCCTGCCACCTGCATGACTTCATCTAATGATGAACCGGCAAAAAGAGCGAAAGAAGTAGACATGCCCCTAACGTCATGGGCTTTAATATGAGCGAGATTAATTTGATCCGGAGACGCTATTTCGTAGCAAAGCTTAATCGTCTCACAAAGCCATCTGGCAATCGTAGCCTTTGATACTGGCTTAGATAATTCTTCCGCGTAGGAAACCCATAAATGGGAAGAATCTGTTCTTTTAAAATCGGTTCGCTGTTTATAAATTCTTAATGCTCTAACCGGACACCAAAGTTTGTCGGAAGGCGAAAAAGACGACAAAGATTTTAAAATAATAGGACTAGCAGGAAAACGGTTAGACTGGGTTTTAGATAGAAAATCCCTTCTCGGATATAAAACCAAACCGTCACCTGACACTATAAATCTATCCTTTTCTACAGAAAGAGCATGAATCTCTGAACGTCTTCTAGCAGATGCAGCAGCCACAAGAAAAAACTCTTTAAGAGTTAAAAGCTTAAGACTGAGACGATAAAGGTTCAAAATGGCGACCTGCCAAGACTTGAAGAACCAAAGCCAGATTCCAGGAAGGTAAAGGCTTAGCAGACGGAGGACGAATATTACCTAGACCTCTACTAAAGCTATTAAGAGTCTTAGTATCCTTAACATCGGCATTCAGAAGACAAGGCAGGGAAGATGCAAGCGAAAATCTATATCCCCTGACCGTATTAGCCGACAACTTCAGAGTCAAACAAATAAGATAAAAAATCTAACACTTGTGGTATAGAAACATAATCGGGCACGAAACCTTGGTCGGAACACCATTTTCCAAAGATTTTTAAGACGACCCTTGTAAACTCTACGGGTCGATTCCCTTCTGGCCGAATCAATAATTTCCTGAGATCTTTTAGAAACCTTATCCTGGAATCTTTCAGACTCGAGATTCTCCAAACGCATAGATTGAAGATTCCTGGACTTGGATGTACACACCGACCTCTTACTTGAGATAGAAGGACCTGGGATACTGGAAGGAGACGAGGAAAGTCTACCAGAAGATCCAGAAGGTCCACAAACCAAATCCTCTTGGGCCAAAAGGGAGCTCTCAGAAGAATCTCGCAAACTTGGTCCTTGACCTTCTTCAACACCAACGGAATCAGAATAGTAGGAGGGAAGGCATAAGCGAACATCCCTGTCCAGGACTGAGACAGGGCATCTACCGCCAGGGCCTGACTGTCCGGAAAAGGAGACATGTAAGAGGAGATCTGGGCATTCAGAGAGGTCGCGAACAGATCTACTAGAGGACGATCCATGAGATTGAAAATCGCTCTGACAACCGACTTCTTTAACTGTCACTCTGTGTGGGCGAACTTGCTGGGACGTGACAGTTGATCCGCCAGAAAGTTCAGATTGCCTGGGACATGAGATGACACTAGAAAAATCTGTCTCTTGCGGCACCACAAGAGCAGATTCCACACTTCTAGACAAAGGAGAGAAGACCTTGTACCTCCCTGCCTGTTGATATAAGCTACTACTGTCGAATTGTCCGACCGAATTGAGACTTTGAGGCCTATCACCAGATCTGACCAAGAAAGGAGAGCCTTCTTGACAGCCCACAACTCCAGAACGTTGATGTGGGCTGACGACTCCTCCAGGGACTAAATGCCTGAAACTGACAGGGAGTCCCAGACCGCTCCCCAACCCTCCTGAGAAGCATCCGTGAACATAATTGCTTGAGGAGGGGACTTTACCAGAGGAACCCCCCTCAGCAGCAGAGAACGGTCTTTCCAGAAATCTAGATGAGGGATCAAATGTTCTCTGATGGGAATATGATGGTATATAGAGTGGACTGACTGTTTCCAAAGGGACATCAAATACATCTGAAAGGGCCTTCTCATCATGGCCGCCCAAGGAACCACTTTCTCTACGCTGACCATCAGACCTATCACTCTTAAAAGGAATCTTGCTCTTACCAAAGGCGAAGAAGCAAGAATTTCCATGGCCACCGATAAAGCCTCTATCCTTGGCTCCGAGGGAAAGACTAACCCCCGGGCCAGATCGAAAGAAATGCCTAGATGAGTAAAGATTTGCGACGGAACTAGGCTTGATTTCTCTAGATTCAAAATCCACCCTAGATTGCAAGCCAGACTGCAAACCTCTGGAAGAATACTTTCGAGAATTGAGGAAGACCTTGCTTTTACCAACCAATCGTCTATATAAACATGAAGATGGATAGAATGACGGTGTAAAATTCCTGCCACGGCTGAAACTATGCGGGTAAAAAGGAAGGGAGCCGTGGTCAGGCCGAAGGGCATGGCGCGAAACTGCCACACCCGATCCTTGTAGGCAAGCCTCAGGAACTTTCTGAATACAGGATGAATAAGAACATGGAAGTAAGCGTCCTTTAAATCTATGGAAGACGTCCACATTCCCTGATCCAGACTGGCAATAATCTGGGAAACCGTCTCCATCTTGAACTTTGGGGTGAGAATGCTCTGATTTAACTTCTTCAGATTTATGATTGGACGCCAACCTCCTGACTTCTTTGGTACTAAAAAGATGGTCGAGTAGTAGCCCGGGTCTACTCCCCAACTGGGAACTTCCTCTATAGCCCTCTTTACAATCATGGCTTCCAACTCCTCTTCCAAAGCCCTCAGTTTCTCCGGATTGGAGGGAACTGGAGTCCACACTGGGCAAAAGGAAAGGAGAGGAGGATGACGGATCCATGACGGAGCATAACCCCAACGTATCTGGGATACTAGCCAGGAGTCCTGAATGAGAGCTTGCCATTTCTCCCAAAACAGAGAAAGGCGCCCTCCTACTGGCACGTTGGGAACGCAGCACTGGACTGCTTGCTCCAAAGGGGGAGGAAGAAGGGAAGGAATGGGATAAATAAGAGAGAGATTTGGAACTACCCGGGAATTGTCCAAACCTTCAAACTCTCTTCCCCTGAAAACCTCTAGAAGAAAAACGTCCTCTGGATCTAGACGCACGGCGAGAAGGAGTCTGACCTCTCCTCGCCCAAGACGAAGGAGACCGCCTCCCTACCGACCTCGAACGATGGGAGGAAATGGAACCGAATCGATCCTCCTCCACAGATCGATCCCGCTGATCATAAGAGGACAAATTCGAGTTAAGAACGACCCTAGAAGGATAAGCTCCAAACTGATCCGGTTTGAGACTCTTTCTTCTCAGAGAAGAATTAGGGCTTTTAACCGAAGAAATATCTCTTTTCCCGAAGAATTGGACCACGAAACCTGAGCCTGAAGCTCCCTAGAGGCCTTCAAGCGCTCAGATTCCGCCCTAATTAAACTAGGAGCTGACTCTCCAAATAGATCAGTCCCGAAAGGAGACGCCACCACAAGATTCTGTTTCAACACCTCAGAAATCCTAACCTCAGAAAGCTTTCTAGACCGACGTTTGGAAGTAATAAATCCTAACGACTTACAAACAGAATTAAGAGAACCCCGGGACAAATCAGCCAAAGAACGAAAGACTGCCACCGGAACTTGTTCACCTCTTTCTTCCGCCTTAAGAACAGCCTCCGACAGCAGAGCAAGATAATTAGACGATTTAATCTGAGACCTACAAACTGACTCCCATTTATACAGATCCGAGGAATAATCCGACTTAGAAACGTCTTTCAGCTGAGATGATAAAACTTCCCAAGCAGGACCAGACAGAGACTGAGTAGAAGCTACCTTTAAAAAATCCTCCTTGGGAATCTGAACCGGCGAGTCATACTTGGAAACCGGAGAAAAATCAGAGCTAACCGAGTCAGTAACGAAAAAATCTAACATATCTACCACTAAATTGTCAACAGGAAGCACCAGAGGCGACGATGAAGAAGGATCAGCAGAAGAAAGAGCGGATCCGAAAGAAGGAGGATCCACAGCGAATTCCTCCTTAAGAGGAAGAGAAAGCGAAGACGCAATCCAACTGTGAGCCATGGACCAGTCTTCCGAAGAGACCCTAACTGGGCAAAATCTCTTCAGATCCCTGGCCCTGACTGACCTTGGAACAGAAGAAATAGAAGATAGAAGAGGAGGAGGAGAATAAGAAGAAGAAGGAGGAGCTATAAGAATTGAAGAGTCTCCTGAGACCAAAGAATCCCCTGCCCTCGAAAACACAGGAGAGGAAGGCCTACTGACCGAATCATGAAAAGAGGAAGCATGCCTGGACACAGAATCTCTACCCACCTCCTGACTAGCCGATGAAGAAGGACGAACCACTGAAGAAGCCGAGAATCTAGAAAGAATAGACAAACGAGCAGACACAAACGAATGATCTAATGAAGAATCTCTAACCACTGAAAACAGAGAAAAATCTAACCCTGAATCAACAATTTGAAATTCGAGCTCAGGGGACAGAACCACCGAAACAATCGGATCAATATGATCAAAAGATGGAGACGACGCCAGAGAGGAAGGAGGAGACGAAACTGATTGAGCAGAAGCAAAAGCCTGATCACACTGATCCTGAGAGGAAGAAGAATGAGGAGTAGAACGAAGACTAGCAAATCCCGGAGGAGGAGGAATGGAAGACTTAAACAGAGAAGAGTTAGAAACATGAGAAGAGGAGAAGTCTTTCGACGAGAGACAAGATGAACGGGAAGAATGTCTAGAAAAAAACGGATTAACCACATCATCACGAAAAGAAGAATTCGCCTGAGAAGATAACTCCACATCAATGATCCTTGGAGGAAGGAAGGAATCATAAATAGAATCTGCAGAATCCTGCGAAAACCTTTGCGAATTTACTGGACCAGAATCAAAGATCCTAACATCCCCGAATCTAACTGGGCCTAACGAATCTTGTTCTCTCATTAAACCGGAAGCTGACTCCCCACCGGAAACGGAAATCGGAATTACATCCAGGTCTGACCGACCCGGAAGTACACTTCTAATACCGGCAGCGGAAGTAAACTGACTAGTGTCCACCCCGGAACCGGAAACGCCTCTACCGGAATTCCGAAAATAAAAAGAGTCCTCAGACTCCGGATATCCGGAATGGCCGGAAACGATAAAAGATCCAGAAACGGAAGTAGACACTAGACCTCTAGGACCCAGATGTCCTATATAACCGGAAGACAGACCGGAAGTTACCGAAACAGAAGTGGTAACCGGATCTAGCCGACCCGGATCACCACCCAAACCGGAAGTCCTTCCGGAAACGGAAGCTACCGAAGCCGGAACCGGATCTTGACGACCCGGATGTCTCGCTAAACCGGAAGTCCGGCCGGAAAAAGAATGAGAATCGTAAAACGGAAGTAAACCCAAGTCCAAATGACCCGAGTCTACTACACCGGAACCGGAATTAGCAAGACTAGGTAACGACCTCTCAACAATGGGCGCTTTCGAGACTACTTTAACCACCGGAACCACCATTACATTGGCATTTTCATAAGTACTAGCCTTATGGACGCCAGCTTCCGCCGACGCCACCACGGCTTGAAGGTTATGCCCGTCACCTTCTAGTCTAACGTGGATTTTCTGTGGTGCACCCTCCGAGCACACCTTCAAGAGCTTAGATGCTCTTGTCTTCTGCTTTTACGGCGATTCCATCACCTGTCTAGAGGTCATGGGGACCGGCTTCCCCCATTTGCGGGAACGCCCGCTAGCCTTCGGGCTATCCTCGGAGCTTGACGAGCTCTCCTTCCTTTTTGCCTCTTTTATTGCAGAAGAGATCCTTTCATCAAGTGATTTCGTCAAAACGGTGGCGAACGACTCAAACCTAGCAAAGAGCACCATCACGGCGTCCAAATTTCCCGATGATTTTCCCCCCTCCGTTGCTACCGATAACGGAACAGAGGTTGAAGCAAAGGACACCGCCCTTGTCTTGCTAGCAACGGAGGAAGGGGAAGGACGACCAGAGGGCAGCGTTTGTTTCGACAAATCCTTAAAATACAATTTCGCAACCGAAACCGGCCACCCTTTACATATCCCACACAAAGCAGTGGTTGTACAGGTCGTACACTTCACGCAAACGTGGCCAGCGAATTCAATGGCGTGATGTCGATCACATTTCGCCGACGTACATTTAGTCCTATCCGATTTCGCTGACTCCTACAAACGTAAAAACATAACAATGAAGCATACCACTATGAAGCATACCACTCAAGCTTGCCAACAATAGAAAACCTCAACTCAGTTCCAATGGCGGGAAAATTCAAATTTCCTGACTCTCAAGAAGCATTCAAGGTATTCTTTAAAATAATCCCTATAATGCACTAAAAATAACTTCGTTACAGGCTCACGATATGACTGGACATTATTAATGATGATAATGATTTAGGATAGGCATAACAATCAAGATACCACGAAATAATACGATCTTCACGAAAACCGGTAATATCTCAATTTCGTCTATAAGATACCATACAAACACAATTATACTTCCTTAGACGTAACTTAAGGAGGATTGACTTCATATTAGGCATGATTATATCCTTAATATAAAGACACAGGTACAGCTATCCAAGCGCAAAACACAAAATTTATTTCAAATATTTTTGTCCAACTATTCTATTTGCAGAATAATTGAAAAGTGAATCTGTTTCCTATTCGGGCTCTAATGCGCATGCGCGAGCGCGCCTAGCGACAAGCGTCACTATGAAGTGAGTATAGACTGGTGCCAGTCTATACTTGATGATAGGCTGGAGAGACGACTCAACCAGAAGCCTGGTTGAGGGTCCATAGGAATAGGAAAAGGCATGGGGAGGTGGGTATGCAGGCATAAAAATCTTATTCTGGTAGCAAAATGCAAATAATTGATTTAGCAAGTAGTGATTGAACGGTAATGGATGTTTTTGTGGTGTAATAACAACTCGAGTGCTGAAGATAAATAATAATAAACCATGGATCCACGCACTTAACGCTTATGATCATGTCGATAGTCACTTACAGGACTGGCGGTATGATCAGCGAATGAAAAGAAGAAGAAGACCTTCTTCCAGTGAAACTTCAGTGTGTTATCTAAAAAAAACCCAATACATGCTATAAGATCGTATTTAACCCCTTTAACCCATTAACATTCGGCCAAAAACGGCTTCTGCAGGGGTCTTGAGAAATGTACATTTGCATACCAAAAGAAGACTATTTTTGAAAATTTACCACTGGAATGACTGGCTCAATAACCGAGCCAGTCATTTCAGTGGCAAAATTTCAAAAATAGTCTTCTCTTGGTTTGCAAATGTACATTTTCTATGAGAAAATAGAAATTTTCTTGAATAATTTCAAGTGTTAAATGGTTAATCATCGCAGAACAAGAGGCCACAAGAGGCCCAAGGGCCTGTGACGCTCACCTGGACGATTAGCATTTGAACCATTTGCGTTTAAATAGACATGATGGATATTTTCTGGAAAATCCAAGATGACCGTCAAAGAAATTGACCAATAGAAATTCTCATTTGATTTCCTGAAGCCTATGGTGATAGGATCGCTCTACCAAAGTTGGGTTGAGATCTAGTCTTTGATTAAATCGTAGCAGCGATTTAAACGCTGCTGGGAAATGTTTGGAAAATCCAAGATGCCTGCTGAGAAAAATCATCCAATAAAAGTTCTCATTACAACTCTTGAAGTCGATCACCATCATTCCACCCAAGTTTCATTGAAATCGGGCCATTGATTAAGGAGTAGCGTTTTAAAGGATTTCTGAAAAATCCAAGATGGCTACCAGTAAGATTGAGCAATCAAAATTCTGGATACAATTTTTGGAACCTACCGCCATTAGGGTCTTTCCAGTCAACTCTGTTTGAAATCGCACAAATGGGTTAATGAGGAGTAGCATTTTAAATGATTTTAACAGAAAATCCAAGATGGCCGCCCGAAAAATTTACCTATTAAATTTATGTATGCATGTTCTGAAACCTAGCGGAATAGTATCCTTCCAGCCATGTCTGGTTGAAATTGCAGAAGCAGTTATATGAGTAGCGTTTTAATGATTTCCTGCCATTTTTTTCAGAAAATTTAAAATTGAAGATGAAAAAATACACCAATCAAAATTCTGTATACAAGTTCGGAAGCATACTACTCTAGAGTCATCCCAACCGCGTCTGCTTGAAATCGGCCAAGTGGTTAATGAGGAGTAGTAGGCTTTTAACGGATTTGCAGAAATTTTCAGAAAATCCAAGATGGCTGCTGAAAATATGGACTAATTAGAATTCCCGTTAAAAGTGTTAAAGCCTCCGAGCATAGACTTTAAGTCCACCCAAGGTTCATTGAAGTCAGCCCATTTATATTGGAGGAGTAGTGTTTTAAATGATTTTTGACAATTTTTCAGAAAATCCAAGATGGCTACCAGTAAAATTGTCCAATCAAAATTCTGAAGAGATTCTGAAGCCTACCACCATAGGATACTGCCAGACAAATTTGTTTGAAATTGATCAAAGCATAAATGAGGAGATGCGATTTGACGGACGGATGGATGGACGACGGACGCCATGGCATAAGCTCACTTGGCCCTTCAGGCCATGGGAGCTAAAAATGATAATCCTTTTTGATGCAAGGGATTTGGATAATTTTAAAATAATTTGACTGCAAGCTGTTGCTGCCTGATTAGGCTGTCTTGAAATTGAGACACTGGAATTTTATGGGGTAAAGGGTTAAACTAACTCAAATTGAAGCTCTTGATGCGTTTAACTTCTTCACTGACAAATCCCTGAAAAGGTATGTTCCTTATGCTATATAACTTAATCTGTTGAATATTTTGAAATTAATTTGACTGGAAGCCATTGCTGCAAGGCAGCAATGGTTTCCAGTCAAATTAATTTCAAAGTATTCAACAGTTTTCCTGTATAGTTGACTTGAAAGGGTTAACTCAGTAATTGTCAAGCTAGACAAAAACAGACCCTTGCAGCGGATTTGAGAAATGCCCACTTGCAGGTCAAGAGATGACTATTTTAGAAAACTTACCTCTGTGATGGCTGGCTCGGTTAAGGCGGTAAGTGGTAAGTTTTCTAAAATAGTCTTCTGACATGTGATTGGACAATCTTTGACAATTTAAGGGTTACCAGAAACCAATTTAACTGAGCTACAGAATGTTATCTAAAATTGTTGACTCCTCTAGCCAACCACAACATACCTTCAGCGGTTGTGATGATAGCTAGGTTTGACAGATAGAGGGGAGAGTGGGGATGGGAAGAGAGATAGGAATGAAATCTTGAGGGAGAGAGAGGGCAAATGCTTCCCCTGAGGCCCATGATTATGTGGCAAGCGTCCAGATATTTGAATCACGTGAAATACAGTACAGCTCATAGGTAAGGTAAAATGTTTCCAAAACACTAACAGAAACAGGTTAGTTAATGCTGCAGTTTTGGACTTGATGTAAGGATTATACATTCTGTTGAATATT
The DNA here is from genome assembly GCA_034401795.1 of Chaetoderma sp. LZ-2023a. Lineage (NCBI taxonomy): Eukaryota > Metazoa > Mollusca > Caudofoveata > Chaetodermatida > Chaetodermatidae > Chaetoderma > Chaetoderma sp. LZ-2023a. The sequence continues at coordinate 29,796,621 of CM067365.1, read as the reverse complement.
TTGAATATAATTTGATTGGAAGAAATCACTGCCTTAGGCAATAATGTCTTTCAATCCAATTATGCTCAAAAATTATTTAAAGGTACATTTTTTTTGTTTTGGAAACATTCAAAGTTATTTCTGAGCAGTGCTGTATCAATTAAATTTGAGCAATTTTCAATATGGCTGCCAGTGATCATATCAAATCAATAAAACACATACCTTCTAAAAAGGTCAATTTCCATCATTAACCCTTTAACACTCATATCAGCCAAAAACGGCTTCTGCGGTGATCTTGAGAAATGTCCATTTGCAGACCAAGAGCAGACTATTTTTGAAAATTTATGTCTTGAATGACTGGCAGTCATTCCAGTGGTAAATTTTCAAAAACAGTCTTCTCTTGGTCTGCAAATGGACATACTTTATGAGAAAATTAAATTTTTTAAACAAATTCGAGGGTGAAAGGGTTAAACACCCTATTCGAGACACACCACACATAATGGATTGGAAGAGCTTGTCACTCAATCGGAGATGTCAATCGAGAGTTATTACACACATATTGATTTCAAGAGGGCTGCCATCATCCATATTGGATTTCAGTTTCAAAAAAATTTTAATAAGGCTCTTCCCCATACATATTAAACCCAGTCTGAAATTAACACAGATGAACCCTTTAACCCTCGAATTTGTTCAAAAAAATTTAAATTTTCTCATACAAAATGTCAGTTTACAGACCAATGACTGGCTCGATTATTATTTACTAGCCAGTACTCGGCAAATATAGCGAATTAATGATTACTTTTAGTCAATACTACAGAATGCTGGTCTTATGTCATTGACTGTTATTAATTAAATTCTGGCCACATGTGGTCAAGAGAATTTGAACTTTCTAACGGAAATATTCATTTGAAGACCAAGAGAAGAAGACTATGGAATTTATCAATCAAATTCTCAATTATCGAGTCAGTAATTTCAATGGTATATTTTCCAAAATAGTCTTATCTTGGTCTGCGAATGGACATATTTCTTAAGATCACTGTAGATGCCATTTTTCACCTCCTTTACCATTAAATGGTTGAGATCTATCAAATTGTTACTATCTCACAAATTGCAATGCAGCCCTGGTCAATTTCTATACTGGCCTCGGGATAGCGGATAATTTTAATGTTATTTTCAACCCCTGTGCACTGATTTTCAAAATGCTTACTTATTGGTGGTCATATTGAATGTTACAGACCTTATGTCTATCCACTCCATGGCACAGACGAGGAATTTCTAACATTTGAATCATTCAGTCAACATATTAACCATTTAATGACCAAGCAGGCCAAACCCAGTCTTTGCAGACATCTTGAGGAATGTCCATTTGCAGGCCAAGAAGGCTATTTTTGAAAATCTTTCACTGGAATGTCTGGCTCGATAACTAAGCCAGTCATTCCAGTGGTAAATTTCCAAAAATAACCTTCTCTTGGCCTGCAGATGGACATTCTTTAAACAAATATTTTGATTCACTTGACCAAATTTTACCATTAAATATTTAACAGAAGAGTTATCCCCATGGATACTGAGTCACAAGACAAACAAGATGGCTGCGGTGATATTGGATTTTACCTCCAGACCAGTTTTGATAGGAATCGGAGATGTTTTTCTATTTACCGTTATCCTTCCCATTTTTAACTAACCTCAACACACATATTAAAAGCATTGAAATCTGAACTCCCAGAATCTAAATTTAAAGATAACTTTAAGCTGTTGAATATTTTGAAACTAATTTGATTGAGGTCTGTTGATCACACCCAAATTAGTTTCGAATTCATAATAAGGAAAAATTAGTTACCTCTCCGTTACTATGGTCAGTTCTTGTGGCGAAACCAAAAGGCCTCTCAGCACCAGAGTCACTGAACATCTTAAAATCAATCCCAACTGTTGCAGAGCATACATAATCCACTGGCCACGTCATCCCCGCCAGCAGTGCCTCGGTCATCAACATTGAGACCAACTTATTCAAACGGAAGATTAAAGAGGCCATAGAAATCTACAAGCATCAACCAACCATGAGCAGTGACTAGGGCTACCATATACCAGCAGTCTACAAGTCCATGCTGTCACGTGACGCCACAAGAACTGACCAGAGTGACGTTGCCAGCGACCGTCAGTTAGCGCTGAAGAAGTGACCGAGATGGTCACGAAAGCTACACTCAAACAATTTCTACATCCAGGAGAGGCAACTAATTTTTCCTTATTATGAATCATCCTGGGATCGGGACCAACGTTTTCGGAAATAGTTTCAAATTATTCAACAAAACGTTTATTAAATTGTAAATTCAACAAAGACAGAGTTGCAGAGTTTATAGTGAGAGACTTTTCGATGTCATTTTGATTGACTACAGCAGGTGATGCCACACAAACCAATTTTCAAGATAGCCACTTGGCAGGCACATTCGATTTGACATCCACGCTAATTTAAATGATGACGAGCATGCCAGAAATGTACTTGACCCTTTAACACTCAAATTTGTTCAAGAAAATTTCAATTTTCTTACAGAAAATGTCCATTTGCAGACTAAGAGAAGACTATTTTTGAAAATTTACCACTGGAATGACTGGCTCGGTTATGGAGCCAGTCATTCCATTGGTAAATTTTCAAAAATAGGGTTTTTTTGGTCTGTAAATGGACATTTCTCAAGACCACTGCAGAAGCTGTTTTTGGTTGATATGAGGGTTAACGGGTTAAGGATTATAGATCTGGTATTCAAATCCACATTTTCGCAAACCAAATAAACATTTAGAAAATAAGCATATCTGCACCAAATTTTACATTAATCCAATAAGCAAATGACAAAACGTGCCACCATTGTTGACAAATCATTGGTCTATAAACTTACCGCAGGTGGGATAAAAATAGGGTGGAATATGATAGTAAAGAGATTTTTAAGAGGCTGTTGCTTCAGGCTAAAAATACATTTTTGGAAATTTGAATCCTCAATGTTTTAGTCGTAATATAATTATATTGGTAGATTATAATGGCATACTAATTTTGATGCACAATTTTGGCTGTCACTCATCCATTTTTGCTATTATTGGCCACTTTTCTGTTAACCCTTTAATGGTCAATCCGGCTGAAACCGGCCTCTCCAGTAGTCTTGAGGATGATCCATCTGCAGGTAAAGAGAATTAAGGAAATTTTTTAGTAAAATTGAAGGAAATTCCAATTTCCCTTTCTCCGAGATCTAACAATACTCACCATTCTATTACTTCTGATACAAGCTATCTTGGATAGCTGGCCCTAGGACTATAGACTTAGTAAGCTTTACCGGCTCCTGGAACCGGGTACCCGGCTCCCAACTGCCGAGTACCCATTTGCCATGAAGCTCATATTGTTTGCATAGCCACCAAACAAGAGATACCCATGGGTTGCCTCCGTGGGGCTGGGAGGCAGGGTCCGTAATAGAATGGTGAGTATTGTTAGATCTCGGAGAAAGGGAAATTGAAATTTCCTTCATTCTCCTTCGATCAATACTCACCATTCTATTACTTTTGATATACACCAGATTTAGCCAGTAACCTGGTGGGAAGGGGCAAGCCATCACTTGCTACTTTTGCCCCTTGGAGAAAGAGCTTAGACTTAAACTTGACAAATGGAGACCTAAAAGGACCATCAAGTTAAAAGGACTGAATCAAATTTGCATCACTGCCCCCACCCCTTTTTTTTCTCGTAAGAAAAGGGAGAAGTCACGAATATGCATCTCGCCTGAAACACAAATATGCTAAGAGGGTTAACTGCTCTTTGCATATATCAGCCTGGGAATGAGCATGAATATATAAGATGAATGAACATGATATAGACATAATACAAAAAACTCTCAATCTTGAATTACCTCATGATATTCGGATTCCAGACGTGCAGCCTCCAACCAATCACTTGTCCGGCCATCAGTGACACAATCTGGTTAAAATCCTCTCATTTGACCATGCCTGCTTCTTAATTCTTTCTTACAAATGCCAAAAAATGGAGATGAGCAGTGTGGTCGTTTAACTATCGTTTCAAAACAGCTAAAGCGAGTGGATTGGGGGAGTCTGACACATCCCTCATATAGTAATCCGTGAAAGAGGACTCACAGTGCCATTGTGCAACAGCCATGATGTCCTCTAACGGAACACCATTGTAAAGGGCGGTCGAGGCGACTATTCCTCTAACATCGTGTGCCCTTGCGCATTGCACCTGGTGCCCAGTCGCAATCTCATGGGTAGTCTGAATGCGTTTGACTACCTAACGAGAGATAGAATCCATGGATGCGGCGCCATATGGCTTCTTATGTCAGATCCACAGATGTCTATCATTCGACCATAATGAGTGTGTCCGTTTTTTGTACTTAGTCAAAGCACGGACTGGGCACCAGACACTGGCATCACGATCAACCCTAGGTAGTTTCGGTATAATGATCGGTTTGCCGGGATATTTCAAAGATTGATTCTTTGATATAAACTTTGCTCTTGGCAGTAGACACAGACCCTCTCCGGAGACAATAAATCAGTCCCTCTCTGCTGAAAGCGCATGGATCTCACTGCGCCTTCTAGCTGAGGAAGCTGCCAATAGAAAGACCGCCTTTATAGTTAAATGCTTTAGACTAGCCAAATGCAACGGTTCAAAAGGGTGCTTGGCCAGTATATTAAGTACTAAAGAGAAACTCCAGGCTGGAATGACTACCGGTTGTCTCAGTCGGCGATTGCTCATTCCCTTCACCATCACATTTAACTGAGCCACCTCTGGACTATCCCTGTTGGCTAGTGATAACTGATGCCAAAGCTGACTTGTATCCAGCAATTGTGGCAGGAGGTAGTCCTGAAAAGAACAGCTCACAGAGAAAGTCTGCTATTTGCTGAATAGTGGATTGAAAGGTATCAATACCCTTTCCTTCACACCAGTCTGCAAATTTGTTAACCTTGTTGTTATATGACTTGAAGGTTGACCTCCTCCTCGTCGCAGCTGCGATGAATTTCGCAGCTTGTCGAGAAAAACCTTCCAACGTGGAACGTTGTTTGATAAGATGCACGCAGTCAATTTGAACATTTCGGGAGGATCGTGTAGGAAGCATCCCTTGGCCTGGGAGATTATGTTCAGAATCTCGGGTAACTGCACTGGATTGTCCACCAGCAGATCTATAAGATCCGTGAACCACGACCTGCGGGGACAAAATGGCGCTATTAGAAGGACCAGGCACGGTTCCTCTCTGATCTTCACCAATATCTTCGGCCAGAGCATCTGTATCGACAGCATTTGGATCTGGAATCGGCGAGACATAAGTCATGATTTGAGCAATTTCCTTTGTGGCGAACAAGTCCACGTTTGGTTTGCCCCAATGCTCGAAGATCCTGTGAAGAACTGGAGGGTTGAGAGACCATTCTGTTGGCAGAATCCTCTGTCTCCGAGACAAAGCATCCGCCAGAATGTTCAATTGCCCAGGAATGCGAGCTGCTTTCAAAACAACCGAGTAATTCCTGCACCATTGAATCAAGTGCCACACTTTCATACATAGTGTGGGTGACTTGGTCCCGCCTTGGCGATTTATGTATGATACTACTGTCGAGTTGTCCAACCGTATCAATATCGCCGTGCCCCTGACTTTTGGAAGAAACCTTTCCAACACCAGTTCCACCTCTATCATTTCCAACAGATTGATATACAGCTGGCTCTCTTGGCGAGTCCATGTGCCCGAGACCTGGTGTTCTCCCAGGCAGGCCCCCCCCCCATCCCGCCAGCGATACATCCGTGTACACGGACAGCTGGGGGCGGGGTAGGTGCAGCGAAACTCCTACTAGGAGATTCTGACACTTTTTCCACCATACAAGATGCGACATTAATGGCTCCAAAACTGGCACCCGCTTTGACAGGTGGTCTGTTCTCTGTTTCCACAGAGACATCAGATACAACTGGATAGATCTTCGCGTATGGGTTTACCTGCTCCATGTAGACCATCATGCCCAGCATATGAAGAGACCGCCTCACCTGAATGTGGTTTCCCAATCAAAAACTTTTGAGGATGGCTAACAGAGACACCACTCTGGGCTCTGACGGGTAAACCATTCCCTCCTCAAGATCGAATCGCATCCCTAAATAAACGAACTGTTGAGTGGGTGTCAACTCGGATTTCTCCTTGTTGACTAACCAGCCTAGATCTGAAAGCAACATCAGAGTCAGAGCAGTATCCAGTAAGATTTGAGAATTGGCCTTTAATATTTAGCACTTAAATTTAGAAAAGTGAATCTGCTTCCTATTTGGGCTAAATATTAAAGGCCAATTCTCAAATCTTACCACGCGGGGTGGCTGAGGTAGGGATTGAACGGTAAGTATGTTTTATAGTGGATAATAAAACAACAGACCAACCCACAAGGGGGGTCTGTGGGGGGGGGGTTGTTATTACACCACAAAAACATCCATTACCGTTCAATCACTACTTGCTAAACCCGTAGATTTGGTCAGTGCCCCATTTAAACATTAGGTGGGAGGAGATTTGAGAATCAACAAACAAGGATAAAAATCGAACCAATCTTATCCAAATGTTAATAACATAACATAATAGTGCATTTAACTCAATCACACCGTGATTAACAAATAAGGAAAACTTGAACTTAAAGAAATAAATAAAAACCAAAAGAAGACTCTCACCATTTCTCACAGATGCACAGTCCTAACGAAAATGGTGGAAAGTGCTTGGTAAATGGTCTTCGCCTTTTTTAGTTAAAATAGTATGTTACGAAAGAAGGAGGCTGCTGCACGCTGGTATTTGAGATAAAAGGAAGTGGATTCAGATTTCCATCCTGCCACCTGCATGACCTCATCCAAAGACGAACCGTTAAAAGAGCGAAGAAGTAGCCATACCTTTAACGCATGGGCTTTGATCTGAGGTTAATTTGATCCGGTGAAGCTATCTCATAACAAAGCTTAATTGTCTTACAATTCCATCTGGCAATCGTAGATTTTGAGACCGGCTTAGATAACTCTTCCGCGTAGGGATGGATCAACTCTTTTAAAATCGGTTTGCTGTTTGAAGGTTCTTAATGCCATAAGAGGACACCAAAATTTATCGGATAGCGAAAAAGACGATAAAGATTTTAAAATAATCGGACTAGCAGGAAAGCGGTTAGACTGAGTTTTAGATAAAAAGTCCCTTCTGGGATATAAAACCAAACCGTCTCCTGAAACTATAAATCTGTCCATTTCAGCAGAAAGAGCATGAATCTCTGAACACCTTCTAGCAGAGGCAGCAGCAACAGGAAAAACAGCTTTGAGAGTTAAAAGCTTAACACTGATAGAAGAAATAGGTTCAAAATGGCGACCTGCCAAAACTTGAAGAACCAAAGCCAAATTTCAGGAAGGTAAAGGCTTAGCAATCGGAGGACGAATATTACCTAGACCTCTAATAAAAGTCTTAGTATCCTTGACATCGGCATTCCGAAGACAAGGAAGGGAAGACTCCAGAGAAAATCTATATCCCCTGACCGTATTAGCTGACAAATGTAAAGAATCAAACAGATAGGAAAAAAAATCTAATACTAGTGGCATAGAAACAAAATCGGGCACGAAACCTTTGTCTGAAAACCACTAACCAAAAAATGTTAAGTCGACCCTTGTAAACTCGACAGGTCGATTCCCTTCTGGCAGTCAACAATTTTCTGAGATCTTGAAGAAGCCTTATTCTCGAGGACTTCAGACTCGAGATTCTCCAAACGCACCGATTGAAAATTTCTGGATTTGGGTGCACACAAAGACCTCTTACTTGAGATAGAAGATCCTGGGATACTGGAAGAAGACGAGGGAAGTCTACCAGAAGATCTAGAAGGGCTATAAACCAAATCCTCTTGGGTCAAAAGGGAGCTATCAGAAGAACCTCGCAATCTTGGTCCTTGACCTTCTTCAAGACTAACGGAATCAAATTGTTGGAGGGAAGGCATAGGCGAACATTCCTGTCCAGGACTGAGACAGAGCATCCACCGCCAGGGCTTGACTGTCCGGAAAAGGAGATCTGGTCATTCAGAAAGGCCGCGAACAGATCTACTAGAGGACGATCCATAAGACTGAAAAACGCTCTGACAACCGACTTCTTTAACTGCCACTCTGTGTGGGCGAACTTACTGGGACGTGACAGTTGGTCTGCCAGAAATTCAGACTGCCTGGGACATGGGAGGTCACTAGAAAAATCTGCCTCTTGCGGCACCACAAGAGAAGATTCCACACTTCTAGACAAAGGAGAGACGACCTTGTAGCTCCCTGCCTGTTGATATAAGACACCACTGTCGAATTGTCTGACCGAATCAAGACTTTGAGACCTATCACAAGATCTGACCATTAAAGGAGAGCCTTCTTGACAGCCCACAACTCCAGAATGTTGATATGGGCTATCGACTCCTCCAGGGATCAAAGGCCGGAAACTAACAGGGAGTCCCAGACTGCTCCCCAACCCTCCTGGGAAGCATCTGTGAAGATAATCGCCTGAGGGGAGGACCTTACCAGTGGAACACCCATCAGAAGCAGAGAACGATCCCTCCAAAAATCTAGATGAGGGATCAAATGTTCTCTGATGGGAATCTGATGGTAAATAGAGTGGACTAACTGCTTCCAAATGGACATTAAATACATTTGGAAGGGTCTTCTCATCAGCGCCGCGCAAGGAATTACTTTCTCTACGCTGACAATCAGTCCTATCACTCTTAAAAAGAATCTTGCTCTTACCATGGGAGAAGACAGGATTTCCATTGCCGCTGATAAAGCCTCTATCCTTGGATCTGAGCGGAAGACTAGACCCCGGGCCAGGTCGAAAGAAACGCCTAGATGAATAAGGATATGAGATGGAACTAGGCTTGATTTCTTTAGATTTAAAATCCACCCTAGGTTGCATGCCAGACTGCAAACCTCTGGAAGAATCCCCGAGAGAATTGAAGAAGACTTACTTAACTAACCAACCGTCTATATAAACGTAGAGATGGATAGAACGATGGTGAAATTTTCTGCCATGGCTGAGACTATGCGAGAAAAAGAAAAGGAGCCGTGGTCAGGCCAAAAGATATGACGCGAAACTGCCAAACTCGATTTTAGTAAGCAAAACTCAGGAATTTACTGACGGAAGGGTAAATTAAAACATGAAAGAAGGCATCATTTTGGTCAATGGAAACGGCCACATACCCTGATCTAGATTGGAAAAGATCTGGGAGATGGTCCCCCATCTTGACTTGGGAGTAAGAATCATGAGATTTAATCATGACATACCTCCTTGTTAAATTTAAATTAATGCAGATATGAATGTTTCAGAGTGAATAGAGATCATTTTACTAAGATTTAATGACAGGGTAGGAAAGCCTACCCTAGGCTGAACGTGCTCATGTATGTATAAATTCCATACAATTAACATAATTCACAAAGAAAACTAACATGATAATGACCAAATTGTCAGTTGAAAGGACCAGAGGCAAGAAAAAGGAATTAAAAGAGGAAAGAGCGAACACAAAAGAAGGAAGGTCTATAGAAACTTGTCCTTAAAAAGAAGAGAAAGAGTCTTAAGCAATCCACCAGAGAGACAGGGATCAGACATGACCCTGACTGGACAAAATCTCCTCAGCCCTAACCGACTAGGAAATAGAAGAATAAGAAGAAGGATTAGGAGATGAAGAAGAAAAGAGATGAGAAGAGTCACCAGAGGCCATAGAATCAACAGTTCAAATGGAAAGAGGAGAGCAAAGCCTCTTGGAAGCTAGAAAGTTAGAAAAACGTAAAGAATCAGAAAAGGAAAAAGATTTTTTGATCAGAAGGAATGTGAACAGATACAACATCCTGACCAGAGGACAGATAGAGAAAAAAGCTGACATGAAAGAACGAACAAGGGACGAATCCCTAAAAACAGAAAACAATGAAAAAACCAGACCTTAATCAACAATTAGAAACTCAAGTTCAAAAGAGAGAACGACAGAAACAATTAGATCAAGATGATCAAAAGAGGAAGGAGGAAGAGAGGAATTAGGAAGAATGGAAGATGAAGAGGAAAGAACAGGACCAGAAGATCCCTGGATAGGATAGATAGACGATGAAATACGGGAAAACTCCAGAGGAGGGAAAAAAGAAGAGACAGAAAGAGAGAAAGAGGAAGGAGCACATGACTAGAAGAAAACTTCAGCAGGAGAAGGAGCAGAGGGTGAAGGAAGAGGCCTATACTAATCTTACTCATTATTATTAAAGACTTAGAACCAATATTATTATCATGTAAAGACGGATGTCATTGAGATTGATATGCTAATAAAAGGAATGATTGATAGAATGATAATGAATCCCGGGAACATCTGGATGTTAAATACACAAAACACTAATACTTGATTATGATTAAACACTACGGGATGAAAACACAAAACAAAACGCTGAAAAACAGAGGCGATATAAAATCTAAGCAAAAAGACTCACCTAAACCATGACTGTAACAACACAGAAGAAAAAACTTGGCTTTTATTCCTTCTTCCTTCGCCATAAACTTATTTCTCTATTCTCAGCGTTTTCTAGCTCTTGTAATCATTAATCTTAGAGCCATTCTCTTCCCTATGAATCCACTACTGAAACTATTCCTTTCAGCGCCTGACAGAATTAGACTAAGAATTACGCTAGAAACGGGGATTTTCTTCAAGAAAATAACTCCCTATGGATAAAATAAATATGTCAACCTGCCAACATAAGAGGGAAAAAAGAGTGCGAAAAAAGGCTGAACGGCCCGAAGACAACTGGCCATCTAACGTTGGATGATATAAAAACTAGTTTAATTGCGACATCTAGTGATAATGCGTAGAATAGACTGACTTATTGACTGCAATAAAAAACCCATCCGGCACCCAGTCGGAAGTCTTTAATTACGTTGAAATGTTTCACTGATAAAAGAATAAATGCTGAATATCTACAATTTCAAGAGAGACTTCAAGACTGGCAATGTCTCGGAATTAATATTATCAGCGATTAAACATTCCGATTTTAAAAGCACTTACTGAAATAAGACTAACCTGGAATCCCAATAAGAGCTATCACCGGAAAAAGGAAAACAGAACCGGAAATTAATCATAGAACACCATGAAACTGGTAATGGCCCTATCCCCGGATGTACGAATCCGGAAGTGAAAAAATAGGAAACAGAAATGCGCAAACCGGAAAAAGACAACCGGAAACTGAACCCGAATGTACAGTAAAAAAGCAGAATAAACAAAGGAACCGGAAAATCAGACCGGATACGGAAAGAATGGAGGTAGATCCAGAAAATGGAAGTAACCCCTGTCCTGAGGATGGAAGTCTATCCGAGTCTGAACGACCCGGAAGTACACCTCTAGGACCAGAAACAGAAGTGTACCGACCAGAATCCAAACCAGAAACGCTTCTACCGGAAGTCGAAAAACAGAAGAAGTTCTCAGACTACGGATATCCGGGATGGCCGGAAGCGCTATTGAAACCAGAAACGGAACTAGGCGCCAGATCTTGAAGACCCGGATGTCCTACAAAAATGGACGTCAGACCGGAAACGGACTGAACGGAAGTGGTAACCGGATCTTGACGACCTGAATTACCTACTAAACCGGAAGTCCTACCGGAAACGGATGCCAGAGAAGAAAGAACCGGATCCTGAAGACCCGGATGTCTTGCTAGACCGGAAGTTAAAACGGAAACTGACGGAGCGGCGGAAAAAGGAAGTAAACTTGAGTCCACCACAACGGAACCGGAAGAACTAGCAAGACTGGAAATCAAATTCTTGGCAATGGGCGATCTAGAAAGAACCTTGACGACTGGTACAATCGAAAAATTGGCATTGGCATAAGGTCCAGCCTTATGGACGTCAGCCTCAGCCTCCGCCACCACTGCTTGTGGGTTATGCCCGTCACCCTCAAGTCTTAGGTGGGTTTGACCCGGTGCACTACACGAGCCCACTCTCGAGAGCTTAGTCGCTCTAGACTTCTGCTTCAGAGATTTTTTAACTTGCATGGAGGTTAGAGGGACCGGTTTCCCCCATTTGCGGGAACGCCCGCTAGCCTTCGGGCTATCATCGGAACTTGAAGAAACATCCTGTTTCTATATCCTTTCGTCAAGGTATTTCGTCAAAACAGATGCGAACGATTCAAATCTTGCAAAAATAGCTAGCACGGCATCTGAATTCGCCGAAGAGACTCCCCCTTCCGTTGCTACCGGTAAAGATACATTAAAAAGACACAGCTTTCGCCTTGCTAGCAACGAAGGTAGGTGAAGGACGACCAGAGAGCAGCGGTTGTTTAAATGGTAAATCTTTAAAAAAGGCCTTAGACACCGAGACCGGCCACCCTTTACAAATCCCACACATCGTTGTGAAGGTACAAGTGGTACATTTCGCACAGACATGCCCCGGCAAATTCAACTGAGTGATGGCGATCACACTTTGATGACGTACATTTTGTCTTATCAGACGATTTAGCAGACCCCTAAAAACGAAAAACGTAACAATGAAGCATATCGCTTAAAAATCGTAAAAAGAAGACTAGAAAGATAAAAATCATTTCTTAAAAAGGCGGGAAAGTTCAAATCAGAAAGCAAAATCCCTACCGACAAGAAAGCAAACTTGCATAGGGATAAATGATAATCCTTATAATGCACTAGAGTAAATTGATAAGGGCTCTGGATGACTGCTGGAGTTTAATATATGATGATGAATGATATAGGCATAGTAATTAAGATACCACGAAGCGAGAACGATCTTTTACGAAAACCGGTAACAATATGAACATAGTTATAAAATACCATATAACCACGAATATACTTCCTACACATAACTCAGGGAGGATTGACGTCATATTAGGCATAATCTTGATAATATAGAAGACAAAAGATGTAGCTGACACAGCGCAAAGCACAAAAAACTTAGACGAATATTTTAAGCAGTTGTTCTGCAAGCAGAATAATTGAAAAGTGAATCTGTTTCCTATTTGGGCTCCAGTGCGCATGTGCAAGCGCGCTTAGTGACAAGCGTCACTATGGGGTGAGTATAGACTGGTGCCAGTCTATATCTGTCAGTAGGCTGGAGATGGAATTAACCAGTAGCCTGGTTAAGGGTCCATATTAATAGGAATAGGCATGGGGAGGTGTGTATGCAGGCATAAAAATCTTATTCTGACAGCTAAATGCAGATAATTGATTTAGCAAGTAGTGATTGAACGGTAATGGATGTTTTTGTGGTGTAATAACAACCGAGGCATATGGATAAACCAATTTAATGGCCTGAGATTGAGTACGGGTCTCCACCCCTGTGTGCTCTTGGGGACAAGTAACATGTTTGAATAGAGGCCTGGAGTGTTCTGGTTTGCTGGTTTTATTGCTCCCTTCAGAAGCAAACCTGACACTTCGTTTTGAATGCCTTCTAACTTGTCTGGTTCCCTTGGTACGGGTGTCCAGACAGGTGCCAAAGACAGATTTTGTGGTGGAAAATTCCACCACTCCGGCATGTACCCCTGGGATAACCATCCAATGACCAGACTGTCTGACGTCACACCTCGTCAAGCCTCGACGAAACGCATGAGCCTTCCACCCACTATAGACTCATTGACGCCTAATGCGGGTGTCTGGCTCGTGATCCGCTCCCCACCCCCCCTTCTCTTGATGAGAGAACCATTTTGGTCTTGGCTTGACCGGTCTAACTGGCACGACCTCAGGTACTTTCTGCCCTCGAGGCATTACCCTCCCCCTTCCCATTCCCGCCTCTCTGGAGGTCAGTGGCAACATTGGGGTAGGTAGGAGCCTCCACAACCTTCTTGGCCTTCTTCACCGGAGGCGGCTGAGAAGACCCAGTAGAAGCAGAAGCAACACTAGGCTTGGCTTTCACCTTGCTTTTATGCTTCTTCTGCTTCTCAGAAGGTTGCCTGGTTAGTGGCTTGGCTACAGCCCCTAGTGCCTGCGCCGGTCGCACTAGTTCCAGCTAAAGATTCACAGTTAACCGATTCTGCGCGATGCTGGCAGTGTCTTCTAAGATGGCCCACGCTTGGCCACCAAAGATGCTAGGGCCAGTAAGGGGTGTCCCAAGAAGACGCTCACTAACGGCAGTAACCTGATGCATATGGTCAAGGACCATCTGCCTCCTAGACTTTGTCACTCGCGCCTGCACCCTTGCCAATGTGTCCATGGACAGCACCAGGTCGTCATTGACACATGATAGCGCCACAGGTGGCACAGGATGGCCTTCCCCCACTGGAGTAGGCCATGGAGTAGGCCTGCACGGAAACCCGTGCGGACCCATAACGGTTGAGGAACCGTGGCCATGCACGGGTGCCAACGGCACCCAATGCCTGACCGCTGGACCAGGCGAGACAGGTGTATACCATGCCTGGCCAGCCACACCCGTCACCGTGTCAGTTGGCAGCAAACCGACCAGCACGGGACCGGTACCCAGTACCGGAGGGCCTCAAGCACAGGCGTAGCTGCTGTCCTGGCTTGCGCCAAGCCAGACAGATGAAGGGCGGCTCCGAAGTGACCAGACGAGGAAACACTGGAGCCGTCCTGGCGAATGGCTCCCATGCCTGGCGGACCGGCCACTGCTACTGGACCACCCGGAGGTGGCCGTAGGGACAGAACCCATCAGGCCGGAGCCCGATGGGACTGCCAGAGAGCCGTACGAGACGGTGGCCAGTCCAAGGACAGGGTCCGTACCAAGCACGGGAAGAGACTGCCCTACAACTTTCGGTAGCAGGGACAACACCAGCGTAGGAAGGACGCTATGCCAGAAGCCTTCCATAGCAGGTCCAAACCATGCCAGAGGTGCCATCTCGGCAACCAGGGCGCCGAAACGGACGCTCCATGATTTACTTTCGGACTGCCTGACCCCGCATCAGACCCTGCCAAGTCCTTCTGGCCAAGGAACTTGACGATCATATCGGACAACCACACTGCACAAATGTTACACCTATTATCAAGATTACAATTTGTACATCTAAAGCAGACATGGTCCTTGAACAGAACCCTCATGAACTTATGGCACTCGTCACATGATGGCGGGGCTGGCTTGGCCTATAAATAAGCACAAACCTACAATAAGCAAGCGGAACGAAACAGGAATGGAAGGCAGACAAATAATTTTCAAATAATTTGACCATAAATTAAATGTTAACCCTCCCACACCCCACCCCGCAATGTTACAGCAAAGATCGCATTGATTATAATGACAAGAACGAAGCGGGCAATATACACCCATAAACTGATCCTCACGGATGTATAAACGGAACCAGGAACCATATCGCATAGCATTCGGGGTATATTTACTAATCAATATAAATTATACTCCTAATGAAGGCCAAATGTGAAGAAACAACAAAATGTAAACAAACTGCTGTAGAACGCGATAAAACCGCAGACCACACATCTAAATCAAGAATTTTGAAACCACCGATCATTGCAAACAGATCGTAATAACACGCAAAACTTGAAAATTCCAAAGTTTTTCTGGTACCAAAACAGTACGCAGCACCAAGAATCAGATGCGCGAATTAATGAAACATTTTTTTCACATAAAAATCTGAGACAACTCGGGTGTGACGTCACCCGCTCGGATCATACGGAGAATGACGTCAGCCGATTTTCATGTTAAAACACAGTATAGACAACACCTCATTTCATATCTGCCAATCGCCTGTTGGGGTTAAAGGAAGGCGACCAATCTGGCATATTTCATTGTTAACACACGTCCCAGATTCGGGGTCAGAAATTGGAACATGCGACACAGACAAAATTTTGAAGACCTAAGTCTTTTAACTGTGGAATAACATGGAAATATACAACCTGGATATCATCGGCTCCTTCCATGGTAATCCAAATAATCCTTAGAGAGCGAACACAAAGCTATCACAATCACAGAAAAAGACTAAGAAAGCCAAGACCTCCAACTGCAAAAAAGCATGTAGCTCTTGTTGCTATGCAAACAAGAATGAGCTTCATGGCAAACGGGTACTCGGCAGTTGGGAGCCGGGTACCCAGTTCCAGTTCCAGTAAAGCTTACTACGTCTATAGTCCTAGGGCCAGCTATCCAAGATAGCTTGTATCAGAAGTAATAGAATGGTGAGTATTGATCGAAGGAGAAGTGTATTTTTGAAAAAATCTGGAATGTGGGTGGGTGGGTGGGTGGGTGGGTGTGTGTGTGTGTGTGTGGGTGTGTGTATGACTGCATTCATGCATGACACATGCGTGTGTGTGCATCCGTGCATGTGTCTGCCATGTCTGAGCTGTATTTCAAAAACTACTGATCTGATTTGTTTCAAATTTTAACATGCAGCAAAAGCTGTTACCATCACAGAGGATTTCCAAAGAGTGGATGTGGTCATGATTAAAAAAGCTGGATCCAGATCAGATCAACTTCGAATGTATAATTGGAGACAGTGAAAAATTAGGTCTGCCATTCTGCTTCATGAGTCTAAACTAGCTGGAGCAGATCAAAGATGATACAGCAAAAAACAGAACTGGCAGACTTGGTACAATCATTTGAGAGGTCACCATTAAACACACTTATCATTCATCAAATGGTCATTCTTATCAGAATTTGCTACATATCTGGAAGGAACCATTATAGCCGTGAGGATGGTTAACTTCCCCTTAGGGAAAAACAGTTCTGGACAGACAAGGGACTCCGGCAATCTGGGGACTGAAAAGGGACTGGTTTGGGGGGGACTGAAAAGGGACTGGTTTGGGGGGACTGAAAAGGGACTGGTTTTTGGCGACTGAAAAGGGACTGGTTTTGGGGGACTGAAAAGGGACTGGTTTTGGGGACTGAAAAGAGACTCCTCTGACACTTAACTTTCTAATAATATTTGGAGACTGAAAAGGGGCTTCTGTGACTCATTTGCATATGTTTAGCTCTGAGTTGACGCTATGACCTGCTAAATTGGTGGGGAATTTAAGATTTAACATTTTCCCATGTCATGGCATATCTTTCGCAGGTCATATAAGACCTACCATTCAAGTACATGTGAATAATGTTGAATATAAAATCTAGGGCAAATGTATCATAAGAAGGGTCACCAGTTGTAACAGTTTGTCCTTTTACAATGTTATGCAAAGTTTTGAAAACGTATCAACTAGAATGCGCAGTTGATGGCATGCCATCGCAAATCCCCACGCATTCACCGCTTCGAGCTTTAGCCTCACTTTGACCCATAACACAACAAATTCCTTGAAATGTAGTTTCAATGTGTAATGGGTTTCAATATTTCAACAATTGGCTGATACCCAATTTGCCCATTTGACCCTTGGCCACTGCCCTCAGATTGACTCAAGAACAAAATAATTTCCAGGCCTCTCCACGAGAGGCGAGTGATTGCTCTCCTCTCGCCTCCACTCCCCTAAAATTAATTTTAGGCGAGTATCTCATTGATGGCAGCATATAGGCGAGTACTGATATAGCTCGCCTCACTGGGTTCAATTTAAATTCAGGAGAGCAAGTTATTGCTCCCCTTCAAAATTCTCATGGAGAGCCCTGAATTTCTTGTACTGACAGTCTACTAACTACAAGCTTCAAAATGATGTGACATGACCACATTTTATAAAATTTATTTTTTGCCAACCATTTCCCCCAACCCTGTATCATACACATTCTTGCCCATAGGTGTAATTATCCCCAAAGTTTCAAATTTCTATCTAAAATGGTGTGCGAAGAGTTGCGTTACCATCGATTGGTGCCCAATTTTGACACAGCCCGCTCCCCCCCCCCCCCACCCCTACCCTCAGTTTGAGCCAAGATCAAAATAATTCCTTGTACTGTAGTCTACTACTCATGGGCTTCAAAATGATATGTGACATGACCACCTTTGGATAAATTTAATTTTTGACACACAGTCCCCACCACCTGAGCCCCACCCCTTGGGGGGGGGGGGGTCATAAATTTTTTTTTAAAGTGCCATGCACATCCCTGGCCATATGTGTAGTCATACTCAAAGTTTCAAGTTTCTATGTGAAATGGTCTAGGAATTGCTTTACCATCGAATGGTGCCCACCTTTGACCTTCTGACCCACCCCCTATCCTCAGTTTGACCCAAGATCAAAATAATTCCTTGTACTGTAGACTACAAATCATTGGCTTGAAAATGATATGCGACATGACCTTTGGAAAAATTTAATTTTTTACCCCACATTTTCCCACCCCCTGGGCCCTGCTAAAATTTCTAGTGTCATGCACATCCCTGTCCATATGTGCAATCATCACCAAAGTTTCAAGTTTTTATCTGAAATAGTCTAGAAGGAGATGAGTTACAATCGATAAGTGGCACACACACACACACACACACACACACACACACACACACACACACACACACACACACACACACACACACACACACACACACACACACACACACACACACACACACACACACACAAGCGTGGAGATAATTATTGTGGAGAGGAGACAAATTACAAACTTTCTAGACTGAAACGTGGAGCCGTAAGATGCCTAGACCAATAGTGCAGACTCCCATGCATGCCATGTATGTCCCATAGGAACTGAATGCCCAAATTGACATGGTGGTTGATTTCACTTAATTAGGGACTGAAATTAAGACAAATTTTCGGCAACAATTCTTTCGACACCTGTCACCCCGGCCGAGTTCACGTGAAAATCTTGTAGCTACTCTAGGGTAGATGAACATGTGATCAGCTACCTTCGCGTAAATGAGCATGTGTTTAAATCATAGTGATTTCAGTGCAAACACGTGACCACTCGATTTACCCTTGCTGATAGGTGGGTAGCATCGAGTACGTACTAGAGTATGTACTCCAGCTGTTTAGACGCTACTCTAGTAACTCAAGTAGCTACCCTCCTAGGGAAGTAAACTCGGGCCCCTGTAGGGCCATAAAATCCAAGATGGCCACCATCGCTCATGGAAACTACAGGGAATGCCATATCTCTGGAACTATTTGACCAATTTCAATAAAGTCCACCTTATTTTTCAAATATGCCTGATCATTTGGAATAGGTTTCAGGTCGACAGCAGGTCAAGATCATGCAACAAGGTCAAGGTCAACGTCAGTTTTGGTCTCTCGGTGCAGAAATATGAGCACATCTGTAGGTAATTGATAAATTTTCATGATGTTATGAATATAACAATACTCTATTGTTGGGTTTTCAAATTGTGCCCGATCATTTGGAATATGTTTTATCTCGATAGGAGGTCAAGGCCACAGGGAAAGGTCAAGATCATTGAGACCGTGGTACAAAATTGTTTTTATTCTTAACTTTTTGAAGTTAGCTCTGCATTCACACAGCATTGGGAATATACTAAAAGAATGCATGGTGATTGCATTGAGATCACTTCCTCAATCCAGAGTCAACATCTATACTGACAGAACATGGATCTTTAAGCGGAGAGGCTTATTGACAATGAGGAGGCAGCCGAAACATTTAATTCCGTAGAATTCCTGTTCTACAGCATGTGCTGTATTGCACAGTACAGTAAATCACGACAGATAGATATGATATAAACTGTACCTATATTGTAGCTTGACTATCAGATGGACATGAAACTATGATGAAAGGTAGCATTTATTCATATAAAAATTGTGTACCTGAATGGTAGGGATGATTCATGTGATGACCATTCATGTACACAAATTTTAGTATATTTCTTAATAACTGTGTCGACACAACCGAGATACATTTATGTAAATGTCGACTAAAGTTACTACATGCAGTGACGAATGCTAATGACCATCACTAAGGCTACTGTACAAAAGATATGTTTGTGTACATCAAAGGTATATTATGTATGATGTACATGAAGGCTAGTTTTCGTGTGTATATATATATATATTATGAGATATGTATATGTGTAATTTAATACATTGAAAGCGCTATACAACTGTTAGATAGAATACTTAGCACTAGTAATCTTAACCCTTTAACTCTCGAATTTGTTCAAGAAAATTTTAATTTCTCATTGAAAATGTCCATTTGCAGACCAAGAGAAGACTATTTTTGAAAATTTACCACTGGAATGACTGGCTCAGTCATTGAGCCAGTCATTCCAGCGGTAAATTTTCAAAAATTGTCTTCCCTTGGTCTGCCAATGGACATTTCTCAAGACCACTACAGAAGGCATTTTTGGCTGATATGAGTGTTAAAGGGTTAAAATGGAAATAGACCTTTTTAGAAGGTATGTATTTTATTGATTTGCTGACATTCATTAGCAGTTACCAGTTTTGGTTCAACTTCTTAAACTCAAAAGTAAAGCAGTGACCAATCTTTCTAATACACGTAATATGTTCATAACCTAAGAGGGGTTTCCTCTCCCCTTATTACTGGCTACCGGTTGTCTGGAGATTTAACCTCTAGGACATCAAAGGATAGATTTTTATTTCGTTTAACATCCCTGGTTGTTTATGCAGTAAGTTTATCTATGGGTATGGAAATCAAAGCAGCAGGGGTCATTAGAGGATTCAGAGGAACGCATTCACGTTTTCTCTCCCATTATTACCGGTTACCGGTTATCTGGAGCTTTAACCTCAGGATATCTAACAGATTTTGTACCTACTTGCAGGATAATCCAGGTATTATCATCGCCTTTGGATTGGGTATAGATATTACAAGCATTGCGCTAATCATGAAAGCGCTTAAGAGAATTAAGAAACTGGGTTCAATGCTGTACAGGCTCCAGGTACGGCCCAAGCTTTAAATACCGAATGACTGACGGGTATAGCTATAGCTCTAAATAGGGTAGGAGACAAAGATATACATGTAGATGGAATTGTAAATAGGAAAAGACAGTCAGTTGTGTAGAAGGGTGAGACTTGTGTTTGTTTGGAATGACCCTTTCCATTTTTAGCTATGGCCCGCCCATCACTAGCTAAGCTCCACCCAGACCCCGCTCGTGTTGGGATTGATCAATCCCTGAACTCACTGACTATTAATTTCCAAAAAAATACACATGTAATCTGTTGAATATTTTGAAACTAATTGGACTGGGTGCTGTTGCTGCCTAAGGCAGCAACAGCGCCCCCAGTCAAATTAGTTTCAAAATATTCAACATCATGTTTATTAAATAGCAAAGAATTACAGACATACAACGTATCGGACCATTTGCGATTTGCTGACGGTCTTACTCTCATCACAGTGGTTTAATTGATAGCATCAGCAGTATTAAATAATAAAATAGCTGATAGATATCAACCTGAATCATACTGTGGAGGATTCTTGTAACAATCATGTACGGATGTCAGGATTATTCCAAGTGCCACAGTCAGGGTTTCCGGCTATTCAGTACCATGTATGGCCACCACTAGCACTGATTTCATTGCCTATTGTCAATCAAAGATCCAAGCTTGTAGTATGATGGCCCAAGCTCCCGGAGGCTTGTTGGTTGGACTGGTCAAGCTGAAATGGGTCTGCAGAAGGTTCAAGTCTGAAGACCAAGCTGGCCACTCCATTCCTTCGATACCATCAATATCCAGGTAGATGTTAATCACTCTTGCTCTAACCGGGTGGCAATTCAGCTTTCCAGAGTATCCATCCATCATCTGACCTCGTATGACATCATAATCAGCTCAGCGTGTGCATGATGATGTCACAATCATTACGTCACAAAGGGTTCCATATTGACAGTCATCAAATCTCAAACAGTCTGACACATTGTATGAATTGTATGTCTTTGTAATTGTTTGCTATTTAATAAACATGCTGTTGAACATTTTGAAACTAATTTGACCGGTCGCTGTTGCTGCCATAGGCGACGTCACAATTATTACGTCACAAAGGGTTCCATATTGACAGTCATCAAATCTCAAACAGTCAGACACATTGTATGAATTGTATGTCTTTGTAACTGTTTGCTATATAATAAACATGCTGTTGAATATTTTGAAATATGAAACATAGGCAGCAACAGCGCCCAGTCAAATTGGTTTCAAAATATTCAACAGCTTACCTGTATAGTTTTCTTGAAATCGATAGTCAGGGAGATCAGAGATCGATCGATACCAAAACATGAACGAGGTGTGGGTGGAGCTTAGCTAGAGATGGGCGGGGTATAGCTAAAAATGGAAAGGTTTATTTTCATCCATCAAAATTAACTCTTACCATTTCACCTGAGCATTATGGGCTGGGCAGTGATGAAGAACTTCATTCCTATATCTGGAGTGAGTTCAGGGAGGAATATGTTCGGCGAACGTTCGCCTATTTATGTTCGCTGTTCGTGGCGAACTATATTCGCCTTCCTGAACGAGTTGTCACGTGTAACTTCGATGAGCATTCTTTTATGACGTCACATGATAATTATGAGAGTTAACTTTTTGTCAGATCCGATGCATTATAATGTCATATTTATTACGTCATAGTGCATACCAGGGTCTCAGACAATCTACAAGCATACACATATTTGTTGAAGAATAACATAACACTACGATCACTAAGAACGCATTGGTATGCATTATTTATGGCTACATAGACAATCAATGTGTCTCAATTGACGATGCTGTATATTTTGCCGCCATCTTTGTTTTCGCGGCAAATCAAGGCGAGTCACCTATAAAGTTGTTCGCCTAGCCAGAAAACGTTCGCAGCGAACGTTCGGCGAACAGCCCATTCAGGAGGGCGAATGTACCATGTGACCTAACAATTGTTCGGCGAACGGAAAATATTCGCTCTCCTGAACGGACCCCTGGTAACACTCAGAGAATCATTCTGGATGCAACAGAGATATGTATGGTCACCAACACTAATGCCAACCCACACTGAACCTCCACCATAACGGTCATCTTCCACCACATCGGCATCAACAAATATTTCATTTTGACACTGACTGTGATAGACACACACGAACAGATCAATTGTGAAAGTCCATCTATGAACAAGACAACCATGCTGGAGTCCAGTTGAGATGCTCTCTACTCCATACCAGTAATGCTTGACAATGCCTCTTACTCAAGGGTACCATCATGACAAGTCTGGCATACATGCTATCTCTAAGAGTCTGAGTGGATAATGTCCATCCACCGTGCCTCTAAAGTGGTTTTGCAATATACTGCAGCATTGGTGGTCTGGTTGCTGCTTACTAACGTTTAATATCTAGAGTTTATATGCGTTATAGCTTAATTAAGGGAATCTCAACATATTTTGACTAAATAACTAAAAAATTAATTTAAATATGCTGGGTTAAAATTATATTTTTGATTTAAGCCTGCAAACTGTAGGTGGAACAGAGCTTCAGCTGAATGGCACACATTTTGAGGTTGTGCTTATGGGCTTACACCTCAAGGTCTGGTTGATAAATGACCAGTCGCATGGGCAGATGGGGAATTCTTCGCTGAGAATTCCTGGTCCGTACGCGAAAGACTCAGCTACTATGGCGTCCAATAGGTACAATGAATATGGAGTCAGCGTAATTTGTATGCTGAGTAAAATGCATAGAAGTCAACAAGGATCTCATATCTATTGCAAATGTTTCTCTTTTTAATGCAACGATTTAATGAACAATTGAAATATTTTTTTCAGTTATCTTTAAATGATAGTTGAAGCCATTGTACATTCTTGGTTCATCAGATTGACTGAAATATTAAATGAAAATATATTCATGACGTTATTTTTATTAGGTGCACATAAATTTGTATATACCATCTAACCCTTTAATGGTCAAATTTGGTCAAGAAAATTTAAATATCTGCCTATTGAATGTCCATTTAGAAGCCAAGAGAATGCAATTTTTGACAATTTATCACTGGAATGACTGGCTCAGTTATTTAGCCAGTCATTCAAGTGGTAAATTTTCAAAAATTGTATCCTCTTGGCCTGTAAATGGAGATTCCACAAGACCATAACAGAGGTCGGTTTTGGTCGGCATGACCATTAAAGGGTTAACACTCTAGCCAGCCAACAACGGTCTTGAGACATGTAAGTTGCAATAAGAAGAGAAAACTATTTTTGATAATTCACCACTGGAATGACTGATAACCGAGCCAGTCATCCCACTCATCAATTTTCAAAAATAATATCTGGGTTTGCAAATGGACATTTTCTATCTTGAACATATTTGAGGGCTAAAGGGTTAACCTTTCATCCCTAACAAACCAGAAATAATAAATTCTGATACAAGGAATATTCTGTTGAATGTTTTGAAACTGATTTGACTGGGAGATGTTTCTGCTTTCTGGCATGTTGGTCAGGTTCTACTGAATAATTTGTGACCTTGAATTTTGGGTGGGTGCTTCCCGCTTGGGTCCAACAGGAGTGTATTGATTTGGGGTCAAAATGTCAAAGGACAAGTTAATTAATCCTTACTACTCTTACATGTAATGTCAAAGATTTTAATTTTCAAATTAAATAAGATGAACTGGTGTTCAGCTTTTACAACAAACTTGGTGGAAGATGTTGCTGCCATAGACAGCAACATCACCCACCTAAATTGGTGGAAAATGTATACTAGTTTCTTTGCTATTGGCACAGTAAAAGATAGAATATTGACATCAGTGTGCTAAGGGTTAAAAAGGTCAAGTGTCCGGACCATTAACTGGTTTCTACTCAAGGGATCCTTGACCAAACATGGGTGGATGGATGTCTGCCATGTCCTGATGCATACTTGTATTGGTTTCGTCAAATTGTCAAAAGTCAAAGTTTAAACTAAAAGGTTGCGATGGCAAGACTGAATTCACTGAAATGTTTACTAAATGAATGCTATTGCTGATTATTTTGAGCAATGACTTTCAGTCACATTGTTTTCAAAATACTCATAAGATTTCATACTTTACGACCTTTAAAAATAAGAATATGCAAATTAACAATGAACTCAAAAAGAAAATTTGTTGTGAAAGTTAAATTAAACACATGTGTATATAATATTTATTGAATGTCATATGCTTACCTTAAGGCACATTTATTGAAAATAAAGTTATGTTTTTTATGAAAACAGTCATTTTACAAAGAAATATATATATATATATATATATATATATATATATATATATATATATATATATATATATATATTCTACAATTCACCCTATAAACTGGTCAATCTCACAAATACACATTAATGTAAACTGGTTTTGACTAAGATAAATATATAACATGCAGATTATTTTGAAATCAGTTTGACTAAAAGATGTTGCTGCCAGAGACAGCACAAGTATTCTGTCAAATTGTTCTCAAAATAATCAGCAACAGTTTAACATAAAAAATTCATAGATTAATACAAGATGATGATGGTTATAAAGAAGGGTCCTGAGGTATTTTCGTATCATGTAGGGAAATGTCAATGACAAACACTACAATAAAAGGAGAATTGCGCTCACTTTCAAGTGAAAACCACTACGAATCAAGTGATTAACTCTTTCATGGTCAACATTTGTCTAGAAAATATTTGCTCAGTGAATGTCCATTTGCAGGTCAAAGAAAGAGCATTTTCGGAAATTTTACCACTGTAATGACTGGCTCGGTTATCGAGCCAGTCATTTCAGCGGTAAAATTTCAAAAATAGTATTCTTTTGACGTGCAAATAGACATTTCTCAAGAGCATTGCGCAGCCGATTTTGGCTGGTTTTACCATTAATATGTTAACCAATGAATGTTATAAAAATAAATATTGTCAGCATGTGGATTGATTACAATGGGAGCACACATGTACCTAAAGAATTATGTCCTGGAACACCAGTTAAATGATGTGAGCCAATGAAATACCTTTTATAACATAAATTAGCCAATCATATTCAAGAAATGTCTGGGTTGGCTGATAAAGAAAATGCCTGAGATAAAACAAGGAAATGTATTCTAAAATTCTGTGTATATTAAAAGGTCAGACCATGAGTGCAGCTGATAATGATCAGATATATGGTTCAATATTGAGCATACATGCAGCTAAATTGTCACATATCACTCACGCCACCAAAGGCTGGTGTGAGTATATTACGGTTGGCGACGCCTCTTTGTCTGTCTGTTTGTTTGTCTATTGGGACTATTTGTCTGTGTGTTTATCCAAGGCATATCTCGGGAATCGTATGAGGTAGAATCACCAAATTTGGCACAAATTACAATCATATTATAATTGGCTAGAAAAAAAGGAGTTCTAGATCAAAATGTCAAAATATTGAGGTCACATGGTCACTTTGTGCATACGGGAATAAACTTTTTCATTGATAACTTTGCAATACAAGAGGATAGGATCAGCAAATCTGTAACATACATATTGTGGGTGGCTTATAATTTAGTACAATAATTTAGTTTTATGCCCAATATTCAAATGTCAAGGTCACCGGGTCACTAATTAGTGCAAACAGGAATACATATCTTCATTGGCAGCAATGCAATAATGTAGAATGCAGGAAATGTCAATTTCCCTTTCTCCGAGATCTAACAATACTCACCATTCTGTTACTTCTGATATACAGCTGGCCCTGACAGCGGCTCTAGGATTATAGACTTAGAAAGCTTTACCGACTCCTGGGAACCGGGTACTCGGCTCCCAACTGCCGAGTACCCGTTTACCATAGAGCTCATATTGTTTGCATAGCCACCAAACAAGAGAAAAACCCCAACAGACCCCCCTTTAGTGGGTTGGTCTGTAGTTTTATTAACCACTATAAAAACATACTTACCGTTCAATCACTACTTGCTAAATCAAATATCTGCATTTAGCTATCAGAATAAAATTTTTATACTCGCTTACATACTCCCTAATGCCAATACCATCACCATGTAGACCCTCAACCAGGCTTCTGGTAGAGGGACCCCCTGCATTAGCCTTACAATAGACTGGCACCAGTCTGTACACACTCCTTGGTGACGCCTGTCACTAAGCACGCTCGCGCATGCGCAGTAGGTCCCAAATGTGAAAACTGATTCACTTTTCTAAATTTAAGTGCCATATATCCAGAATAGATTCTCAAATCAATACCCAGCGGGGTGGCTGAGGCCGGGTCGTAGTGATTGAACGGTAAGTATGTTTTTATAGTGGTTAATAAAACTACAGACCAACCCACTAAAGGGGGGTCTGTTGGGGGTTGTTATTACACCACAAAAACATCCATTATCGTTCAATCACTACTTGCTAAACCCGTAGATTTGGTCAGTGCCCCACTACGAAACTTTGGTGGGAGGAGATTTGAGAATCCATAAGCAAGGATAAAAATCAAACAAATGATAACCAAATGTTAATAACATAACATAATGGTGCATCTTAATCAATCACACAGTGATTATCAAAAAAGGATTTCTTTAAACTTAAAGAAATAAATAAAAACCTAAGAACAACTCACACCATTACATGCAGACCCACGGTCCTAACGAAAATGGTGGGATGTGCTTGGTAAATGGTCTTCAGCCTTTTTAGTTAAAAACATAAAGTTCCTAAACAAGGAAGCTGCTGTGCTCTGGTCTTTTTCAATAAAAAGTAGTAAAAGTAGACTCGGATTTCCATCCTGACTTGCATAACTTCGTCTACAGAAGAGCCAGCAAAAATGGTAAAAGAGGAAGCCATCCCTCTAATGACATGAGCTTTAATGTGAATGGTCTCACAAATCCAGCTGGGAATAGATGCCCTAGAGACTGGACTGGCCAACCCCTCCTCATACGGAACCTAGAAAAGGGACAGATCGGATCTCTAAAAATCAGAACGACGCTTATAAACTTATGGAGCTCTGACAGGACACCAAAATCTGTCAGCCGGAGAAAAGGAGGTTAAAGATTGTGAAATAATCGGCTTAGCTGGATAACAGATTGATTGAGTCTTTGACAAAAATTCCCTTCAAGGATATAAGACCAAACCGTCCCCAAATTCGATAAACCTTTCCTTTTCAGCGGAGAAAACATGGATTTCGGATCGTCTTCTAGCAGAAGCAGATGCAATTAGAAAAATGGTCTTAAAAGTTAAAAGATTCAAGCTAATCGTAGAGATAGGTTGGAAATGATGACCTGCCCAAGAACCTGAAGAACCAGAGCCAAGTTCCAGGAAGGCAAAGGTTTAACACCTGGAGGACGAATATTACCTAAACCTCTGATCAAAAGATTAAGAAACATAGTATCTTCAACTTCAGCGTTCAACAAACCTGGAAGAGAAGATGCAAAAGAAATCTATATCCTCCTACAGTGTTAGCAGACAGATGTAAAGAGTCGAACAGATAAGATAAGGAGTCTAGCATCTGGGAAATAGAAACAGAATCAGGCACGAGACCTTGATCTGAACACCATTCTCCAAAAATTTTAAGCCGACCCTTGTAAACTCTTCGAGACGACTCCCTCCTGGCAGAATCGAAGATTTCCTGAGATCTTGTAGAAACTTTATTCTCAAGGATCGAGCACTCGATATACTCCAAACGCACAGACTTAAGATTCCTGGGTTTGGATGATGGTAGGTACTAGAAGATCGAGAAGGTCTACAAACCAGATCCTTATTGGCCAAACGGGAACTATTAACACGATCTCGCAGATCTGGTCCCTGACTTTCTTCAGAACCAAAAGAAATCAGGATTGTGGGAGGGAACGCATAAGCGAAGATTCCTGACCAGGACTGAGACAGGGCGTCCACAGCCCACGCCCGAGACAATTGGTCCGCAAGAAAACTCAGACAGCCTGGGACATGAGTGGACACTCAAAAATTTTTATTCATGCGACACCCCATGAGGAGGTTCCACACTTCCAAGTACAGGAGAGACGACTTTGTGCCCCCCTGCCTGTTGATATAAGAGACTGCTGTCGAATTGTCCGATCGAATCGAGAACTAGAGACCCTTAACCTGACTGTCCGAAAAGGGAGACATGAAAGATAAAATCTGGCCAATCAGACATGTCGCAAACAGATTGGATCTAGTGACATCCCAAGAAAGACTCGATCCTCCTTCTAAAAATGAAAGAAAACCCCATGGCAATGGCTGAACGAATCCAACCCAGAACAGAAGCCTGGATTTACTTTCCACAGAAGAGCCTCTTCTTAGACTCCTTGACGAGCATAGAAGACAACAAACCCTCTAAAGCTAATAGCTTCTGATTAGAGGAACAGAAGACCATTTGGGAGGAGACTGCAGAGAAGGGTTCTAGATCCAAGAATATCTGGCCCTTTTGATAAGGGCCGCCCTTAAAGATGTGGCAAGCTTACTATATGCTAAAGAGGACTGCTTATAGAAAACACATAGATTACATCTGCCATGATGCTCCAACCAAAAATCCTGGGCTATATCCTTATTGCTTAGCCCTCACTAAAGAGGTAACTCATGTTTATTATGGATATTTTAATAATACCGCTTAGTCTGAATGGAGAAAAGTCTCATATCAGTATAGCTTAACTTATTAAAAAGCTAAAGACTCTGCAAAAATTTTAGATAATTTTATTTATAGAGATTTAACCAGATATCGTGGGAAATCAAAAAACCCATAGTACGCCTAAGGGAGTGCTTAGAGTCAAGATATAGCCAAATCCTGTACCTGAGATCTGCAATAATCCCGACTAGAATTCGAAAACCTCAAATTGTGACAGAATTTAGCAAGATAAAATGAAGAAAAGAAATTACGGTTTCCCAAACCACCACTCAAAAAGATGAAATAAGGGGAAACTTACTTGTGATGACATCATCACAATTCTACGAATAGAACGCATGACAAGGTCCTGTTAAGAGAACTATGGCAAACATTTGACTATCTAATTTAAAAATCGTATAATAATGGAGCAGATTTAACAAGAAAATTGTTATTGAATACATCAACGGTTGCCTAGCCACTCGGGCTTGACAGATCATCTTGTCAGCTTGTCAAATAATACTTGATCTACGCAAGTATTTCTTACAAATAGTGTTAATGTATGGAATCCTTTACCAACAGAAGCAATTAACGCGCCAACATAAAACACATACAAAAACGACCTAGACTCATTCTTCAAGTCACAGGGTTTTATATATATATATACCTAAGGTCGACTAACTCCCAAGATTGCACTCACTTCTTCTACACTGAAGTATTAGACTGCAATCACTGGAAAATCATCAGCCTGAACGTGACAGGATCCTATAATGATTGCAAAACTGTGTCCTATATTTAAATCAACGACATAGGAAAAACAAGCCAGCTTCAAGACTTGGCTTAGGCATACTGATCAATTAGATATCCTAAACCATTCGATATTTATGCCCAGAGGCAGAAAACTTAAAAGATTTTGTATATATTTATTGATTCTTATATTTATAGTCTTAGAATCAATAATTTCATCTTTGTAATAACAAATGACATTGTGTTAGAAATCCCGATAAAAGGAAAGATTGAACACTGATACTTTATATTAACTGTCTGGATACTGAATTTTGCAGACGACATATTACAACTGTAATATCTCTGGACCTGCAAAATATTTTGAAAACATTTTGACCGAAAATTGTTGGTGGCTGCTTAAATCCAGATTCTCAGCCATTCCTCCACCCCTCCAGCGCAACCCCCACCCCACTCCAACCGGCCCGTCGCCAGCCCCCAGACAACAACTTCAACGAGCAAAAAACCCAAGACCCACCGAACAGTCCGGGAACAATCCGACCGAAAGTTGCCAGTGGCTTCACCGTTATCCAGTCAACTCGGCCCAAATACACCCCACCCCCACCGGCCCACCCTCAACTCGGCCTAGTTCCAACTCGACCTATGTTTATGCCTAACATGTGCGAATATACCCTTGGGTCGAGTTGACCCTACAGTATCACCCATAACCACATACGAATGCACATATGCGCGCACATGTATATACCTATAGGTGCACTATTAGGCCGAACCGACACTGCGCATTTAACTGTACATATGAACATAGCTATAGCAATATTATTGGGCTAACCAGTACGCTTAAATAGGATAAAGTTTATCGAGTGTAGCAGGCCTACCTAGACTTCTATGGTAGCTACTACACACGATAATCTGTATACCATGACATACACGGAAATCACGGTAATATCTTAAGATCGCCATTGTCTTACAAAGATAGTGCTTTTAGGATTGTCTACGTCTTATGTAAAATAGTTGCGCGTTAGTGAAAATAATAGACACTAATAATTCTGACCGTCTTTTAATAAAGAGACGTAAACGCCAGTAAATATTATTAGATCCACCAACAGACGACTAATGCTGGTATAATACGACTGGTATAAGAGGGATCTCATATATCCATATCATCAATTTTTGAAGAAAAATTCCGAAATCAAGGATATAGAAATATGAGATTCCCAATTATTCCATGCTTCCAGCCGGGTAAAAAGATTTCATCTTGAGAACGGCTCTCCAAGTGTGATACCAGCGATCGAAAAGAGAAGAAAGAAGCCAGTTAAATGCATTCCTAGGCCTATTTGACCATTAAATCGGGCCGACATGACTTTTTATCCTAGGCCGATCCGACTAATTTAAGTAGGCCGGGTTGGCAATTGGACCGACTCGACTGGAATTCGCTTCACCAACAACCCTCAGCCAGACCGCCCCCCCTAACAAAACCAGCAAATCCCGAGTCCCCGCCCCCCAAAACCACCATCCGGAGGCCTGCAGCAACCCAGTCAAAATAGAGCAAAAAATTACGCTAGAAAAGGGAAAACAACCAAAAATCTGGAAAAAATTAAAACAAAGCGAACTCACCGAAACTATGTCAACGCAGAAGAATTCGGCTTCTATTCCTTCTTCCTGCCCCCTTATCCGCTTGATTATCTTTTCTAAGCGACTATTGTTCTTGTAGACATTAATCTTTTAGTCATACTGATCCCTATGAAAACTTTACTGAATTTAATTCTTTTCAGCGACTGACAAAACTATACTACGATTTACGCCAGATCACGGTTTTTCCCTATACAAATTCACTCCCTTTGGTTAAAATAAATATGTCAACCTGCCGACATAAGAGGTAAAAGGAGCATGAAAAAAGGCTGACTGGCCCGAAGACAACTGGCCATCTAAAGTTGGATTTAAGTAAAAATCGTATCTCGAGATAATGCGTAGAATAGATTGACTTATCGGCTGATGATATGTCGCATATAAAATAATCTGCAACAAAACACCCATACGGCAACCAGTCAGAAGAGTCTTTAATTACGTTGAAAATTGTCACTGATAAACGAATAAATGTCTCAATAGACTACAATTCCAAGAGAGACTGGCAATGAATATTTCCAGCCATTCAACATTTCCAATATTAAACAAATACGGAAATATGATTAAATCTAGGAAAGCGAACATGTAAACCGGACTTGAAGAACAAAACTGGAACACCAGGAAGTTCTCTATCACCTGAAATCCAAAACAGGAAGACAGACCCGGAAGCTAATCCTAGAACACTAGAAAGATCCATGAAAACCGGAAATGACCTTATCCCCGCCTGTACGAAATCCGGATGTGGGAAAAACGGAAAACGGAAATGCGTAACCGGAAGTAGATACAGGAAACTGATCAAAATTCTACAACCCGGATGTACAGAATTACCGGAAGAGGAAGCTAAACCGGAAACGGATATAGATGAATGATGCAATGCCCGGTCTAACAGACCCAGATAAGCATTCTTCCTACCGGAAGTAGCAACACTACTACCGGAAGAGGAAGCTGAAAAACCGGAAACGGAAGTAGACGGATGATGCAATGCCACATTTTCCCTACCGGAATCGGAACTCTATAGCCGGAAACGGCGGAAGTTGACGAAAAAAAGGCAGATTATCATGAGTCACCGGATGTTCAGCCAAGCCAGAAACAATCACGGTGCTCATTTCCGGATGCCCGGTAAAACCAGAAGACAATCCGGACGGCAAACCCGCTTGCCCGGACAAGCCAGGAGCAGAGACGGGAGCAGAGGCGATCGGCGATCCTAAAACATTCCTGGCAATTGGTATCACGGAGAAACTTTTGCATGTGATGACAAATCGGAAGCTTCCGCCACAGATGCCATCTCTTGAGGATTATGATGATCCTCAAGACTAACATGGTCTTTGGCCTGGCTCCTACCAGAGGATGACTTACCAGGCTTCTTTCTCGTCGCCGGATTTACCTTTTGGAGACTTGATCTGTTGCCTAGATGTCAAGGAAACCAAGCCCACTTGCGCAGGCTTAACGACAAAATCTTTGAAGAACGATTTAGATAAGACTAATGGCCAACCCTTACAAATCCCACACATTTTTTATTTTGAGGGGAGCAGGAGGTACACCTCAGGTAAACGTGGCGCGCATAGTCCTTAGCGTGAAAAACGATCACACTTGATTGACGTACATTTTACTTTCTCAGAATTTAAGGACACTTCCTTTGAAAAATAAGAAATGATAAGAAATAAAGCAGCTAGCTTTTATGAGGATACGTCATAGGCGTACTTAAGAAAGTGACTGAAGAAAGGAATCATAATGATTCCTGAATGATGATGTTTGAGGGCACTAGGAACTACGTTAATAGGAGTGGTACTGGCTATTTTATAACATGGTACTCTTGATGGTATATAATAGGCCTGGTTACTCTAACCTCGAAAACGGGAGTAGTGACACGAAAACTGGTAACTCAAAAACTAGAGTTACAAACACCTCTAAAACACCATGATATAAAAAGTTAAACATAACTTAGAAAGGATGGGTTTCATGGTAGGCATTATTCGTGTCAAATATAGTAATAACTGAAAACTTTCAGTAGCAAAGCTAAAACTTTTATATCAGATTGATAGCAGGCAAACTGTACTGCTAGCAGAATATTTGAAAAGTGAATCAGTTTTCACATTTGGGACCTACTGCGCATGCGCGAGCGTGCTTAGTGACAGGCGTCACCAAGGAGTGTGTACAGACTGGCGCCAGTCTATTGTAAGGCTAATGCAGGGGGTCCCTCTACCAGAAGCCTGGTTGAGGGTCTACATGGTGATAGTATTGGCATTAGCGAGTATGTAAGCGAGTATAAAAATTTTATTCTGATAGCTAAATGCAGATATTTGATTTAGCAAGTAGTGATTGAACGGTAATGGATGTTTTTGTGGTGTAATAACAACTATGGCTTGCCTCCGTGGGGCTGGGAGGCTGGGTCCGTAACAGAATGGTGAGTATTGTTAGATCTCGGAGAAAGGGAAATTGACATTTCCTGCATTCTCCTTCGATCAATACTCACCATTCTGTTACTTCTGATATACACCAGATTTGATCAGTAACCTGGTGGGAAGGGGCAAGCCATAAATGCTCATTTTGCCCTTTGGAGAAAGATTTTAGACTTCAAACTTGACTAACGGAGACCTAAAAGGACCGTCAAGTTCACGGAACCGAATCACATTCGCGTCACAGCCCCCCCCCCCCCTTTTTCCTCCTAAGAAAAGGGAGAGAACTAACGAACATGTATCTCGCCTGACCACACAAATATGCCAAGAGGGTTAACTACTCCCTGCATATTCCATGTATTAGCCTGGGAATGAGCATGAATATATAAGATGAATGAACATGATACATATACATAATACAAAAAACTCTCACTATTGAATTACCTTATGATAATTGGACTTCAGACGTACCGCCTCCAACCATTCACCGGTTCGGCCATCAGTGACACAATCTGGTTGACATCCTCTCGCCTGACCATGCCTGCTTTAGGTTCTTTTCTTACTGAAGTGAAAAAAGGGTGAAGAGCAGTGTGGTCACTAACTATCGTTTCAAAACAGCTAAAGCGAGTGGATTGGCTGAGTCTGACACATCCCTCATATAGTAATCCATGAATGAGGACTCACAGTGCCATTGTGCAACGGCCATGATGTCCTCTAACGGAACACCATTGTAAAGGGCAGTCGAGGCGGCTATTCCTCTGACATCGTGTGCCCTTACGCCTTGCACCTGGTGCCCAGTCGCCATCTCGTGAGTAGTCTGAATGCATTCGACCACCCAACGAGAGATAGTATCCATGGATGCGGCGCCATAAGGCTTTTTATGGCAGATCCACAGATGTCTATCGTTCGACCGTAACGAGTCAGTCCGTTTCTTGTACTTAGTCAAAGCACGGACCGGGCACCAGACACTGGCATCACGATCAAACCTAGTTAACTTCGGTATAATGATCGGTTTGCCGGGATATCTCAAAGATTGGTTCTTTGACATAAACTCTGCTCTTGGCAGAAGACGCAGACCTTCTCCAGAAACAATAAATCGGTTCCTCTCTGCCGAAAGCGCATGGATCTCACTGCGCCTTCTAGCTGAGGAAGCTGCCATAGAAAGACCGCCTTTAGAGTCAAATGCTTTAGACTAGCCGAACGCAACGGTTCGAAAGGGTGCTTGGCTATTACATTAAGCACTAAAGATAGACTCCAGGCTGGAATGACTACCGGTTGTCTCGGGCGGAGATTGCAGGAAATGTCAATTTCCCTTTCTCCGAGATCTAACAATACTCACCATTCTGTTACTTCTGATATACAGCTGGCCTTGACAGCGGCTCTAGGATTATAGACTTAGAAAGCTTTACCGACTCCTGGGAACCGGGTACTCGGCTCCCAACTGCCGAGTACCCGTTTACCATAGAGCTCATATTGTTTGCATAGCCACCAAACAAGAGAAAACTATGGCTTGCCTCCATGGGGCTGGGAGGCTGGGTCCGTAACAGAATGGTGAGTATTGTTAGATCTCGGAGAAAGGGAAATTGACATTTCCTGCATTCTCCTTCGATCAATACTCACAATTCTGTTACTTCTGATATACACCAGATTTGATCAGTAACCTGGTGGGAAGGGGCAAGCCATAAATGTTAATTTTGCCCCTTGGAGAAAGATTTTAGACTTCAAACTTGACTAACGGAGACCTAAAAGGACCGTCAAGTTCACGGAACCGAATCACATTCGCATCACGGCCTCCCCCCCCTTTTTCCTCCTAAGAAAAGGGAGAGAACTAACGAACATGTATCTCGCCTGAAAACACCAATATGCCAAGAGGGTTAACTACTCCCTGCATATTCCATGTATTAGCCTGGGAATGAGCATGCATATATAAGATGAATGAACATGATACATATACATGATACAAAAAACTCTCACTCTTGAATTACCTTATGATAATTGGACTTCAGACGTACCGCCTCCAACCATTCACCGGTTCGGCCATCAGTGACATAATCTGGTTGACATCCTCTCGCCTGACCATGCCTGCTTTAGGTTCTTTTCTTACCGAAGTGAAAAAAGGGTGAAGAGCAGTGTGGTCACTAACTATCGTTTCAAAACAGCTAAAGCGAGTGGATTGGCTGAGTCTGACACATCCCTCATATAGTAATCCGTGAATGAGGACTCACAGTGCCATTGTGCAACGGCCATGATGTCCTCTAACGGAACACCATTGTAAAGGGCGGTCGAGGCGGCTATTCCTCTGACATCGTGTGCCCTTACACCTTGCACCTGGTGCCCAGTCGCCATCTCGTGAGTAGTCTGAATGCATTCGACCACCCAACGAGAGATAGTATCCATGGATGCGGCGCCATAAGGCTTTTTATGGCAGATCCACAGATGTCTATCGTTCGACCGTAACGAGTCAGTCCGTTTCTTGTACTTAGTCAAAGCACGGACCGGGCACCAGACACTGGCATCACGATCAAACCTAGTTAACTTCGGTATAACGATCGGTTTGCCGGGATATCTCAAAGATTGGTTCTTTGACATAAACTCTGCTCTTGGCAGAAGACGCAGACCTTCTCCAGAAACAATAAATCGGTTCCTCTCTGCCGAAAGCGCATGGATCTCACTGCGCCTTCTAGCTGAGGAAGCTGCCAATAGAAAGACCGCCTTTAGAGTCAAATGCTTTAGACTAGCCGAACGCAACGGTTCGAAAGGGTGCTTGGCAGTACATTAAGCACTAAAGATAGACTCCAGGCTGGAATGACTACCGGTTGTCTCGGGCGGAGATTGCTCATTCCCTTCAACATCACATTTAACTGGGCCACCTCTGGACTATCCCTGTTGGCTAGACAAGGGATAACTGATGCCAAAGCTGACTTGTATCCAGCAACTGTGACGGGAGCTAGTCCTGAAAAGAACAGCTCACAGAGAAAGTCTGCTATTTGCTGAATAGTGGATTGAAAGGTATCAATACCCTTTTCTTCACACCAGTCTGCAAATCTGTTAACCTTGTTGTTATATGACTTGAAGGTTGACCTCCTTCTCGCAGCCGCGATGAAATCAGCAGCCTGTCGAGAAAAGCCTTCCGACGTGGAACGCTGTTTGATAACATCCACGCAGTCAATTTGAACATTTCGGGACGCTCGTGTAGGAAGCGTCCCTTGGCCTGGGAGATTATGTTCAGAATCTCGGGCAACTGCACAGGATTTTCCACCAGCAGATCTAGAAGATCCGTGAACCACGCCCTGCTCGGCCAATACGGCGCTATTAGCAGGACCAGACACGGTTCCTCCCTGACCTTCACCAATACCTTCGGTAGAAGAATGGTGGGTGGGTACGCGTAAGCGTGCATCCCTCTCCAGCTTATCGCCAGAGCGTCTGTATCGATGGCATTTGGATCTGGAATCGGCGAGACATATGTCATGATTTGAGCATTTTCCTTTGTGGCGAACAAGTCCACGTTGGGTTTGCCCCAATGCTCGAAGACCCGTCGCAGAACCGGAGGGTTGAGGGACCATTCTGTTGGCAGGATTCTCTGTCTGCGAGACAAAGCATCCGCCAGAATGTTCAATCGGCCAGGAATATGAGCTGCTTTCAAAACAACCGAGTAATTCCAGCACCATTGAATCAAGTGCCACACCCTGATACACAGAGTGGGCGACCTGGTCCCGCCTTGGCGATTTATATATGATACTACTGTCGAATTGTCCGACCGTATCAATATCACATTGCCCCTGATCATCGGAAGGAACTCTTCCAACGCCAGTTCCACTGCCATCATTTCCAACAGATTGATATGCAGCTGACTCTCCGGGAGAGTCCATGTGCCCGAGACTGCAGGAAATGTCAATTTCCCTTTCTCCGAGAGCTAACAATACTTACCATTCTGTTACTTCTGATATACAGCTGGCCCTGACAGCGGCTCTAGGATTATAGACTTAGAAAGCTTTACCGACTCCTGGGAACCGGGTACTCGGCTCCCAACTGCCGAGTACCCATTCACCATAGAGCTCATATTGTTTGCATAGCCACCAAACAAGAGAAAACTATGGCTTGCCTCCGTGGGGATGGGAGGCTGGGTCCGTAACAGAATGGTGAGTATTGTTAGATCTCGGAGAAAGGGAACTTGACATTTCCTGCATTCTCCTTCGATCAATACTCACCATTCTGTTACTTCTGATATACACCAGATTTGATCAGTAACCTGGTGGGAAGGGGCAAGCCATAAATGCTAATTTTGCCCCTTGGAGAAAGATTTTAGACTTCAAACTTGACTAACGGAGACCTAAAAGGACCGTCAAGTTCACGGAACCGAATCACATTCGCGTCACGCCCCCCCCCCTTTTTCCTCCTAAGAAAAGGGAGAGAACTAACGAACATGTATCTCGCCTGAAAACACCAATATGCCAAGAGGGTTAACTACTCCCTGCATATTCCATGTATTAGCCTGGGAATGAGCATGCATATATAAGATGAATGAACATGATACATATACATGATACAAAAACCTCTCACTCTTGAATTACCTTATGATAATTGGACTTCAGACGTACCGCCTCCAACCATTCACCGGTTTGGCCATCAGTGACACAATCTGGTTGACATCCTCTCGCCTGACCATGCCTGCTTTAGGTTCTTTTCTTACCGAAGTGAAAAAAGGGTGAAGAGCAGTGTGGTCACTAACTATCGTTTCAAAACACCTAAAGCGAATGGATTGGCTGAGTCTGACACATCCCTCATATAGTAATCCGTGAATGAGGACTCACAGTGCCATTGTGCAACGGCCATGATGTCCTCTAACGGAACACCATTGTAAAGGGCGGTCGAGGCGGCTATTCCTCTGACATCGTGTGCCCTTACACCTTGCACCTGGTGCCCAGTCGCCATCTCGTGAGTAGTCTGAATGCATTCGACCACCCAACGAGAGATAGTATCCATGGATGCGGCGCCATAAGGCTTTTTATGGCAGATCCACAGATGTCTATCGTTCGACCGTAACGAGTCAGTCCGTTTCTTGTACTTAGTCAAAGCACGGACCGGGCACCAGACATTGGCATCACGATCAAACCTAGTTAACTTCGGTATAATGATCGTTTTGCCGGAATATCTCAAAGATTGGTTCTTTGACATAAACTCTGCTCTTGGCAGAAGACGCAGACCTTCTCCAGAAACAATAAATCGGTTCCTCTCTGCCGAAAGCGCATGGATCTCACTGCGCCTTCTAGCTGAGGAAGCTGCCAATAGAAAGACCGCCTTTAGAGTCAAATGCTTTAGACTAGCCGAACGCAACGGTTCGAAAGGGTGCTTGGCCAGTACATTAAGCACTAAAGATAGACTCCAGGCTGGAATGACTACCGGTTGTCTCGGGCTGAGATTGCAGGAAATGTCAATTTCCCTTTCTCCGAGATCTAACAATACTCACCATTCTGTTACTTCTGATATACAGCTGGCCTTGACAGCGGCTCTAGGATTATAGACTTAGAAAGCTTTACCGACTCCTGGGAACCGGGTACTCGGCTCCCAACTGCCGAGTACCCGTTTACCATAGAGCTCATATTGTTTGCATAGCCACCAAACAAGAGAAAACTATGGCTTGCCTCCGTGGGGCTGGGAGGCTGGGTCCGTAACAGAATGGTGAGTATTGTTAGATCTCGGAGAAAGGGAACTTGACATTTTCTGCATTCTCCTTCGATCAATACTCACCATTCTGTTACTTCTGATATACACCAGGTTTGATCAGTAACCTGGTGGGAAGGGGCAAGCCATAAATGCTAATTTTGCCCCTTGGAGAAAGATTTTAGACTTCAAACTTGACTAACGGAGACCTAAAAGGACCGTCAAGTTCACGGAACCGAATCACATTCGCGTCACGCCCCCCCCCCCCCCCTTTTTCCTCCTAAGAAAAGGGAGAGAACTAACGAACATGTATCTCGCCTGAAAACACCAATATGCCAAGAGGGTTAACTACTCCCTGCATATTCCATGTATTAGCCTGGGAATGAGCATGCATATATAAGATGAATGAACATGATACATATACATGATACAAAAACCTCTCACTCTTGAATTACCTTATGATAATTGGACTTCAGACGTACCGCCTCCAACCATTCACCGGTTCGGCCATCAGTGACACAATCTGGTTGACATCCTCTCGCCTGACCATGCCTGCTTTAGGTTCTTTTCTTACCGAAGTGAAAAAAGGGTGAAGAGCAGTGTGGTCACTAACTATCGTTTCAAAACACCTAAAGCGAATGGATTGGCTGAGTCTGACACATCCCTCATATAGTAATCCGTGAATGAGGACTCACAGTGCCATTGTGCAACGGCCATGATGTCCTCTAACGGAACACCATTGTAAAGGGCGGTCGAAGCGGCTATTCCTCTGACATCGTGTGCCCTTACACCTTGCACCTGGTGCCCAGTCGCCATCTCGTGAGTAGTCTGAATGCATTCGACCACCCAACGAGAGATAGTATCCATGGATGCGGCGCCATAAGGCTTTTTATGGCAGATCCACAGATGTCTATCGTTCGACCGTAACGAGTCAGTCCGTTTCTTGTACTTAGTCAAAGCACGGACCGGGCACCAGACATTGGCATCACGATCAAACCTAGTTAACTTCGGTATAATGATCGTTTTGCCGGAATATCTCAAAGATTGGTTCTTTGACATAAACTCTGCTCTTGGCAGAAGACGCAGACCTTCTCCAGAAACAATAAATCGGTTCCTCTCTGCCGAAAGCGCATGGATCTCACTGCACCTTCTAGCTGAGGAAGCTGCCAATAGAAAGACCGCCTTTAGAGTCAAATGCTTTAGACTAGCCGAACGCAACGGTTCGAAAGGGTGCTTGGCCAGTACATTAAGCACTAAAGATAGACTCCAGGCTGGAATGACTACCGGTTGTCTCGGGCTGAGATTGCAGGAAATGTCAATTTCCCTTTCTCCGAGATCTAACAATACTCACCATTCTGTTACTTCTGATATACAGCTGGCCTTGACAGCGGCTCTAGGATTATAGACTTAGAAAGCTTTACCGACTCCTGGGAACCGGGTACTCGGCTCCCAACTGCCGAGTACCCGTTTACCATAGAGCTCATATTGTTTGCATAGCCACCAAACAAGAGAAAACTATGGCTTGCCTCCGTGGGGCTGGGAGGCTGGGTCCGTAACAGAATGGTGAGTATTGTTAGATCTCGGAGAAAGGGAAATTGACATTTCCTGCATTCTCCTTCGATCAATACTCACAATTCTGTTACTTCTGATATACACCAGATTTGATCAGTAACCTGGTGGGAAGGGGCAAGCCATAAATGTTAATTTTGCCCCTTGGAGAAAGATTTTAGACTTCAAACTTGACTAACGGAGACCTAAAAGGACCATCAAGTTCACGGAACCGAATCACATTCGCATCACGGCCCCCCCCCCTTTTTCCTCCTAAGAAAAGGGAGAGAACTAACGAACATGTATCTCGCCTGAAAACACCAATATGCCAAGAGGGTGAACTACTCCCTGCATATTCCATGTATTAGCCTGGGAATGAGCATGCATATATAAGATGAATGAACATGATACATATACATGATACAAAAAACTCTCACTCTTGAATTACCTTATGATAATTGGACTTCAGACGTACCGCCTCCAACCATTCACCGGTTCGGCCATCAGTGACACAATCTGGTTGACATCCTCTCGCCTGACCATGCCTGCTTTAGGTTCTTTTCTTACCGAAGTGAAAAAAGGGTGAAGAGCAGTGTGGTCACTAACTATTGTATCAAAACAGCTAAAGCGAGTGGATTGGCTGAGTCTGACACATCCCTCATATAGTAATCCGTGAATGAGGACTCACAGTGCCATTGTGCAACGGCCATGATGTCCTCTAACGGAACACCATTGTAAAGGGTGGTCGAGGCGGCTATTCCTCTGACATTGTGTGCCCTTACACCTTGCACCTGGTGCCCAGTCGCCATCTCGTGAGTAGTCTGAATGCATTCGACCACCCAACGAGAGACAGTATCCATGGATGCGGCGCCATAAGGCTTTTTATGGCAGATCCACAGATGTCTATCGTTCGACCGTAACGAGTCAGTCCGTTTCTTGTACTTAGTCAAAGCACGGACCGGGCACCAGACACTGGCATCACGATCAAACCTAGTTAACTTCAGTATAATGATCGGTTTGCCGGGATATCTCAAAGATTGGTTCTTTGACATAAACTCTGCTCTTGGCAGAAGACGC
Source organism: Chaetoderma sp. LZ-2023a (assembly GCA_034401795.1). Taxonomy (NCBI): domain Eukaryota; kingdom Metazoa; phylum Mollusca; class Caudofoveata; order Chaetodermatida; family Chaetodermatidae; genus Chaetoderma; species Chaetoderma sp. LZ-2023a. The sequence continues at coordinate 29,754,369 of CM067365.1, read as the reverse complement.
AGACCTTCTCCAGAAACAATAAATCGGTTCCTCTCTGCCGAAAGCGCATGGATCTCACTGCGCCTTCTAGCTGAGGAAGCTGCCAATAGAAAGACCGCCTTTAGAGTCAAATGCTTTAGACTAGCCGAACGCAACGGTTCGAAAGGGTGCTTGGCAGTACATTAAGCACTAAAGATAGACTCCAGGCTGGAATGACTACCGGTTGTCTCGGGCGGAGATTGCTCATTCCCTTCAACATCACATTTAACTGGGCCACCTCTGGACTATCCCTGTTGGCTAGACAAGGGATAACTGATGCCAAAGCTGACTTGTATCCAGCAACTGTGACGGGAGCTAGTCCTGAAAAGAACAGCTCACAGAGAAAGTCTGCTATTTGCTGAATAGTGGATTGAAAGGTATCAATACCCTTTTCTTCACACCAGTCTGCAAATCTGTTAACCTTGTTGTTATATGACTTGAAGGTTGACCTCCTTCTCGCAGCCGCGATGAAATCAGCAGCCTGTCGAGAAAAGCCTTCCGACGTGGAACGTTGTTTGATAACATCCACGCAGTCAATTTGAACATTTCGGGACGCTCGTGTAGGAAGCGTCCCTTGGCCTGGGAGATTATGTTCAGAATCTCGGGCAACTGCACAGGATTTTCCACCAGCAGATCTAGAAGATCCGTGAACCACGCCCTGCTCGGCCAATACGGCGCTATTAGCAGGACCAGACACGGTTCCTCCCTGACCTTCACCAATACCTTCGGTAGAAGAATGGTGGGTGGGTACGCGTAAGCGTGCATCCCTCTCCAGCTTATCGCCAGAGCGTCTGTATCGATGGCATTTGGATCTGGAATCAGCGAGACATATGTCATGATTTGAGCATTTTCCTTTGTGGCGAACAAGTCCACGTTGGGTTTGCACCAATGCTCGAAGACCCGTCGCAGAACCGGAGGGTTGAGGGACCATTCTGTTGGCAGGATTCTCTGTCTGCGAAACAAAGCATCCGCCAGAATGTTCAATCGGCCAGGAATATGAGCTGCTTTCAAAACAACCGAGTAATTCCAGCACCATTGAATCAAGTGCCACACCCTGATACACAGAGTGGGCGACCTGGTCCCGCCTTGGCGATTTATATATGATACTACTGTCGAATTGTCCGACCGTATCAATATCACATTGCCCCTGATCATCGGAAGGAACTCTTCCAACGCCAGTTCCACTGCCATCATTTCCAACAGATTGATATGCAGCTGACTCTCCGGGAGAGTCCATGTGCCCGAGACTGCAGGAAATGTCAATTTCCCTTTCTCCGAGATCTAACAATACTTACCATTCTGTTACTTCTGATATACAGCTGGCCCTGACAGCGGCTCTAGGATTATAGACTTAGAAAGCTTTACCGACTCCTGGGAACCGGGTACTCAGCTCCCAACTGCCGAGTACCCATTCACCATAGAGCTCATATTGTTTGCATAGGCACCAAACAAGAGAAAACTATTGCTTGCCTCCGTGGGGATGGGAGGCTGGGTCCGTAACAGAATGGTGAGTATTGTTAGATCTCGGAGAAAGGGAACTTGACATTTTCTGCATTCTCCTTCGATCAATACTCACCATTCTGTTACTTCTGATATACACCAGATTTGATCAGTAACCTGGTTGGAAGGGGCAAGCCATAAATGCTAATTTTGCCCCTTGGAGAAAGATTTTAGACTTCAAACTTGACTAACGGAGACCTAAAAGGACCGTCAAGTTCACGGAACCGAATCACATTCGCGTCACGGGCCCCCCCCCCTTTTTCCTCCTAAGAAAAGGGAGAGAACTAACGAACATGTATCTCGCCTGAAAACACCAATATGCCAAGAGGGTTAACTACTCCCTGCATATTCCATGTATTAGCCTGGGAATGAGCATGCATATATAAGATGAATGAACATGATACATATACATAATACAAAAACCTCTCACTCTTGAATTACCTTATGATAATTGGACTTCAGACGTACCGCCTCCAACCATTCACCGGTTCGGCCATCAGTGACACAATCTGGTTGACATCCTCTCGCCTGACCATGCCTGCTTTAGGTTCTTTTCTTACCGAAGTGAAAAAAGGGTGAAGAGCAGTGTGGTCACTAACTATCGTTTCAAAACAGCTAAAGCGAGTGGATTGGCTGAGTCTGACACATCCCTCATATAGTAATCCGTGAATGAGGACTCACAGTGCCATTGTGCAACGGCCATGATGTCCTCTAACGGAACACCATTGTAAAGGGCGGTCGAGGCGGCTATTCCTCTGACATCGTGTGCCCTTACACCTTGCACCTGGTGCCCAGTCGCCATCTCGTGAGTAGTCTGAATGCATTCGACCACCCAACGAGAGATAGTATCCATGGATGCGGCGCCATAAGGCTTTTTATGGCAGATCCACAGATGTCTATCGTTCGACCGTAACGAGTCAGTCCGTTTCTTGTACTTAGTCAAAGCACGGACCGGGCACCAGACATTGGCATCACGATCAAACCTAGTTAACTTCGGTATAATGATCGGTTTGCCGGGATATCTCAAAGATTGGTTCTTTGACATAAACTCTGCTCTTGGCAGAAGACGCAGACCTTCTCCAGAAACAATAAATCGGTTCCTCTCTGTCGAAAGCGCATGGATCTCACTGCGCCTTCTAGCTGAGGAAGCTGCCAATAGAAAGACCGCCTTTAGAGTCAAATGCTTTAGACTAGCCGAACGCAACGGTTCGAAAGGGTGCTTGGCCAGTACATTAAGCACTAAAGAGACTCCAGGCTGGAATGACTACCGGTTGTCTCGGGCGGAGATTGCTCATTCCCTTCAACATCACATTTAACTGGGCCACCTCTGGACTATCCCTGTTGGCTAGACAAGGGATAACTGATGCCAAAGCTGACTTGTATCCAGCAACTGTGACGGGAGCTAGTCCTGAAAAGAACAGCTCACAGAGAAAGTCTGCTATTTGCTGAATAGTGGATTGAAAGGTATCAATACCCTTTTCTTCACACCAGTCTGCAAATCTGTTAACCTTGTTGTTATATGACTTGAAGGTTGACCTCCTTCTCGCAGCCGCGATGAAATCAGCAGCCTGTCGAGAAAAGCCTTCCGACGTGGAATGTTGTTTGATAACATCCACGCAGTCAATTTGAACATTTCGGGACGCTCGTGTAGGAAGCGTCCCTTGGCCTGGGAGATTATGTTCGGAATCTCGGGCAACTGTACAGGATTTTCCACCAGCAGATCTAGAAGATCCGTGAACCACGCCCTGCTCGGCCAATACGGCGCTATTAGCAGGACCAGACACACTTCCTCCCTGACCTTCACCAATACCTTCGGTAGAAGAATGGTGGGTGGGTACGCGTAAGCGTGCATCCCTCTCCAGCTTATCGCCAGAGCATCTGTATCGACGGCATTTGGATCTGGAATCAGCGAGACATATGTCATGATTTGAGCATTTTCCTTTGTGGCGAACAAGTCCACATTGGGTTTGCACCAATGCTCGAAGATCCGTCGCAGAACCGGAGGGTTGAGGGACCATTCTGTTGGCAGGATTCTCTGTCTGCGAGACAAAGCATCCGCCAGAATGTTCAATCGGCCAGGAATATGAGCTGCTTTCAAAACAACCGAGTAATTCCTGCACCATTGAATCAAGTGCCACACCATGATACACAGAGTGGGCGACCTGGTCCTGCCTTGGCGATTTATATATGATACTACCGTCGAATTGTCCGACCGTATCAATATCACCTTGCCCCTGATCATCGGAAGGAACTCTTCCAATGCCAGTTCCACTGCCATCATTTCCAACAGATTGATATGCAGCTGACTCTCCGGGAGAGTCCATGTGCCCGAGACCTGGTGTTCTCCCAGGCAGGCACCCCACCCCTCCAGCGATGCATCCGTGTAGACGGACAGCTGGGGGTGGGGTAGGTGCAGCGAAACCCCTAATAGGAGATTCTGACGCTGTTTCCACCATAGAAGATGCGATATTATCAGCTCCAAAACTGGCGCCAGTTTTGACAGGGATTCTGTTCTCTGTTTCCACAGAGACATCAGATACAACTGGATAGGCCTTCGCATTAGAGCAGCGTACGGGATAACCTGCTCCATGGAGACCATCATCTGAAGGAACCGCCTCGCCTGAATGTGGTTTCCCACTCGAAAACACTTGAGGATGGCTAACAGACACCACTCTGGGCTCTGACGGGTAAACCCTGCCCTCCTCGAGGTCGAATCGCATCCCCAAATAAACGAAATGTTGAGTAGGCGTCAACTCGGATTTCTCCTCGTTGACTATCCAGCCTAGATCTGAAAGTAACTTCAGAGTCAGAGCAGTATCCACGTTCAACCTGGCTGCCGAGTCTGCCTTGAGCAGCCAGTCGTCTATGTAGGTGTGTAGCGCCACGTTCTCTTTTCTGAGAAACGCTGTCACCGCAAGGACCACTCTTGTGAAAACCCTCGGAGCTGTCGACAGGCCAAACGGGAGAACTGTAAACTCCCATACTTGATTCTGAAACGCAAATCTCAGAAACCTGTGCCAACTCCGATTCATAGGAATGTGGAACTATGCATCTTTCAGATCGATCGATACACACCACATTCCTTTCCTCAATCCCGCCATTACCGACCTCGGCGTTTCCATCTGGAACCGAGGCGTATGGATAAACCAATTTAATGGCCTGAGATTGAGTATGGGTCTCCATCCTCCTGTGCTCTTGGGGACAAGGAACATGTTTGAATAGAAGCCTGGAGTGTTCCGGTTTGCTGGTTTTATTGCTCCCTTCAGAAGCAAACCCGACACTTCCTTTTGAACGGCTTCTAACTTGTCTGGCTCCCTTGGTACGGGTGTCCAGACAGGTGCCAAAGACAGATTTTGTGGTGGAAAGTCCCACCACTCCGGCATGTAACCCTGGGATAACCATCCCAGGACCAGACTGTCTGACGTCACACCTCGCCAGGCCTCGACGAAACGCATGAGCCTTCCACCCACCATAGACGCCTCGACGTCTAACGGGGTTGTCCGGCTCGCAGTCCGCCCCCCCCCCCCCCTCTTTCTTAACGAGAGAGAGAGAACCATTTCGTTCTAGGCACGACGGGTATAACTGGCACCGCTGTTCCTGTCGCACAGGCGCGGTCCAGGCGGATATGAAGGGAGCTTTCGTACCCTCAGGTACGCTTCGGCCCCTTCTGTCCGCCCTTTGAGGCCTTACCCTTACCCTTCCCCTTGCCCTTCCCGCCTCCAGGGCGGTCAGGCGCAACATTGGGGAGGGTAGGCGCCTCTACAACCTTCCAGGGCTTCTTCGCCGGCGGCGGCTCCGAAAACCCAGCTGAAGCAGAAGTCGCAACAGGCCTGGCTTTTGCCTTGCCCTTATGCTTCTTTGAAGGCTGTCCCGTTAGCGGTTTCCCCACAGCCCCTAGTGCGTGCGCTTACCGCACTAGCTCTAGCTGTAGGTTTACCGCTAACCGATTCTGCGCGATACTGGCGGTATCCTCTAAGATGGCCCGCGCTTGGCCACCGAAGATGCTAGGCCCTGTCAGGGGCGTCCCAAGAAGACGCTCCCTGACTGCCGTAGCCGGACGCATATGGTCAATGACCATTTGCCTCCTGGATTTCGTCACTCGCGCTTGCACCCTTGCCAATGCGTCCATCGACAGCACCAGGCCGTCATTGACACATGAAAGCGCCACAGGTGGCACAGGGTGGCCTGCCCCCGCTTCAGCCCACACCGACTGAAGGAGACGATAAGAATGGTTGACAGCGCTCATCGCTGCCCTCACACCCTCATCGCATAGGGACAGGACTTCCTCCTGGTGTACCTGAGACTTGTCCACTAGTGCCGGACCGGGGCCACGCGCCACGGCACTCTGGACGCCCAGTACCCATCGGTCATCCTCCGTGACCGACGGGACTACACCATACCTGTCGTATTCCCCCCGCGGAATACGACATCTTGCCCGCACCTCCCTGGAGCCCGCAGGGAGCTGACCCTTGGTCATCAGTTGTTTGCTATAAATAGCATCCAACAAATCTATGAACCGTGGATCCAGTCCCACTGACTGGACCCGGGCTGCGGGCAAAGTCCCCGTCCTAATCGACGCAACCGACGGACGGGGCGCATCTTCATTGGCCGTGGCCGAAACAACAGATGGGTCAACCCTGGCTAGCCATGCCAGAGCATCTGACCAATCTTCCTCCGACGAAGACACCCCCGCAAACACGTCACCCGTTGACGTGCTCACGGGTCTGCCAGCCACGGCCTCCCGGCAAGGAGCCACGGCTGACACGCCAGGCACTCCGCTACCACACGGTTCCGCCGCCACCCCATGAAACACTCCGGTCCATACGGTAGGTCTGTACGGAAAACCGTACGGACCCGTAGCAGTCGCGGAACCATAGCCGGACACGGGCGCCAACGGCAACCCACGTCCGACTGCCGGACCAGGCGAGATAGGTGAGTACCACGCCTGGCCCGGCACACCCGTTCCCGTGATGGCTGGTGCCAAACCAAGCCGCACGGTACCGGTGCACGGTAACAGATTGGCCTCAGCCACAGGCGGAGCCGCTGACCTGGCTTGCGCCAAACCAGACAAATGGAGGCCGGTTCCGTCCAGGACGGAATCAACCTCCATATTCTCCACCTGCGGCTTCACGGGCCGCAGCAACCTCTCCTCCTCGGCCTCCTCGTCTTCAGACTCCGAAGAGTCGTCACTAGACGAGTCAACCGTGGAGCCGTCCGCTATGCGGACGGCTCCCACACCTGACGGACCGGCCACCGCTACTGGACCACCCGGAGGTGGCCGCAGAGAAACAGAACCCGTCTGGCCGAAGCCAGACGGGACTGCCATGGGGCCGTACGAGACGGCCCCCTCGGTAACCAGTCCATAATCCTGTCCGAGGACAGGATCCGTACCAGGCATGGGGAGAAACTGCCCCCCAACCTTTGGTAGCAGGGACGACACCAGCGTGGGCAGAACGCTATGCAGAAAACCCTGCATAGCCGGACCAAACCACGCCGGCAGTGCCATCTCCGCCACCTCCAGCTGGGGACGTGGAGCACCCCCACCGGCCGAACCGGGCGCTCCACGATTTCCTCTCAGACCGCCTGACCCCGCGTCAGACCCAGCCAAGTCCTTCTGGGCAAGGAACTTAACCATCATCTCAACGGACCACACTGCACAAACATTACACCTATGATCAATATTACACAGGGAACACCTAAAACAGGCATGGTCCTTGAACACGACACGGACAAACTTATGGCATTCGTCACATGATGGCGGGGCTGGCTTGGCCTATAACATAAGCACAAACCTACAATAAACAAGCGGAACGAGACCCGGATGGAAGGCAGACAATTAATTTTCAAATAATTTGACTCATAAATTAACTGTAACCCTCCCGCACCCGACCCCGCCATGTTACAACAACGATCGCATTGATTATGACGACAAGAACGAGGCGGGCATTAAACACACCCATAATAGATCCTCCAGGATGTGTAACGGCTCCAGGAATCATATCGCATAGCATTCGGGGTATATTTACTAATCAATATAAATTATACTCCTAACGAAAGCAGCACGATATGTGAAGAAAACAACAAAATGTGTAACAAACTGCTGTATCACACGGTAAAACCGCAGACCACGCATTTACTCAAGAATTTTGAAACCACCGATCATTGCAAACCGATCGTGATCGCACGTAAACTTGATCATTCTAAAGTTTCCGGTACCATTTTTAGTACGCAGCACCCAGAACAAGACGCGCGAATTAATGAAAAATTTTCTTCACATAAACATCCGAGCGACCGGGTGTGACGTCACCCGCTCGGATCCTACGGAGAACGACGTCAGCCGATATTCGTGTTAGAAATACCGTAGCATAACACCTATTTTCATATCTGCCGATCGCCTGTTGGGGTTTAAAGAAGGCGATCGTCTGGCATATATCGTTGTTAGCACACGTCCCAGATTCTATGGGGTCAGAAATTGGAACATGCGACACAACGAAATTTAGAGACCTAAGTCTTTTAACTATGGATAATAAAGAACGATACAACCTGGTTATCCTCGGCGGTATTCTCCATAGTATCCTTAGTTAATCCTTTCACGAACACACAAACTATCACAGATTAAAGACTTAGATTTTCTTTCACAAAAAACACTAAAATCCTCAATGCAGAAAGCATGTATTGCTCTTGTTGCTATGCAACCAAGAATGAGCTCTATGGTAAACGGGTACTCGGCAGTTGGGAGCCGAGTACCCGGTTCCCAGGAGTCGGTAAAGCTTTCTAAGTCTATAATCCTAGAGCCGCTGTCAGGGCCAGCTGTATATCAGAAGTAACAGAATGGTGAGTATTGATCGAAGGAGAATCATTAAATCTGTACCATACATTCATATTGTGGTTGGCTGGAACCAAAATTTTGTTTCAGGACAGAGGTTCAGGTGTCGAGGTTATTGGTCAGTTAGTGCATTGTCAAAGACGTGTGCAAAGGTGTGAGTCAGCATCTATCCTGAGTGCATTCTTATAAATACTTGAATTAACCCTTTAATGGCTAAATTTTGTCAAGAAAATCAAATTATTTGCTTAGTCAAGGTTCATTTGCAGACCAAGTGACTACTACACATACTTTTGAAAATTTACCATTGAAATGACTGACTCAATTATCAAGCCAGTCATTACAGGGGTAAATTTTCAAAAATAGGTTCTTTTGGCTTGCAAATGGACATTCCTAATGACCACTGTACAGGGCCGTTTTTACTGGTTTCGCAATGAGAGGGTTAAAGACAAAATCCTGATATATCAATGTTCATTTGCAGGCCAGGGCCTATTTTTCAAAATATATCACCTGCATGACTGGAATGAAAGGCTCAGTTATTGGCCTCAGCAGTGATCTCGAAGAATGCAGTCTATTTGCAGGTCAAAAGGACTATTTGAACATTTGCAACTGGAATGACTGGCATGATAACCGAGCCAATCATCCCAGTGGTATATTTTCAAAAATAATTTCTTTACGTCTAAATAGACATTCACCGAGTAAAAATATAGATTTTCTTGACCACTGCAAATGGCTTAGACCAACCCATTGGTCCCTGTATATCCATTTCAAGTAGTCCGAGTTCTCTGACTCCGCCCTATGCCATTTCTGATATGCCGGTGTACTATGTACTCACCCTGAGGCGAGACTCATATGCTTTCTAACCGAAAATCTGTAGGCTATGGCTAATAAAATCCCCAAATAGGTTAATTTACTGGCTAATAATCCCAGAAAGGTAGTCAAGTCCCTGTATAAGTTTTCATATCAAGGTAGCTTTTCAGCATTCTGTCACTGTGCCACTCAGTCTTATGTGTCATATATATGTTAATGTATAAATGTTTTGTAATGTGTGTAAGGAGTCATCATCATCATCATCATCATCAATTTACAAGGCATAAGCCATTGGCTTGTTATTGCCTCAGTGCTAAACTGGTAGGGCAGGCAACCCTGGTCTGGATACAACACGTGTAGCTATCTTCATGTGTGCATGTTCATGTAGATGCACAGGCTGTTTCAAGATTAGTCCACTGTGATGTAATAATTGTATTATGACTTTGGGAATTGACGACTCACATATGTTGTATAAGCATATGTGTAACAGCAACGTCCAAAGCCACACCACAATTAATTGTATCATATGCTGGGCCTTCAATAGTTCATTCAAGGCAAATTGCTTTGTTCCAATAAATAACGAAATTAAGAATCAAATAGAAGGAAAAGGGGAAGAAGAGATTATACAGAGCAGACGAATTATACATAGTGCCAGTGCGTGTTAACTGTTATCTATAGTAATTAGTTTGGGTAAAAGACAGGGTCCTACAGTGTACTAGATAATACAGGGATCACATAAAACTCTCAGTAATGGGAGAAGTTGGTCCAAAATAATGAGAAAACTGTCAGATTTGGTACTGATATAGAACTGAAGCTTGATGCATGGATGCTATACGGTATAAAAGTCCATTACTGGCTTCGATTCTATCAGATTTGCAATTATAAGAATCCATGCATACTATTCAGTTTGACAGTTCCAATTTGTTATCCAGGCTGAGACACTATGACATACAGGAATAAATTATGACCTAGGCTGGATCTGACTATGACGTAGGTGAAATTCATTGAACACGTGTCCAGAAGTCAATAATGGTCACGTGAAGGTCCAGAAACCTTTATAAAGGGAAAAGCGCCCACTTTGGGCATTCCGTTTTTGATCATTCTTGGAATCACTTGTCATTCTCGTTATAAGTTTTGGACTTAGAAACAATAAGATTCAGAATCATTTGTTTAAAAGAAATATAAGTCTTTCATAAGGTCTCGTGTTGGATAATGAATTGTACTGAAATATAAAGATAATATTGACAAGAATTAAGAAAAAGGGTTATAAGACATTTGCTTAGGAAATTAATTAATTGAGAAGGAAAGTTTAAATGTTAGATAATAAATATTTGATAAAAGAGAATAATTCATCTTAAATTATAAACTGTGGAATGAAGATCTCGTGCAATAATGATTAATAAAGATTAGATAAGTGACCCTACATTGCCTCAAAGTTGTGATTTAGCTTAATTCGTTCAGAGAATAAGAACCACTGAATATTGAAACTTAACGGACATCATTGTGTTTTGAGAGATTATCATCCGCTTGAGGGTGGATCGTTCCCCAGATCCACAAACCGAACGGTGATAATTGTGTTCAGTCGAATTCAAATATTCTTTCTTTGAAAAAGATGTCTAGTTTGCCCTTGGATATTTCGACTGTGGTTGCTTCGACTATTGTTGTTGGCAGTGAATTCCAATGTGGTGCCACTCTATTTGCGAAGGAGTGCTTCCGAATATCTTTGCTGCTACGTTTTATGTTGAGCTTGAGCCTATGACCTCTGGTCCGTGTAACATTGGACAGTTCGAAAAAGTAGTTCTTATCAATATTATATAGATCTTTGATGAGTTTGAATGTTTCAATCAAATCTCCACGAAACCGTCTATATTTCAGTGACATTAGATTTAGGGCTTCAAGTCTTTCTGTGTAGCTATACTCTCTGATTTGTTTGACAAGTTTTGTTGCTCTGCGTTGTACTCTTTCTAATAGCTGCGATTGCCTTTTCAGTCTTGGAGACCATGCTGAGTTGCAGTATTCAAGAATGGGTCGCACAAGTGATTTGTATAGTAGCGTGAAAGTAGATTGATCAATGTTGGTAAATGTTCTCTTGATTAGTCCTATTGTACTGTTTGCCTTGGATACAATGTTCCCTATATGTATGTCAAGAGAGGTTTCTGTCGACATGAACCCCAAATCATGTTCTACATCTGATGTTGATACAGGATGTGGATCAGGTGTATCTGTCATATAGTATTTGGTTTGAGGGTTATTTCTGCCGAAGTGCATGACATGCGTTTTGTCTGTGTTGAAAGATAGTTGCCATGTCTGCGACCATTTACATACTTTATTTATGTTTTCCTGAATCTGACTGGTAGCTGGGTTGCCGTACATCTTTGTATCATCTGCAAATATTTTGCAGTGGCAGGTTAATCGATCAGGTAGGTCATTTATATATATATATATCAGAAAAAGTATAGGTCATCACTCAATAGGCCATGCCTTTGATGGACTGCCTGTTTAGAGTATATTTACATGTATAGAAAAAACCATGAAATAAAGCAACTTTGAACTTTGAACTTTGGAATGAATCGCTTACACGTATTTATGTAATGCTATTTCTGTCTGTAACGTTTCCGTCCGCAACGCGATATAATTTCCTTTCTTACACTTCACGGCATTTGTCGTCCTAATTTATACTATTTGATCATTGATGGGCCACCTATATGCATTTTGTAAGTAATACTATAAATAAGCAAATAAAATTTACTTGATTTGAATTGACTTGAATACCGCCTTTGATTATCTCCACCCGGCCATTTTCGCCCAACTCTTTTGCCGATCTCCAGAGAAAATGTAGGTGCAACGAACGAGGGATATTTCCAAAAGAAGATGATCAACGTCCATGCAGATTATCAACAATAATATGCCACAGGCATTTGCCTGTGAATATGTCTACTGTGCTCGTTACGCGAGCGCGTTTTCACAGTATTAGGCCTATTATGTACGTAACCTGTACATTTGATACTCGCAACCATTGATCATGCATGAGAGATCAGATATGTAGGATGACAACAAGTGCTATGACAACAGCTGACGCAGCATTGCTTTTTGCTTTTATAGCACAGCTCAGAAATACCGTTACGCGTTTCCAAAACAAAATAATCGACATATATTGTGAATACTAATTGTTCCGAGACGGCAATGGTTGACTCCGGTCCGGATACATGCAGGCACACGTATAATCCACACGGGGACTTCGGTAGTGGCTGAGCATAGCGAGTCCATCGTAGTCCCCGTGTGGACACGCACAGCTACGCAAGTATTGGCATAGACTAATTACGTAGTACACCGGCAAGGCTCTACACTATCTGACCGCTCTTGCTAAAATATGTGCTCACTTACTACAAGTGATTCGACTGCTTAGGCTACGTTATACAGCTCGTAAATAAGTTAATATACCTACAAAATATAAACAGAAATTCTGTCTTGTTTTGCAAACATGTTAATTTATTCGTTAGATGCTCTATACCATCGAGTCGGGCGGTCTTACAGTACAGCTCATGTAAATAAGTAACTATTTACAACAAAAACCCCAGAAATTCTACCTTGTTTTGAAAACGTATTAATTTACCTTTGAGGTCTTCTATACCAAACGGTGCTGAGTTTCGCGGAAACTGGGATATAAAACACCCTCGCTGTAACCATTATGTTGCTGATTTCAAAGGCACATAGTTGTTTCACGGGCAGTACAAAAAGGGTGTGTGTAGATTTGTAAACACTAATGCTGAAAGTTGTCTACATGTGTGCAGCAACGGCTTATGGCAGCAGTTTCCAAATTGAATAGAAGTTATCGTATAGTTATAATATGTACATAAATGTTTGGAATTTCAACGATGTATTTTTTTATTATTTTTTTCAACGATGTATACGTTGGGTTTTAACACATTTCTGTAAATTCTTACCGCACTCCGTATTAACGTATTTCCCCTATTTCTTTTTACCGTAGTTTTGTAGTTCCGTATTTTGCATGCTATTCATAGAATCACGATGACGTCATCACAATCAAATTTCCCTTAGTACACTGGGAGCGACGCCATTCTTGGAGGGGCTAATTTAATATTACAGCACAGGCCTTTGAATTTTCGTCCATCCATCCCTCTACCACATATTCCCCCTACTATATATAATATACACAAGGTATGAAACCTTCATCTGTGGGCACCATTGTCAGAAAGCTGATTGGTTGGTTTGTCGTCAAAATCCACGGACATCACGGTTCTGACTATAAACCAACCAATCAGCTTTCTGACAATGGCGCCCACAGATGAAGGTTTCACACCTTGTGTATATTATATATAGTAGGGGTTGGGGGAGGGGGTGGTAATATGTGGTAGAGGGATGGACGAAAATTCAAAGGCCGTAAAATGTTAATTACATTTTCTTTACTATCTTGCAAAATTCACCCGTGATGTGATGTTTTCTGATACCTAGCGCGGTTATTACAGACTCTCAGATATATGATTTTATGGTTAGTGCGTCATGGAAAATGTAAACGATGCGTTGCTATGGGCAGTCCTCTTTAGCATGTAGTAAGTTTGCCCCAACTTTAATGGCGACCGATCTGAAGATGCCCGGATGCGCAAAACTGTGAATTTAAAGGTGTTTTGAGGACTAGCTACCCGTTTGCGCTAATAAACTTGACAATCATAATATATATTCTCCTTTACTAAAAGAACAAAATGCTATTTACATTTTTTAAATTGGCCGAGCCAAAACTGAGATAAGCGTATAACAACCATCCATGATCTTGACAAGCAAACGTTTTCAGCTACCAAGCTAAAGTTGTGACGTCACACCAGGAAGTGGCCCTCAATTCCTGTCAGAATACTATTCAAAATAATACCATGGGGAACATAGGTTCATACTACTACGTGTTTTAGACACATACACCTATTTTTACACATCGGTGTTGTATGTATACCGTAGCGCGGATCAACCGTCGGCCGGTACCCGGATTCGCTCCAAGCATGCCCCCTGGGTAGGATAGTACGTGTATATGAGCCCTATGAGAGAGGTGTTCATTAAAAATGGATAAGTCCGTTAGACTGCGTGGTGGGCATGCGCGCACGTCAGAGCTTCCCTGACAACACGTCTCTGAATTGGAAGCGATTGCATGCTTATAGTGTACCGAGTAGGTACCCGTAAATAACTTTAACTGTATCATCCTCGTTGTTCTTGGTACTGATCAAGACCAAAGTAAAACGAGCATTTCAAAACCGTTTAAATTATTAAAATCGGCTGAGAAACGGCTGAGTTATCCTCGAAAGTCCCCCTAAATTATCTTCAAAATATTTCTCTTGATGTCTTAGTCGCGTGTGTGTATAAATAAATAAGGAATGTGCTGTGTACATAATAGGCGCGTCACCATTTTTGTCTGCACGCTGATTGGTTACTGCTCGGCCGCTGATTGGCTGAGGCCCCTAACTCTGATGTCACGAGTAGTATAAAAGGGGTGAAAAATTGAGAATCAGGAGCATCACCGGCATAGAAGCCGGCCCGCACAGGATGACTGGACCATCGGGATAGATGTGCGTAACTGCTTACCTACGGTGATACCTACATCATCCGGTGCCAATCAGATTTCTGCTCATCCACGGTGGTAAGGAGTCCTCGGCTCCCACAGTTTTTGTACGCCCCCGGACGGCCATCCAGGGCTAATAGACTAACTTAAAGTAATAACCTCCTGCATCCCGACCTTATAAGGGAGTCTTTCCGTCGGAGGGCAGTGCGGGCCCAGATGTAATTCTATGGAATGTAGAGCTGATGGTGCTTGTTGGTGGATGACTCGCCGGATCTGCCAACTATGCTGAAAAGTGGACTTCAACTTCCGCACTGCATGTCGTGTGTGTAATAATGAACTTTTCGACCAGTCTGGGTGAACTTTGCCTGGTGTGCCGCAAGAGCTATGCGACGTACCCCACACAGTGTGCCAGTTAGTGTACATGCATAAATTATATAAGCAGCCCTCCCTGTTAATGGGTTGCTCTCAACCTTCATATTACCATCGCCAGACAGAAACTTTGCAATAAACCTTTTCTATTCTGTATGAGTGAAATGACTATCTAATGGACATCTCTTGAACCGGTCCGTTATCTTCCAGAGAATGTGCCGTATCCTACCTGCCTGGAGGAGTCAGCTTCCGGAGACCTGCTTGCGGAGACCTGCCTGCGGAAATCTCTCCAGCTTTAGAGATTGTGCCATCTCGCGCTACTCATATGTTAGCACCTCAATTTCAGTAACTTGTGAACTTGTTCCGTACCAATGACAATTAGGTACTCAAATAGCTATACTATTGAACATTTAATTATTATTTCCGCATAATGGTATTGATGACTAATAGGTACCTTACCGGTCTTGGGACCGCATCTTTATAATTTCTGTTATTGTAAATATTATCCTTGTTTACTGTGGGTGCTTTCAACTAGCCACACCGTAAGGTCCAATGGCCTGTGATACTTTAAAATCATTATACTCATCAAATTGTGCATTAGTTAGTTGTGTATATGGCAAGTAGCCATCTAGTTAATATGTTTTGTTTATTTATAAAAACTCTAGATCGCAGTACGCTAGGAAATACTATACAGCAGCATTTATATCCGCATCACGATTCCCGCCCACATCAATTTTACACTGAGGTCGCTAATTATGCTCTAAATGTTTGAGCCTGACATGTTACCGACTAAACCTGACAATTCAACTCGATAGGATAGGTTTAAAGTGGTTAGGGACAGTTTCTCCATTACGAGAGGCACAGTGTATGCCTCTTTTCCAGTTGTTGTGGTAATGTAGCCCCACGCACTGGCAAGGTTGTGTAAAATTGGCCAGTTACCTATAGGGCCTTGTATATTTATTGAGTGATTGTCTCTTTCCACGATCCACCAGCCATATGGCTTATTAATTGTCTGGATTCCCAGTCAACACATTGACTGGATCCGACCCTGGGACCCATTCGGAGGTTTCTGAGTGGTGATAGGTAAAGTGCCGATTTACATACATGCCCCCTCCCCCCCCCCCCTTGTGTCTTTGGATACATATTAGGTAGATCCCCTGCTAAAGTAGGAAGCACTGCGAAATGATAATATTAATTTATATGTTGTGATTCCGCCCTGTAGTGCATCTCTGGGCATCATGGAAAATAACCCTAACGACCGGTCAAATGTTAGCACTCGGTGACGGACGAGATGCGAATCTCCATCCAATTCATTGTAGTGTCTGGTTGAGGCCATAGAGCACACCACACCCTTACTGGAAGGAGGCTCACGATGGATACCCATCTCTCCATCCCCACCATAATGACGTCAGTATTTACATTTGCTTGTGTGACCTGTGAAAACTCGTCTGGTGATGTTATACGTGGTTGCGGAGCCGGGTAGCCGGATCGTTATTTGATTCAGAGCTTTGTTCCATGACATGTATGCACGCTAGCGTGCAACACCTTAACCGTAGCTTCACTAGGATTTTCAGCACTTAGCATTTTTTGTTGAACGAAAGAGTGTCCATTTTTGCCAGCTCTTTTCCTCTGCTTCGGCGTTGAAGGCATTTTCCTGTGATGGAGGTCCGCGCAAGGCACTTTCCTCCTGCAACAACAATATTTTCTTTGTGTGTGTGTGTTAGGGGTATACTAGTTTATATTAAACTATCTAGTGACTTCGTTGCGGAAACTCATTTGCGGGGATACCTCTGCGGATTCAAGGATCTGTGTGGTACCTCCGGCGAAACCACGTGGAAAGAACTCTGGATGGCTCTACATTGTGTATTACTGTGCTCAAACGCATAAAACTGTTTTTATAGTATATTAAATTTCTCATTGTTTAATTATTCTTTATTCCATATCTGTAAATTAGTATGGCTAGGTATGCGGGTGACACAAATAGTCGGAACGACACTGTGTGGTTCAATCTCGACGGCAATGGTCGCATGGCCCCACTGGAACATCAGTGTTCCACCGGCTCTAGAGGCTGGTTTTTTTACCTTCCGGAGAGACATGATACGGGAGACCCTGAGATCCACAGCTAACCAGCCCTCCCTTACTGCGTGCATTTGCAGCGCGATGGATGGGAACGTCATGGCAGACCAGCATGTACCCCCACGAGCTACAAGTGGCACCCGATGTGGGGCTCGATTGAGACGCGAACCCACGCCAACACTCAACACCCACGATTTTAAGTCTCCTTCATCCGACAGTCAGTTCTCCCTTGACATGGAAGTAGCATCATATAACGCATGCTCACCGACAATGTCAATAATTTCCCCGATGTGGGACGACCAGCACCGCCTGTACACGAGTTTTCACGAATTAGCGAGGGGACATTCCACAATGCCTCACAGGCGGGGACTCAATACATTACCTTATCGGATCTCCGCGATAGGCCATCACCATCTACGCCGGATCACGGACGACCATGACAAAGACCCAGACAGGGGCAACCGCATCCTTCATGACCATTTTGTTCGCCAACGTCATCAATAGGTGACCAGTGGCCGGACGCTCATGTACCATACCCCGCATCCCCACCTCTTCATGCATCTTCTCCTTACTATCCAACGGGACTGTGTTACAAATCGGGGGATGCGGCCACACCTTTTCAACAATACATCAGGAGACCTACACATCACACACATCATCCGCATCAGTCACTGTATGAATAACATCCGTAACTACTACCAGCAGAACGTCCACGTCGTCTACATAACACACCACTACCAGTCTATAGACCTACACCTGTCTCTGGACCCGCATCGTGTCAGTATTCGGTAGAACCTACATATCATGCGCAAGATCATTGACCAGAATCCCCTTCATGGACACGGCATCAACAGTATATACAGGGACATTGGCAGGAGACACCGCCGCCACTAGCACCACCTACACACGGACCCCATCTGCATTCTCTTCAGTTTCACCAGCACCATCACCGGGTTCCGCACCCAATACTTTTCCATGAGGATCTGGTCGGATCATTCTCCCCCCCCCCCCACCCACCCACCACGAATTCAGCGGGGAGACTGATTGGGCCAATTATAAAGTGCAGTTCGAAATCATAAGTAGGACAAACCAGTGGAATAATCGTCAGATGGGAGAGTACTTAGCCGCAAAGCTGTCCGGGAAAGCTCTACAAGTCTTGGCAGACTTACGCACAGACGTACATGGAATTGGAGAACGCATTGTCGGAAAGATTCGGTGACACATCCCTCGGGGAAACGAGTCGATTGCAGCTCAAAAACTTATGTCGACACTCAGAGGAAACACTACCAGAGTTAGCTAGTCGCATCTGTCACTTAGTTACCAATGCTTATCCCAGCACCAATCTTGAGGGCGTCACCCACCTACATTTGGACACATTCATCGACGCATTGAGCGGAGAACCCGCCTTGAAGGGAAAATTGTTTCTCACGGAGCCACCGCAATTCGTATTGAGAACTTCTTGGAACAGGAGAAAAATAACCTCCGCCAACTACATGATATAAACGAGGTAAATTATGTTAATGTCGTCACCACCACCAACACTGAATTCAACACCGCAACCACAACTACCTCAGCATCCGACTGACAAGCACAACACAAACAAAACAACAGTCAGAATCATGCTGCTAGAGGAAGAGGGTGTGGCCAATCCCATCACAGGCCACAACAACGTCCCATGATGCAGGAACCAGCACAACAACATCCGCCAAAACATTGACAATAGGTTAGAAGAGATTATTAAACCGATCTCTGAACTCACTAATTTTGTTACTACACTCAGCACAACGGTGGCTACACACCACCAGACCACCTATCACTACAGCTTCAGCACCGCCACCAAACATGTGTTTTGGATGTGGTCAGCCGGGCCACTGGAAGGATCGATACCCTAACCGACCTCCATCGACAACACTGACCGCTGACCGACGCACTCCGCAGCCTGAGAATTTGTCAAACTAGCAAGGGCACCGATTACAGAGTCGTTTTTGTGCCCATTCATGCAACCCGGCTAAACTACGCCTCTGAACCACAACGTCAGGCATCATTACTAACCATCACTCTTCTACTACCCCATGCATGTACCAGCACCTGGCTTCCCCTATGTCGGCGCCCATGATGCACACCGCAGCTGCAGCACTGACATCTTCCCTCTCCGGAAAATGTGACCCTGCAAATTCTGCTTCTACTCAATCTTCTTTCCTATGTAAAACGACAGTGGTAGGTTGTAGCACTTCCACTGAAACAACGTTTTTGCAAGCACCAAGACCCACCACCATGGCACTTAGCACCCGGTGCTTCCATCACCATTTTTAACAAGCGCGTGTATGAGACCATCCCACCGCATAAGAAGCCACCCCTTAAGCATACAAACATATTTTTGCAAACGGCTTGGGAGATGATGTCCCCGTGGCTGGCATAGTAAACCTCGTGATACAAATAGAGGAGATGCAATTCATACAGCGAGTCGTTATCGCCTCTATTCAAAACGATGCCCTGCTTGGCTCTGATTTCCTCAGTGCCAACGAAGCCATTATACATTGCTGACAACAGGAATTAGACATACACGGCTAACGGATACCCCTTGGACCGGAATCATCACTATGTGATACGTGCACGGTAATATTAGCAACAACTGCCACAGTTGAGCCGGGTCAAGAAAGGATCTTGTGGGCCACTGCACCACAATTAGGAAACAACACTCACACAGCCATGCTGAAACATGACCCTGAATATATGCTTGCCTCACAATGCACCAGTCCCAGTATGATCATGAACACCACCAACAAGGATCATATACCCTTTCGGGTATTCAATGGCACTGCAGACCCAATAACTCTTGAACTGGGAGTCCGTTGTGGCCATTTGGTGGATGTGATCTCACTGGAAACAGCACCCACCACACCCACACCAGCAACAACTTCTGATGATTTGCCTGAGCATGTACATGACTTATATTTGCGTGCCACAGTTGGATTGATGCAATCTCAAAAACATCAAATAGAGAAATTACTCTACAAGTACCGGGATAGTTTCTCAGCTGGAGACATGGATCTGGGTGAAACTCATCTTGTACGGCACCCCATCGACACCGGAAACAATAGACCCGTTCGACAGCCGCTACAACATCTTTCCATACATAAGGAGGCGGAAGCACACCAACAAGTGAACGACATGTTGCGGACGGGCATAATAGAGCCATCAGCATCCCCCTGGGCCAGTCCCATTGTACTAGCAGGTAAAAAGGACGGATTTTTGTGGTTTTGTATAGACTACCGCCGCCTTAATGATATGGGTGTCAAAGATGCATATCCGCTTCCTTGGATAGATCAGGCCTTAGATTCCTTGTCTGGAGCCAAGTGGTTTTGTACCCTTGATTTAGCTAGTGGATACTGGCAAATAGCAATGGATGAGGCTGACATGGAGAAGACCGCATTCGTTTGTAGAGACGGTATTTTTCAGTTCCGCAAAATGCCCTACGGCTTGTGCAATGCTCTAGGGTTGCATGATTTTTGCTTTGAATCATCGCAATCGATTTTATTTTTAAAATCGCGATTTTCGATTAAATCGTAGGTCCAAATTCCCAAAAGTATAAACCAGGGTAACGTGACAAGTCACCAAAACTGTGACTTGGAATTTCTAGAAAAAGTTGAAATAAATGATACAAAAAATAGCATGAAATTAGAACACAATTTCCTGCGACAAATTCTTACCATCCTACGTCTATGCTTAATGTATACCTTATATCCATAATCGCGGGAGTTAAATTATTAATTGGGACCGCCTAAATAGTGCATATAGTTTAATAAACATCGTTTATTTCATCAAAATTTGACATAAAATGTTGTCGAGTAAAAATATAAATCCTGCTTCCGCTTATAGCGTCCCTTTGTAGGACGAGTTTAGGCCATTACCCGAGTAGCGCGAAGACGCTAATATTAGTATCCTGGGAGATACGGCGCAATCCATATACATAGGACGGTAGCTTTGAGTAGCTACGATAGTAATGGCATAAACTCGTCCTATAGTGTAGTTTATAGTTGCTTTCAGAATGTACAATTTACAATTAAGAGTAATAAACAGAGCGCACAGTTCAAAATACAACAATCTGGGATGCTGTTGCGTTTTTTCTTTAATTAGGCATGACAACCGAATCAAAAAGGAAAAATTAGTACACAGCCTGAAATTGCTAAAAGAATTAAAAAGAATTATGTTCAGTGATTATTGCGTAGCACTGCAACTAAGTATATGCTAGGTATTTCATGACAGACTTGGGGTCTGCAGCAAAAGAAAGAAAATTATATGGCGATTCGATGGAGTAACTAGCTGGTTTTCCTCAATGACAAAGGTGGTACCTCGCTATTGTTAGCTGCTTTACCATAGAGCTTTGTGTTTTGATTAGGACTTAGTGAAACATGCGATCAAAAAAAGCCAATGGATACATGCACGAATGGATTATAACTGTATTCTTTTACTGCTGAATAATGAGTTTTAAAATCTTATAGTCTGCTCGATTTTGTCGCGTTTTTAGATTTTCTTCAATTACATCGTAGAAAATCACAATTTAAAAAAAAATCGTGATTTTCGATTAAATCGTGAAACCGTGCAAGCCTACAATGCTCCTGGAACATTTGAACGTCTCATTGAGTGGGTATTAACTACCCTGCAATGGGAAATCTGTCTGTGTTACATTGACGACGTAATCGTCTTTGGTCCCTCATTTGAGCAAACTTTATCTAACCTGGATATCATTCTTTCAAGAGTCCACACGGCTAACTTAAAGCTCAATCCCAAGTAATGTTATCTCTTCAGACAGAGCGCCGAGTTCCTGCGACACGTCATATCTGTTGATGAAGTGGCTACTTAATCGTCAAAAACAAAAGCAGTGGCGGAGTGGCAGACACCGAGTCTGTCACAGACACCCGGAGTTTCCTCAGACTCTGCCAGTACTATTGCCATTACATCCATCACTTCAGCGAGATTGCATCACCCCTATTTAGGATCAACGATAAAGATCAACCATTCGAGTGGACGAGTGAGTGTGAAGGTTTCTTCAGGGCGCTGAAAGAACTCTTGATGACCGCTCCAATTCTTGCTCATCCCAACCATAACCTCCATTTCATCCTGGACACTGATACATCGACTTATGCCATTGGCGCAGTTCTATCTCAGGTCACGGAGGATGGAACAGAGCAGGTACTGGGTTATGGTTTGTGTACTCTTAATAAAATGGAGAAATGTTGCGCGACAACTAAGCGAGAATTACTTGCGGCGGTACACTTCGTCAAGTATTACAAACACTTTCTGTATGGGCACCCATTTACTCTCCGTACAGACCACGCCTCACTACGCTGGCTCTGAAACCTAAAAAAGGGCCAGCTAGCGAGGTTGCAGGAATCCCAGCCAGCCTTCAACTTCAACGTTGTTCATAGACCTGGAAAACTGCATGGAAATGTCGATGCCTTGAGGAGAATCGGGCTCAAGGATGAATGGGATGTGGCCACCGCCATGACACATACTACACAGCCATCTCTGGAGTTCCCTGAATTGCGGTGTGCAGAGTGGAACACAGACAGTCCCTCACGAACAAGCAACAGACGCGCAAACACAAAATATATATGCGTGGATCCAGGAGGGGGTATATCCTCACAAGGAATCTGTTACACCATTATCCGCAACAGCAAAATACTACTACCAACTGTTTGAGGAATTCCACATACGTGAGGGTGTTCTCTACATCAACAACCGCATAGTGATTCCAGAGTGCTATAGAAACCATCTTGCTACCACTACACGATAGCGCGGGACATTTAGCTGTTGAGTGGATGTTAACCCGAATAAAACAGAGATTCTACTGGATCGGGATTCACGATAGTGTGAAGGCATGGGTCGCCAAATGCATCCCATGTCAAAGATGCGCTGTTGTCCAGCACCAATCCGCACCTCTTCAAATTAAGATAGTTGGTGCACCGTGGGAGCGAGTGGCTATTGATGTGCTCGCATACAGAACACACTAGCCCACAAGGCTGGATATGTCAATTCACCGTTGCGCGAACATCACACACATACTCAGTTATATAATAATGTAACTCGAACATCCAACATCGGCAACAACATGTGTAGCATTCACCTAGAGTTTTTAACTGAAAAAGTTAGATATCATTTTCGCAACAATCCCTCCCGCACAAAAACGGAAAGCTCATCACTCTCCGTAGACCCGACTTTCCCGCAACTGCAACAGACTCGGCTTTCACCAGCCTGGAAATCTGCATATGCCCAAACCGCATTATGCAAGTGTCACACCGCAACCCCGACTTCCCTACAACAGATCACTACCACCATCAACACAAGTCAACATTTTCCGCAATCACCTCCTTATCCGGTTTACGGAAAACTGATCATACGGAAAGGAAGAATAACACCGCAGCCCCCCCCCCGGAATCATTGTACGGAAAAAGCTAAAATCTTACACATCATTCACACGTAATAACAGTCAACGATGATGAGCCCTTGCACCAATTCTCAGGAGACCTCAGACCATTACTAACACCAATTAATACAGCAGAGGTTGATAAGGCACTTAAAGCCCTGAAAAATAGACCTGATGGCATGAGCAATGAACTATTCAAATATACAAGTGACATTATCTCAAAACCGATCACGCACATAATCAATTCAGCTTTTATGCACCACCACCGACGCTGTAGGACAAGGCATCCTTATCGCGCTACCCAAGCCCAAGAAGCCGCCTGCCCCCCAGCCAATCTGTGGCCCATTGTGCTCCTTAACAGCATAAAGAAAATCCTATCCAATGTTACTCTATGCCACATCCGAGACAAGATTGACGACTTCACCGGATCATGTCAAAGTGGCTTCAAACGTGGAGGCAGGTATCCTTATCGCGCTACCCAAGCCCAAGAAGCCACCTGGCCCCCAGCCAATCTGCGGGCCATTGTGCTCCTTAACAGTATACGGAAAATCCTATCCAATGCTACTCCATGCTGCATCCGAGACAAGATCGACAACTTCACCGGATCATGTCAAAGTGGCTTCAAATGTGGAGGCAGCTGCGCAGACATTGTAAGGGCTCAACGCATGCTTGTGTCGGTAGTCATGCCCAAACACTGGGATTTCCACAAAATGGGCATTGACATGTCACAAGCCTTCGATACAATTAAATGCTCAAAGATCCTAGATGTACTACGCCAGGCCAGTTTGCAATGAAGATGATCTACGACTAGTGAGACTACTGCTTGCAGACACCAAGCTGAGAGTACGAGTCAAGTCAGTGAAGTCTGTAGAGTTTGAGACATCAATTTTCAATAGAGAGATGGTCTATCTCCGGTGCTTTTCACCTGCTACCTTGCTGCCACATTGAAATCTATGCGGGAAAGTTCCACAAGACCAAACCCCCGGTGTCAATACTGGGCATGCTGCTAGAGATGGAATATGCTGACGATGTGAAATTAATAGATGATGAAAAGAAACCCCTTGACGAACTTCTCCCAATAGCTGCAAACAAACTAAAAACTAGTTAGAATTAATCCAAAACAGGTTAACCCACATATACCTATGTACAAAGCATGAAACTAAAGAAAATGATAATCCACTCCGTGGTGCCGAACAATGGAGGAAAAGTAAAGTCCTGGGCTCACTGCTTTGATGTACTGCTGACATTCCTGCACGCTGCATCATGGGAACATAGCTTTCCAGTCCCTCTGGAAGCTATGGATTCGTATATCAAAGATGCCCTTGGTAAAAAGACTACGTTTATACAATGCAACCTGCGTATCCTTGATGATGTATAGCTGTAACAGCTGGGTGGCTCTGGACACTGATGACCAGAGAGCATAATTTCCAACAATGCACTATACAAGATGTGTAATACGCCGCTGCTGTCTGTAAAAGTCACCCAGCAAAGATGGTCCATGTTTGGCCATGTGCTAAGGATGCTAGAAGACACATAGCACAGAGAGCCTTGGAATTTGCCCTACTCAGAACCAGCAAATACAGAGCCAGGAGAGGACGTCATTGTATAAATTTGCTAAGCGTGCTACGAGGTGACCTAAAGAAAGCAGTATTAGGTACACTCAAGTTAAGAATGGGCCTGAGGAAGCTAAGGATTTTGGGAAAAAGTGAAGAAGGATTGATTGCAGCTGTAGGATCGTCATAATTTTGATTAAGAACACCATCGTTCTATCGTGTATACGAATCATTAACACATGGACTGGTAAAGCGGCATCAAGACTTCGACAATATAATCTCATGGAGAATTTCAAATATTCTCTTACCTACATATTCCAGTCACCAGATCGACATGGGCTGGAATACACCTATTACAGATGACAAGCGATGCATGTAAAAGATCACGCGCATACAGGGACACTGTTCCGAGGAACATAATTGAAAACATATATCACACTCACTGTAAATAATCAGTAGCATCAATACTCCGCCATTACATAAATATTGCCTTAAGTTTCCGATCAACCACATGCTTTCACAACAAGAAACCACGTGATCTTCACTTCTATTTCCAGTAAATTGGATCAAAAGGCTATCGACAAAAGAACCGCCCAAACGCGCATCTACCACAGCGTGATGGAGGAGGTGGGAGGGGGTGGGTCGGGGTAATTGCCGCTGACATCACTGCACCCCATCGGGTGCTCCACCCTGAAATTTAAACAGCCGAGTTTATAAGCATCCAGTCTGAAAAAACGCTTCATGCTAATTAAAAGGTGAGCTTCCACAGGAATAAGTAGTTCCGGATTTTCACGCTGATCGGAGACTTGTTATTCCTTTGAGTGGAGACGAAAACGACAATCCTTCCTTGTTGTATTTATATTTGCTTTCTTTACATGGGAGGAATATTTCATCGGACGCCAGGAACATTAAAATTAAAACTTTCCATATAGGGCAGGACCGACTCACCCTAAAACTTTTGGGTGTGGTCATCCACCCTCCTGTGACGTCACCAAAAAGTGTAAAAGGAGGAGATCGCGCACTAAAACTTTGTCTTTCCGTCAAACTCGACACAAGGGAAGAACCAGCATTAGGCTACTTTCGTTACTAGTATATTTGGCCAGGAAAGTTATGAAGAGGTAGGACAATAAGAGTGGGTTAGGCGGTTCCGTGCAATCATTAGCATGTGGAAATAAGTTGTCATTTGCGGAAGACCTCGCTTTGTCTGACAGCTCAGAGGATTCAGCACCAGCTCATTCCGGGAAGGAGTATCCATGTATACTTTTGTCTGGGTACCAGTGTCACGTAAAATGCCCAGCCCGAGCTCTGGCACTGGGTCGTCACGGACACACGGTTTAAGTCGATCAAAGTGGATGACTGAGGTCAGGCCATCTGTAGCGCGGATACGGAAGGTCATGTCCGATGTCTTACCTACTACCACATAGGGGCCTTTCCACTGGTAACTCAGTTTACTCGGCACATTTGCAGAATGTTGTGAATCATGTACCCAAACCATTCTTCCCGCTTCATACGGGTCTCCATGCACCCGCCGGTCGTGCCATGTTTTCTGACGCCGGTGTGCAGTGGATAAAGTTGCTCTCACTAGCTCATGGGTCTGTTCTATCCACTGCAACATGAGCTCTACGTAGAGAGATGGTGAATTTTTCTCCCCCGGAATCCTGGGCATGGCCAGATCCAGTGGTAAGGCTAATTCACGGCCTAACATTACCCGTGCAGGGGTCTAACCCCATGATGGAATGTACTGAAGTGCAGTATGCCATGGGCACATATGGGAGTCGTAGATCCCAATCTCTACAACCAAGGCATGTTTCCTTCGTCAACATTTTGGCGAGATTACAATTAAATCTCTCCACCATCCCGTCACTCCGCGGATGATACAAAGTTGTACGGGTCTTGACAATATGGAACAATTTGCAGAGCTCGGAGATCAGCCGGCTCTCAAAATTGCTTCCTTGATCAGAGTGTAGATCATAGGGTATTCCGAACTGGCAGAACACATTGCTTGCCAAGACCTCCGCTATTGTGGATGCCTCTTGGTCCGGCAAAGCAAATGCTTCCACCGACTTCATAAAATAATCTTGTAATATGAGGATGTATTTGTTTCCTTCATCCGTCATATTCAAGGGTCCGAGCACATCAATAGCCACTCGCTCCAATGGTGCACCAACAATTTTTACTTGTAATGGTGCGGAATGGTGCTGGCCA
Organism: Chaetoderma sp. LZ-2023a; assembly: GCA_034401795.1. NCBI lineage: Eukaryota > Metazoa > Mollusca > Caudofoveata > Chaetodermatida > Chaetodermatidae > Chaetoderma > Chaetoderma sp. LZ-2023a. The sequence continues at coordinate 29,727,025 of CM067365.1, read as the reverse complement.
ACAGCACGTCTTTGACATGGGACACATTTGGCGACCCATGCCTTTACACTATCGTGAATTCCAATCCAGTGGAATCTCTGTTTTATCCTAGTTAATGTCCACTCAACAGCTAGATGGCTGGCGTTATCGTGTAGTTGTAGTAGGATGTCATTCCAATAATGCTCGGGGATCACAATGCAGTTATTAAGGTACAGAACGCCACCGCTGATAGTAATATTTTGCTGTTTCGGATAAGGGTATAACAGATTCCCGGGAAGGACGTACGCCCTCCTGGATCCACGCATATATATTTTGTGTCTGCGCATCTGTTGCTTGTTCGTGAGTGACTTTCTCCATGTTCCACTCTGCGCACCGCAATTTGGGGAACACCGGAGATGGCTGTGTTGTATGTGTCATGGTGGTGGCTACTTTGGGTTCATCCTCAAGCCCAATTCTGCTCAAGGCGTCAGCATTTCCATGCAGTTTGTCGGGTCTATGAACCAGATTGAAGTTAAAAGCCTGCAGGGATTCCTGCCACCTCGCTACCTGGTTTCTGAGCCAGCATAGTGAGGCATGATCCATATGGAGAGTAAATGGGTGGCCATACAGAAAGTGTTTATAATACTTGACAAAGTAGACCGCAGCTAATAGTTCTCACTTAGTGGTCGTGTAACGTTTCTCTGTCTTATTCAGAGTACACGAACCATAACCCAATACCTGCTCCATTTCATCCTCCATGACCTGAGATAGAACTGTGCCAATAGTGTAAGCTGTCACATCAGTGTCCAAGTCGGGGTTAGGATGAGGGAGAATTGGTGCGGTCATCAAGAGTTCCTTCAACACCGAGAAGGAACCTTCACACTCACTCATCCACTCGAATGGTCGATCTTTTTCAGTCACCTTGAAGAGAGGTGATGCAATCTCTCTGAAATGACGGATATATCGGCAATAGAATTGACAGAGACCAAGGAAGATCTGAGTTTCCATGACAGATTCAGGGTTCTGCCACTCTGCCATGGCTTTTGTATTTGACAGTTGTGTGGCCACTCCATCACCGGATATGATGTGTCCAAGGAACTCGACGCCCTGTCTGAAGAGATGACATTTCTTTGGTTTGAGCTTTAAGTCAGCCGTGCGGAATCTTGAAAGCACGGTGTCTAAATTTGATGTTTGCTCAAATGAGGGACCAAAGACGATTATGTCGTCAATGTAACACAGACCGATTTCCCATTGCAGGGTAGTTAATACCTGCTCAATGAGACGCTCGAAAGTTCCAGGAGTGTTGCCCAAGCTGTAGGGCATCTTGCGGAACTGGAAAAGACTGTCTCTGCAAACGAATGCGGTCTTCTCCATGTCAGCCTCATCCATGGCTACCTGCCAGTACCCACTAGCTAAATCAAGGGTGCAAAACCACTTGGCTCCGGCTAAAGAATCTAATGCTTGATCTATCCGGGGTAACGAAAAAGCATCTTTGACGCTAAGATCATTAAGGCGATGGTAGTCTATACAAAACCACAAAGATCCGTCCTTTTTGCCTGCTAGTACTATGGGACTGGCCCAGGGTGATGCTGGTGGATCAATTATGTCGTAGCATGCCCTCTACCTGTTGGTGTGCCCCCACTTCCTTGTGAATAGGGAGACATCGAACGGGCTAACAGACAGGTCTGTTATTTTCCGTGTCGATGGAATGTCATACTAGATGAGTTTCTCCAAGGTCCATGTCTCCTGCCGAGAAACTATCGCGATCTTTATATAGTAATTTCCGCACTTGTTGTTTTTGGGATTGCATCAATCCTACTGTGGCAAGCAAATATAGGTCATGTAAGTGTTCTGGCAAATCATCAGAAGTTTTGCTTGGTGTGATTGTGGGTGGGGCTGTTTCCAGTGATATCACATCCACCAGATGGCCACAACGGACTCCTGCTTCAAGTGTAATAGGGTCCGCAGTGCCATTGAATATGTGGAACGGAATATGTTCCTTGTTGGTGGTGTCCACAATGATGCGGGGACTGGCGCATTGTGAGGCGATCGTGTATTCAGGGTCGGGTTCCAGCATGGCGGTGTGAGTGTTGTTTCCTAATTGTGGTTCGGTGGTCCGCAAGATCCCTTCTTGACCTGGCTCAACTGTGGCGGTTGTTGCTAATATCACTGCACACGTATCGTATAGTGATGATTCCAGTCCAAGGGGTATCCGTCGGCTGTGTATGTCTAGTTCCTGATGTCTGCAGTGTATGACGGCTTCGCTGGCACTGAGGAAATCAGAATCAAGCAGGACATCATTTTGAATGGAGGCAATAACAACTCGCTGAATGAATTGAATTTCCTCTATCTGTATTACGAGGTTTACTACTCCAGCCACGGGAACATCGGCTCCCGTAGCTGTTTGCAAAAATATGTTTGTAGGCCTAAGGGGTGGCGTCTTATGAGGAGGGATGCTCTCATACAAGCGCATGTTGAAAACGGTGATGGAAGCTCCAATGTCCACAGTGACACTGGTGGAAATTCCACTAAACAGACAGGCACACTTATATATGACCTTGCGGTGAGCCTGCAGAAGAGTCTCCAATGATACCATTTGTGGTAGTGCAGTATCATTCTGTATATAGTCGGTTCCGGATGGCTTCCGTGAGTGCTATCGGTGGTTGCGTGTGGAAAGGGCCAACTCGTCGTCGCTGCTGCTGTGATTGCTTCGGTGACAAAGGAGTCGGGGTTAGCAATGGTGGTGGTGTTGTTGCGGATTCTGTGTAAGCTGTGTTGGTGTATACTGCAGTGTGTATAGGATTCTCACATTCTCGGATGAGGGCTAACTGTGCCAGCCACTTTTTACAATGGATCACCGGATGTTTAGTTGATGCACATAAGAAACATTGCCGCTGTATTGCTGTCATTTTTTTCATACAATGCTTCTTTTTGCAGATCCATGGTGCTAATTGAATGCTTCCTTCGATATCACTACTGGCATTGGAGGTGGTGGGTGAGGCTGTAAGCGGCTTTGAGTTGCATACCACCAAAGGACACCGGGTGTTAAGTGCCTTGGCGTGTGGGGGTGGGGGGGGGGGGGCGTCATAAAAGAAGCTGGGTGCAGGTGGGTGCATGATGTAGTAGGAATATATGGACGAGTAGAAATGGCCGCCTGACATTGTCGTTCAGGGGCCGCAGTTTAGCCAGGTTGTGGAAATGGGCAGCGAAGCGACTCCATGATCGGTGCCTGTGCTAGTTTGACGGATTCAGGCAGCAGGGTACGTCAGTCAGCGGTGGGAGTTGTAGATGGAGGCCTATTTGGTCATGGCTCCTTCCAGTGGCCCGGCTGACCACATCCGAAGCACATGTTGGGTGGCGGTGCTGAAGTTATGGTGGGTTGTAGTCTAGTGGCGGACTGCGTTGCTACTGTGGTGATGAGTGTTGTCACGAGATTGGTGAGTGCGGAGATGTGTTTAGTAATCTCTTCTAGTCTTTCATGCATGTTTTGCCTATTGCTGTTATTATGCTGGTTCCCGCGTCCTTGGGCATTGTTGTGGCCCCCGCGATGGGATTGGCCACACCGTCTTCTTCTAGACATGTGATTTTGGCCAGTTTGTTCTTGCTGTGCGTGTTGTTCGTTGGCTGATGCGGTGGCGGTGGTGGCTGATTCATTGTTAGTGGCAACATTTACATTGTTTACCTCATTAATTGGATGTAGTTGGCGGCGATTATTTTTCTCCCGCTCTAAGAAATTCTCAATCCAGACCGCAGTAGCCATAGCTTATTCTAAGCTGCCGTGCTTCATGAGAAATAGTTTATCTTTTAGCGCGAGTTCTCCGCTCAACGCATCGATGAAGGTGCCCAAATGTAAGTATGTGACACCGTCGAGATTCGTGCTGGGGTACGCATGGGTAACTAACCGATGAATGCGTCTCGCTAACTCCGGTAGTGTTTACTCCGAGCATCGACGTAAGTTCTTGAGTTGAAGATGACTCGTTTCTCCGAGGGCTGTGTTGCCAAGTCTTTCCGACAACGTGTTCTCTAGTTCGGTGTAGGATGGTGTGTAGTCTGTGCCTAAGTCTGCCAGAACTTGCAGAGCGTTTTCAGACAACTGTGCGGCTAAATACTCTCCCATCTGACAATTATTCCACCCGTTTGTCCTACTTATTATTTCAAATTGTACTTTATAATTGGCCCAATCAGTCTCCCCGATAAATTCGGGGGGGGGGGGGGGGGGAGGGGGGAGGAGGGAATGATCCGGCCATGACCTCTTGGAGAAGTAATTGGAGCAATACCTGGATGTTGGTGGTAGTGAAACTGTTGAGAATGCGGATTCTGGTCGGCGCGTAGGTGGTGGTGGTGGTGGTGGTGTTTCCCGTCGATTTCGCTGTTGATGCAGTCACGTCCATGAAGGTGATTCTCGTCGATAATGGGTTGCATGGTACGGGGGTTCTGCCGAATACCGTCCTGATGCGGGACCATAGACAGGTGTAGGTCTATAGACTGGTAGAGGCGTGCTGTGTAGAGGGCGTGGACGTTCCTGTTGCTGTGATGGATGTTCCTCGTACGGAGGCGGTGCAGGTGACTGACACAGCAGGTGTGTGCCGTGCGGGTGTCTCCTGATATATTGCTGGAATGGTGTAGCTGTTTCCTCCAGTTCATAGTGCAGTCCCGGTGAATAGGGTGAGGACGCGTGAAGAGGAGATACGGGATAAGGTACATGAGCATCCGGCCACTGGTCACCTATTGATGACATGGACGAACATAATGGTCGTGAAGGTCGTGGTTGCCCCTGTGGGGGTCTTTGTCGTGGTCATCCGCGGTCTGGCGTATATGGTGGTAGCCTATCGCGGAGATCCGATAATGTGATGTATTGAGTTCCCGCCTGCGAGGCATCGTGGAATGTCCCCTCGCTGATCGGTGAAAACTCGTGTTGAGGCGGTGCTGGTCATTCTGCACCGGGGAAATTTGTGACATTGTCGGTAAGTACACGAGCAGTTCTTCCATTATATGATGCTACTTCTGTATCAAGGGTGAGCTGACTGTCGGATGAAGGAGACTGAAAGTAGCGTGTGTTGAGCATAGGCGTGGGTTCGCTTCTTGTTCGAGCCCCACATCGGGCACCACTTGTAGCTCACGGGGGTACGTACTGGTCCACCATTAGATTTCCGCCCATCGCACCGCAAGTGTACGATGGCCAGGATGGCTGTGGATCTCAGGGTTGCGGATCCTGTATGATTCTCTCCATGAAATACAAAGACCAACTTCTAGAGCTGGTGGAACAATGATGTTCCAGTGGGGCTGTGCGACTATTGCCGCCAAGATTGAACCACATGGTCTCGTCCCAACTATTAGTATCACTGGTATGTCTATCCATACAAATTTTGAATTTTGGATTAATTTATAAATACGCAGTAGAAATGTTAATAAATACTATACAAACAAGGTGAATCATTTGACAGTAGGATGAGCACAATAATATACAACCTAGAGCTAGCTGGTGTCTTTTCTACGTGGTGTCGCCGGAGGTACCACACAGGTTCTTGAATCCGCACAGGTATCCCTGCAAGAGAAGCATCCGCAACGAAGTCACTAAGTAGCTTAATATAAGCCAATATAACCCTAACACATACAAAGAAAATATTGTTGTTGCAAGAGGAAAGTGCCTCATGTGGGCCTCTGTCACAGGAAAATGCCTTCGATGCCGAAGCAGAGGAAAAGAGCTGGCAAAAAGGCTTTTGTTCAACAGAAAATGCTAAGTGCTGAAAAATCCTAGTGAAGCTACTGTTAAGGTGTTGCATGCTGGATGCCATATACAACTAACCAATGCAATGAATAGATTATAATTAAATTAAGTAACTACGTATCATAGACTGATAAACTTAGACGGTGCGGCTAGTTGAGAGCACCACAGTAAACGAAGATAATATTCAGAGTAATAAAGAAATTATAAATTGCGGTCCTAAGACCGGGAAGGTACCTATTAGTCATCAAGTACCAAATATGGAAATAATAATAATTAAATGCACAATAGTATAGTTACTTGAGTACCTAATAGTCATCAGTACGGAACAGGCTACTACGTTACTGAAATTGAGGCGCTGACATATTCCTAGCGCGAGTTGACACGTTCTCTGGAGCTGGAGAGATTTCTGCAGGCGATTTCCGCAGCTGGTTTCCGCAGGCTGATCGGCAAGCTGACTCCTCCAGACAGGGTAGACATGGTACACACTCAGGACAGTGAAACAGAGCAGTGAAGAGATGTCCATTAGATAGTCACAGCAACTAGCATATAATTTATACAGAAGTAAGAAAGTTATCCATCTGGCGACGAAAATAATAAAGTTGAAGTGTGCCCAGAGAGGGCTGTATATAATAATTAGGAAGTTACATATATTGGCACACGGTGCAGGATGCGTCACATAGTCCACCAGACTGTGGTCAAAAAGTTAATTAAAACACACACGACATGCAGTGCGGAGATTGAAGTCCACTTTTCAGTGTGGTTGGCTGATCCGCCGAGTCATCCATCAAGAATCACCGTAGCTCTACATTCCATAGAATTACATTCCGGGCCCGCACAACCCCTCCTGCAGAAGTTGCGTTAGGAAAGTCCAGATGTTGAAGGTCTAACTTTAATTTAGTTTATTACTCCCGGATGGCCGTCCGGGAGTATACAAAAACTGGTGGAAGCCGATGACCTCCTACCACCGCGGATGTGCTGGGTTCCGTAAGACACTGGTAGAAGTGAGAATCACTGGAAGGTCAGCAGGTTACATACATCCTCCTGATGGTGCAGAGGTCCTGCGCGGGCCGGCTTGCACCCCTGCGATGCTCCTGATTCTTGTTTTTTCACCCCTTTTATACTACTCGTGACGTCAGAGGCAGAAGCCTCAGCCAATCAGCGGCCGAGCAATAGCCAATCAGCGTGCAGCTAGATCAGTGACGTATTTGCCATGTTCTAGAACATTCTAGATCTTTTTATGCATATACGTGGCTACGATGTCACAAGTAATAATCAAGGGGGTTTTCCCGATTTTCTCGATTTTAAAACGGTTAACAGTTCTAGAAAGCTCGTTTTATTCTGGTCCTGATCGGTACCAAGAACAACAAGAACAGATTAATTGAAGGGTTTTACGAGTACCCACTCGGTACAGTATTTGCATGCACTCGCTTCCAATCCCATGACATGGTGTCAAGGAAGCTCTGATGCGCGCGCATGCGCACCACGCATTTTATCGGACTTAGCCGATTTTAACAAGAACCTCTCATAGGGCTTATGTACGCATACTATCTTACCCAGGGGGGGGGGCGTGCTTAGAGCGAATCCGAAGTGGTTTTGCTGGGATGGTCAGCACCCATCCAGCCGCGCCACACCTTAGGAAACACAATACACATAACAAAGTCTAACCAGAAGTTCAAACCCCATAGCGTTTTGACAAAATGTTATCCGTATCAGTGGTTGCAATTCTTCTGATTCTATCTGTAACTTTTAAAATCTTTTCACTGATGTTGCTATGGCTATATGAAGCAATATTTTCCTATATCCTATGTTCGTCCTCTGATATACACTTGATTACAATATAACTTTGAAACAGTCATAATAAACAGTACAAAATGCATTGGAAGTTTTTAATTCTGCCAGTAACATGCATGTTTTTGATTTGACCCTTTACTGGAACAAGCTTTCCTGTATAAACGATGACGTTTTGATTCTCTTAGATGATAGTCCAAATGCCTCTGTATATCATGAGCAGGTACCTCGGACCGAGGGGCATTGTATCAGTAGTATCCTGTTGGAGAACCCTACAACTCACATTTTAGACACGAGTCTGACTGATCTACAAAGTGAGTGGGTCATGTCTAAAGCACCTGATGACTATTTATTGATCCATATAGATGACAATATAAGACCATATGAGGAAACGTTTGCAAAAACTGCCATTTGGCTGCATCCTGATAATGTCGAGATTGGTAATGAGATGGTGAATAATGGTGCAGAGATAATCACGCTGAAAGATCAGAGAGCCGGTAACAACGACCTCATGGCGCTGAATGCAAATAGAGATGTGGTTCAGAGCAGTCTGATTGATTTGTATACCTCCAAAAACCTACGATGTAGTAGACAGTCATTCAGGATGGATCAATCACAACAATTACAGACACTGTGTAATGCGCCTCATCAGTCTTCAAATATTCATCCCCTAGTTAAGATATGTGGCTGCTGGAATGAGAATGTGATCACAATAGCTTCGTATAATATTCATGGCATGAAGAACAAAATGCATAGCATTCGCCACCTACTTTCTCATTGTCATATACTGGTAATTCAAGAACACTGACATCACCTCTTTGCGGTTGAATCACCATTGCAGGAGGTCTCAAGCTATGGGATATCGATAAGACTGAAAACATATGATGAAGACGATCTTATCCCTCATTCAACTAGGAAAAGAGGGCATACATGAGTTGCATTGCTGTGGCATGATTATCTATCAAGATCCATCGACCTAGAAGATGGTAGCAATCGAGTCATAACAGTTAGATTAAAGCTCTTCACAAGATCCCTATGTATTATTGGGGCTTATATGCCATGTGATCGATATAAATCTTCAGAAGATCACTTCATGGATGTAGCATTGGAGATAAGTGATAAGATTTAGTCATATGTGGTGACATGAATGCATGCGCCATCGCCAACGTGACAGGAAGAAGCATCCTCTTGACGTACTGTTGGCCGAACTTTGTAGAAACCTGTTGTTGTCATTACATGACTGCAATAGTGGCTACGTTTGCTCCTTCAGATATCCCCAAATCAGTGATTGACTATGTACTGCTGAGATGTAAGGTGGAGAAGGTCAATGTGGTTGATGATGCTGAACCTCTGTAAGACCATCGTGCTGTGGTCTCCACTCTCAATATTGATTTTTTTTTCGCCTCTAGGAATAACTCAATTTCCACACCACTAAAGGGTAGATCAATATGTTGTAAAACTGACTTGACCCTGTACAGAAAGAACGTGAGTGAGATACTAGTAAAGCTACATGTGAAAGACCTAACCAGTGGCCTTAATCTTGAGTACATGTCTCTAGACATTATCACGGCATTACTTCGTGCTGAAACTGGTGCTGTTGCGAGACAAAGTTTCATAGAGTGTTTGGTACCATTTGAGAGCCTGAAAGTACCGCTTCCTCAAGATGACAACTGCGCATCTATTTGAGAAGAAAACGACACACGAATTAACATTTTCCTATGTATACCCAGAAAAATACAACGGGAAACATGACCTCGTTATTGAACGGCCAACTGTTGGACGCTGTTGAGTCTGGTGTTTTGGGGTAGATGATCACCAATTGTGTGTAAATAACGGGAGGGCGCCTGCCATTCGTAAAAAGATAATGCGATGCAGAGCAAAAAGTATTAAAGTAGCTCGCTCTGCGACAGAATTCACTGCATCGAGCCTACAGGTCTCACGTTGTCTCCTCGACAACGACCTCGGTTGATGGTGATTGTTCCACTTCTCTGTTGATTTATGGGTCAGTATTTACAAAGTCGACAGCGCTACACCTCCATTTTGAAAGGTCGCTGGAAATAGCAGCCAAAATTGCTGCCTACATTCTCCCGCCTTAAGAAAACGTCCCTAGCCTCTTGTGTTTCTCAAGAACTCTAACATATGGAATCTCTATGCTGTCGCCTGATACGAAAGTAAAGCTGACATCTTTCCTACCGTGGCAGAACCTGTAATGCTTCCCATACTACTGTGATGATTGAGAAGCTCTGCTATGCTTCATCCACATATGGCGAAAAAAAGGACAGAAATTCTCTGTTCAGTACTAGTATCTGACCGAGTCTTACTTGTGCTGCTCCGTAAATAGCAATAGTCTGAAGGACACTTCTTCCAGTGATGAAAGAAACCTCCTGGGAAAGTTAACTTCTACTAGGACTTTTAGTGACCGTGAACTTTCAACTGCGCTACTAGGACTTGATCTGTGTACGTTAAATCTTAAATGTACCTACTAATCTAATTTTCCTTTCTTTACAGATTCTTAGATATCTAGCGCCTTAAACGCAGTTTAATTTTCTACCATGCTTCTAGTGGCTCTTTCTTTTTCTCGCACCCGCTCAACATGAAGATAAATAATAGTGTTGTTGCAGGGTCGCTTATCTGACATTTATAAACTTAAATAAGGACGTTCACCATTTCTGTAAATCTAGCGGGTGATGCCCTTAGCCCTTCACACAGCTTGAAAAACAGAGTGGCGATGTGCACGAAGACACACTTTCCTCCGCCTGTACATTTGGACTTCCCCTAAATAGTTTAAAGTCACCAGCGAACCTTCTTCCGCTCTTTCCCGTTTATCTCCCATTGGAAACTCCCGCAATTGGCATGTGTCTTCGACACCTCGATCTGTGCTGTAGTTAGGACTAGGAAAGCTGCTTGCCGCTCAGCTTGCCTTTCTTATGACTGGAACTTTTCGCTGCGAACAGGCTTGAAGCAGCGATATTGTATCGTGCTACACTGACTGACCGACCGTCGGGTATAGATAAGTAAAACCTGCTGTCTCTCACTCCCGCTCCTGAGGCAACTCTTTTCCCATATTAGGCCCCTCCCAAGATACAGTCATTCCTCACTGCCAACTGAGCGACGATATTCATATACGGTGATGCTCGTCAGATGACTGGGACGCAAATTGGTTTGTTCACCGACCTGTGTACAATTTGGCCTATGGAAAATCGCTCCCCTCCTCAATACACTAGTGCCCGAAAGAGACGCTTAAAAAGGGCTTCGCTCGATAGGAAGGACAGTTTGAGAGCCACCTGCGGCCCTTTTCACCTGTCTCGCACACACCACATTTACACACCTACCGTTTCCCGCAGGATTACATCGACCAGATCCCTGTTCTCGGAAGGAACCACCCGTCGGCATGGGGACACCTTTTCGACCACACTTGCTGGGGAGATTCACCTCTCTCGTCGCGAACAGAGCCACCGCCAATGCCTCCACCACTGACAGCGACACCGCCACCTTGACGACCGCCGTCGTCTCTACTACTGCCTCAGAAAGCACCACCAGAGAAACTACCACCACCGTAACTGCCTTCACTGTAACCACCATCGCAACTGCCTTCACTGCCGCACCACAGACCACTACTGCCGGTATAAACGTGTACCTCTGATCTGCCCTCCTCTGCTCGGACTAAAGAAAGTCTACAAAGAGCCAGACCATAGAATCGACACCAACACGATATCGTCGACGATGAAGAGAATGGCTGCCCCAGCTCCAGCACCCCAAGCTCCAGCCCTCCGGCCATAGACAGTGGGGACCGGGCACCCCGATCACCGGGGATAGGCCAGCCTTCCGGTTAAGTCCAACTTAGGCATCCAGCTGTGTCTGAAATGTCCGACCGGACGTTCATGTCTCCAAGGAGACGGCTGGCCGCTCCGGTCAGCAAACAATTGTGGGTGGAGGAGGGGGCAGGACTAGTACCCGAGAGCCACCCGGAGGGCTCACGGGTGCTGACAGCTTCCGCATCAGCAGACTTCGCTCAACTATATATACACCTGTGCAAAAGTTAAGCACCACCCTATTTTTACGCACATGCGAGGGTATATTCATGTGCTATGAAGAAAGCAATAGCATAAACATTTATGTACCCATCCATCTTAGTGCAAGAGGTAATAATGCAACTAGAGGAATGCTGATTATGATGGTGGGGAAACACTGTATGTTTTTGTTTGAACTTGAAAACGAGGCCTGAATATGGTTACGTTGACACAACTGACAACTATTGCCCTACAGTTGACACACGTGGCTAGATTGTCATTAATGGTGTCTGAAAACGAAGTTTAACATCTGTGCACGAGTTTGAGACTGTCATTATTAATACCGGGTATATCCACCTTGTGCCTGGATGACGGCCTGGACACGACGTCTCATGCTGGTCACCAACCGACTGATACGCCATTGTGGTATTCGTTGCCATTCAAGATGGAGTGCGTCTGTTAATTCCTGTAGGTTCTGCACAAGAGGATCCCTCCTTCTCACCATGTTTCCAAGAATGCCCCAGATATGCTCAATAGGGTTCATGTCAGGGCTCCTTGCTGGCCATGGTAGGGTTTCGATGGCATTCTGGCAGAGGTATTCATGCACAGCTCTAGCACGATGTGGTCGGGCGTTGTCATCCATGAAAATAGGGTGGGTTCCAGGTGCATGATTTACAAAATGTGGGACCACAACTCTATCCAGTATGGAATCTTGATATCTTTGTCCATTTAGTGTTCCAGGTACAGTCAACAGATCCAGCTTACAATCAAATGAGATGCACCCCCATATCATAACGGAACCTCCACGAAATGGAACTTCTTCCATGATGTTACGTTGGTCGTACGCCGTGCGTCTGGACCTCCATACACGAGTTCGACCATCTGTGGCATGAAGCAGGAACCGACTTTCATCGGACCAGTGTACCCGTCTCCAGGATCTCATGTTCCAGTGTCTTCTTTCGTTGCACCACCTCAGACGCTCCTCTTTGTGGTGTGCAGTGAGGAGAGGACGTCTGACAGGTCTCCTAGCTTTCATGCCAGCAGCATACAGTCTCCTTTTGACGGTAGACATTGACACTCTATTGCGCGTTTCCCATTGCTGGCTGAGCACTCTGCTGTTGGTGAATGGAGATCTCCTAACAAGGCGTACTAGGGCTCGATCATCACGGGCAGTAGTCTTCTTCGGTCTTCCAGATCTAGGCCTGTCCTTCACCTCGTTAGTTTGCCCATGTTTTGCAATCAAACGACTGATTACAGTATGGTTAATGTTCAGCTGTCTGCCAATCTCTCTGCATGACATACCAGTGGTATGCATGCCTATGATTTGCCATTTCACACGATCACTTAACCTTCGTCTTGCCATAGCGGTTCGCAATCAAGAGCTAATTCTCTCTGTACAAATAAACCACGGTCATGAACACAAAATTCCTAATCTTGTCGCCTAAATCTGTATGTAATGTTCTACACCTCAAACTGGACTTTTACATAACTGAACACGTGTGCTGTTTCCCGCCACGCACGGACATCAAGCGGCGTGAAGTCATGCATGCATGTGCATTTCATACTTGGAATTATGTCAGCTAACGCGGGGACAAAAAGTATGGCAGCCTAGTTGTACCATCATGTTTCTACGTTCTATTGTTTTTGCTGGTGCTTAACTTTTGCACAGGTGTATATATAAAACAGGAATCCATCAAAGGCAATGCCTATAAGGCTAATATTAAATGGTTTAGCATGACACTTTAATATTCATTAACAATTTACACCAAATTATCCACGTAATCTATTTTACGATGAGCATTCTTAAGATTTTTTGTCATACATCTTATCCTGAATATGTGCTTAGAAAATGGTACTCGGGGGAAATAAATATGAAAACATACTGCATATTTTGCCAATAATTTAACATAAAGTTGTTGCTGCCTAAGGCAGCAGCAACAACTTTCTATTAAATTGTTAGCAAAAGATTTAATAACATTATCAAATAGCTATATACGTGTATGTATGCATCTTCGTTGATGTGTGTGCTGGATGGAATTCACTCGCCGTAACATATACCCGCTGCGAGGTATTAATAATGCACCCAAGCGTGACTTGAGTAAAAATATCGCGCTATTTATCAAGCCAAGTGTGGCATTACAATTCAGATTTCCTTGTACATGTATGATTTAACTTTTCACCTTACAGATATAAGTCCACAGATAACATTTGATTTTCTACCATCGTTAGTAAGTGGAAGAGAGGCGTGTCCGTGCGTGCGGTGCGTGAGCGTGCGTGCTTGTGTATGTGCGCGCATGTGTATGTGTGGGTAAGTGGCAATACCAGTGTGTGAGTGTGTATTCGCGCGTGATATGCAGGTGTTTGTAAGAAGGCAGTAATATTTCATTCCTGAAAATAAAATTGTTAAAATTGTATACTTTTAGTGGCTAGATGTAACGAAATTAAATAAGTCTTAATATATGATGATTTCATTATGTATAATTTAATAAAAAATTTTCAAGTTGTGAAATTGAATTAGAAACGCGTGGCCGTATTTCAACTCACAATTCAAAAATTATATTAATTTATTCGCCATGAAATCATCATTTGTTAATATTCATTTCGTTTCATTACATTGAGGTATATGCCTACAATTTAAGCTTCTAAATGTTTACAATTTAAATAATTTTATTTTAGAGCATTCTGGTGTGATGTACACCTTTGAAAAGCTGGATCCGGATTCGGATCACATTCTGGATTTAAACAGTCGTCTGTATTTTGACAAAGTTGAAGGAGTGCGGGTTTACAGATGATCAAATGCACATAAAATGTCTGTTGATTATCTTTAATTTAGCCTCTTTAATGGCCATGATTTATGAAAAAAATTAAAATTGTGCTTAGTGTATGTCCGTTTGTAAGCAAACAGAAGACTAGATCTTTTAAAATGTATCACTGGAATCACGGACGTGGGTAGCCGATGCCACTCATTCCAGCGGTAAAAGTAATAGAATAATCCTCGCTTGGCCTGCAAATGGACATTCCTCAAGATCACGGTTTTTTGGTAAGCCACGAGAATACAATTTGTGAAAATTTACCACTGGAATGACTGGCTCGGTTATCGAGCCAGTCATTCCAGTGGTAAATTTTCACAAATAGTCTTATTTTAGTCTGTAAATATACATCTTTATGAGAAAACTTTAATATTCTTGACCAAATTTGAGCATTAAAGGGTTAAAGGGGTGCTTGTTACAGAATAACTAAATGAAAGGTCGGTGCATGTGTGCATGCGTGTGTGCGTGCGTGCGTGCGTGCGTGCTTGCGTGTGCGTGCTTGCGTGTGTGTGCGTTTGGAATCATCTGACCAAATTTGGGCCGACGATTATCATTGACGTCGCGAGGAACTGTATTAATTGTGGTGTCACAAGGTCAAGATCATTAAAAAGCGTTTGGAGCGATAATTTCGACTAGAGGGTCTTCGCCAAACTTATATATACTAGGTCTGTGGTGCGGCAGTGAAGGCAGTGAAGTCGAAATTATCGCTCCAAACGCTTTTTAATGATCTTGACCTTGTGACACCACAATTAATTTGGCGGGAAGGTGCACTTTGGGGTTTCGAAAGGTTTTTTTATATGGATTTTGGGAAGATAAAAGGTCGAAGAGCAAGAGGTCCAAGATCAAGGAATTTTTAATGGTGGGTGGACGAGACCCGGAGTAGAGGAATCCAATCTGTCAGTCAAGTAATATGATGACATAATCAAATATGTCACAGGTAGGCTGATGTCACAAATATCATGAATGGTGTAACTAGGCCCGTCAGGAACTCTTAATAGTCCGTCATATGTATAACGTGTATATCCTTACTACTTACTAACTATTCTGTTGGATATTTTGAATCTAATTTGACTAGGCGATAGGCAGCAACAGCGCCCATTCAAATTAGTTTCAAAATCCTCTACAGCTAGCCTGTATAGTTTTCTGAATATTGAGATTCAGGGAGTGTTCGGTCGATCCCAGTACGGGCAAAGCGTGGGCGGAGCTTAGCTAGAGATGGGTGGGGCGTTGCGAGAAGTGGACTCATCCATTCCCAGGAATGCTTCCTTTCTCAGGCTAAAAAATCATACATGTACACATGAATTAAACTGCACTTGGCCTTTTTTTTTACAAAACCTATTTTCAATGGGCCTTTCCACTTTATCCACCCATCATATGACGTCATAGTCAACTACGTGACGTGTAAAATGGCGTCATAAATAATGACTCATTATGACGTCATGAATGGCGTAGATAACTACCTCACGAACGTATAATTGAAGATAGACTATACGTTGTTGTGCGAATCGTATGTCTTTACTATTTAATAAATATTATGTTGAATATTTTGAAACTAATTTGACTGGGCGCTGTTGCTGGCATAGGCAGCAACAGCACCCAGTCAAGTTAGTTACAAGATATTCAACAGCTTACCTGTGTAGTTTTCAGGAAATTGACAAATTGATAATTGTTTATTAAATAGTAAAGACAAACAATCCGTACAACGTGTCGGACTATTAAGCGTTTAAGACAGATTAAATCGAGTCACTCATGCTGTAATTGATTGTGACGTCATCGTACACGTCACGTAGTTGAGTATGAGGTCACGGGGGGCATAGATGTGCAGTCCTTCTGGAAGCTATGGATTCGTAAATCAAAGATGCCCTTGACAAAAAGACTACGTTTATACGACGCAACCTGCGTATCCTTGATGCTGCATAACTGTAACAGCTAGGTAGCGCCAAATTAAGGCAGCTCTAGACAAACTTGATGCCTGTCACCGCAAACACCTACGAACCACCATTGGCCATCACAGATAATTTCCAATGATGCACTATGCAAGATGTGTAACAGCGCTGTCCGCAAAAGTGCCAAGGAAAGATGGTCCACGTTTGGCCCTTTGCTAAGGATGTCAGGGGCCAACACCAGCGCAGAGAGCCTTGGAATTCGCCCTACTCGGAGCCAGAAAATACAAAGCCAGGAAAGGACGTCATTGCATAAATCGGTTAAGCATGCTACGAGGTGACCTCAAGAAAGCAGGACTCGGTACAGCCAAATCAAGAATGGACCTGAGGAAGCTAAAAAATTTGGCTGATGACAGTTTCAGTTTCAGCACCAGTTTTCTTTATTCACCCAGGCCATTTACACAGCATATGGGGTACACATTATTATTATACATATTTATACTATGGCGGTAGTTATTATTATTATTATTATTATTATTATTATTATTATTATTATTATTATTATTATTATTATTAGTAGCAGCAGCAGCAGCAGCAGCAGCAGCAGCAGCAGCAGCAGCAGCAGCAGCAGCAGTATTAGTAGTATTAGTAGTATTAGTATTATTATTATTAGTAGTAGTAGTAGTAGTAGTAGTAGTAGTAGTAGTAGTAGTAGTAGTAGTAGTAGTAGTAGTAGTAGTAGTAGTAGTAGTATTATTATTATTATTATTATTATTATTATTATTATTTTATGATTAGCTGCTGCCGTTGCGTATTCGACAAGACACAGTTGGCAAAGGTTTCTACTACTGCAACCGCTGAATACAGTAATCATACAAGATGGATGGATGAATCGGAAAGGTGCATTGGCCCTGCGGTCTATATATTTGACCCAGTCACTTGAAACTAAAAGGAGTTCTAGCCCAGCCCAGTACGAATGGATATGCATGCTAATTTGGTGATTGTGGTATGAACTTGGTGACCTTGCCACCGATATATGTGTTCCTTTGACGGCGAGTTTGACCGAAAAAACAAACCCATGACATGTGACGATATTATTGTATGTGCCAACTTGTTTTTTCTACCATCTTGAATTCGTACATTATAGAGCTTAAAATGTGTATTCTATTATGCACTTAGCGACCTTGTGACCTACATATTTGATCCTTTGACCTTAAACGTAAACTATTCTATAGCTAGCCACAATATGAATGGATATCCTAAATTTGGTGATTCTACATTTTTTATTCCCGAGTTATGACCAAAATGTGTATTTTGGCATGAATCTCGCGACCCCTTGACCTAGATATTTGACCTTTTGATTTGAAACTTCAACTTTCACTAGCCAGCACAAATATAATTGTATGTGCCAAATTTTGTGATTCTGCGTTCTTGCATTCCATAAATATACTGCGGACAAACAGACTGACAGCACCGACTGCAATACTTATGCAAGCCTTGAACATGTTTAACCACTAAAACTCAAATTTGTACAATAAAATTTCAATTTTCTAACTGAAAATGTCCATTTGCATTTGAGAAGACTATTTTTGAAAATTTACCAATGAAATGACTTGCTCCGTTATCGAACCAGTAATTTCAGTGGTAAATTTTCAAAAATGGTCTCTTGGTCTGCAATAGGACATTTCTCAAGACCACTTCAGAAACCGGTTTTTTTTTTACTGATATGGGGGTTAAAGGGTTAATTATACAGTATTGACTAAAGACCAGGAAGCACGTAAAGCTGCCTATTTGTGCATTTAGAAAAAACCAAAACTCAACCCTTAACCCTAAGCATACTGACCAAAATGGCGCCAATCGCGAAAATATGACAATAAAAAATGCTTAGGAAAATAAATATCTTCTTTTTAAGAGCCGCTTTGATGTACCCATACTGTTTTAATAGTAACATATAAACTGATGTCAAATATTAACCATTACCCTCTCTGATGTCAATATTCTGTCTTTTACTGCGTCAATATCAAAAGAAATCTAGTGTACAATTTTCAACAATTTTGATGGAAAATGTATTTAAACCTTTTAATTTAATTTTAAATTTTTAAAATTTTGACATTAGAGTGATAAGGGGTAAGATATATATGGAACTCTTGACATATTTGTTAAAAAAAAAAGGTATCCAAATCTATCCAAACTTTGCTCACTTCCTTGAATCCGGAAAATTCTAACAAAGTTTATCAGATTGCTGTGACCAATCAGAATCTCGCAGGTGAATCATAGGATTTTTGTAAGATAATCAATCACGATATCACGATAAGGCCTTTTAATATGTGCAGTCAAGGGAGATAATTCGATAGCAACTGGTGTTAAGATCAGGATCACCTCCCCTGACTGCTGTGCCCCTCGATGTCAATGAACCGTTCCAAGTTTATCCATCCATCGTATGACGGCATAATCAAATAAGTGACGTGTATGTTGGCGTCATAATAATGACGTCATGAATGATTCGAAATAGTCTGTCTATAACGCGTAATAGTTTGACACGTTGTACGAATTGTATGTCGTTGCTCTTTATTAAACATGATGTTGGATATTTTGAAACTAATTTGACTGGGCGTTGTTGCTGCCATAGGCAGCAACAACACCAAGTCAAATTAATTTCAAAATATTCAACAGCATACATGTATAGTTTTCTGGAAATTGATAGTCAGGGAGTTCAGAGATCGATCGATCCCAACACGGACGTGGTATGGGTAGAGCTTAGATTGAGACGGGCGGGGCATAGCTAAAAGTGGAAAGGTCAATTCTTGCTACCTTTCTTGAATAGGGATATTCGTGAGCACTAAGTGATTTTAAACACAGTATTATATAGGTCATAACAGTATGATGAAAATGGACACAATTCACCAAAATAAATTACCAAAACATCTTCATGACATCACCCCCAACCCCCGAACCACCCTTCGATTATATCAGCTGTATAAAACTAATATTCAAAGTTCTTCGAGATCTGCTGATCGAACAGAAGTAAGACGGATGGAAAGACAGAGGGAGTGTCAGTGAGCGCCATCACATAACATAACTTTGTACATGAAGTCTCATTATAAATCTAGCAAAGCTTTTAAAGAAAAATTTGACATCCACTCACCCACCATCATGTAATATACCAGGGATCCTAAAGTAGCTAGCTAACACGATCCCCGCCCAAAAATTATAATTCTCCTTAACCAGTGGCGATCTCAATGAGTCCCTTGTGAGAGAGGAGCACGCGCTCCCAAAGTCTACTCCTCTAAATCACGCCTCCACAACCACCTCCCCCCACCTCACCCCAGCCAACTACCTACGACTTATTATTCATGATTCAAATTTATTTATTTTCATATTTAGTCATCCTTGTCAGAAATTACAACAGACAGACCACCAAAGACAATTGCCTATGAGGTGGTGGGCTCCTAACATATAACCATTATTAGCCCAATATAGTATAACACGTATAATATGATGTAACATAAACAGACATATGTTACATGCACAGTAGGTATGTCGGATACATACAGTAAAACAGGACATTTAGATTCACAAACATAAGGGATAGAGTTGTCAAAACGCTACTCCACATTAACCTCTTGCCGGATTTCAATTTAATTCGGCTGGAATCCAGAACTTGTATACAGAATTTTCTAAAAAATCTACCAGAAATTGCCAGAATGCTACTCTTGATTAACCGCTTGTCGGATTTCAACCATGGTTGGCTGGACTTAACCTATTGGGGTAGGCGTCATTAACCGCCATAACTTCTATTCAGAATTTTGATTGGACGATTTTATGGATGAAAAACTTAGATATTATGAAAAACTTACTGGAATTTGTCCAAACGCTTTTCCATAGCTGCTTGACATATTTCAAGAAAATTGGTCATCTCAACCTTAAACGCATGGTGGACGTTATCCAAATTTGGCTGGGAGTATTCTATAGTGGTATGCTCTGGAACTTATATTCAAAGTTTTGGTTGGTCACTTCTTTGGTGGCCATCATTAATTCAAAGTTTACTGCTTAAATAATGTCGCGATTTCGATTAAACTTGTGTGGAATTATCCTATGGCGGCATGCTTCTACACAACAAACGAGAATTTTGATTGGTCAATTTCTTTCGTGGCCATCTTGAATTTTTCGAAATTATCCATGTCTATTTAAATGCAAATGGTTTAAATGCTAATGCGAAGATGAGCATCCCAGGTCCTTGGGCCTCTTGCTGTCAGTACTCTCTCATAACATTGTATATTTTCTTTTATGTAGATGCTTATCCCACCTCCTTGTTTATTAGCACGGGTTTTCCAGGAATTTGTAGTTTTGCATATTAATTAAGCCGAGTGTTGAGTTAGTTTTAATCCACGTCTCAGTGATTCCAATAATGTTAAATTCAATTGAGCTAGTGTCTAAAAACTGCTTAATTTGTAAAAAATTGTTGGTAATTATCTTATATTGATGTGCATAGTCGAAAAGGAGATGGTATCTTTGTTTTGAATCAAGTTTTTGTTAAATTCACTTTGTAGTAGATAGTTACATTTAGGTTGGGGGGGGGGGGTGTGTGTGTGTGTAATTTCTTGATCGTCAGTATAGGTCTCAGAGAGTATGAATTCCTGTGATGAGTTTAGGTTTAAAAATGGATTTATGAGTATATGCTTGGACCTAATATGTTGAGCCTAAATTCAGTGCCGTTACCATGGTGAGTGAATGGAAATTGAGTTTCGTTTCAGGTAATACATCACCATGGCTCTGCATTGTTTCCAAAAATTCCATAATCCGTGGTTGTTAATTTGGAATAAGTTGGGTGCACCCATTCACCACAACAATCACATAATAACGCTTGCTGAGTTTTCTTTACTGGCTTGTTGCAAGATGAGCAGGGGTGTTTGATGGGCATAGGGGTACAGGTTGGGTCCGGTAGGAATGTGGATGGGTAGGTTGACTGGGACTAGAATGGATGCGCTGATGAGTGGAGAAAGAAGCAAGTGGACAGGAGGATAAATGGCTACCTAGGCAGTTTCTTGACTTTCACATTAAGGTATTTCACTGGTTCGCTGTTTACACAGTAAAAGCTAGTATATTAGCGTCAGACTTCAAGGGCTAATACATGTAGGACAATAAGATTGCGGGTTCAGCGCCAGTTAGCCTAATATAGTAATATTTAGATACATTGCCTTACCTTTCAGGTTGACGTTCGTATCCTTCATACACACCTCGGATCTTAGAGCCTACACACTACGTATATATATATGTCCTTTAGCTCTGTGAAAATTGACAGTTTAAGGAACATACACCTTTTTGACCGCCTTGATTCTTCCTTAATCATTATATCATTAAATTTAACTTAACTCTTACCACTCTGATATCAAACTTTTAAATTTCCGAATTAAATTAAAAAATAAACTAGTGTTCAATTTTCAACAAATTTGGTAGAAGCTGGTGCTGTCATACACAGCAGCATACTCTACCAAAATTGTTTAAAAAAAAAGGTACACCAGTTTCTTCGCTGTCGAACCAATAAAGATAAACTTGACATCAGAGTGCTAAAGCTTAAAATAAACACAGAATTATGTGTAGACGTTAATCAATATATAACTGGTAATATTTACATACAACGTAGTTGAGTGTTACTAAGTTATGGGTTGTTAGAATCTCCAAACACCACCCCACCGCCTCCCACCCCACCCACCCTGCATCCTTGATTCAGGCAATTCATTGAAAGCTGAGTAGACTAACCCGGATCTACGGTAACCTGTCTATAGCAGACACCGCCTGGACCATCAATCTGTTATGGATGGTGGACATGAAACACATACGGTGAATAAATTCATCCTCAGGCCTTTGAATTTTCGTCCATCCATCCCTCTACCACATATCCCTCCTACTATATATAATATACACAAGGTATGAAACCTTCATCTGTGGGCACCATTGTCAGAAAGCTGATTGGTTGGTGTGTAGTGGTTTGTAGTCAGAAACGTGATGTCAGCGGATTTTGACAACAAACCAACTAATCAGCTTCCTGACAATGGTGCCCACAGATGAAGGTTTCACAGCTTGTGTATATTTATATATATATATATATATATATAGTAGGGGGAATATGTGGTAGAAGGATGGATGGACGAAAATTCAAAGGCCTGTGATTCATCACACGTGTTATGAAATTTTATATATATATAGCTTGTGTTGCCAAGAGAGTACTGGTCCCTATACACGGATTTCGTTCCACCACCACTCAACAACAGCCTATGGCAGCTCCAGCGTCCGGTCAAATTAGTTTCAAAATATTCAACAGAATGTTTATTAAATGGTAAAGACATACAATTCACACAACATGTCGGACTATTAAGCGTTAAAGAATCATTCATGACGTCATGATTATGACATCATCCTACACGTCATGTAGTCGATTATGACGTGGGTAAACTTGGAAAGGTACATTATGAACGGCGCTAACCGGAATTCTGAGAACACCTTTCCTAGCTTTTTAATATGTAAAGTAAAAGTTCTTTGTCCAGCAATATCCTTTTACCCCAACCAGTGATATGATGTTAACTGCTTAAAGTTATCCTGAAGCAATAACACTAGGAAAATATTTGAAAACTTCAGTGACAATCGTCTTCTTCTGAGCCCCATTTTTCCTTTGATTTAGCTTAGGAACAGGGTGTGTAGAAGTAATGGAAACCTATAAATATTTAGGAATAAACTTCACTAAAAATGGTAGGTTTATTGATACAATAAAGCATCAATATGATCAGTGTAAGAAAGCCATGTATGGTCTGGATCGTTGAATCGCAAATTTCAATCTATCGGTAAATTGCCAAATTAAACTCTTTGACGCAACCATTATTCCGGTTGCCCTATAGCAGCGAAGTATGGGACTACGAAAACTACCAACGCTTAGAACAATTGCACTGCAGTTTCATAAAACAAGTACTAAAGATAAAGAAGACTACCACATTTTTATGGTGTATTGTGAATATGGAAAGTACCCAATCCAAATCACAATCAAATGCAGAATGTTTTAATGGGCAGTCAAAATAAAATCTCATTTAAACTTTATAACTACGTGTATAAACACTATATGGAGGAAGGATGCAAAACCCATGGATAAGATATATTGAAACAATATTAAACGATACAGGATTCGGTTTTCTGTGGACCACACAACAAGTACTCGATAAAAAGACTACTGTAAACCAGATAAAGCAAAGACTAATCGACCAGTTTATACAGCAATGGGAGGGTGAAATAAATAGATCATCAAAAGGAACAGTGTATAATATATATAAGAGAGAATGGTGTGTAGAAAGGTATTTAACAATACTAAATGAATATAACAGGATAAAGCCTTGCAAATTTAGAACTTCAAATCATCGCCTGCCAATTGAAACTGGCAGGTGGACCAATACACCAAAAATAGATCGTAAATGGACATTATGCAATATAAACGATATTGGCGATGAATACCATTATCTTATTATATGCACCTATTTCTGTGATGATCGGAAATCGTACTTACCTTTATATTATAGAAACAGACCGAATTAATTAAAAATGCAACAACTATTGGACACTAAAAAGCCAGCATTACTTTTTTAAAAATGTGCCTTTTTATTAGAAAAATTATGAAACATTTTTCCTAATGATAACACCTACAACTAATTACCATGACTATGACAACGACAATATCTATAATCGGGGCAAACACACGGCCTACTATACAACAACAACAACAACAACAACAACAACAACAACAACAACAACAACAACAACAACAACAACTGCTGCTGCTGCTGCTGCTGCTGCTGCTGCTACTACTACTACTACTACTACTACTACTACTACTACTACTACTACTACTACTACTTTTATTAGGCTCATGATGATAAGCAATGTAAGATCTAGTACTCATGGAAGATGCATTGTGCAGGAATTAGCAACCAGACAATTAACGGGGAAAGCGTGATATGGTGGGGGTGGGGTGGTGTTGTTATACTTTAATTTTGTAAACCTGGCCCCACTCCTCATTTCCCTTTCGTTTTTTCGCGGAATCGAGGAGAACAGACGAAAAGGTTACTCGTGATGTCAGGGAAGGGTGGAATGGCGGGAGGGGTTGTTATACTTAATTTTGTAAACCTGGCCCCACTCCTAGATTCTCTTTCATTTTTTCGCAGAATCGAGGAGAACGGACGAAAGGTTACTCGTGATGACAGGGAAGGGTTGAGTGACTAATGGTGAATATATAGGGAATAATACTGAACAAATGTGGATAAAAATGTCGATGTTTAACTAAATTATTTTTAATTTCTTTTTTATCGTAGCAGGAGGAGGAGGAGGTGGTTTGGATGTGGGGGTGGGGGGTCGCTCTCGCGAATTGAATTGCCACATTGTTTCCGGATGCCGCCATCAATACTTATAAACAACGGGAAGCCACCCAGCAAGAGGCCGATGGCCGAGTAGGTGACTTGTCGCTAAGTGGGAATGTGGGTGGGCGCGTAACTGACACGATGTGGCGAATAGATATATAATATACAGATATTATTAGCTCACCTGGCCTGAAAGACCAAGTGAGCTTATGTCGAGGCGACCGTCCATCGTGTGTCTGTCCGTCATCCATCCGTCCGTCCATCAACTTTTCCTTTAAACGACCTCTCAAGAACCGGTGGGCCAATTTCAATTATATTTAGCAGGAAGCATCCTTAGGGCATAGGGATCCAACTTTGCTCAAATAAAGCCGATCTTGGATTTCGGCCGATTTTTTAGAAACGTCTTTAAAAATCTTCTCCGAAACCGCTTGAGGGATTGAAGGAAATCTCATGAAATATGATCTAGGGCAAGAGCTCAACCAAAGTTGTTCAACGGAACTTAATTGGTTAAATAGTTTGGCGGCCATCTTGGTTGACCTAGTTTTAGCGAAAATAACTTCTCCAGAACCTCTGAAGGGATCAGGCCAAAATTTGGGAGATATGATTAGGGACTAAGGGCCGGTAAAGTTTGTTCAAGAGAAGTTGATCCATCAAAAAACATGGCCGCAGTGGGCCAATCAAAATATAGCATGTTTGGCGGCCATATTGGATTTTTTTTATTTGATGGATTTTGAGGCCGAAATTGGTTTCATATAGATTTTTGGGTATTCTGATCTCAAATTTGCAATTTTCGAAACTGTCGGACAAATGGTTTGGCGGCCATCTCGGATCATTTTCAAGCCAAAAGCTCCCATACTAAAGCAATGGGAAATTTAAAATATCTTCTTCTCGAGGACTTCTGGGCCGATTTCAATTATATTTAGCATGAAGCATCCTTAAGGCATAGAGATTCAAGTTTGTTCTAACGAACCCGATCGGCCAATTTGGCCGGCGACCATCTTGGATTTTGGACGATTTTTAGAAATGTCTTTAAAAATCTTCTCCTCCAAAACCATTTGAGGGATCGGGTGAAAACTTACGAAATATAATCTAGGGTAAGCGCTGAATCAGGTTTGTTCAAGGGAACTTGATTGACCAAATGGCCCTAATTTGTGATATATAATTAAGCAACTAAGAGCGATTAATGTTTGTACAAGAGAAGTTGATTCGTCAAAAAACATGGCCGCTGTGGACCAATCAAAATATTGTGTTTGGCAGCCATATTGGATTTTTTTATTTGATGGATTTTGAGACCGAAATTCGTTTTATATAGGTTTTTATATGCCCATGCAAAGCGGGGTCGTATTATGTGATGGCGCTCGCCATCCGTCCGTGCGTCCTTGCGTCCGTCTATCTGTCTGATTCTTGTCCGGAACATACCTTAGAGTTTTGAACCTACAGTCACAAATCTTTTTCAGCAGATAGATTACCTATAGACGACGTGTCATGATTTCGATTCGGCAAAATCCTCCCACATTCGCTAGAGTTATCTCCCTTGAAAACTTAAAATTTGTCAAAGATTTTTTGTCCGGGACAGATCTCAAAGAGTTTTGAACCTACAGTCAGAATTTTTTCAGGGGAAGATGTGTTATGTATAGTCGAAGTGTCATGATTTCGGTTCGGCAAGATCTGCGCATATTCGCCAGCGTTATCTCCCTTGAAAGATAAAAATTTTCAAAATTGTCTTGTTCAGGCCAAATCTCGAAGAGTTTTGAACCCACACTCACAAATTTTCTTTCAAAAGATGTGGTACATATAGCCGAAGTGTCATGATTTTATTTCGGCAAAATCCTCGTATACTCGCGGGAGTTATCTCCCTTGAATGATTAAAATTTGTCCAAATTTTCTTTTTCTGGCCAGATGAACATACACTCGCAATTTTTTTCCCGGCAGATGTGTTAGGTATAGACGAAGTCTCATGATTTCCTTTCGACAAAATCCTCGCATATTCGTGAGAGTTATCTCCCTTGAAAGATTAAAATTCATCAAAATTTTCTTGTCCGGGTCAGATCTTGAAGACTTTTGAACCTATATGTTACGTATAGATGAAGTGTCATGATTTCCTTTCTGCAAAATCCCCCCATAATTGCCAGAGTTATCTCCCTTGAAATACAAAATTTGTCAAAGTTTTCTTGTCCGAGCCATATCTCGAAGGGTTTTGAACTTACACTCACAATTGTTTTTTCAGCAGATATGGTAGGGATAGACGAAGTGTTATGATTTTGGTTCCACAAAGTCTGCCCATATTTGACAGAGTTATCTCCCTTGAAAAGCTAAAATTTGTCAAAATTTTCTTTTCCAGTCGAGATCTCGAAGAGTTTTGAACCGACACTCACAAGTTTTTGTTCGGCAGATGTTTTATGGATAGACGAAGTGTCATAATTTTGTTTCGGCAAAATCCTCCCATATTTGCCAGAGTTTTAACCCTTCAAAGATTAAAATTCATCAAAATTGTCTTGTAATTGTAATGATCAATGCAACTGTGAAGACTTTCAAGAATTTTAATGATGCCTTTGCCGTGTATTCCATTATGTGTGCCTAATAGAAGTCGCCCCCCCCCCCCCCCTTCCCACTTTCTCAGAGAATTATCGAAGACAAATGGTTCACATTTAGCATTCCTCAAACAAGTATGCCTGCGGGCATATGTTGAGTTTCACTAAAACTCTTGTTGGGTATTCTGATCTCAAATTTGCAATTTTCGAAACTGTCAGATAAACGGTTTGGCAGCCATCTTGGATCATTTTCCTGCCAAAAGCTCACATACTAAAGCAATGGGAAATTTTTAATGTCTTCTCGAGAACTACTGGGCCGATTTGAACTATATTTGGCAGGAAGCATCCTTATGGCATAGAGATTTTATTTTGTTCAAACGAAACCAATCGGCCAATTTAGCCAGTGGCCATCTTGGATTTCGTCTGATTTTTAGAAATGTCTTTAAAAATTTTGTTCTCCGAAACGGCATGGGGAATCGATTCAAAACTTATGAAACCTCATCTAGGCAAAGTGCTAAGCCAAGTTTGTTCGAGATGACTTGATTAACGGAATGGTTCGGCAGCCATCTTGGAAGACCTAGTTTTCCTGAAAATAACTTCTCCAGAACTGCTGAATGGATCAGGCCAAAATTTGGGAGATATGATTAGGAACTAAGGGCCATTAAAGTTTGTTCAAGGGAAGTTGCTCCATCAAAAAACATGGCCGCCGTGGGCCAATCAAAATGTAGCGTGTTTGGCGGACATATTGGATTTTTTTATTTGATGGATTTTGAGGCCAAAATTGGTTCAAATATGTTTTTGGGTATTCTGAGCTCAAATTTGCAATTTTCGAAACTGTCGGATAAGCTGTTTGGCAGCCATCTTGGATAATTTTCTCGTCAAAATCTCCCATGCTAAAGCAATGGGAAATTAAAAATATCTTCTTCTCGAGAACTACAGGGCCAATTTCAATTATATTTAGCATGAAGCATTCTTAAGGCATAGAGATTCAAGTTTGTTCAAATGAACCCGATCGGCCAATTTGGTCAGCGAGCATCTAGGACTTTGGACGATTTTTAGAAATGTCTTTAAAAATCTCGTCTAAAGCAATGAGAAATCTAAAATGTCTTCTCGAGAACTACCAGGAATTATATTTGGCAGGAAGCATCCTTAGGGCATAAGGATCCAAGTTTGTTCAAATTAACCTGATCGGCCAATTTGCCCAGCGCCCATTTTGGATTTCGGTCAATTTCAAATGTCTTTAAAAATCTTCTCCGAAACCACTTGGGGAATCTTCATCTAGGCCAAGAGGTAAGCCAAGTTTGTTCAAGAGGACTTGATTGACCAAATGGTTCAGCGACCATCTTGGATGACCTGGATTTCCCGAAAATGACTCCTCCAGAACTGCTGAAGGGATCATGCCAAAATTTGGGCCATTAAAATGTGTTCAAGGGAAGTTGATCCATCAAAAAAACATGGGCGTCGTGGGGCAATCAAAATGTGGTGTGTTTGGCGGCCATATTGTACTTGCAAAAATGTCCACAAACTCATTTAAAAGACTGCTAAACCACCCACCAACAATTTTGACACAAATTGATGGTGCTCCAGGTGAGCGACACCGACCCCTTGGGCCTCTTGTTATAATGAGCAGTGTATATCTGAACATTTAATGTCCAACATCAACCCCACCCCCACCCCAACCTCTACCTCCGCCTGACCTCAATAATAACTATTGTATAATAATAAAAATAATAATAATAATAATAATAATAATAATAATTATTATTATTATTATTATTATTATTATTATTATTATTGTTAGGCTTCCAAGAGCGAAGCTCTGGAAGACTAGAGTGATTGCTCCGTTTATTATTATTATTATTATTATTATTATTTTTATTATTCTTCCGCCAGCCATTTCCAGCAAGTAAATTGAACTAAAACTCTGAAACCGTCAAGCAAATTGAACCCAAACTCAGATATATGGTTGAGATCACCCCCTGAATCAAAATAGCTAAACAGAGCCTGATCGGCTCAGGGCATTGACGGCCATATTGATGACGTCATAAATGACAAAATAATCTTCTC
The DNA here is from genome assembly GCA_034401795.1 of Chaetoderma sp. LZ-2023a. Taxonomy (NCBI): domain Eukaryota; kingdom Metazoa; phylum Mollusca; class Caudofoveata; order Chaetodermatida; family Chaetodermatidae; genus Chaetoderma; species Chaetoderma sp. LZ-2023a. Next base: position 29,697,854 of record CM067365.1, on the reverse strand, counting down.
CTCTGGAACTTCTGAAACGATCTGGCTAAGATTTGGGTAATATAATTAGTCAATGGCGGCAAGTGAAATTTGTTCGCAAAAAGTTGATTGGTAAAACAGTATCGCCACCGTGGACCAATCAAATTCTAGCATTTGGGGGCCATTTTGAACTTTTTTATTTGATTGATTTGGATGGGGAAAATTGCTATACATATGTTAGTTGACCATCTGCATGGTGTGTTTTAAAATGAACGAGATCCATCTGTAAAGGGCGGAAATATTTAGATTTTAATTTTCCTCTTTATTATGTAGTAGAAGACAGTTTGCTATAGGCTCTAATAAAAATGATTAATGTGACATTTGATTTTCATTTTATGTCTCGTTACTATGGGGGTAATAAATGGCATTTGCTACTGTAAATGCTCTAGGCAAACAGATTAATATAATGGGGATTTAATTGCCATTTAATACCAGTTGACCATCTGCCCGATTAACCCATGAATGTATTAATGTCAATATAAAACTTGCACTTAATGTAGATGCTAAGGATAGCTGATGAATATTTTTCAAAACAATTTGACAGGAAATTGTTCCTGCCTATTAAACCTTCTACTGGTGAAATATTAGATTTTGTATTAACCCTTATAATGCAGAATGCTAACTTTTATTTCATTGATTTTGTACTAATTTTCCAGTATCCATTAAGAAATAGTGGAAAGGTAAATTGTCACACACACTACGTATATTTTTACTGCTGAATGGCCAATCATCTAGCTGAATTTTGTGACCAGTTTTGTGTCTGTATATAAACCTTCTCCAAATCCACCATTTCATATCTGGTCATCATGGTAAATAACTGGACTTGCTACTGTAAATGCTCTAGGCAAACAGATTAATGTGATAGGGATTTAATTGCCATTTAATACCAGTGGAGCATGGGGCCGATTAACCTGAATATTTTTCAAACAATTTGAGTGGAAGTTGCTCCTGCCTATTAACTCCTCTGCTGGTGACGGATTAGATTTGTGCTAACCCTTATACTGCAGGATGTGAACTCTTATTGCATTAATTGTGTACTCGTTTTCCAGTGTCTATTAAGCATATTGGAAAGATAAAATTGTCAGTCACTTCTTAACACTCTTACTGCTGAATGCACAATCCCTGATTTACCTGTCTACTGTTGAATGACCAATCATTTTGTTGATTTTTGTGGCCAGTTTTATGTCTGTATATAGGTCTTCTCCAAAGCCACCTAGGTGATAGATCCGAAAGACACGAAACATTATCTAGAGCAGTTCTCAAAACGGAATTTCATGAGAGAACTGGATTGAACATGAAGTACAAGAAAAGAGGGTCTAGTTAGAGTGCAGGTACTTTTGGAAGCCGTATATCTGTTCATGGATCTAGCTATTTTTATTATTCTTCCGCCAGCCATTTCCAGCAAGTAAATTGAACCAAAACTCCGAAACAAGCAAGCAAATTCGACCAAAACTCAGGATATTTCGTTGAGATTAATACCCGAAACAAAATAGCTAAACAGAGCCTGATTGGCTCAGGGGGTTGGCGGCCATCTTGATGACGTCATAAATCACAAAATAATCGTCTCCTCTGGAACTTCTGAAGTGATCTAGCTAAAATTTGGAGAATATAATCAGTCAATGGGGGCGAGTGAAAATTCTTCGCAAAAACTTGATTGGTGAAACAATACGGCCAGCCTGGACCAATCAAATTCGAGCATTTGGGAGCCATTTTGAACTTTTTTATTTGACAGAATTTGATGGCAAAAATTGCTACACCTATGTTCTTTAGCCATCTGCAGCGTGTGTGTGAAAATGAACGAGATCCATCGGTAAAGTGCAGAAATATTTAGATTTTAATTTTCCTCTTTATTATGTAGTAGAAGACAGTTTGCTCGAGGATATAATAAAAATGATTAATGTGACACTTAATCGTCATTTTATCTCTCGTAACTATGGGGTAATAAATGGCATTTGCTACTGTAATTGCTCTAGGAAAACAGATTAATATAATAGAGAGTTAATTGCCATTTAATACCAGTTGACCACCTGACCGATTTACCCTTGAATTTATTAATGCCAATATAAAACTTGCACTTAATGTAGATGGTAAGGATAGCTGCTGAATATTTTTCATAATTTGACAGGAAATTGTTCCTGCCTATTAAACCTTCTACTTGTGAAATAGTTTGATTTTGTACCATTGTTCCAGTGTCCATTAAGACATATTGGAAATGTAAATTGTCACACACTTCCTATAGTTTTTACTGCCGAATGGTCAATCCCTGATTAACCTATTTACTGTTGAATGGCTAATCATCTGGCTGAATTTTGTGACCAGTTTTGGGTCTGTATATAAACCTCCAAATCCACCATTTCATATCTGTTTATCGCATGGTAAATAACTGGATTTGCTACTGTAAATGTTCTAGGCAAACAGATTGATGTGATAGGGATTTAATTGCCATTTAATACCAGTCGACCATGGGGCTGATCAACCCATGAAGTTATGAATGTCAATATAAAACTTCCATCTATGGCAGATGCTAAGGGTACCAGCTGAATTCTTTTCAAAACAATTTGAGTGGAAGTTGCTCCTGCCTATTAACCCCTCTGCTGATGAAATATCAGATTTGTGTTAACCCTTATCCCGCAGAATGTGAACTCTTATTTCATTAATTGTGTACTAGTTTTCCAGTGTCTATTAAGCATATTGGAACCGCTGAAAGCTCAATCCCTGATTTACCTGTTTACTGCTGAATGGCCACTCAATTTGCCAACTTTTGTGGCCAGTGTTATGTCTCTATGTAGATCTTCTCCAAAGCCACATAGGCGATTGATCCGAAAGACACGAAACATTATATAGAGCAGTTCTCAAAACGGAATCTCACGAAAGAATTGGATTGAAGACGAAGTACAAGAAAAGAGGGTCTAGTTCGAGTGCAGGTTCATTTGGAAGCTGTATATCTGTTCATAGAACAGATCTAGTTCTTATTATTATTATTATTGTTGTTGTTGTTATTATTGTTATTATTATAATAATATAATGTAGTAGTTGTGGTTGTGGTACCGTATTATGCTCGTTCACATGTACATATGTGTATATGTTACCCCACATACTTGCAAAAGTCTGGGTGCAATAAATGAAATGAAATGATTTTTGTAGCCGCCATTATTTGGGATTCTATTGTTCTCGATGTCGCGCCAAGTTCAGTATAAAACCATTTCCATAACGCTAATGCTAGTCATTGTACTGTTGGCAACCCACCCACACACACACCCTTCCTATTGTAAACGTGAAATGTGCTAAGATAGATGTTTTTATAGCAATTTGATTGATAATTGTTGCTGCCGATAGCAGCAACAACTTTCCTAGCAAATTGTTTGCAAAATAATCACCAGAAAATGCAAGTTCTACTATCTAATAATATAAAAACTATTTGACTGAAAATCGTTGCTTCCAGCCAGATTGTTTTCAAAATAATCAGTATGACTATCAATGCAATAATACATTCTGACGATATTTCGAGCAATTCAATTGATAGTTTTTGCTGACTAAATCAGCAACAACATTATCAAATTATTCCCACAATAATCATTGACAGGTTGACAATGTGGTTAGCTAACATGTACATACAATTCGGTAGACCTGTGTCGTATACGTTGGGTGTGGAATATGTTAAAAACTGCTCAGTCAGTAGGTAAGCATGTCACTGCATGACAACTCGCGTATGTGCTTTGATGACCTACTCATCTATTCAAATATATTTCATGGCGGATCTCTATTTACGTTTATGATGTCGGCCTATCTCATTGTACAAACATGTATTAACTAACAATATTGGCAGCTCGACACTAATTATTCTGAGAAGAATTTGATAACATTGTTGCTGCCTTAGTCAGCAATGACTCAATCGAATTACTAGAAATATCTTCAGAATGTGTTACTACATTGAAAATCTTGCTGATTATTTTTGAGAACAATTTTGTTGAAAGTTGTTCCAGAAACGATTTTCAGTCAACTCGTTTTCAAAACCTATTTTCTGCTGATTATTTCACAAATAATTTGAAGGAAAGTTGTGGCTGCTATCGCAAGCAACAATTATCAGTCAACTTGTTATCAAAAATCTCTAGGCTAGCACGTTTCACATCTACCATAGAAAATACACAATTAGAATCGAACTACTTTGCGCTTACTACATGCTATCAAGGTAGATCCGCGCACCTTGGATGCCAACAGTACAATGACTAGCATTAGTGTTACAGGAATGGTTTTATACCGAGCATTGGGCAGAACCGGGAACAATAGAATCCCAAATAATGGCACATGCAAATATTAAAGTAAATTGGTAGCTCAGAAGACGACGATCGTCACTGAATTTTTCTAAATACTTTCTAATCTTAATGCTTCAGGATAACTTTAACAGGTACATATATAAGATTAGTAGAATTGGGAACCAAACCCTACGAGACGACCCACCAGCAATGGACCTTTCCAGTTTACCCATCTATCCTATGACCCCATAATCAACTACGTGAGGCCAAAATAAACTAGGATGCATTTAATACATATCAAATTTCATGATCATACATACAAAAGTGTTACAATTAGTTATAGTAATAAATAATATGCATGCAGATTTCTATGACAAAAGTGCAAGAATTAAACACCATGGTCAGGTCAGCGAGCATTTTGATATTCTGCAAGGCATGAGACAAGGAGGGGTCGCGAGTGCCTACGACTACAAAGTATACATCAATGATCTCCTGCTAAATCTCGGTCAAATGAATTCAGGCCTGAAAATCGGCACTATCGACGTAGACAGAGTTGCTTGCGCAGATGACCTCGTGCTCCTTACTGACCGCCTAAATGACATGCTGCTCAACTTGTCAGCAGTAGAGCTATGCCAACAGGGAACGATATAATCTCCATCCAACCAAAACAATAGTATAAGTAGCAAATTCACACATCCCTAATGATACATGGAACGAAAGGAAATGCTGTAGGATTAATCAAGTCCCAGTGACAGTCTGTGAAGAATTCACCCATCTTGGCATAACTAGGAATGTCAATAGCTCAGCTAAAGTCTCATCCTTCATACTGACAGAATTAGGAAAGGTCGTCGCACGCTATACATGCTGATGGGAGCCGGTCTTCATGGGCTAAACGGTCTACCACCTCCTGCTGCATACAAACTATATACAACATATATCCTACCGTGTTATATGCATGGCCTAGAATCAACCTGGATCAACCAAAAAGAACTAGAACTCTTCCACAGAACTACACTGAAACATATACAGCATCTTCCCAAGGCATGTGCTACCTCAGCTGTGTACCATCTTCTTGGAGCGAGACCCTTCGAAGCAGAACTTGATGCCCATTGACTATCTTTATTCGCTGCTATAGCACGTCAAAAGGACTCTAGAATTGCCAAATTAGCATACAGACACCTCATCGTCAATCGCCCAACTGACAAAAGCTGGTTCTCCATGATCGCAACATTATTCTACAAATACAATCTCGGTAACCCTCTGCAATTCATAGAGAACCCTGTAGATAAGAGCTCATGGAATTCGAGAATACGTTCCAATGTCAACTATGTATGGACAATTCAGTTGCAAGAAGAAGTCCACACAAAGAGCACACTAAAACACCTTAGTATCGATAGCTGTTGGATTGGGAGAGCTCAGCATTTGGACCACATCCACCAATACTCGCGATGTCCAGCATGCTGTCATCAAAGCGAAGGTTCTCACTGGAAGCTACACTCTTCAAGGTGCGAGAAGCAAATTTACTGGTGGACGGGAGTCTGACCTATGCCCAATCTGTCACAAAGAACCAGAAGATGTAGCACACTTCCTATTCCGATGCACCAATGCTCACTCCAGCGCAGTCTGTTAACGGAAGCTTATAGAAAGCCTAGTATCTATCAATATCAATGATGATACACTGCTCAGTCTAACGCTGGACCCAGACAAATGTTCACTGCTGTCTAATGCTGCCAAGCCTTTACTACTAGAAACCATCGAATCTGCATCTCGCTGGCTCTGCTATAGAGTACATCACTTCAGAGCTAGAGACCTTAATTATCTACATAAATTCGGCAAGCAGAAATCTAAACACGGAACCGCCACATCCCAAACTATGCAGTCGAGACAAGTAACTCCAGGCGAAATGTACATTCATGACAGTGTATATAGTTTCCTGTTGATTCTTGAAGTTAGTGCATGGATTAATCAGCGTGTTGAACTTTGTACAAAGCCTTCATATAACTACTAACTCGGTGACGGTGCGGCTAACTCATTTAGCATTACCCTGATGAAAAGGGGGACTACAACACAGTAACAGCATGCATCAATTAGTAATGGAAATGAAGAAACATGCAGCCACAGGAAAGAAAATATTATAACATTAACATTTTTTCAGTGAACAAAGTTTAACAGAGTTTAAACTTTTTAGCTAGGAATGAAATTGTCAATGAGATATCACCATATTAGGCCATCCTTAAAATATTGTTGGTTTGCGGTAATGATGTTAAATCCACAATTTGGGGAGTAGGAATGATTCGGTGGGCCATCATTCTTTTGGTCTGGCGGGATTTATGGCCCGGAGAAACATTTTCTGTGATATTCAGTCGACCATGAAAAGTAAGTCAGCATGACCTACTTTTCATACTGTGCACACCTTCTCCCTAAGATGCATCTACATATCAAGTTTGGTGACCATAGGTGAAAGTTTTGAAACTATGGCCCGGACAAACATTTTCTGTGATATTCAGTTGACCATGAAAAGTATGTCAGTATGACCTACTTTTGATGTTCCGCAACCTTTTCCATAAGATGTATCCACATACCAAGTTCGGTGACCATATGTGAAAAAGTCTTGAAACTATAGCCCGGAGAAACATTTTGTAATATTCAATCGACCATGAAAAGTAGGTCAGCATGACATACATTTGACCTGCATTTCATACTCCGCACACCTTCTCACTAAGATGCATCCACATACCAAGTTTGGTGACCATATGTGCAAAAGTCTTGAAACTATGACATGGACAAACATTTTCTGTGATATTCAGTCGACCATGAAAAGTAGGTCAGCATGACATACTTTAGACCTACTCTTAATACTCTGCACAGCTCCTCCTAAGATGCATCCACATACCAAGTTTGGTGACCATATGTGAAAAAGTCTTGAAACTATGTCCCGGACAAACTTATATATGGCAAATGGACGGACGGACGGACGGATGAACAGACGGACAATATATGTTTTTTCGGGAGAATAAAAATTGTTTCGTTTCCTGTAAATCTCTGGTGAAATTTTACCTTTTTTTTTCACCCAGCCGGGAATAGAAAAAAATTTCTACCCAGCATAAATGCTATAGCATCCATACATTTGTCAAGCTACAAAGCACAATGTTTTAAAGCAATTTGTATGCACTGTACATCCCTTTTGCTAATTGTGACATGACAAACATGACAAATTTGACAACTGCAATCATATTTAATGGACATCTAGTTAAATATCTGAAAAACATGTATTTATGACCTTTTCAAAATAAATTAATTGGAATAAAAAAATCTCCTCCCTCCCTCCCTCCCTACTGGTCTTTTTCCCCACTCGGTTTGCAGGAAACATAATTTTTTTATGGATGGACAGATGTGTAGGATGATGTCATAATCAATGATGTCATAATCAACTATGTGATGTGTAGGATGATGTCATAATCAATGACATGAATGACATAGATAAGTACATCACAAACGCATAATTGATGACAGACTAGGCATTGTTGTACTAATTGTATGTCTTTACTATTTATTATGATGTTGAATATTTTGAAAGTAATTTGACTGGGCATTGTTGCTGCCATAGTCAGGAACAGCAGCCAGGTAAATTATTTTCAAAATATTCAACAGCTTATGTGTAGTTTTCTGGAAAATGATAGTTATGGAGTACAGGGATCAATCGATCGATCCCAAAATGAGCGAGGTGTGGGTGGAGCTTAGCTAGAGATGGGTGGGGCATAGCTAAAATTGGAACGGTCTATTCACACTACAAGTGTTCATTATAGGCCAGTTCGAATGATTGTTGTGAATATATCAATGATAGCATAGTAGTTTTCATGTTATCACACTAATATAATTTTACAACATTGACCTCTGTGACCCTTAAAAGGTCAAGGTCCCAATACATTAGACTTGAAGTTAATGTGGTGCATATTTGGCAATACAGTACCCTAAATATAGTAACTTGTACATTCATGTTTTTGATAAAATGTTCCACACATTTGAAAACCTAGACTCCTTAACTCTAATGAGTAGTACATGTTGGTGACAGTTAGGAAATGTGAATGTCTGTGAGTTATGAGTGGCGCCAGTATGGAGTAGCACACAGCAAGTTCGCATACACAGACACATACGTATGTGTGTGTGCGTGCGTGCGTGCGTGCGTGCGTGAATGTGGCGTGTGCACCTGTGAGGACAGGTGTGTGTGTGCCCATGTGCCTGCGTGTGTGTGTGTTAATGTGGGGTGTGCACATGTGAGGACAGGTGTGTGTGTGTGTGTTGTGTGTGTGTGTGTGTGTGTGTGTGTGCGTGTGTGCGTGTGTGTGCCTGCAGGTTGTGCATGCGTGCGTGCGTGTGCGTGTGTGTGTGCGTGCGTGTGAGCACACAGTAATTACATATAACACTTAAATAAGACAAACACAGTCATTAGTTCTTGCACGTGACACAGAGATCTTGTATTTCTGATATTATTCACTTTGTATTTCAGACTTATAACTTATACAGAAGAAATATTCACTGTATGACACCCTTCCTTCACTCAAAACACACCAAGGGAGCTAAGCCATTACTACGTAAAACATCAACAATGGGTGAAAAGCTGACTACTTTTCAAAAACTCACCAATTATATATATCTCGCCCTACCAGGCCGGCCATATAATTGCTAAGTTTTCAAAAAAAAGTTCAATCAGCTTATTTCACAATGAGCTATCTCCCAATGAGTACTTTGAATGAAAGACGGGTATTTATATAATACATAATACAGATAAGAACAATCATTTACACGACACAAATCTTCAGACACGATCAATCTCTACGAGGTTTACAGGTAGGAATTAATGAGGAAATGTGAAACATCTGTCACTACGGTATCTTATGTGCTGGTCAAATATATATATATATATATATATATATATATGCATATAGTACAAGTCATAAATAAGCTAAATGTTTTCAAACAAAACCCAGAAACTGGTGGGTTAGTAAGAAATGTTGTGTTAAATATTTTGAAAATAATGTCTTCCAATTCAATTATATTCAAAATATTTAACAGTACATTTTATTTTGTTTTGGAAACATATTAAGTTAATTCTGAGCTGTACTGTAGGTTGAAATGTAGGAGAATTTAACTTTTTAATTTTATTAATAACATTATTTATTTAATTATTTAATTGTTGTTGTTGTTTCATTGGGTCACGGAATACTAGGTGAATTCTCTTCAAAACATTCTTAGTATTGTTGTAGAATCGGTAGAACGCTTATTTCGTATATAACTAAACATTCTTACACGAGAATAGAATCCGTTCTACGATATGTTACTGATTTGAAGATGACCGCTTTAGATGGGTTCTGCTTGAAGAAACGTCATTGCTTTAGTATTATATTCACTGGTAATAATACTATATGACAATTTGATTACAATATAATACAATACAATATGAGTCACTACGATTTTAGGTGTGATTTGGGAGCGGTAGATCTACACAACTTTCACAAGCAATAAACGGATCGATTCCTAGCTATGCGCTGCCCATTTCTAGCTTTGCCCCGCCCATTTCTAGCTTTGCCCCGCCCACCTTTTTATTTGCGTTGCAATCCATTTGAAACTTGAATTCCCAGAATCTAAATTTCAAAGTAACTATACACAGCGACATGTAAGTTAAAGCTCCCAGTCACAATAGTTTTCACAATATTTAACAGAATGTTTTAGTAGTATATTATGAATTCATCAATGACATATAATTTGTACACCTGCGTGACAGAGTTTTTTATTCTCGTGACTGAGCTTTCATTCTGTTTGTGACATCAGCTACCATGTGATGTAATTGATTATGACATCACATACTTGTGTGACAGATGAGAATCATGTGACGTGTATTAATGCTTTTTCAACGCGTGGCGTGGGCTTGGAATGAGTGATAACAGCTACTATATGCAGCTAATTAAGCGATTATAATTTTCCCACTTAATATAATATAGCTACTTCGCATTGTTTCTGGGCTCCTTATAGTGGCTATTTATTTGAAACAGGGGTTGATCAAGAGTAGATGGGTGGGGGTACTTATGGTCAAAACCTTTTCCAAACACATTTTATATAGGTGCATCTTCAATCGGAGGGATATCCAAACACACAATAAAATTAATTAATAACTGTTATCAGTTTCAAAGACAATTACATGTAATAACGATGTTATTTATCATTCAGAACGCAGGAAATTAGTTTTTCTTGGGAGGACCCTGGAACACCCCTCGCCCCCACCCCATTCCATCCTCTAAAATGAAAATCTAGATCCACACATTATTTGCAGAAAATATTTTAGAAAACTTGCGACTGGAATGACTGGCTTGGTAACCAAGACAGTCATTCCAGTGGCAATATTTACAAAACATTATCTTGGCCTGGAAATGTGCCAATGGACATTTCTCACGCCGACTGTATAAGCCATTTTTGTTTGACTTCAAAGCCTAAGAAAGGCCTAATACACAATAATATTTAACAACATTAAAATTTAATACAATGAATACAATTTCTGATATATGAGAATAAGAGGGCAAATGATTTCAGCCAAGCGCAATAAGATACTTAGAATTTGATCATCAAAACAACATTTAAACTATAAATGCATAACAATTGTTTAAATAACAGCCACAATAATTGTTAATAGACCTTTCCCGGTTTAGCCATGCCCCGCCCACCTCTAGCTTAGCTCCACCCACACCTCGCTCGAGTTGGGATCGACCGATCTCTGAACTCCCTGCCTATCAATTTCCAGAAAACTATACAGGTAAGCTAGTATTTTGGAACTAATTTGACCGGGAGCTCTTGCTGCCTATGGCAGCAACAGCGTCCAGGCGAATTAGTTTCAAAATAGTCAACAGCATGTTTATTAAATAGTAGAGACAAACAATTTGTACAATGTGTCGAACTATTAAGAGTTAGACGGGCCAAATAGAATCATTTATGATGTAATGATTATGACGTCATTCTACACACCGCTTAGCTGATTATGACGTAATATGACATCAGATGAGAGATGCATGGATATTCTGGACAGGTGAATTAACAGCCATGACAATTGTTAATTAATAGCCTAAAACACCTGCTTTAATTAATTTCAAATTACGAATTAAAACAAGTTAAATTGATACGTTTTAACTTTGCTAGCGGACGAACATCTAAAGTTTAATTTTGAGTACGATCAAAATGATAAATGGGCAAATCATTATTTAATCAATATTCTAGATTAACTCATATAGTTTGAAGTTTTTCACTGACAATTAAATGTAAGTTTAAATTTCTCGAATCAGAAGTAACTAAACATATCATGAACGGAATAGAATGTAAAGATGAGAAATTTAATAAAATAATTGACTGTAGCTAGCATTATAATATATTTTCCTTGATATATAAATATTTCATGTAATTTGTTTGATATAATTTTCATCAACAAATAAGCCTTAACTGTCACAGACCAATAATAATTGTCCTAACAATAACAATAACAATTGCCGTTATACTCTGCTTTTTAACAATGACAACTAAATCATTTATTTGAAAGCCAGTCAACAGCGATATAATTTAATAATTTAATATAAGGATTAAAATATAACAGAGAACAATAATCTTTTTATCACAATTCACGGAATAAAATCAATTAACAGTTTAAAGAATTTATGTCAGTATTTTAATTAAGATAGATTAATTAGAACACTGCCACTATCGCCATAAATTAACCCTTCAAAATTTTAAATTCCAGTGTCTCAATTTCAAGACCACTATACCGAAGATATTCGACATAATTTTCCATATAGGAGAAGACCGTGTCCTTTCTGGACTGTGTAGGGTAGTCCCTTTGAAGGGACTTTCAAGTAGTCCCTTTCCCTGTGAAGGGGTAATAGACATCAGCATTAAAACTATTTTTTCTGATATAAACAGGGACTTTAACCATTTCCATGCCTCAAAGACACAGAATTAAACAGACTCTGATGGCAATGTAAAGATGAATTTCTAGCTAAGCCCCGCCCATTTCTAGCAAAGCGCCCGCCTATCTTTTATGCATGTTCGAATCAATTTATATTCTTTGAATCCTGAAATCCCAAAATTCCAATTTCAAAGTAACTATACAAGCTGTGGAATATTTTGAAACTAATTTGACTGGGTGCTGTTGCTGTTTATGGCAGCATCGCCCAGTCAAATTACTTTCAAAATATTGAACAGAATATTTATTAAATTGTAAATCCATCAGACACACATTCCAATTTGTACACTTGACAAGACTTTCAATCATCATGACAGAGCTATGTATTGTGACGTCAGCCTACATGTAATGTAATTGCGTATGTCGTCATATAGTTGAGTGACAGGTTGTATCCCTCCATTAGTTGTTTTAGTCAATACACCAGGATAAGACCTGATAATATGGAATGATAAATAAACAACCAAACACAGCCCATATAAGAGATGTGCCACAATCTCATTGGTCAATGAAAATAATTAGCCAATCAGATATGGAGATCTCTTCCTGAGAGAACATGAGACAAATACTACCATAATTTCTGACAACTTTAAATTAGATACAGAAATTATACGTCTACTTATTTTATTTAAGTGCTTATTTTCCCCCAATGACTCCGAATCTTTTTCTTTGAATGATTAAATCTGTTTAGAAAATCTACACAACATGAAAAAAGCTTTATAAATTGATCAGCAAGTTAGGTTCCAGTTTGCCGCAAAGAAGTTTAAACCTGCGTTTTTGCTAATGGTTTCTGCTCTATTAATAGAAATAAGATGTATTGCTTGTTGTTGTACCTTGCAAGAATTTGTCGGCTATGTAGTTTATTTTTTTTAATTTATGACTGGAATGACTGACTAACCGAGTCAATCATTCGATTGGTTGATTTTGAAACATAGTCTTTATTTGGTCTTCATTTTTAGGGAAAATTTAAATTTTCTGAATTAAATTTGACAATTAAATGGTTACTAGCATAATGCCATACAGTAGAAACAATGATGTTTTTCGGGTGATATGTAAATGTAAGCCATTTAACCCCTTAGTCCGCGAATGTGTTCAAGAAAATTTCAATTTTCTCAAAGAAAATGTCCAATTACAGACCAAGAGAAGACTATTTTTGAAAATTTACCACTGGAAGGGCTGGCTCGGTTATCGAGCCAGTCATTCCAGGGGTAAATTTTCAAAAATAGTCTTCTCTAGCTTTTTTTTCAGGCCAAGAAGACTTTTTTTAAACATTTAATAGGCTAAGATAAGTCCTCAAAAATAGTCGTCTCTTGGTCTTCATTTTCTAGACAAACTTTTTCATGTAAATGTCCATCTTTAGGCCAAGAGATTATTTTTTTAATTTACCACCGGAATGAAGCCGTTTTTGGCCCGGCTTATGTGTTAAATAGTTAAGCAGACAAAACAATTTCTTATGATTTAAAAAATCTTATGCTGAAGATGCTGTAACAATCTACTCTAAATAACAAACATTGCTGAAGTACAGAATATATTCAAATATCATAATTACCTGGCAGAGAAAGTAGCAAAGTTTTTATAATGTAAAACATTTTAAGCTAAAAAGGATATGTAAATGCATACGATGGTAATTATCATTATTATTAACCCTTTAACCCTCATATTAGCCAAAACGGCTTCTGCAGAAGTCTTGAGAAATGTCCGTTTGCAGACCAAGAGAAGACTATTTTTTAAGATCTACCACTGGAATGAATGTCTCGATAACCGAGCCAGTCATTCCAGCGGTAAATTTGTCAAAAATAGTCTTCTATTGGTCTGGAAATGGACATTTACTAAAAAATTTAAATTTTCTTGAACAAATTCGTGAGTTAAAGGGTTAAAATGCTAAGATAAAGCTATTATAATCTGTCAAGAGACATGAACATGAACACGGCATGAGGTTATTTAACAATTTAACCATCAAATTTGTTCCAAGAAAATTAAAATTTTCTCATAGAAAATGTCCATTTGCAGATGAAGAGGACTATTTTTTTGGAAATTCACCACTGAAATTCAGTGGTAAATTTCCAAAAAATCATCTTTTCCTGATCTGAAAACGGACATTTCCTAAAACCACCGCAGGGGCTGGTTTGGTCATAACAGGGTTAAAATAATGTTTTGTTTTTGTTTAACATTTGTTCAATCGCATAAGCATAAGAATTATTTGAAAAAATAGATTTTAATTTTGAAATTTAAAAATCAAAACTGAATTAGAGACACTGTAATGATAATAATAGATTGCACCATTGTCCTCGAGTCTAGGTATAAAGTATATGCTCATGCTGATGTCAAAAATTTTCAAATTATATTAAAAGATGAACCGGTCTACAGCAACATTGCCCACAAAAATCATTTTAAAATGTACACCAGTTTTTTTGCTATCGACGCAGTAAAAGATATATCGACATCAGTCAGTGTAGTAAAGGTTAACCCTTTAATGGTTATACTGGACAAAACTGGCCTCTGCTATGGTCGTGTGGAATATCCATTTACAGGCCAAGAGAATACAATTTTTGAAAATTTACTACTGGAATGACTTGGTCGATAACCGAGCCAGTCATTCAAGTGATAAATTTTCAAAAATGTTATTCTCTTGGCCTGTAAATGGACATTGAATAAGAAAATAATTAAATTTTCTTAACTAAATTTGACCAGTAAAGGGTTAACATTCAAGCTGGCCAAAACGGTTTCTGCAGTGATCTCGGGAAATCTCCATTTGCAGACCAGAAGACTATTTTTTTTAATTTAATCAGACCACTATCAGACCGTGAGAGGTAAAAGGTTAATACAAGAACACTTCAGGGGGTGATTATTGCAGGACATATCAAATGAAAACACCTTTTTAACCATTTAATTAATGGCCAAGCCGGCCAAAAGCGGCCTCTACAGGTCTTGAAGAATGGCTATTTGCAGGCCAAAATAACTTGTTTTTGAAAATTTAGGACTATATAATACGATAACCAAGCCAGTCATTCGAGTTGTAAATTTTCTAAAATAGTCTTCCCTTGGTCTGCACATTGAGTCACCAAATAAAAGTGTCAAATTTTTCTTAAGCAATCAATTTTCACGATTAAGTTATGATTGTGATGTCAACCTACATGTGAATTGATTGATTATGACATCATACACATGAGTGACAGATCAGATTCATCCATTGACTTCAGATGCTCCGGCAAATTGACCATTAATCCTTTAATGATCAAATTTGGTCAAGAAATTAAAGTATTTGGCTTTTGAATGTCCATTTACAGGCCAAGAGAATAAAATTTTGAAAATTTATCACTGGAATGACTGGCTTGGTTATCGAGCAAGTCATTCCAGTGGTAAAATTAAAAAAAAAATTTTCTCTTGGCCTGTAAATGGACACTCCACAAAACAATAACAGCGACCATTAAAGGGTTAAATGGCTTAAAAATCATCATCATTTGTTACTAAATGGAAATTCATATACCTGTTTGAAACCATGACTCGTCTTTAGTCAATACTTACCAGCACTCTGTAATGCACAGTCTCAGACACATTTGAGGGAAAATTCTAGTAATAATAATACTGTATATACAACTTAAACCATTATGTAGAACATATACAAACATAAACATAGTAAATAATAAACAATAATAACTCGAAAGAGAAATTTAAAGATATGGTAATATTTCATAAAATCGCACTAAAAGTTTAAGCAAATAACCATAACAACACAGGTACAGGTATAAACAACAATTACAGGTGTAAACAACAATGACAGGTGTAAAATTAAGTGTAGAAATAACAGTGTAGATAGGAATGACTTCATGTATCAGTTATTTAGTGTAATATGTTAACCCTTTAACCCTCAAATTTACTCAAGAAAATTTCAATTTTCTCATAGAAAATGTCCATTTGCAGACCAAGAGATGTATTTTTGAAAATTTACAACTGAAATGACTGGTACATAAAAAAATATTCTTCTTGTGGTCTATAAATGGACATTTCACAAGCCCACTGCAGAAGCCGTTTTTGGCTGATATGAGTGTTAAGGGGTTAATATTCTGCAAAGTTGTTCATACTTGTGTATTATTAGCACTTTTTGTAAATTATTATTGTTATTATTATTACTATTATTATTATGTTAAATTATAATTGTTACATGATAAAATATGTTAAAATTTTTCCCGGAGATTATGGTCAAAATTAATTCAAGAATTTTGCAGCCCCTATACTTAAAGCTATGCCCCGCCCATTTCTAGCTAAACCGGTTTTTGCGCATGTTGGAAACTTTGAAACATTGAATTCCTGTGGAATATTTTGAAACTAATTTGACTGAGGGTTCAAAATATTCAACAGTACATTTTATTTTGTTTTGGCAACAACATTTTGATTTATTTCTGGGCTGTACTGTATATGTATATAATTAGGGATTGAAGTAAACTACTGGACAGCAGCTATGCATCGTCAAAATGGTCGCAGAATTGTGCTAGTCTCCAAGTAATGGGACGGTCAAATTGTACGTACTCACATATAAACATTGATTTGCTCAACCCTTTCTTGACAAAGGCGGCCAGAACCGGCATCTGCAGTGGTCTTGAGGCATCTCCATTTACAGGCCAAGTGAAGAATATTTTTGAAAATTCCAGTGGTGAATTTTCAAAAATATTTTTCTCTTGGGCTGCAAAATGGACATTTAATAAGGAAACATTTGGGGTTTTTTGACAAAATTTTGTCATTAAAGGGTGAATTAATTAATTAAGTAATTAATAAATTAAACTACAGGATCACATAATGATGATAAAATGTTTCAGAAAATACTCTGTACTAAAGTTCTAATCAAATGTATAAGGGATTAAAATAATGCGTAAAATTTCAATTAAAAATATCTTAAAATTAAAGCGGAATATTTTTAATTTGTATTCCATCGATCAAGCAGTATACTATGATTTCACTCTTTGTCCAATGGTGCCAAGGGGGGATAACTTATATAAGGGAGTCTTAATGATTCATTGTATAAGGGAGATAACTCGTATAATAGTCAGCCAATGTAAGGGAAAATGTATTTTTGAATACATCCCACTTATATGACTGTTTCATTATCTAACCAAATCAGTGGAAAGTTTTCAAATATCAAATTTTCGGTTACCAAGCGTTATCTCACTTGGGAATGTGATGACAAATTTATACTACAACTTGAACTATATGTATAATAAGGCTTGTAGCAGTAAAGCAGGAGCAGCATTTACAACGGAATCCATCCAAAACAGGAATGGTAACTAAGTGACACCTAGTTCTGAGTAGAAATCATTATTACATCGGTGGGGTTCTTTACAGTTTACAACCATAACAAGCCAAGGGAAGATAACTCATTTTCTAATATTAATCAGTACGAATAAAGCTTTTGATCCAATTAGAGATTTCCCATAGCTTTAGGACCTACACCTTCCTGACTAATAATGAGCAGTAAAATTGAGGAATCCAGTGTTAGCTATGCCCCGCCCATGTCTAGCTAACCTCTACCCACACTGGGATTGATCGATCCTTGCACCCCCGATTATCAATTTCCAGAAAACTATACAGGCAAGCTGTGAACATTTTGAAACTAATTTGTCAAATTGGTTTCAAAATATTCAACATCATATTTACTAAATAGTAAAGCAATTCGTACAACAACGCTTAATCAGTCATCAATTAAGCGTTCGTGAAGAACTTAAATCGTCATTCATGACATCATTGATTCTGACGTCTTCCCACACGTCACATAATTTATTATGATATCACATTATGGATGGATAACCTTGACAGGTCCATTGTAACTATTAGTTGCATTGCATCGGGTGTAGTATTGATATGTATTGTCAGACAACCAAGGGAGGTAACTCTAATTTATCGCCAAAATAAAATCACATACCCTTTCATATGGTAGATTGCGTTAATCTTCAGCACACACATTTCCAAAATTTGCACCAATCTTTCCTTTACTGACCTAATTAAGTCACTGCATGCTTGAACTTTAACCTCTATATATGTACTCACATACACACAGGTACGAGCACACATGTACACAACTGTGTATTGTTCGTTAACCCCGCTTTCGTCAACAGCGCCTCAAAGCGTTCATTATACCACTTGATATATCAATTAAACATTTTGATGTTCAAGATTTTTCAAGATATTTGAATTTTAGAAGACTATTTTTTATAAATTTACAACTTAATTTTATTTTCGCCAGTTTGACTATTAAAGGGGTAATGGTAAAGAGAGGAGTATTTTTGAAAATTTACCACTAGAACGACTAGCCAGTCATTCTAGTGGTGAATATTCAAAAATACACTTCTCTAGGCCTTTCAAATAGCCATGTCTAAAGACCACTGCAAAGTAGTTTTTTGGTCAGTTTGACCATTAAAGGGTTAAGTTGCCACAAGTGTGGTTAAAGGAGGAAATTATATCACTGTTGATTATCCGAAATTCTACTCTCATCCAGTAGAGATTAATATGTTAGCATGAGTTATCTCCACTTCGCAAATGATATGAATAATAACTAGGATTGACTAATAACTAGCGTAGAATTATTTAATATTCAGCAAAACGCATTCACATTGAATACAGTAACAACTATTAACAATATCATATATATGCTATTTTGAGATTTCAATAACAACGTAAAGTTTGTCCAAGTCAGTCAAGTACCATAACATAAAGGTTTATTATGGAAACAATAATAAATAATTCATACATCGTGGCTGTTCCGGCATAAACAACAACAATCTGTCATATTTGGATGTGTCAATATACGGGCGTCATAGTGACTAGAATTACGTAGCAGAGGTCTCATAGCCTCTTTTCGGGGATCATTGCAGTCTCAGGACATTTCATTACTGTGGTAACGCTTTGAGTATTGCGTGTACCTCTTCAGCCACAGCAGCCAATACAAATTCAAATTGCTCCTGTAAAATAGGATTAGATCATATTTAGTTTAGAGAGCGTGTAAATTCGTGGACAGAAGCGAGATTTATAGCGATTTTATAACATCTAATATTCTATTTAAAGCGATGCTAATCTCATCTCAAATGTTGTATTGCACCGATAAAATATGGTTTATAGATTCCATATCATTCATATCCTGTCACATTCCCTGATCTGTATCGCAATTATGTGTTTTGTAATATCGAGTAAACATTGAACAGTGATCGACACCATTTTGTCTCCTCAAGCTATTGTGTGTGATGTCATGTAATCTCCAATGCATCACGTTCTTTATTATGTAATGCTCATCCCATTGAATATTTTGAAACCAATTTGACCGGAAGTTGTTGCTGCCTATGGCGCCACAAGATGGTGGTCCCCTAAAACAAATAATGAGTTGTAATGTAAAATGGTGTATTTTTCCTCACCTTAGTTTTCGCCATACTCATTCTCTGATCACGGATATGCTCCAGAGTGGCAGCGATGTCAATTTCTTTAGCGCCTGAAAGGGAGAAAATTATTGGTCATCATTTATGAGATCATTAAAAAAAATAATTGAACAATTTTTATTTAGTTTGACCCTTTAATGGCCAGATTTGGTAAAAAATCTAAATATTTGCTTAATTAATGTCCGTTTGCAGGCCAAGAGAGGACTATTTTTGAAGATTTACCACTGCAATAACTGGCTCGGTTATTGAGCCAGGCATTCCAGTGGTAAATTTTCAAAAATAATCTCTTATCCCGCTAATAGACATTCCTCAAGGCCACTGCAGAGGACCGGTTTTGGCCAGGGTGACCATTAAAGGGTTAAGACTCAAACAGGGCAAAAATGACTTTTACACTGATTTTAAGAAATGCCTATTTGCAGAGCATGAATAATACTTTTGAAAATTTATCACTTGAATGACTGGCTCGTTTATCGAGCCAGTCATTCAAGTGATAAATTTTCAAAATTCTATTTGCAAATGGACATTTTCTAAGAGAAAATTTAAATTTTCATAAACAAATTTGAGGGTTACAGGGTTTAAAATAACTCTGTCTAGCTTCTAACATAGACTGCTTAATAATGTGCACTAAATTTCCTGTTTCTCAGTGTGGCTTACCTTTAGCCAGTCTGTTGAGAACCATGTCAATAAGGGTGTAAGTTCCAGATCGACCACACCCATCACTGAAAAGAGGAGTAATAATGTAACATAATTAATATTTGTACAGCTAAACTAATGATCAGCTTGCGCAATAACATCCCTTAGTGGTCAAATTTGGTCAAATCTAAATATTTGCTTATTGAATGCCCATTTCCAGGTCGAAGAGAGGACTATTTTTTAAAATTCACCACTGGAATGGCTATCTAATTCTTGGTTTCCCCCCCACCCCCCAATCGAGTACAGTACAGCTCAGAAATAAGCTAACAGTCATTCCAAAACAAACACACAAACATGCGATCACAATTTTGAACACAATGTAAGAAACGCTCTGTTGAATATTTTGACCATAATTGGCTTGGAAGGCATTGCTGCTTAGGTAGTAATGTCTTCCAATTCAATTATGTTCAACATATTCAACAGTACATTTTATTATCCCCACGTTTTAAAAAGTCGGGGATATTGTAATCGCCTCCGTACATCTGTCCATCCGCCCTCACGCTATCTCCTCTGAAATCGTTAGACAGAACTCAACTAAATTTGATATCCGAGTTACCCATATGATTGCGGAGTGCATGAGGCCATTTAGATTTGGCTCTGCCCCCCCACCCCCCAAAAAAACCCGGTCAAAAGGTCAAATTTAAACCTGCGGAAATTTATTGTAACACATTTCTTCAGAAACTGTTGGACAGAATTCAACCAAATTTTGTCTATAGATTACCCATATAAATGTGGAGTACATGAGCACATTTATATTTGGCCCACCTCCAGGGTGGGCGAGAGGTGGGGGTCAAAAGGTAAAAAAATTGATTGTAATGCCAGTCCTCTGACACTGTTGGATGGAATTCAAACACATTTTTGTATGTCAGTTACCCATATCAATGTGGAGTATAGGACCACATTTACATTTGCCCCCCCCCCCCCCGGGGGTTGTGGATGGGGTCAAAAGGTCATGAAATTGATTGTAATGCAAGTCCTCTGAAATCGTTAGACAGTCCTCAACCAAATTTGATACCCGAGTTACTCCTATGATTGTGGAGTCCAAGAGGCAATTTAGATTTGGCTCAGCCCCTAGGGGGCGGGAGATGGGTCAAAAGGTCAAATTTTAACCTGCAGAAATTGATTGCAATGCATCTCTTCTGAAACCATTGGACAGAATTCAACCAAATGTGCTATGTGAGTTACCAGTATCAATATGGAGTGGATGAGCACATTCACATTTGGATCCGCCCCCGGGGGTGGGTTGTGGGGGCTGACGCATCATCGACTGATCAATCTAGTTTTGTTTTAGAAACCCGTTAAGGTATATCCGAGGTGTACAGTACTCGGTGTGACCCGCATGTATGATAGTACAATCATACATGCAGCACCTTGGATACATGCATGTTGCAATAAAGTGTTACGGTTCATGTTGCTTACCTGCAGTGTACAACAATGGGACATGACCGGCCACGGTACGACTTGTTCACTTTCCTGTATGCAAACAAGAAACAGATTATATCATAGAATACATGGTATTTATTTCGGGAAATTAAATTCTTAAAAAAATTTACCATTTAAACCTCAAATCTGTTCAATAAAATTTAAATTTTTCTATTGAAAATATTCATTCACAGGGCAAGAAATAATTTTAAAAAATTTATCATTAGAATGACTGGCTCAGTTATTGACCTAGTCATTCCAGTGGTTAACTTTCAAAAATAGTCTTCTCTTGGTCTGCAAATGGACATTTCTGAAGAGCACTACAGAAGCCATTTTTGGCTACCTTGTGTGTTAAAGAGATAATGCTTAGTGACCCCAAACATGGCTTTGGTGTTGATCTGAATAAAGGTCCAGTTTCAGATCATGATAAGAAAATTGGACAGAACTTAACCCTCTTACCCGCGAATTTGTTCAAGAAAATTTAAATTTTCTCATAGAAAATGTCCATTTGCAGACAAAGGCGATTTTTTTAAATTTGCCACTGGAATGACTGGCTCGGTTATCGAGCTGGTCATTCCAGTGCTATATTTTCAAAAAGACTTCTCTTGGTCTGCAAATCAACATTTCTCAAGACCTGAGATTTCTCTGCATATATCTGGCTGATATGCGTGCCAATGGGCTAATAGAACACATTGAACAGTAATGTCAGAAGTTAGGGTTTTTTTAAAGTACAAATTTCATCTTTGGCCTGTAAAGCAACAGTTCTCAATATGAAAGTCTATATTTCTTGATGAATTACTTATACAAAGCCACAGTCAGAAGTTTGACCACTCATTTGTAAAACACGTGGAACAGAAGGACCCAAGGGCCAGCAGTCAGCTTAATGGTCAAGTCATCCTCTGTAGTTGACTTGAAGAATGTGCATTCACATGCCAAGATGGCTATTTGAAAAAAAAAGATTTTCCACTGGCATGCCTGGCATCGTAACAAAGCAGTCATTCCAGTGGTAAATTTACAAAACAATAGTATACTCTTGGCATGCAAATGGATTTTCAAGAAACTTGTTGGATTTTTTAAACCAATTTTGACCATTAAAGGTCTAAACCGCGTAAATATTAATATTTAAATCATGCAATTTATTCTATTTCCCATTTATATCATTAGATGTCCGTACAACATTTACACATCAAGGATACACAATCAATGGTCAAAATATCATCAATTCCTACTGCATAGAAGTGGCAACGCTATCGTACAACATCACGGATACAAAATCAATGGCCAGGATTTCCTCAGATTATCTACCTATGGTATATCTATGGCACAAAGGACAATATATATATTGATGTCCATACATATATAACCCTTACCACTCTGATGTCAATATTTATTTACTCTGTCAATAGCAAAGAAACTGATATACATTTTTTTTAACAATTTTGGTGGATGATGTTGCTGTCATAGACAGCAACATCTTCCACCAAACTTGTTGAAAAATGAACACCAGTTCCTCTTTTAATTTAATTTGAAAAATTAAAATTTTGACATCACAGTGATAAGGGTTAAACATTTTACACACTCAAGACTTAATTCTTTCAAACACAAAACCAATTACAGCCGATATTTTGTTGGATATTTCAAAACAAATTTGATTGGAACTGCCATAGTTAAGCTAACCGCAGAGGCTAAGGCATCACCAGCTTCCATTCAAAAATAATTATAAAATATCCAATATCATTTCGATGCAAATGCTGTGTAATTCGTACAATGGGATTTGAGGAATGTAAGGGTTAAGCGACACTTGTAAAGAGACAATAAACAAAATAGAATCACCACGAAAAAGTCCAAACAATTGATACCAAAATTACAAATTCATGTATACATATAGCTTAATAATTAATCTTTTCACAGACAAATTCCCAGAAAAAGTATTTTCTTTGTGATATAAAGCATATTCTGTTGAATATTTTGAAATTAATTGGACTGGAAGCCCTTGTGGCCTAAGGGAGAAATGGCTTTCAGTCATATTAATTTCAAAATATGTAACACTTTTCCTGACAATTTGCCCCGAGATTGAGATACAGGGAATATAACGGTGAAAGGGTTAAAAACTAAATGTCTATAAAACATCCACATTACATAAATAAATATATATTCCAATGAATAATTTTAAATTCTTGTTGCTGTCTGATATAGTCCACTGTTGATGAAGTCCAGATTGCTGAAGTCACAAAGACAATGCCGATGATAACTCTTGACTGGTACACCAAGGGAGATAAGGCATCCATCAAGCTATTCTGCCAACGATGGTAAACGTGAATTCCAAAACAAAGACGTCCACGCTTCAAGAATGAAATCAGTATATGAAAGAGACCCACAAAATCAGTGGTGTAGCGCTATATGGGTGCAAGCTCTGGCACCTCAAACATCTGCCCCCATTGGCCTAGTATTGTCATCCCTCCATGGGCGTCGGCACCCGACCGTGGATCCTCAAACTCATAATGTGCCACTACACCACTGCACACACTCGTGTAGAATAGGAGGTATATAGAAACAGTGACAGGTCAGCTCTGTGGTATAATGCAAATGGATACATAATGACTGGTCATCGGAGGCGGCTTGGCGTAGTGGCTAACTCAGGACTACTTAACTGGAGAAACTGGTTCACGCCTGAGCTGTGCACTATCTCACCGTCGTTGGTAACATGGGCAATCTCCTTTGCTCCTTGCCTCTCTCCACCCAAGAGTATAAATGGGTACAAGTGTAAAAACTGGGGAAGTTACCAATAATATACCGAAATAAAAACCAGCCTAGATATGGCGTGAATGGGACATGGAATCAGGGCCTTGATAGATGCCAATCAAACCAATAACATCTTCTTAATGACAGGTCATTTCAGGAGGTAGTGCTGTATCATACAGATGGTGTGTGAGGTCACCATAGTAGTAACAGATTAATTGAGTTATCACATCACAGCAGAAGTGTCCAAAATATGTGTGCAGTGTTCAATTGATTACGGAAAATTCCTTCATCATAAAACTTTCCACACATGAACCAATGGCAGAACAGAAAACCTGCAGAGTATTGACATTCAGATTGCCGCATTTTATTCCATTTCATAAAAATTTAAAGAAAGACGTTTACTTAACCCTTTAAGCCTTAAATTTCTTCAAGAAAATTTCAAATTTTCTCAAAGAAGATGTCAATTTGCACACCAAGAGAAGACTATTTTTGAAAATTTAACACTGGAGTGACTGGCCCTGTTTTCGAGCCAGTAATTCCAGTGGTAAATTTTCAAAAAGAGGTATGCAAATTGACATTTCTCAAGACCACTGTAGAAGCTGTTTTTGGCTGATAAGACTGTTAAAGGGTTAAGCTATTGCTGTCAAAGACCAACGAAATTTATATGAATTTAATAAGGATTAGCATAATCAGCCAATGTGCCAAGGGAAGTTAACTCATACTCGCGTCATAGAGATAGAGTTCAGCCAATCGTTCATATTTTCACAGCAACAGCAATAGCATACTTGTGAACATGATTAGTTTAGGCTCTGGGACAATGAACCATATCACATGTATTGCGGTCTTATAAGAATGATGAAAACGTGTAACTGTTACCATGGCAACGGTATATGCCATTAAACCGTACAGAATCTAGGCCCCATGTAGAAGCATGGGGGGGGGGGGGTGGTGTACTAGTAGTTATATTAAAGTCCATCACCATAGCAACTGTTTCTAAGCAACGAATGGTTAATAAAAATAAGGATCGTTTGTAAAGGAACAGCATAAAAGGTCAACCAGCAAGTGTATTCAGAAATTGATGTGTTCATCTTTGCTGAATTTAAATCTAATCCATTCACACAGGCGGAATAGTAGCTAGATTATATCAATCACCAGAGCAACAGTATCCAAGCAATGAATGGTTATCAGTAATGTAAGTGATGAGGAGAGGAGAGGCAGAAGAGGTCAATCACCAAGAGATCAACCAGCGGTTGTTTGTTAGTAGCTATTTTCACCATTCCGATCACTTTTGTGACTATGCAATTTAGTCGGTTGCACAATTGCTAAACCACAAAAGCTGCCAGAATGTTGAAGGAAAAGGTTAGGTGTTAATCTGCTGAAAAAAGCGGAAGCAGTGAAGCAAATCCATGGCAACGAGGTCAAAGGTTAAATATGTTAATTATCAAATATGGAACTATAAGCTACTAATTAACATGTTAGTTAATAAATTAGTAATGCACAATTATTATTATTAACCCTTCATGACAAAGCCAGCGAAAACCAACCTCTGCAGTGGTCTTGAGAATGGTCTATTTGCAAGCCAAGAGAAAAGTATTTTGAAAATTTTACCACTGAAATGACTGGCTCGGTAACCGAGCCAGCCATTCCAGTGGAAAATTGTCAAAAATACTTTTCTCTTGGCATGTAAATGGACATTCAGTAAGGAGATATTTAGATTTTCTTGACCAAACTTAGACATTAAAGGGTTAATCATTTTCATTCTGTATTTTGTACATGGTATTTACAATACAACATAGATATAATCTGACTGATTACTTTGAATGAAAATAATTTGACTTTCAGTCAAATTGTTTTCGAAATACTCAGGAGGATTCAATTCTTGCCTACAGAACAGTTCAGAAATAAATTAACATGTTTCTAAAACAAAATAAAACATACTGTTGATTGTTTTGGACTTAATTTGTCCATCGTGTACAAAATTGTACTAACATGTCTGTGTTATTGTTTTGGGAACACATTGGCTTATTTCTGAGCTGTACTGTACTTGAAAGCTGTTTCAAATACCGGTAGATAAGGATTAAGAAAAGCATTACCTCTAGCGATAAATGCAGATTTGCTGAACTATCTGAGGCGTGATACCAGCTATGAGTATTGCTGATTCTTTCATATGGCATTCACCATGTGAAAAAAGCATGAATACACAGTCAGTATTATGGGTCAGATTGTTTAGCAAATCCATGAATGACAATCATATCTTATTAAAACTCACGTTAAGACGACAGATTTGACATTTATTTATCTATTACAATTTAAATTCTTATCACAATCCACACAAGGCCAATAAACCGTTTCACCCATTAAATTTCAAAAAATTTCAATTTTGAAACAACAGCTCAGATAAGGTGTTGAAAATTTTGAAAATACCTTAACTGAAAGGGCGTTGCTGACTGCTTCAAGGCAAAGAAACAAATTTTTTTTTAAAGATTGACATTGATTTCCCAGGATGCTATTACCAATGTCATATAATATAAACAAGGCCTTCAGCATGTTTAATATTTCTCAATTTGAACACACGTACAATATTCAACGAAACATTTTCATTG
This sequence comes from Chaetoderma sp. LZ-2023a, assembly GCA_034401795.1. Lineage (NCBI taxonomy): Eukaryota > Metazoa > Mollusca > Caudofoveata > Chaetodermatida > Chaetodermatidae > Chaetoderma > Chaetoderma sp. LZ-2023a. The sequence continues at coordinate 29,670,709 of CM067365.1, read as the reverse complement.
GTTAGTTAATGTGTAAGAAATATTTTCATTGGTTAGAAATAACGATGTTTTGTTTGTTAATATTTTACGCGGCGCAATGGTCAGAACTCTTAGCAAGTGATGTGTCACTGCGACGAAAACGATTTCATGGATTGACTTATTGGAGAATTTGTCAAAATATCAGTTTATTTGATAAAAAGAATCTCAAATTCGGCCTATTTCATATCACTATTATCAACGTCGTCGAAAATTATCACATTGCACTCGCTAAAGATCATGCAATGTGATAATTTCTGACTCAGTTGATAATAGTGATATGAAATGGAACCTCGTATGCTCAGTGTACCAATTTTCTCTAGGATAACACAGCGTATACATAGTATTCATACTTCATAAGAAATCATAGAACATTTAAACCTTAAACACGCACGCACACAATAGCACAACTTACTACAGGAAAACAATAGCAAAATTTGCACTGCGAATAACATTTATAAAATTGCGTTAAAGAAAGATGTTTACATAAATTTGAAGCTTTTCCAGATAAAAACAACAACAACAACAACAACAACAACAAACGATGAAAAACATCCATGAAAATATGATGTCATTTCGTACAACAATAACAGAATCTACAATAACAGCCTTTCAACTTATGCCCAAAACAGCTTGTGGAATATTTAGAAATTGTGTGAAAAGCTATGCCGCTGCAACATTCAGTATCTTAATGAATCGATTAAATAACTTGCTGAGAAATCTCATTGAAGAGGTCTAACCCTCAAATGAATTGATTAGGAGCTATTCGAGGATGTGTTAACCCTTTCACAGACAAATCATTGAAAAAGTAAATTCTTTATGATATAAAACTTCTGTTGAATATTTTGCAATTAATTTGACTGGAAGCCGGAATCACTTGTCTTTAGTGGCCACTAACTGATGGGCAATATGGTGGTCGCTTAACCCGTAAGGGTCATTAAATTTGGTTTTAAAAAAATCACAATATTTGTTTATTGAATGTCTATTTGCAGGCCAAGGGAAGACAATTTTTTAAAATTTACCATTGCAATGACTAGCTTGATTATCGAGCCAGTCATTCCAGTGATACATTTTCAAAATAAAATTTCTTGGTCTTCAAATGGACATCGTCCAAGATCAATGGTCAGTTTTGAATTACTTGACCTTTAAAACCGTAAAGCTGTGTAACATCACTGGAGTTGATTGTTGCATAAAGTATTCAGAGACCATCAAATCTTATAACTCAAGTTGTCTGTGATCAGGGTATCATTGTTTTACCGTCTGAAATCAAGTAGTGCTTTGACAGATTCGGGGACTTTGTTGTCCATCCATGTCAGGAAATGGAATTGGGTCACAGTGCGTGTTTCGTTAGTCTGCAGGTTTTTCAAGTAGAAGCTTCGTACCAGGTAGTCATCACACCAGATGTGCTCAGAGACCAGATGGACCTGGAAAAATAAAATATCATAAACTATCTATTACATTTTAAATTATTTCATTGAAATTTGAAAGAAATTTGAATCGGTAAATTTTATTCTCTTTCATATGATAGCTGGTGCTCAATTTGGGAAACAATTTCTATATTCGCTGTTGCTGTTAAAGAGTACATCTTTCAACAAAATTGTTTCCAAAATGTTTAGCAATGTTTCATGATTCATCTACTGTCACTATGAAATCTACTTATAAACAAAATAATTTTGTATATAAACACAAAATAACAGAATTTATAAATAGCATTGATAAAACCTTATAATAATCAAGGGAAGTAACTCTTACTAACCAATGTAAATCACAATAAGGGGAGATAATTCTGAATATCTATATGAAGGGCCGATAACACATACTAGGTTATTAATAGAATAATAAAGTTACTTTTCTTGCTTATTTCATATATCATAGAATTTAATTACTAGGATTTAAAATAGGAGACCCTTTGTTATGTGATATCTTTCTTAGTGATGCCCATTTACAGGCCAACTCTTTGAAAACCTACCACTGGAATGACTGGCTCAGTTATTAAGCCAGTCATTTCAGTGCCAAATTTTCAAAGATAGTTGCCTCTTGGACAGTAATTCCTCAAGACCACTGTAAAAGCCGATCTTGGCCGGTTATGCTCGATTACTCCTGCTTCGAGCGAGAGTAAAAGTCTGTGCATGCGTAGACAGGTAAACAAACTACGTGGTACCTTAGATCGGAGTACCTTGATAACATATCCGAACTTAGCCTTGGTAACCATTTCAACATTTTTAAACAAATTTAACTGGGTGCTGTTGCTGCGAGGCAGCAACAGCACCTAGTCAAATCAGTTTCAAAATATTCAACTGTATGTTTATTAAACAATAAAGAAATAGAATTCGTACACGTGATGGACTATTTAATATGCATTTTGATTGTGAGGTTAACCTATATGGGACACAATTGATCATGACATCATATACTTGAGTGACAGCTCAGAGCTATCTATTAACTACTGTTGCCTACCTCATAGATGTGGTATAAGTCACTTCCTTCCTCTGGCCAGTATCGGTGACACATTGCGACGCCATTCTCAGTCAGTTTCGTCAAAGCTACGATCACAACACTACCCTGTTCCCATACCATCTAAAAATTAAAAATATATGATAATTACCAGATTAAAACATTGAAAATTAATTTTTCTGCTTTTTAGGTGCTGCGGTAAATTTTTAAGTGCTGTACTTGTGTTAAACTTTGTATCAGCAGGAAAAGGTAGACCGCTTTTCATTTTGAAAATGGTCTTGTTAGAGGCAACCACGTTCTTAACCCTTTAACTCATATATCAGCCAAAAATGGCTTCTGCATTAGTCTTGAAAGGTGTCCATTTGCAGACCAAGAGAAGACCGAACTTTGAAAATTTACCACTGGAATGACTGGCTTGATAACCAAGCCAGTGTTTCCAGTGGTAAAATTTTCAAAAATAGTCTTCTCTTGGTCTGCAAATTAACATTTTCTATGAAATAATGGAATTTTTTAATACAAAATATAAGTGTGAAAGGGCTAAACAGAAATAATTCCCAGTATTGTCCAGATCGAGAATATCATATAAGTAGAACTGCCAAAAATAGAACTATTTTTTTTATTTAATAGCTTTATCAAACGGTAAATATTTTTCAAAACTAGAAAGACTGTCTCGAGCCTTTTTATTTTCTACATATTACACATCATATGGCGTGATATCGTGAAATTGAAATTTGGTTTGATATCGCAGAGGTCATGATAAGATCTGATAAGCCACCAATGAATTAAATCTCCATTGAAAAACATTCTTCTAATTCTTGGTGGACACAGAAATGTCTAAACCAGAGAAAAGCATGGACAAATTTGAGCATTATTTTAACTCTGATGGCCACTGGATGGAATGATGGTGTAGAGAAAATATATAATGGTTCATTGATCGGATATGCCCTCGATAAATTAAATGTCGAATGAATAAATAAACTCTTATATGAAATTCCGAAACTACTTATAATACAGTACACATACATATGGATACACTCACCCAAGCACAGGTGTATGCACGCAAGCACACATATACGCACGAGCGTACACACAGGCACACACACGTGGCAAAAAATTCACCCAGTTGGAAGATTTAATTACTGAAACAAATTTTCCGTGGGAATAATCAATCAAACCGTAATTACACTATCTTAGTATCCATAGCAACATTATTTAACGATTCTTTTCTAATTTCTGGAAAAAATTGTATAATTCCTCCTTGAACTGTATGTATTATGACAACAAAACAGTCTGTTGCCAACCCATTACTGCATTTCATACGATATACCGTAAATGATATCTAGTTGTTTTAAGTAAAACGTTGCTCATTTATTTTGAATTTTTTTTTACTGAAAACTGTTGCTATCTTCAGATATATTGTTATCAAGATACTTATCAGGTTTATAATTCACCAGAGAAATTTGTATGATTACATTATTAAGACTGAAACATGCTAACAACGCAGAACATGTCTGTGAAATACCAGACATTCACGTCACTAAGCCTTTAAATCAATCAACAAAATATCACCACGCTACGTGGCCAAATCCAGTCCTGCGCTTTACCGAGTCATAGCGGCATAAAATAATATTTTGAATACGGCAATACAATTTCATACAAGATGTCGAGATAACGCCGACGACATGCGATAATAACCCCCAATGACACGTTATCTGATCACGAATGACGGCAAATATGGCATTGTTAGCCATCGTGATTCGCGATGTCCATCACAACGACAAATCGATGTAGGAATAAGTGCAAAATACGCCATAGAATAAGCCTTATAATACTCAGGTTTAGTCATGTAAATTGAAGATACTGCCCAGCGAATGTCCAAATACAGGCCAAGAGAAGACTATCTTTGAAAATTGACTACTGGAATGACTGGCTCGGTTAACAAGGTAGTTATTCCAGCGGTAAATTGTCAAAAATAGTCTTCTCTTGGCCTGCAAATAGTTTCCTCAGTATCAATCAGTACAAAGTACATTTTCGGCTTCTTGACCATTAAGATTTTAATCCTCAAATTTCTTCAAGAAAATTTTATATTTTCCACAGAAAAGGTGCATCTGCAGAACAAGATAAGAATATTCTTGGGAATTTAGCCCTGGAATGACTGAAATAGTCTTCTCATGATCTACAAATGGACAGTTCTCAACAAGATTATTGGCAACCTTGAGTGCTATAAATATGGGTTAATGATTTAACTGTTATCATCTACATCACTCATGCTACAAACTGATGGATTGGTTAATTTGTGGCCATTGCCATTGAGGTAATAAAACATTAATTAAACATTTTGCAATCGTAAATAAAACAGTTATAAAATTAGGACAAAATAAAGCATCAGAGATTGTCTGAGAAACTGCTATATTACCTCTTTAATAGTCAAACTAGCTAAACTAGCTAAAAACGGAGTCTGAAGGATTACTGACAAATGACCATTTGCTGACCAAGAGTAGATTTTTTTTTTAATTTACCACTGGAAGCCATTCGAGGTAAATTTTCAAAACTTATCACCTCTTGGTTTGCAAATGGATATTTTCTATGAGAAAATCAAAACTTTCATTACCAAATTTGTTTTAAAAAAATGTTAACGCATAAATGCATTTAATAAATATACACATCTAGTCTAGTTCCAGATGTGACGTCTAAAAATCGATGCTTTAAAACTTAATTTATATCTGGAGTGTGTTAGCATAAATTTACAGCATATTTATTTGAAAATCACAATCTTTAAAATAAACAATTAAAAAAAAAATTATTATAAAGAAGCTGCTAAAGGAATCTCACGAACAAGGAATTATCAACATATTCTTGCACCAGACTATGCAGACTAAGCTACAATCTACCAGACGGTAAAAAAAAAATCTCTAACAGAATTTCGACGAGAGAATGCACGTTTTTTTATATCCAATCCACGGACTGCATCGACTCTTCCAAGTATAAGATCCCACCTTCGGGCAATTCCTCTCATGACAGGCTCACGACAAAGCAATTCCGATTTCACTGAGGCTTAGCTTCGCCTGAGGACCAAACTTCATAAAATAATGGCAGAAAAATTTGATCGATATTATCTGGAGATTTGAGACACAAGGGATTTTTTCTGTCTCGGTTATTCCTAACAAATATTGGTTAGACATAAAATATATAATGTAAAATGATGATTATACTTGTCATTTTACGGTACCATCTCTCGCGTTTTATTAGACTCATTTTCTGTGAACAGCAAATTATTCTGAGACTATTCTCATTCGTAATGACTGTTGAGCTTGACAACTTATTCTACCCACTCCAGAACTGAATTTTCTAGCAATTCCGATTCTACAGCGACGAGCGAATATTTTTACGAAAAGCATGACGTGTTAATTTTTAGATCAGGAACGTAGCTCTCTTTTTCTTCGTCTTCGGGATGTGGACATTTGTTTCTTTTTACTACTCATTCAGTTTTCATCCAATCTCACTGAAACTCCACATACCTACTCTAGGGATAAGTCCATACCTAAGGAGACAGATTTTTTATTCACATTTCATTTTTGGTTCTGGGCACACCATATGTAAATATCAAAATCGCCACACCTAAGTTAATTGTCTCCCACCAGACAATAATTTCAATGAGCAAAAACTCTTGGCCTGCATAATATTTTGAAACCAATTTGACTGAAAGTTGTTGGGGGCTTAGCCATGTGTGTGTGTGTGTGTGTGTGCGTGCGTGCGTGCGTGTGCACTCTAGGGGTACTCTATTAATATCATTACAGAGCACAATCTTCTCTTCATCACCATAGCGCGTTTTATAAGGGCACCCCACCCAGTCCCAAACTTAAATTTTTAAATCTCTACTCCTCCGTTATTAATGAGTGGATCTCGATAAAACAGGAGATGGATATTCGATTGGTAACCATGGATATCATTAGAGCCAGACTTTCAGTTCACTGCTCTGTTTAAATGCTTAAATCGCCACTACTCTGTTATTAATGATCGGATATCAAATAAAAATTGAGGGATATTCTTTGACATCATTACGGCGCCAGACTTTTTATTCACTGTCGTGCTGTGTATTTGTAGGGGGCTTCACCCTTAAATTCTAAAATCACTACAGCGCTGCTATTATTGAATGGATTTTGATACAACTTAAGAATAGTATTCTATGGGCCACTCTCTTGAACAGTCTGTAGCCCAATTTTTTAATCAGTGCCCTGCTGGGTTTTAGAAGGGTGTATATTTTAAAATCACTAATCCTCCATTATTGACAAACCAATCGTGATAAAACCTGAAGCGGGATGCTAGCGCTAATTATTTACCTCATAAAGGAGCCGATTTTCGAAAAGGAGCCGATTTTCGATTCGCCTCGTTATAGGATTTTGAAGGGCAACTGACCTTAAATTTTTAAATCTATAAGTTGTGGAATCTTCCATATCTTAATTTGTATGAGCATTTTCTTGTTCTATCACAAGAAACTTCAGAATTAATGTTAGAAGAGTAAAAGATTGAATATTTACATAGAAGCTGGTGTGGCCGAGACTAGGGTTGGCCCAAATTATCTTCTGCAGTGGTCTTGAGAATTGTTCATTTGCAGGCCAACAGAGGATGATCTTTTGAAAATTTACCACTGAAATGAATGGCTTGATAACTGAGCCAGACATTCCAGTGATAAATTTTCAAAAAATAATCTCTTGGTCTGCAAATGGACATTTTCTATGAGAAAATTAAATATTTCTTTAAACAAATTTGAGGAATAAATTGATAATAAGCAACAGCTTTCAGCAACACTGTTTTAGATTCAATACAAGTTGCTATGCTTACCTCTTTTAGCCCTCAAATCTGTCCCAGAAAACTTCAACTTTCTCATAGAAAATGTCCATTTGCAGACCAAGAGAAAATTATTTTTGAAAATGTATCACTGGAATGACTGGCTCGATTATCGAGCCAGTCATTCCAGTGATAAATTTTCAAAAAACAGTCCTAGCAAATGGACATTTATTCAATACAAGTGCAGAACCCATTTTATTGGATGCCTTGAGTGGTAAAGGGTTAACTAAACCTTGAATAAGCTACCAAATCAAGCATAAATGCTGAAAAAATTGGCAATTTTCTAAATAAACGCACAATTATATTCTCTGTCAATATAACTATAATAGAGCACAAGCGCCGACGCAAGTACCGGTAAAACAATATGGCCGACACTATTCTGTATAGATGAAGCAAATCGTTATCATGAAAATTTATATTTAATATACTCAACACAGACTGTTGTTTTAGACATTGACGATTAACTGGATCTGTCTCATATTCAGATCATATTCCAATATCATCATTTCATAAGATACTAAATGATGAAATATACAATATACTTTTTTCACATAATTTGCTACGTTTTCTTAACATTAAATATTTTAATGGTACAATCTGGTCAAAGAAAATTTTCATTTTTCTCATTAAAATGTCCATTTGGACACCAAGAGATCATCTCTGAAAATTTATCAGTGGAATGACTGGCTCAAGAAACGAGCCAGTCATTCCAATGGTAAATATTCAAAAATTGTTTTCTCTTTTCAATGTTTTCATGAGCTGTCTGACTATCAATGCAAGCCACCAGACAATAATTCCATTGGGCAATAATTCTGGACCAGATGAATATTTTGAAAACAATTTGCCTGAATGTTGTTGGTGGCTTAGCCACCAACAACTTTCAGTCAAACTGTTTTCAAAATATTCAGCATATCCAGAGCTACAACCCATAGAAAATGTAGTCTGCAGAAATTCAGCAGGCAGACAGCTAAAAGAGTAAAACCTGAACTCACCTGCCAGAAATCTGCCACTGTATGTGGTAGAGGCCCTTGTGATACGATATAGGCCGGGTTCCGCGGGTCGTGGTCTGTCTGAAAGAACCAGGGTTTATGGTTTAAGCAGGGAAAAGAAATACATGTACTATTATACAACATTAGACATGATTCTGCACACTCACACAGAATTCAAAACATTCTAACAGGCTTCCAGAGAATGCACAAGCCACTGTATGATGAAGTCATTCATAATTTGACAATTATTAAATTCAATTGTGGTTCTTTTTTAGCATTACAAATTATAAAGCTGCAAGCCACCAGACAATAATTTGGTCAAATAATTCTGGACATACTGAGTATTTTGAAAAAAATTTGAATGAAAGTTGTTGGTGCCTTAACCAACAACTTTCAGTCAAATTATTTTCAAAATATTTAGCAGATGCAGAGATATAACCCCTGGAATATGTCATCTGCAAAACCTCAGCAGGCATACGGTTAAGAATGGCATTTTAAAATCAGCTTTATGCAACTCCCCCACCCCCACCCCTGTGACAGATTGAAAAATTGTTATGCAATAATGAAAACTGCATTAAACAGTACAGCTCAGAAATAACTTACGGTTGAATATTTTGAAGATAATTGGGTTAGAAGACATTGGTCGCAATGTCTTCCAATTCAAATATCTTTCAAATATTCAACAGAACATTTCTTACATTGTTTTCAAAATTGTACTACCTAACATGTATGTGTTTTTGTTTTGGAAATGTCTTAACTTATTTCTGAGCTGTATTGTAAATAACACACCATCGACCTGACTCCTGATTGTGTGTATCTAAGATTGATTATAATAGCAGCACTAAGCAATCCAGAATTATAAGCTGAGAAGTTTTGCTAAACAAAAAAAAACTACATTTGGAAAAACAGTGTTTTGTACCAAGGGTAGTGACCTTGACCATGACCAATGTCATCAATCCGATCCCTAACAGTATAGCCAACTAGGTATCTAACTTCTGTTTCATGTAAGAGAGCCACCAGACAATAATTTCAATAATCAGAACCTCTGAACCTGTTGAATATTTTGAAAACAATTTGACTGAAAGTTGTTAGTGGCTTGGCCAGCAAGAACTTTCAGTGAATTGTTTTCATAATATTTAGGATGTTCGGCGATATAACAATTAATGTCTGATGCCCACATTGATACAAGATTTTGTGAGATTAATCACATCAGATTCAGGTTAAAATACCTCGTGCTACATTGGTTTTACTGCAGGTACTTTCTATACAACACATTCTTGATACTTACTATTGTGCTAGCGTTCACGTAGTCGGAGTGTGACACATTTGTGGCATCGGTCAGTATCACACGGGAATGGTCATCTGAAATGAATCAAAAGCGAGTTGAGTAATGTTACTTTCAGAGATGGATTCTTGAAATAAAGGTTCATACAAGAAGTTGACTTATTCATTCAAACTCTTCAGGGACTAGGCGTATCATTTTGAAGGACTTGGAACCAGCACCATACACTGGGAGCCGCTGTTCCTTCCTACTGCTAGGGAATATGTGGATTTCCCCCACCAAAACCCATCCCCATAAATCTTGCAAATTAGATTCTCTGAGAAGCCATTTCCTGCAATCTGAGTGATATACAGCTGGCCTATATTGCATCCAACTTTTGCCTATTTTGAGAAAGCATACAATTAAAGTACTTCTTTCACTGCCTTACCACTAATTTAAAGGCAAATTTCAAATTCCAGCACTTTTAAGGACGAATATCAAATGTACTTTTCAAATTTGTAAGAACTCTAAGAAGATTGTACTCTTGACGACGACGATGACGATGATGAGTGACTGTGTTCCGCCGCTGAAGAAGTGAAAACTTCTTTCAGCTGCAATCAGTTTTTCTTCTTGTCCACTGTGAGTGTACTAAGCTCCTTTAGGTACTTCCTCGTCTTCAGTGGTCCTAGAGTACACTCAGCTGTAGCAATGGACTTTTCCATTTTTAGCTATGCCCCGCCCATCTCTAGCTAAGCTCCACCCACACCTCGCACGTATTCGGATCGATCGATCTCTGAACACCCTGACTATAAATTTCCCAAAAAATACAAGTAAGCTGTTGGATATTTTGAAACTAATTTGACTGGGTGCTGTTGCTGCCTAAGGCAGCAACAGCCCCCAGTCAAATTAGTTTCAAAATATTCAACAGCCTGTTTATTAAATAGCCAAGAATTACAAAGACATCCAATTTATACGTGTCGGAGTATTTGAGATTTGGTGACTGTCTATATGGAACCCTTTGCGACGTAATGATTGTGACGTCATCATACACGCGCTGGACTGATTATGACATCATACAAGGTCAGATACTGGATGGACACTCTGGAAAGGTGAATAGTATAGCACTATAGAAACACATGTAGCATCATAGACTTGCATCTTGACATTTCATGGGGATTTTAGAGCCACAAATCCTCAACTTCCAAAAGGACTGGAGGTCTTTGTTTCCTGATACACAGCGAGATCCAATGTCGATAGAGCTACAGAGGGGACCAATGATCCGACTCTTCCTCTTCTAAGCCCTGTGATGGGTGAACCGGCATCATTCATTTCTATTGTATCCGATATACGCGAGTTAATTCTGTTTTACCATCATTCAAGAAGAGGTTTGTGGCTTTGAACTGTTCTGCAGCTATTGGAAGTAGTATATCAAAAGGACCATTTTCCTTTTCGATAAAGTAAAAAACCATCTACATACTCCATCTCTAGCGCTATACCTATCAATGAGATTGGGTGTAAGGTTTGGTCTTATGGAGTGTTCTCTCAAACAGGTGATAGAGCTGAGTAGAGGTAGCAAGCGATGAGGACTGGTAAAATTATTTATGTTTCAAACTGCGAGGAAAACATTGATTTGTTGCGAACATTCAGTGTTTGCCATTAAGTGTCTCACCAGGCGTAGTTTGTCATCATCGCAGCCATCTTGATGGTTGAATTGAAGGATCTGTGGTCTGTTGATGATATCAAATTCATGTGACATGTCGATTCCCATCTAGAAGTCCCAATGCTTTGATAGTACTACTGATGTTAACATTCATTCGCCAGATTATGGCCTACTCAAAAGGCATTCCCTATGCTAATTTACCTGTCTTAATAGATCGCCTGTAATTGGTGGCCACTAACGTCTATGGGATAGTATATTCACCATTTCCTTTCTTAGAATTTAGCTTCTTTATTTCAAATAAACAATACAGTCAAGCCATTAAATATTTTGATAATAACCCTTTCGCGACGAAGCCGGCCAACACCAGCCTCTGTAGTGGTCATGGGGAGTGTCCATTTGCAGGCCAAGTGAAGACTATCTTTTGAAAATTTACCACTGGAATGACTGCCTCGATAACAGAGCCAGTCATTTGTGGTAAATTTTTTTAAATGGTCTTCTCTTGGCCCACAAATAGACATTCAATAAGTAAATATGATAATTTTTCTAAACAAATCTAGTCAGTATTAAAGGGTTAATTTTACCACAAGTTCTTGCTGCCTAACAGACTATATTGTAAAGATTTTCAAATCTTGTCTGTGGTGTTGAAAGTGTTACCCTCCAAAGTGGGCATGTAATGTGGAGTGAGATGATGAGATATGGAGGCACACCTGCTACCCACATATTCAGACACATGGAGAAAATTTAGCAATTCTTTTCAGTACTGGAACCGACCATTCACAATATGTCCTATCCTGTCTTTCTGAACAAGATACATGTATTTACACTGAAAATAGTCATTGTGTGATTATGACATCTATTTTCAAAAGTGGTGTCAATGCTTAGTTATTTCTGGGAAGATAGCAACAGCTTACAGTAATGCCACTTTCAAATTAATTATGGGCGCCATAACATCTGACAATTTGGCGGCAACAGAATTTACAGTATATCATACACATGATTCAAGGGAGATAATTCAGTCTTACGTTTTGTAAATATACAGTTACCGTATTTGTAATTATGGACTTTATGGCTTTCTCTCTTGGCTTAAATAGTCCTTTAACCGTATGACTGCTGATGTTTCTTCAGACAACATATTCCAGGGGTTCTATCTCTGGAGCGGCGTAATATTTTGAAAACAATTTGACTGAAAGTTGTTGGTGGATAAGCCATCAACAGCATTCAGTTAAATTGTTTTCAAAATATTTAACAAGTCAAGAGTATTTGCTTATTGAAATTATTGTCTGATGGCTTGCAGCAGAGTCAAGGTTTATCGAGCAAGCTGAAATATTTAGTTAATTACCCTTTTAACACTTGAATTTGTTGAAAAAAAATTTCAATTTTCTCATAGAAAATGTTAATTTGCCTATTTTTGAAAATTTACCATTGGAATTCCTGGCTCGGTTATCGCTTCTCTTGGTCTGCAAATGGACATTTCTCCAGCCCACTGCAGAAGCAGTTTTTGCCTGGTATGAGTGTTAAAGGGTTAATGTCCATAAATTGCAGCCAAAGAGAGGATTCTTTTTTAATTCAGCAATGGATTGACTGTATCCACTATCAAGCCAGCCAAGCCATTCCACGAACTCTCACTGCTTTATTTGCAGATTCCTCCCTGGGATTTCAGGTGGTTTCTTCTGGCTAAGCACAAGGTTGTCCATCCTAGTTCATAGGAACCACCATTCTTGTGTTAAAATCTGATTCAAATTCGAGAAGTTGATTCCGAGAAAATATATCAGATGGATGGACAAACTGACAAGCCAACCCTGACAGACAGACAAACAAAAGAGACAGACAGACAAAACAGACAGATATGCAGGCAGGCAGGCAGACAGACAGACAGACAGATAGGCAGGCAGAGACAGACAGACAGGCAGGCAGACAGCAGACAGACTCCTCTACATGGCAAGCATAACATGAACTAAAATACAAACACAATAACTAATAATTATCTGAATGTGTTACACGTACATGGAAGTACATCAGCATAACGATTCTTGCGCACATTTGCTGTGTCACATGCCATGTTGGTACTGGCAGGATCAGCCTCATAAGCGCAAAGAGCCTGCCATTCCTGATCAAGACGGTCTTTGTTTTTTAAATGGTCCTCCATGTAAGACTGTTCGAAAATAAAATACATTATTTATCGTATTTGAATATTGTTGATATTCTAGTAATTTCAATTTTGCAAAAGGACAAATAATTTGACTGAAGGTCAATCAAATTATATTCATAACAATCAAAAACTATGCCCCGCCCATTTCTAGTTAAACACCACCCAATTTTTTTGTGTTGGGAACGATCTATATACTTTGAACCCTGAATTCACAGAATCCAAGACATACAATTCGCACAGTTTTGTGACAGACTTTTCGCTTATGTGACTGAACTACATCATTTTGATTGTGACATCAGATAGCATGTGACATATTTGTTTATGACATCACACACTTGTGTGACATGTGACAGATGTAATCCCTCAATTTACCCTTCCAGAGTATCTATCTATTAATCTGATGCCATATGATGTCATAATCAACAAAGTGGCATGTAGGATGACGTAATAATCATTATGTCATAAATGATTTTATTTTCCCTGTCTTTAACCGTTAATAGTCCGATACGTTGTACGAATTGTATGTCTTTACTATTTAATAAACATGCTGTTGAATATTTTGAAACTAATTTGATTGGACGCTGTTGCTGCCATAGGCAGCAACAGTGTCCAGTCAAATTAGTTCCAAAATATTCACTAGCTTACCTATATAGTTTTCTGGAAATTGATAGTCAGAGAGTTCAGAGATTGATCGATCCCAACATGAGCGAGCGAAAAATGTAAAGGTCCATTGGAAGTCGGCTACATGTACATCTGGATGGTTCCACTACCACAGCTTTGTTAACATCATTAGATGGGGAAATTGGCCAATCAGACTCTCAATGTAACAAAATGGACAATATGCAGATCGGGTGGAACACATTCTTAAATTTTGAAATATCTTGTTGAATATAACAAAATTAATTTGGCTGGAAGATGTTGCTGAATTAGGCAACTGCAGATTCCAGTTACATTAGTTGTAGTTGTGGCTCAGATGAATGTTTGATAACTGAGAAACCAGGATTTAACGGTGAATATGAAAAAGTATTTTACTGTTTATTTAAAATGTACGCTGAAAGAAACCAGAAACCGTGTTCTTTAATTCTTAGCCCAATAAAAACACACCCACTCTGAGAAATGAGTCCTGGTTCGTGTCTCTGTGCATGACTATCTCACTATCACTATCAGTAGAAACAGGCAATCTCCTTCACTCCTCATTGCCTCGCTTCACCCAGGAGTATAAATTGGTAGTTGTTGAATGTTATAAAACCAGCCTTATCATATAGTCTAGATGGAGCCTAAAAATTAGGGACTCAATATCGACCAACCAAAACCAATAACATCTTCAAAATTCTCACAGCCACTCAGAATTTCTTGAGCAGTACACAAACCCCCTCTGGGTACTATCACATATATTAAATTAGTATCATTATTATACCCATCTGCCCGCAAGGAATAACGTTAATCTATTACTAGACTACACCCTCTAAAGCGTCAATTTCTCTCCTTCCCAGTAGTGGGTAGTCAATAATTGAGGTACTTTGATGTTGGACATTGTCAGAATGCACACCCCCCCCCCCCCCCTTGAGAGTTCTATATCTCAGAATACAGCAAATGGTGTGCATGAGATCAGCTAATCTATGCTTGATGAAAACCTGTCCATGGAATCGGATATTGGTATCGCTACGGAGAAACAATCTAATTACAAATATTGCATAACATTCCTAATGTCCAGGGATTTATATATAAATTAATAGTTAAATTGGCAAGCCTGTAAGGAATGTCCATTCGTAGAACAAGAGATGATGATTTTTTTCAATTGAATAACCGAACAAATGGATACTCAAGTAAGCAAAGATTTAAATTTTCATGACTAAATCTTGATTATTATGTCATTAACCATTTAACCCTTGTATTTGTTCAAGAAAATTTTAATTTTTGTCATGGATAATGTCCATTTGCAGACCAAAAGAAAACTATTTTTGAAAATTTACCACTGGAATGACTGGCTCGGTTATCGAGCCAGTCATTCCAATGGTAAATTTTCGAAAAATAGTCTTCTTTTGGTCTGCAAATGATCATTCATTCCTCAAGACCGCTGCCGAAGCCATTTTTTTGCTGATATCAGTATTAAAGGATTGATAATCTAACCGAGTGTATATTCCATTATATTCATTAATTGTTAAATGGTTATTCTCACCAAAACTGGCATCCGCAATGGTACTGAGAAATGTTGATTTGTTGGCCATGGGAAGACTGAAAACTTACCTCTTGAATATCTGGCTAAATGCTAATCGTCATACAGAAAATGTCAACTCAAGATGCAAGATTGACAGTTAACCCTTTAATGGTCAAGAAAGCAAAATTCGGCCTTTGCACTGTTCTTGAGGAATGTTCGAGTGAAGATTATTTTTCTAAATTTACAACTGGAATGACTGGCTCGATAAATGAGCCAGTTATTCCAATGGTATCCTTCCAAAAACACTTCGCATAGCCGGCCAATGAACATTTACTAAGCAAACGTTCTGACTTTCTTGACGGATTCGGACAATTATAGGGATAAAATCGCATGACAGCAATGACTATCATTCAAACACCATTCAGTATACTCAGCAATTTCCATATTTTGCACCAATTTAAACGTAATGTACAATTTGCTGAATTCAAGATGAAAATAGTTAATGGTATGAAATGAGATCTCACAGTATTCTCCATTTATTGATTGAGGCATTATAACAAAGGCCTGAGTAGCTGGGATCTGTTTTAGATATGAAAACATAAGTAGTCAGCACAGCTGTGTGTGATGAGTGTGTCTCCACTCGAGGACACCAACTATTATCATGCTTGCCACTGGAAACAAGAGCTCAGAAAAAATCCACACTTGACCAAACTTGAGAGGAAGCTGTATTGCAATTAGTCTTCATGGGAAGTCTGAAGTAGCGGGAAGTAACGCTGCTACAGAGTGTACTATATGATATCGTCACCAAGACTTCAGCAGTACAAATGACAGCACTAGAAAAAGCTGCCCAGACGGATGTAAACTTGGACATTGAACAGATTTTATCAGTTTTTTAGTTGCTTTTCGCCTTCAGTGATTGGTTGGTGCTGATAAGACTAGCGATGCTGTTTGTTCTCTATCGCGGAAGAACAATCTTTTATTTGCAGCTTTATGAGTGCAGAGAAACAGATCGATCCCCCCTTTTAACAGTGTAATTGGCAAAAAATATAGATTTTCTCATATACCATGCCAATTTGTTTTTTGTTTTAAAAGCGCGGTACTGATTTTTCGTCTTGTCAATTAATCATGCAATGGTCTTGAATGTTCTAGACTAGTTTTGAAAATATACTCCTGGAAAAACTGTCTTGATAAGCAAGCCAGTCATTCCACTTGCTATGTCTGCGTAAAGACATTTCAAGAGTAAGTAAACATTTGAATGTCCTTCACCAATCATGACCATTAAAATATTAAACAAATTCAGATTTCATACCACACAGATAAAAAAGCTAAATAAGAACTGAATATATTGAAAACTATTTCCCCAGTCAGCAACTGTTCCAGTGAACTTAGTTTCAAAACAATCAGCAAAATCGTAAATATGTAATGAAGATATTTTATGACATGTGCAACGGAAGAATCCAATCTGTCATTCAAGTGTATGACATCATAATCAATTACGTCACATGTAAGCTGACGTTAAAATCCTCCAAAAAACATATTTTCAAATTAAATTAAAAGATGAAATGGTGTTCATTTTTTAACAAATTTGGTGGGAGATGGTGCTGTCGTAGACAGCAACATCTTCCACCAAAATTGTTGAAAAATGTAAACCTGTTTCTTTGCTATTGACACAGTCAAAGATTGCATATTGACAACAGAGTGTAAGGGTTAAAGTCTTTAATGGCCTCTCATCTTTGTGTTAATTCATAATGGTTAAGATTGGTCTTAAAGGAAACCAAAAATTAACTTTACTGAATGTCAATGTCTAGTTGCTGGCCATGGCAAAACAATTTTTGAAGATTTATCACTGAAATGGCTGGCTCGATTATCGAGCAACATAGTCCTGTGGTAAACGGTTTTTTTTTAAATCTCTTAACCCTTTAACCTTCGAATTTGTTCAAGAAAATTTCAATTTACTGATAGAAAATGTCCATTTGCAGACCAAGAGAAGACAATTTTTGAAAATTTACCACTGGAATAACTGGCTCGGTTATCGAGCCAGTCATTGCCGTGGTAAATTTTCAAAAATAGTCTTCTCATGGTCTGTAGAAGCTGTTTTTGGCTGACATGAGTGGTAACCCTTTAACACTGAAATCAGCTAAAAACGGCTTCAGCAGTGCTCATAGGAAATGTCCATTTGCAGACCAAGAGATGCCTATTTTTGAAAATTTACCACTGGAATGCCTGGCTCGATAAACGAGCCAGTCATTCCAGTGGTAAATTTTGAAAACCAGTCTTCCCTTGGTCTGCAAATGGACATTTTCTCAGAAAATTTGTGAATTTATTTAAGAAATTTAAGGGTTAAAGGATTGATGGAGTGTTCCATAAGACCACTGCAGATATTTGTTGGCTGATTTTGCTTAGCCATGGCGAGGGTGGTATGAATTTTAATAGCATATATATATATTAAAATATATACACACATTGTTTTTTCAGCAAATGTGTGATCACAAATTTATCAAGCTATATATTAATAGTCATCATTGAGCCATAAACATTCAAACGATCTACATATGGCAGTCATCTGTTACAATAAAATAAACATTACGTGTGCATTCTCCAATATGCATGAGCTATGATAAAAGTGTCTGAAAAAACTGAAGGTCAGGAATAATCAAGAGACAATAGTGGGATCTATTTCTAGCCATGCCCCTCCCATTCCTAGCTAAGCTCCACCCACATTTTGTATGCATGTTGGGATAGACTTACATACTTTAAGTCATGAATTACCAGAATCCCATTTTCAAGGTAATTATATATGTAAGCTGTTGAATATTTTGAAACTAATTTGACTAAGTGATAGGTAGCAACAGTGCCCAGCCAAATTACTTTCAAAATATTCAACAGAACACAGAAAATTTATTAAATAGTAAATCGATCAAAGACATACAATTTGTAAACTTGACAGACTATTCCAGCTTCATGACAGAGTATTTTTTGTCAATTATGATTGTGACGTCAGCCTAATTGATTATAACGTAATATATTTGATCGATGGAATTAAACACAAAAGATTGAATGTCCTAGTTTACGGCAACAGCCTAAATTCTTGCAGCAAAATTTGAGTCAAATCCTATCAATAGTTTCTGTGATCTAGCCATGGAGAGAGCAGACATACAAACACATATAGATAGTGGCTGGGTTAAGCTAATGTGTAAAATGGCTGGACGGTCATTGTGGTACGTGACTGGAATAATTGACTGTAACGCTTTAATGGCCAAATTTGGTTAAGAAAAACATAATATTTGCTTAGTGAATGTCCATTTGCAGGCCAAGAGAGGACTATTTTGGAAAATGTACCACTAGAATGACTGGTTTGGTTATCGAGCCAGTCATTCCAACGGTAAATTTTCCCAAAATACTCTTCTCTTGGCCTGCAAATGTACATTCCTCAAGACCGCTGCAGAGGCTGGTTTTAGCGGGTAGCCACAACCACTTTGCCCAGGATAGGTAATATCAGCACAAACTGAAACAACACATGACATTTAACCCTTTCATGATGAAACCGGCCAGAACCGGCCTCTATAGTGGTCTTGACGGATGTCCATTTGTAGACAATTAGAAGATTATTTTTTAACATTTACCACTGGAATGACTGGCTCGGTTACCGAGCCAGTCATTCCAGTGGTAAATCTTAAAAAATAGTCTTCTCAAATGGACATTTAACAAGCAAATATTTTGACCAAATTTAGTCATTAAATGGGTAAAGCCTTAATGGCTAAGTCAGTATAAAATAGGTCCATTGTGAGATTCTTTTTGAACATTTACCGTGGAAGTCTAGCTCGATAACTAACCTATCCATTCCAGGGATACATTTTCAAAAATAGCCAGCAAGTAGACATTGACATTCGCGAAGCAGAAACTTTGGTTTCCTTTAATTCTTGAATTTCATCAAGAAAATCTCAATTTTCTCATAGAAAATGTTCATTTACAGACCAGGAGAAGACTATTTTTGAAAATTTACTACTGGTATGATTGACTTGGTTATTGAGCCGGTCATTCCAGTGGTAAAGTTTCAAAAATAGTATTCTCTTGGTCTGCAAATTGACATTTCGCAAGACCACTCCAGAAGCCATTTTTGGCTGATCCTACCCATTATGGATTAAGACAGAGAACAGAGCCCATTTACGATTTTAACCCTCAAATTTGTTCCAGTAAATTTCAATTTTCTCGTAGTAAATATCCATTTGCAAACCAAGAGATTATCTTTAAAATTGTACCACTTAAATGACTGGCTCAGCTATTAAGCCACTCATTCATTTGGCAGATTTTCAAAAATAGTTTTCTCTTGGTCTGCAGATGACATTTCCCAAGACCACTGCAGAATCTACTTTTGGTCGTAGTGGTAAATCCTAGTCATGTAGGTTTTGGGAAATCAGGACGAAAAGCGTCACTCTTTAAGATGTTTGACTCATGACAGCAGCTCTCAGACAAAATTAAAACGATTACGATTCATGTTACATACTCAAAGAAATTTTTTTTTTTAAATCCCTATAATGGTAAGCCAGACAACTTGATAATGGGATGAATAATGCAAAAGTTAGACATGATCCAATCAAAGCTAGACAGACAGTCACATGACTGAGAATAGCTGACGATGGTTTAGGAGCATTATGGGTACATTGAAAGAAAACAAAATAAGCTTAGATTAAGTCACTCACCAGCACGATGTGTCCGGTAGATATGTCCATATTGGTCGCTGCCGGCTCCTCACACCTGCACGAAAAAGAGGAAAACTTTGGAGTAATAATCTCAGTTCGGCAAAACGGAGAAACAGATTCCATTTGCAGTCGGTCGGTATCCGACTCTCCATCATCATCACCATCATTATTGGCATCTTGGTCCGTGTGTTGGTAATTTTTTTTCTTTTTTCTATTACTAGGTATTTCAACAACATCTGGCAAGTAAACGTAATCATAGAGAATCTCCGCCATATATAAAGAGACTCATTCGGCTAACCGCAGCAGTAATGGCTCGATAGCTGTAACAGTACTCATAGCACTAAAACACGTGACTCAAAATCGTCACGGAAAATACAAATAAGTGGTGGCTGGAAAGGAATGCACTGCTTCCAGCACGGTAATTGCAACCCAGGCGTATGCACGATAATACGATAACAGCATGCGGTACTCATTACACGGGCAAATATTATTTGACTAATATAGGATTGACGTGTAATATTAGCCAAAGCTGACGTCTGATCGTTCGTTTTGATCATAGCGCAGACATCAGCATCGGCAGCACAATCTAATGTGTAACATAATTATTCTTCTATCAGAGAGGGAAAATGAAAAAGTCCTCAACAACATGAACAGTAACTTCATATGACGGCGAATCAAGCAAAGAAACCCGTCAATCTGAGAGAAGCAGCTTGACTGCTGAGACTACTGGCAAGTGGGGGTCGCCATGGCGAAAATTCCATAGTTCTATCGACACATGAAAAGTAGCAGTATCAGGGCAGAAAAACTTAACCACGTAAATTATAGCGTCAATGTTGGCGGTAGAGAAACGTCGAACAGAGTTTGTCGAAAGAACAATTCCCGTGAGATTTAAAACCAACTGTGGTCATGCCGAGAAAAATCAATCAGACCAAACATGCAGTCATCCATGAGTATTGCGCTAACCTATTTCCCTACCGTATAACTCATAAAGAATATTTATTAAAGGGAATAATAAAAATACCTATGATTATTTTGAAAATAATTTGACTGAAAGTTGTTGCCGCAAATGGCAGCAACAACTTTCAGTCAAATTATTTTCAAAATATCCACTCAATTTCATATTTTTCCCGTGTGAAGCCAGGTTAGTGGTACCGTAAACTGAAATGTGATATATAATAGAGATGGTGAATGGCAGAGCTTAGCTATATTCTGTCCTATCAATGATATTTCAGTTCCTGAAGCCTCTAGGTTAGCATTATGTCCACGATTGACATTGCAGACATTTTTGACAGACATAATTGCCAGCTTTATAAAAGGATAGAAGTCAATGAACTTCTAGACATAAGGTTAGTTAAGTTAAGTGTCACACACAAAACCACATGTGGAATAACTTCGCTTGTACAAAATACAAAACATACTGGGTGCATCCATTCCAGACCATGGACACTCTAGGCCCAGCGCAGGGCCGACATGAGCGCCACCGGAGAAGGTCTTCCGCGGCACTTTTTGAGCTAGCAAGACCCCCCCTTTCTGGAGGGAGGGGGACACCCCCTCCTGACCTTGTTTTGGCTGTTGCACTTTGTGGAACGTCACTCCACCCCTGCAGCATATAGCGTAACTGGGACTATTATTTAGCGCCAATCCCACTCTGTTCCACTAAGATGCTTTTAACACACCCACACATTATTTATCCAGACGCCCACAGAATTTCCATACATTATGAAAAAATTAAGCACAAGAATACAAAATCTCTAAAAATAGCCATTACGATCAGAGAGACATTTATCGCGTAATCACTATAAATACCATGGCCCGTCAGAAAACTTGCATGCATTGTGTAGGCCGACAGACGACTGACTGATTTATGTGTCCGTTGTCCCTGGACAGTACATAACGGAATCATCGAGTCAAATTTAACCATGATTAATTCTTGTCCCGGGAGTTCATGTAACAAGTCATGAGATGTTCGTTAACCGTTTAACACTAAAATGTATTTAAGAAAATTTAAATTTTCTCATAGATATCCAGTTTTAGAAGAGAATATTTTTGAGAATTTACCACTGTAATGACCGGCTTGAGCAGTGGTAAATTTTCAATGGGCATTTCTGACGACCATTGCAGAATCCCTTTGTGGCCAGCTTGACAGTTAACACTTCAACGCTCAGGCTTCTGCAGTGGTTTTGGGAAATGTCCATTTGCAGACCAAGAGAAGACTATTTTTGAAAATTTACCACTGGAATGACTGGCTCGATAACTGAGCCAGTCATTCCAGCGGTAAATTTTTAAAAATAGCTTACTTTTGTTTTGCAAAAGGACTTTTTCTCTGAGAAAATTTAAGTTTTCTTGAACAAATTCGATGGTTAAAGAGCTAAAGGATAAATATATGCACGTTGTTGGTTTCCGTCACTGTCAAATAATGAAGATGATGATCATGGCAGCTATACAAGAAACGTTACATTAATGTTGATGAAGATGCACCAGCCTCGGTAATTAGGCGAGTGATGTTTCACTGAGTGCTGTCAAGCCAATACTGTAATGCCATGAATATTAATACTGGCTAGGCACATCTTGAATACTAAGTGCCATCGTAACAACACATGTAAATGACGCATCCTCGACGGCGCTCAGGCATCTAAACCAATGCATTTCTTCCATCCTATAGTCAGTGTCTCGCTCAATTATTTGGTCAAATTAGAATCATTTTTTTATATGCGGGTACTGCCTATATCAGCCAAGGATGACTTCAACAGTGGTCTTAAGAAATGTCCATTTGCAGACCAAGAGAAGACTATATTTGAAAATTTATCACTGGAATGATTGGCTCGATGACTGTGCCAGTCATTCCTGTGGTAAATTTTCAAAAATAGCCTTCTCTTAATCTGCAAATGGACATTTTCTGGAATTTTGAGGGTTAATGGATTAACTGTTTAATGGCCAAGAAATAAATGTCTTCAGCAGTGGTCTCGAGAAATGTCCATTTGTCCACCGAGAGAAGAACTTTTCAGAAAACTTACTACTGTAAAGACTGGCCTGGTATGTGAATTGGTACCTCAGACAGGTGTGTAAAATGGGAAATCTATATAAGTTACCAAAAATTGTTGACAAAGTAGATTCATTTTTGGAATATGCCAAACAGTGTAGGAACGTACTCGGACGAGGTGGGGTGGGTGGGAATGGGCTGAAGTGCGGGTCAAAACCTAAGGGTGCTATGGGGATACTCTATGGGACAGGAAAAACTGGGGTGGGTGGGGTGGGGTGGGATGTGGGTGGCGCTATCACACACCTTGCCACCCACCCCAACCCCTGTTCCTACACCTATGACAGTGTGCAGTCACCAAGTTAGGCGATTAAATCTCTACAAGTATATGATAAAACAAGCTGTGAATCGAAATATTATTCCCAATTTGCAAATTCATTTTTGGAATATTAGTTTCAAAATATTTAACAGAATATTTCAGAAAATGTTGGTCCTGATCTCAGGATGATTCATAATAAAGAAATATTAGTTATCTCTCCGGGTGGCAGCAACAGCGCCCGCCCAGTCAAATTAGTTTCAAAATATTCAACAGAATGTTTATTAAATGGTAAAGAAATACAATTTGTACAATGTGTCAGACTATTAAGCGCTAAAGACAGACTAAATTGAGTCATTCATGCCATAATTAATTATGACATCATCTTACACTTCACTTAGTTGATTATGACGTCCATTGTTGAAGATGCAGAGACAGAGGGTAGGCACGAGATAGAGGTGTGGAGAGACTAGGCAACAGAGAGGTGGGTAAAACCTAGGCATCAGATAAGGGTAGGGAGAGGACAGACACCGGATAGGGGTGGGGGAAGAGTCATTGCTCAAGCTCAGCTGACTGACAAATAACTTGAGCTTAATAATGCTGCCAGATCCTTCCACAACGGTTGAGCAGTCAAATGTCTGACGGATATTAAAGACAAGAAATTGATGTCTATAGAAATTGTAACCGTAACATTATAGGATGCAGGGAGATAATAACAGTTTGATAAGCAACCCTTTAATACTCAAATCTATTCAAAACAATTTCCATTTTCAAATAGAAAATGTCAATTTGCAGACCGAGACAAGAATATTTTTGAAAATTTAAACCTTGAATGAATGGCTCGGTTATCGAGCCAGTCATTCTAGTTGCAAATTTTCAAAAATAGTTTCCGCTTGATCTGCAAATGAACATTTCTCAAGGCCACTGCAGAATCTATCTTGGTCCACTTGAGAGATAAACGGTTAATAGCCATAAAACGTATGGCGATGCACATCATTGTCCTGTATGATTCATTAAAACAATTACGACTAGAAGATCTCTAAATCGCTTTCTCATCAATTAAGTGACATCACAATGAGCTAATTAAGACGTAAGATTAATTACTGTCGATTATATATCACTAAGTCAATATGCATATTTAAACTAGTATACAATACATATGAATTATAACCTTTATAATTGCTACATCTAAATACCAGTCAGTAGTAGAAGAAATAGGTGAAAGCTGATCAATTAGTCTAGACATCATCTTATTATATATAGTTCATTCATCTGGAAAATAACATTATTACTCAGTCTATGGGCAATAAAGCATAACACTTTAGCCCTTTAACAATCATATCAGCCAAAAACGGCTTCTATAGTGGTCTTGAGAAATGTCCATTTGCGGATAAAGAGATTATTTTTTTTAAATTTATAACGAGAATGACTGGCTCGATAAGTGAGCCAATCATACCAGGGTTACATTTTCAAAAATTGTCTTCGCTTGGTCTGCAAATGGACATTTTCTATGAAAAAATTTGAGGGCTAAAGGGTTAACACTCAAATATGCTGGAGAAAATTTCAATATTCTCAGGAAAATGTCCATTTGCATACCAAGAGAATGGTATTTTTTTAAATTTAACACTGGAATGACTGGCTCGATAACTGAGCTAGTCACTCAAGCGGTAGCTTTTAAAAAATAACCTTTCTCTTGGTCTGCACAATAGACCACTGAAAAAGATGTTTTTGATGTGCTTGAGCGAGAGTTATGTATTGAGAGGATTGATTTCAGCATTAGCACACTAATCCTTTAATGGTCAAATTTGGTCAAGAAAATTTAAATATTTGCTTATTAAATGTCCATTTGCTAGACAAGAGAAAACTGTTTTTTGAAAATTTACCGTTATCGAGCCAGTCATTCCAGTGGAAAATTAAAAAAATAGTCTTCTCTTGGTCTGCAAATGGACATTTCTCGGGATCACTGCAGAAGCCATTTTTGGCTGATATGAGTGTTAAAGGGGCAAAGGACATGTACATGGTACAATTTCCATGAATTTTATATGAACAACAGCAAGCGGCCCTCGCAAGTTCTCACATTGCCCTTCTATTTCAACCCCAGACAGACCCAATCACAATATCCTTGCTGCACTACAGGGTGAAGTAATTATTCTACATTCTCGATGCAATCAGAAATTGGTAGTTCAGACAAGATATAGAAATCAGTAACTCATCGCAATACCAACTGCACTGTGGGGCTATAAATGTGGTCGGGATAGCAAATTCAGGGGGCCAGTTTCAGCATTTTGGGAACCGTTTAACCCTTGAATTTATTCAAGAAAATTTCAATTTTCTCATAGAAAATATCCATTTGCAGACCAAAAAAAGACTATTCTTTTTTTTAATTTACCACTAGAATGACTGGCTCGGTTATCGAGCCAGTCATGCTAGTGGTAAATTAAAAAAAAATAGTCTTCTTTTGGTCTGCTCTGCAAATATGTATTTGTCAAGACCACTGCAGAAGCCATTTTTGGCTGATATGAGTGTTAAAAGGGTTAAACAACCCACTTTTCAGCAACAAAAATATAAAAACTTCCAAATTCAGATCAATTTCAGGGGTTGCCTTTCTACATGGACAATGCAGGTAAAAAATGGCTGGTGCAGGTAAATTTGTAATTCTGGGTATACAGGATACGTACCGGGCATGCACTTTTCAAGCTGATATGCGCTAATCTCAGTTTATGTTCGTGTAGATATTTTGTTAGGCGGGTAAAACCTCAATGCTCACCTCAACACACAGGGTTCATGTAGAACAAATTTCATATTTGTAGCTCAAAATTTTAAGTGGTCAGTGCTGCTGCAATGCTAATGATAAATTGTGGATGGACAAGCAGTCAAGTGGACAATTGTAATGCAAATTTATTCAAATATTATCACCACATATTCTTTCATTACCAGTGTCCCTTTTAAGCCTTTTATGGTAATGGCAGTAAAAAAACAGTCTGTACAGTGATTTTGAGGAATGTCTACTCACAGTATTTTTGAAAATTTACCACTGGAATGACGGGCTTGATAACCGCGCCAGTCATTCTAGTGCTAATATTTAAAAAAATACACTTCTCTCAGCTTGCCAAATTGATATTCAATAAGCAAACATTTTAGTTTTCTTGACCAAATATAACAATACAAGTGTTAATGCACACATTAGCAGCGATGTGGGGAGAGAAAATCATGCTACCTCCTGCTTATAATACTAGCACTTAATGGCCTGTGACTAATTATATTACTAGAAATGGACTTGAACTCCACACAGGAAATGAAGACCGATCTTTCTACCCCTCACGATCGCAGAAATAACACATCTTGATACAATTCATAATTTTACACGATCCGCTCCGGAATATTTTGTAGCTGACGATGAAATCATTTAGCGACACCGGAAAGCATTAGGCATGCTTGCTCATTACGAGCACAAGAACAGGTAATGGTGGACAGAGCCGCCTGATGCGCGTCACGCTGGTGTGTGCTCGTGTGTGCGTGATCACGGCTAACGAAACCAATTTCATGTTAACCCTTATTACTAAAGCTGGCGGCCAAAAACGGCTTCTTTAGTGGTCTTGAGAAATATCTATTTGCAGACTAAGAAAAGAGTGTGTTTGAAAATTCACCACTCGATAACCGAGCCAGTCATTCCAGTGGTAAATTTTCAAAAAATAGTCTTTTCTTAGTCTGGAAATGGGCATTTGCTTTGAGAAAATTTCAATTTTCTTGAACAAATTGAACCTTTTACCCTCGAATTTGTTAAAGAAAATTTCAATTTTCTCACAGAAAGTGTCCATTTGCAGACCAAGAGAAGACTACTTTTGAAAATTTACTACTGGAATGACTGGCTCGATTATCGAGCCAGTCATTCCAGTGGTAAATTTTCAAAAACAGTCTTCTCTTGGTCTGCAAATGTACATTTCGCAAGACCACTGCGGAAGCGTTTTTGTCTGATATGAGTGTTAAAGGGTTAAGGGCAGAGGGTTTAAGCAATTTGGTGATGAGTTGTCAGAAAAGCGAATACGTTGTTCATCAATAGCTTGATAATTAGTATCATTTGGAAAATATAGTTTTGAAAAACGCTGTCTTAGATAACAACATCTATCTGCAACACTATTCTCAATATTGATACCAGTTTGGGATCCTATTAAATTATCATATCTGTATATATAGTTTTAACAATATACCGTAAAAATTTGACTAAATGACGCAGTCCTATAATCGAGAACATTCCTTCCGCACATTTTTGGGTCGAAGTTTTTCTTAAAATTCACAGATTATACCACGGAAATTGAACTAAATGTTACCATAGACAATTCGCGCTGCCTGACGACTATGTTTAATGTATACTAAAAAAACACCAAGTGGAAGTGAAATTATTAAATTGGGGTGCCTAAATATTGCTTATTCTTTAATACATATCACTTATTACATCAAAATTAATCCAGAATTTGACATAAAATAACCAACTCCCGTTAGTGCATAAGATCACACAGCGCCTTCAAACACAGAAGTCATTACAACTAGTGACCATCTGAATATTCCCATACCTGTTTTAGAACCAACTCCCGTTAACGCTTAAGATCACACAGCGCCTCCAAACGCAAAATAGCCATTACAATCTGTTTCTATCACGCGATTTGTATATTTTCAAGGAGACATTTTATGCCAAAATTAGATTGATTTTGATGTAATAAACAATCTTTATTGAAGATACACGATATTTAGGCGGTCCTATTTAATAATTTCTCTTCCACCATGATAATTTTAATCATGCATTAAACAAAGCGCTGAGTGATGTTTATTTTTTATACCAATTTTCGATTTTTTAAAGGTACGTTTTTTCTAAATTTAACAGCGTCTTATACTTGATTATAAGTTTTTTGTGCGGATTTTGGTCAAATTTGGGACAGCGTCCTATATTCGAGGGCGGCCTTTAGTCGAGAAATTACGGTAGTAAGATTCAAAGAATTCATGCATCCTGATGGATCATCTAAACAGGGATATAATGCGCATTTCTTATTTACCCTATAACACTTAAATCAGCCAAAAATGGCTTCTGCAGTGTTCTTAAGAAATGTCCATTTGCAGACCAAGAGAGGAATATTTCTGAAAATTTACAGCTGGAATGACTGGCTCGGTTATCGAGAGAGTCATTCCAGTGATAAATTTTCAAAAATAGTCTTCTCTCGGTCTGCAAATGGTAATTTTTATGAGAAAATGTAAATTTTTTAAAACAAATTTGAGGGGTAACTTTTAGGGTTAGCTATTATAAGCCATTAACCCTTGAATTTATTCAAGAAAGTTTAAATTTTAGATTATCGAGCCAGTCATTTCAGTGTTAAATTTTCAAAAATAGTCTTCCATTGGTCTCCAAATGGACCTGTCTCAAGACCTCTGCCAAAGCCTTTTTGGCCCGAGCTTGAGTGTTAAAGGGTTAAGAGCACAACATTAGACACAAAAAAATTTGAGTTATGGTGCCAACACATGTCACTCTGCATTAGGCCACCATGACATACTGGCCACGCGCGCAGAAGCATGTCAACTATTTGCAAGTGATTCTCATTGTTGACTCACTGCTGAAAACAATACACTATTGTATCAAGTTAAACTCGTGATTGAGACAGGTTGATAGGCCTACATTTCAATTGTCAGCGCAACATGTTAGAAACATATTTTCTAAATTTGGATATTTCTTTGGTGAAAATAAACTACAGATGCCATCGTGCAAAGCGCAATAATATGGGTAACCCATATACCAAATTGCTTTCAATTACAACCACCAGGTCGGGAGGCGATAGCGAGATGGATGAACGGACAGAGACGATTATAATATCCCAAATGTTTTGTTTTTTTTAATTTGAGGAAAATAAAGCTTTTCCAACTACTACCCAATATTGTAACTATTGGGATTTGTTTGGAACGTTCATCAATTGTTAGACAAAAAACCCACATTATTTTAGGCTTTACAATATTGATGTGTTTCAGTTAGATTAAGCAATTCCTAGACACGCAGAATCCACATCGTTTAGCCCTTTGGCAATTGATGACATTTACAGGCTTCCAAATATACGCGCCGAGGTAAAGAAATCTAATTTTGGTCAAACATCTGAATTGCGGAGTGACGCTAACTGTTTAATAATGCTACTCAATGCTGTTCATGTCTTGTTCTACCACGATTAACTCTCAAATTTGTTCAAGAAACATTTGATTTTGTCATAGAAATGTTCATTTGGAGATCAAGGGAAGATATTTTATAAAATTTATTACTGAAATAACTGGCTCGGTTCTCAAGCCAGTCCTTCCAGTGATACATTTTTTTTAATAGTCTTCTCTTGATCTCCAAATGGAAGTTTATCCAGACAACTGCTAAAGCCGCTTTGGCCAGTTTGAATTAAAACCGCGGTCATCATACAAAGGGATCTAAATAACATATGTATATTATTCAAAAGAAAAATGCTTTTAAAAATTTTAAATCAAGAATCGATACCAATTGACTAATTTGTTGGTCTTATGCAAGATTGAACCTTAAAGCCCATTACCGTACTTTTGTGTCCTTATTGTGCACTAATAGATAACACGCAGTGTAAAATTTGACAAAATATTAGCCAAAAAAAGCCTTATACAGGTATATAACATGCACTCATAGTTCAGAAAGATTCCAAAACATTTTTCCGACGAACGAAAATTAGTCCCGTAAAACGCTAATTAGTAACCGCAGCTTCTAATAGGACAAGGGCTGTAAATTCTTTAAATCCAAACCTCTGAGAAAGGGTGGCGACTTCTATTAGGTATAGTTCAAGAAAAAATTTAAAAAAACTGATACACAAAATACCACGAAATTAGAACATGTTAAATTTTTCATGCTAGAAAGTCTTACCATCTTACGCCTATGCTTAACGTATACCTTATATCAATCATCGCGGGAGTGAAATTATTAATTGGGACCGCCTAAATATTGCGTATATTTTAATAAACATTGTTTATTTCATCAAAATTAATCCAAAGTTTGACATAAAATGGTGTCGCGAAAAAATAGAAATCACGTGATGTATTAGGGTATAGGATGAGTTTAGGTTGTTACCCGAGTAGCGCAGAGGCTAATAGTAGTACCCGGTTAGAGACTTGCGCAAAGGAGGGGAGTTTCGAGTAGCTATGAGAGTGACGGCATAAACTCGTCCTATAGCTGATTAATATGGCGATTACCGTTAAAACTCGACTAAAGGACTAGAAAGGGGGGTGCGTACTATAATCGAGAACATTCATTCCGCACATTTTTGGGTCGAAACTTTTCTTAAAAAGTCACAGATTATACCCCGGAAATTGAACTAAATGTTACCCTAGCCAATTCGCGCCGCCTGACGACTATGTTTAATGTATACTCCAAAAACACCAAGCGGAAGTGAAATTATTAAATTGGGGCGCCTAAATATTGCTTATTCTTTAATACATATCACTTATTACATCAAAATTAATCCAGAATTTGACATAAAATGGCGTCGAGAAAAGATACGTGTATAAATCACGTGATTCGCCTCCAATCGCAAAAGATCTTTATTCTAATTAGAGCGAGTACTCGGATATAAATATTCTGGACTCGGAACTCGGAAATTGCTATATATCATCATTGCGCGATAGGAACTGAATGTTCCCGTACCTGTTTGATAACCAACTCCCATTAGCGCATAAGATTACACAGCGCCTCCAATCACAAAAGAGCCAGATAACCAACTCCCGTTAGCACATAAGATCACACAGCGCCTCCAAACGCAAAAGAGCCATTACAATCTGTTTCTATCACGCGATTTCGATGTTTTCAAGGAGACATTTTATGCCAAAATTAGATTGATTTTGATGTAATAAACAATCTTTATTGAAGATACACAATATTTAGGCGGTCCTATTTAATAATTTCTCTAACATCATGATAATTTTTAGTCATGCATTAAACATGACCGGATTGATGGTTATTTTTGATACCAATTTTCGATTTTTTAAAGGTACCTTTTTTCTAAATCTAACAGCGTCTTATACTTGAATACAAGAGTTTTTGGGCGGATTTTGGTCAAATTTGAGACAGCGTCCTATATTCGAGGGCGGCCTTTAGTCGAGAAATTACGGTAATACTCTGTAGAATGTAATGTAACCAAGTGGGCCGGGACAAAATCGCCAAAATGTACACAAATTTTGCCAGTAAATATATTTCCGAATACATTTACTGATTAGGTAATAGTGAATTTATTGCTCAAATTGGTTTAAAAACATTATCTTCTGTATATATTTATTATTAATTTGCGATATTGGCATTTGCGACGTTACAAAATCTGCTTTTATTTGGGAGGTCTCCTTTTAGTCCAAATGAAGTTCAGTGGAATGCCTCCAATCACAAGTTTTAATTTCGTCGTCCAACTTAAGAAGGGATCTAACCTCATTTTATTTCTTATGTTGCTTTGGGTCATTTTAAGTTGGTTTACGACAATACATGTACAATGACTCGTCAGTTTGAGTTTTATTTCATCATTTAAGAACCATACACAAGATTTACAAATATTACGTAGAATACAATTATTCCACACAATGTAGCCCACAATATTGGTTATTGCAATACGGCAGGCAAGAGGAAATAGCGGTTTCCCTTTGATATATCACATTTTTTGTCTTAATTGTACATCAGGGCGGCCGTTCTGACTCAAAATTCTGAGCCCAAAAATGTGATAAAAGTTTATACTAATACATAATACGCAACCCCCCCTTCTGGCCTTGAGCAAAATACTACGCAATATAGAAACGAAAGTACAGTATATGCTAATAATATGCCTGCGGTATAATGACTACAAGTCTTGATAAGCTTTTTAATACTGATTGAAGATATTTTATATATGTGAACCATTTGGCTATCAGTATTTAAACAGGGTTCGTACAGGTTTGGGAAAATCAAATTCAAGCACTATTTAAGCACTTTTCAAGGACAATATATATCATTTTCAAGGACTATTTTCCCATTCCGAACAACAAAATTTGAAGCAAATGATCGATCTCCTTGAGTTTACACAAGAGGTGTTCAATTTCCAACCAAACATCTCTGAGAAAGGGGGTGGGCTTATATTACAGTTTTCCCAAAAGTTTTCTAAAATTGATACCACGGAAATTCAACGTAATTTCTCCCGTAAAAATTCCCACCGCCTACGCCTATGTTTAATGTATACCTCAAAACATCACTGGGGAAGTGAAATTATTTGATTTGAGCGCCTAAATATTGCGTATCCTTTAATAAAGCTCGTTTATCACATCAAAATTAATCCACAATTTGATATAAAATGGCGCCACGAAAAAATACAAATCACGTGATTCGCCTCCAATTGAAGAGTTTATTTTAGAGCGAGTACTCGGATATAAATATTCTGGAATCGGGGACTCGGAACTCGGGAATATCCATGTATTATCATTGCGCGATAGGAACTGATTATTATAATGCCTCCCATCGCAAGAACCGCTGGCTCGCCAACTTAAGAAGCCGACTATATTGTCGTTCGTAATAATTAAATTTGGATCATTTAATGTTGATCGGCGTTACAAAATTGATGCACATTTTCTCCCGTCCTTGTTGTTTGGTACATAAATTTGGTCTTAAAATATATTTATAAGGAAGGTATTTAATCACGCCAAGACTGTTTTTTTCGGTGATTCGCGGTTAACCATAGGGGGTGCATCATTTTTGTCAAATTCAAGCACTTTTCAAGGCAGCTCATGCGTTTTCAAGTACTTTTCAAGGTTGACACAAAATTCAAGCACTTTTCAAGGCAAGGGGCAATATTCAAGCACTATTCATTTTTGTGCGAACCCTGTTAAAGTATAAAAAATTCAAACCCGCTAAAGAATGGAAACAAAAAAGATTTCATGTTTTTACTATTTAACAAGATGGCCACCATCAAAATCAAGTTCTCAAAATTCTGTATACAAGTTCTGAAGTGTACCGGCCTAAGGTTTTTCGAGCTGAGTTTGGTTGAAATCAGCCACGCGGTTAATGAGGAGTAGCCTTTTAACTGATTTCGCAAAATGTTCAGAAAATCCAAGATGGCTGCTGGAAAAAAATTACCAATCAAAATTCTGTATGCAACTTCTGAAGCCTATCGCCCTCGCCTCATTCCCCCTCCCCCAAGTCTGATTGAAATTGCCCAAGCAGTTAATGGATAGACAATTTTGAGCCATTTTTCAGAAAATTCAAGATGCCCACTGAACAAATTGGCCAATCAAAATTATGTGTACAATCTCTGCAACATACCACCTTAGGGTCCTTCCAGCTGAGTTTGTTTGAACTGGTTCAAATGTTTAATGAGGAGCAGCCTTTTAACTGCTTCCTAAAATTTTCAGAAAATTCAAGATGGCTGCCAGAAAAACAGGCCAATCAAAATTCTGTATACAAGTTCTAAAGGCGATTCCCCCCCCCCCACCCCCACCCCCCCCCCCCCAAAGAACCATTCATGCCTAATTAATTTGAAATCTACCAAACGGTTAATGAGGAGTACCATTTTTAAGCAAAAGTTGATGGCCGGACAACGGACGGCTGGACGACGGACAGTCGCCGTGGCATAAGCTCTGACTTGGCCATTCTGGCCAGGTGAGCTAATAAATGTTAAGGTTAAATTACATTAATTGGGCGAGCAACAGCCACCAATCAAATTTATTTCAAAATATTCAACAGGTTAGCTCTACAGTTACCATGAAAATGAGATTCAGAATTGTGGGAATTCAGGAACCAACATACATAAATCAATCACAACACGTGCAAAGCATAGACGTGCAAAACATAGACGGAGCGCAGATAGACAAGGGCAGTGCACAGCTAAAAGTGGATTCATCCAATGAATGTGCATTTATGGGCGATGTAAAATCTACGCCTGCCCAGTTTCATGCAGAGACTACAACATATTACGCCTCAATCACAAAGGACCGATAAAATGCGTAATAACTGGTTGCTCAAAGAGATTACACAAGCCAATAATTTCTCCCCTTAGATAGATTAATATGGAGATATTTTTTCACGTTACCCTAAACGCATGTTTTATGTCGACATAAATCCAAGTTAACCATTTGGTGGTGACTAGTTAAATCAAATAAAGAAAATTATCTCAAATCATCTCTTTTCTTAATTCCAAAGAAACTCCTTCACAGGGAGTTGAATATAACACCATGTTAACTTAGCACTTTACCACATGTCGGCCAAAACTGGATTCTGCAGTGAGCTTGAAAAATTGCAGTCCAAGAAAACAATTTTTTTTAATTCACCACTAAAATGACTGGGCTCATCGATCAAGAGATTATAGTGATAAATATTTTAAAACAGTCTTCTCTTAATCTGTCAATGGACATTGAATCTGTTGGCGATGTAAAATCTACGACTGCCCAGTTTCGCACTGACTGCCCAGCTTCGTGCCGAGACCACAATGTATTACCCCTCAATCACAAAGGAGCGATAAAATGCATAATAACTGGTCTCTAAATGTGATTACAGAATTAGCCAATCATTTCTCCCCTTGGATTGATTAACACTTTACAGGTCACGTCAGAAAAAACGGCCACTGATGTGGTCTTGCGGAAGTTATTTGCAAGGTAAGAGAATGCTATTTCTGAAAATTTCCAAATGACTGACCAGCTCGATAAATTTTAAAAGTCCTCTCTTGGCCTACAAATTGAATTCAAAAGGGAAATATTTAGAATTTCTCCACCAAATTTAACCACCAAAGAGTTAAAACAGAGATATTTTTTCACCTTACCCTAAAAGCATGTTTTATGCTGAAGACTGCACTTTTGGCCAGGTTGAGTGTTAACGTGCGAATGGTCAAGCTGGCCAAAATCATCCTCTGTAGTGGTCTTGAGAAATGTCCACTTGCAGGTCAAGAGAAGACTACTTATGACAAGTTTACCTTACAATGACTGATTTAAGAATTAAGCCAGGCATTCCAGTGGTAAATTTAGAAGAAAAAATGCCCAATCTTTTCTGGGCCTTCTTCTGCATTCAATCCTGTTGACCGTGCTACATAGAAATATCTGAAGCTGATGGCAAAACCTGGCGTTCCTGTGCAGGTCGTTGACGTGCCTGCAGAGTTTGGTGCTGATAGGCGTGTGTTCGGTCCAAACCTACTGGCTTTGATTTGCGAAACAAGGACAGGTTTGGAGAATGTGTTCCTCAGTCTGTTGCTAGATGTCACAGTCCCGCTGTGCTGTCTCCACAAGTCACATCTTATTCATGTCCTTCTTCAGGTTCCATAATATTCATGTCCTTCTTCAGGTTCCATCTTATGTCCTTCTTCCGGTCCCATCTTATATCCTTCTTTAGGTCCCATCTTATTCATGTGCTTCTCTAGATCCCATCTTATTCATGTCCTTCTCTAGATCCCATCTTATTCATGCCCTTCTTTAGGTCCCATCTTATTCATGTCCTTATTTAGGTCCCATCTTATTCATGTGCTTCTTTAGGTCCCATCTTATTCATGTGCTTCTCTAGATCCCATCTTATTCATGTCCTCCAGATACCATCTTATTCATGTCCTTCTTTAGGTCCCATCTTATTCATGTCCTTCTTTAAGTCCCATCTTATTCATGTCCTTCTCTAGATCCCATCTTATTCATGTCCTTCTTTAGGTCCCATCTTATTCATGTGCTTCTTCAGGTCCCATCTTATTCATGTCCTTCTTTAAGTCCCATCTTATTCATGTCCTTCTCTAGATCCCATCTTATTCATGTCCTTCTTTAGGTCCCATCTTGTTCATGTGCTTCTTCAGGTCCCATCTTATTCATGTCCTTCTTTAGGTCCCATCTTATTCATGTCCTTCTCTAGCTCTCATCTTATTCATGTGCTTCTTCAGGCCACAGTGCCCTGTCCGAAGACTGAAGATTATTGTCTGCTGCCATCTCTCCAGTTTGTTGATCTGATTATATTGATGACTATAACCATCATTTCTGTTTTGCTCGTGTGTAGGAAGTCGCAGTGCAAGGCAGTGTAAGTTCAGAGGTCCTGCATTGGCAAGGTGATCTGCTGTCTCATTGCCCGGGGTTCCAATACGCGCGGGTATCCACTGAAGCACAACACACTCTGCACCTGCAAATGGACATTCTTAAAGGGCACTGCAAGGGCAGTTTTGGCAGGCTTGACGGGTTAAAGTCTGAAGTCCATTTCCATACCAAGACAATAATGGAAAATTAACCACTGAAATAACTGCCTTGATAACCGAGTCAGTCATTCTAATAGTAAAATTTTTTTTAATTAACCACTTAGCATGCAATTGTGTATTCATTTTAAAGAGAAAATTTAAATTTTGATAAATCTTGAACTTAAAAGAATTTAAGACAATAGATGGACTCATGATACTGTTGCAACATAAACCAAGGGTCATGGGTTTGAATACTTCCTCTATCTGCTGAGCATGAAATGTGCGAAAACAGGCATGGACGAGTCTCAAGGTGTGTACATAATGAAGGAATCCAGTTTATCCATGTCATAGTCAACTAGGTGACGTGTAGGATGATGTCATAATCAAGTATGCTATGAATGATGTAGCTAAGTTCATCACGAACGCTTAATTGGTAACGGACTAAGGGTTGTTGTACAAATTTTACGTCTTTACTATTTAATAAACATGCTGCTAAATATTTTGAAACTAATTTGACTGGGTGCTGTTGCTGTCTAGGGCAGCAACAGCACCCAGTCAAATTAGTTTCAAAACATTCAATACTCTTGCCTGTATAGATTTCTGGAAACTGATAGTCAGGGACTTCAGGGATCGATCGATCCAAACACGGGCGAACTGTGGGTGGAGCTTAGCTAAAAATGGGTGGGGCATAGCTATGGTTAGACTTACCAAGACGAGGTGCTACTGCGACTTCCCGAGGGGCTCCTGTTTTGTGACTCAGTGCTTCCAATTCTCTGAGCCGCAGCATGCAGGGGCTCTGGCTTCTCCGAAGCCTTACTTTGCATACGCTGACGACATAGGTCCTGAAAAAAAGTATTTAATTTGCATAAAATTAAGAATTTAATTTGCATAAAATTAAATTTACTTAAAAGAGCATGTATCTTTTTGGGCAGAAATATGTCAAGCATCCTTTAGTGCTCAGGATTTGTTAAGAAAAATAAAATTCTTGTGCAGTGAATGTCTATTTGCACGTCAATGGAAGACGATTTTAAAGAATTTACCACTGAAATGGCTGGCAACGAAACCAGGCCTCTGTAGTGAACTTGAGAAATGTCAATTTGCAAGCTAAGAGAAGCCTATTTTTGAAAATTTGCCACAATGGAATGACTACGAGCCAGTAATTCCAATAATAAATTTTCAAAAAATGTTCTCTTGGTCTGCAAGTTAACGCTTTAACACTCATATCAGCCAAACAATGTCCTTGCCCATTAAGCCTTTGCTGGTCAAGCCACCAGAAATAGCCTCTGCAATGGTCATGAGAAATGTTCATCTGCAGGACAATAGCATATTGATGTAAATTTCAGTGGTAAAGGTTTAAAAAATAGCTTTTTCTGGGTTTGCAAATTTTTTTAATTAAAACAAATTTTTTTATAATAAACTTGGTTAATTGATATGATTAGCATTTTGAGCTCTTTGATGCACTGTTGACACAATCGGGGTTAGGAATATGCTGACACTCGCTCGCTTACAAGCACGCACGCGCGGAGGCACTCACGCATAAACTCATGTACAGCCTACCTGATAATCTTTGGATGCCTCTACGCCATCACCGCTGGCTGCCAGTTGGGCAAGCTTGTTCTTGGACCGTTTGTGTCGTTGTACCAGATAGAAGCCCACGACAGCGACCAGCACAATCGCTACTGAACCACACAGTACAAAGGTCAGAATGAAATATTTTGGGGATGCTTTCGCCTTGCCCACCTGTTCAACGTGTACCTGCGAAACGAAGTATCATCAAGATTAACACTTTTACACTCAAATTTGCTCAAGAAAATTTTTATATTCTCAGAGAAAATGTCCAATTGCAAAGATTATTTTTTTTAACCTACCTACTGGAATGACTGGCTCTGGGTTATCAAGCCAGCCATTCGTGTTAAACTTTGAAAAATAGTTTTCTCTTGAGCTGCAAATGGGCGTTTCTCAAGACAACTGAAGAAATGTTTTTTTTGGTCAGCTTGAAAGTTAAAGGGTTAAATCTTTAACCCTCCAAATTATTCAAGACAGTTTAAATTTTCTTAATGAAGTCATGTCCATTTGCAGACCAAAATAAGACTATTTTTAAAGATTTATCAGTGGAATGACACGATCGGTTATCGAGCCAGTCGTTCCAGAGGCATACTTTCAAAAATAGTCTTCTCTTTGTCTGCAGATGGACAGTTTCTCAAGACAACTGCAGAAGATATTTTTGGTTGATATGAGTGTTAAAGGGTTAACCCTTCAATGATCAAACCAGCCAAAACCACAAGAAATCTCCAGTTGCAGATGATTATTCTAATTCTACCACTGAAATGACCGGCTCAATAACGGAGTCAGACATTCCAGCGGTGAATTGTCAAAATTTTGCAATGTAGAATGATGTCATAATTAATGGCGTAGATAAGTTCGTCAAGAACGTATAATTGGTGATGGACTAAGCATTTTTTTTACAAATTGTTTGTTTGTACTATTTGAAGAACATGCTGTTGAATATTTTGAGACTTCAATTTTTGTGGCAGAGTCTATGCCATTATGATTGTGGTACCTGGAGCTATAACTAATGAGACACATTATGGACCTTTCCAGGTTTAACTATGCCCCACCCATCTCTAGCAAAGCTCCACCCACACGTCGCTCATGTTGGGATCAGTCGATCCCTGAACTCCTTGACTATCAATTTCCAGAAAACTATACAGGTTAGCTGTTGAATATTTTGAAACTAATTTGACTGAGCGATGTTGCTGCCATAAGAATTTACAATTTAATGAACATTCTCTTGAATATTTTGAAAGTAATTTGACTGGAAGCTGTTGCTACCATTAAGGCATCAACAACCCAGTGAAATTAGTTTCAAAATATTCAACAGCTTATCTTGAAATTTAGATTTTGAGATTTCAAATCCATTCCTATATGTACAAAACATGGAAAGCTTTGCTAGAAATGGGCGGAGAAGATGATGATTGATGATGACGAGATGAATGA
Organism: Chaetoderma sp. LZ-2023a; assembly: GCA_034401795.1. NCBI lineage: Eukaryota > Metazoa > Mollusca > Caudofoveata > Chaetodermatida > Chaetodermatidae > Chaetoderma > Chaetoderma sp. LZ-2023a. The sequence goes on along the minus strand of CM067365.1, from coordinate 29,631,013 downwards.
TGATGACAATGATGATTGATAATGATGATGATGATGACAATGATGATGCTAATGATGATGATGAATGATGATAATGATGATGACGACGACGATGAACACCTGTTAAAATATTAATGATGAACACCTGTTAAAATATTACTATCTATTTAATCGCTGACAAACTTGATAAACCACAATTACACTATCTGTACATTCTACTTACAGATGGCCCATCACAGGTGACGAGATCAATCTCACGTTTTCACGAACGATTTCAAACCTTAGCTTTGAAACGTAGTAACATGTGTCACATGACAAATGGCTGCGATGACCAGAGTTTAGCCGCTACCATGGAAACAAATTCTCATGATCAAGCTTTTATGGGCGTAGGGCCAAATCGTTCAAACTAACTCGATAGCATGTCTTTAGTCCTCTCGATGAGAATTTGATTCCATTTTCAGCATAGGCCAAGATCTACTTAACTCAAAGTGGCGCGGTTTTATCGCAGCTCAATAGGAATATTCCTGACTACGGTAGTAACTCTGGTAGAAACGTGGATGAGGTACTGCTAAATTTATTCTAATATTTGAAATAGTGCTTCTGAATGTCACTCAAGTATATGACGCCATAATTAATTACGTCAATTGTTAAGCTAACACCACAATCGTTAATGGCGATTTGGTGATGGTCGATATAGAACCCTTTGTGACATAATGATTGTGATGCCATCATACACGCGCTGAGCTGATTATGACATCATACGAGGTCAGATGATAGATGGATACTCTGGAAAGGTGAACTAATCCACCCTCTAAGGTTAGATGCTCTGTGGTGAAATTAAGACAGATTCAGTAATGACTGAAAAACTATGACAATCATAGGAAATAAAATACCCTTTTTAAAGAAGGAATAATGGATAGATCTAATCTGCCACTCAAAATATATGATATCATAAATAATTACGTCACATGTAGGCTGATGGCCTGACATCAATCAAAATGTGAAATGAGTGATGTATGTATGTCTGTCATGAACAGTGAATAGTCTGACAAGCGTACAAATTTTATGTCTTTCCTATTTCAGAAGAATTATGTTGAATATTTTGAAACTAATTTGACTGGACGGTCTTGCAAACAGCAGGGTCACCATCCAGTAATATTATTTTGAAAATATTCAGCAGAATATTTCCTACATTATAAAGTATGAGTCTTTTCTTAGAGTGGGTCAATGCTATAAACTTAGGTTTGTTTATGCCAAGAATATCGAGACAATCTTGCCAAATGTCTAGAAAATATACATATATTAGCTTTCGCTCTGAAAATGCTCGAGACAGCGACATTACAAAAAAGAAGAATTTGATTTTGCCTGATGTAGTGTTATTGTCCGAATGAGGTCTGATGTATACAACACAGAAATTGACCCTCTAACACTCATATCAGCCAAAGATGGCTTCTGTGGTGGTCTTGAGAAATGTCCATTTGCAGACCAAGAGAAGACTATTTTTTTTAATTTACTACTGGAATGACTGGCTCGATAATCAAACCTGTCATTCCGGTGGTCAATTTTCAAAAATAGTCTTCTCTTGGTCTGCAAATGGACGTTTTCTATGAGAAAATTGAATTTCTTTTGAACAAATTCGAGGGTCAAAGGGTTAACACCTCTTGATGTTTGGTTAAGACTGACCATGCCTGGGCTCTAGAGAAATATTTCTTTGCATGTGAAGATAGGGCTTAAATTATACCACTGGAATGACTGGCTCTATAACTGAGCCAGTCATTCTAGTGGTAAATATTTAAAAAATAGTCTTCTCTTGGCCAGTAAATGGACATTCAATAACGGTAGGTAAATGTTGCAATTTTCTTGACCAATTTTGGCCATTAAATAGTTAAAATGGTAAATAGAGTATACTTTGTCAACAAAATACATTCAATGGCAAATTTTAAATTTAATCACATGAGAGGCATATATTAGAATTGTGCAAAAGAGTCAATTTTCATAATTTAATACCAACACAATTAACCCTTAGCGCTCTGGTGTCAAAATTTCAAATTTTCAAATTAAATTAAGAGATGAACTGGTGTTCATTTTTCAACAAATTTAGCGGAAGATGGTGCTGTCGTAGACCGCAACATCGTCCACCAAAATTATTGAAAAACGTACACCAGTTTCTTTGCTATTGACGCAGTAAAAGATCAGATGTTGACATCAGAGTGGTAAGAGTTAAGACTTGTAACCTTTGGATTCTATGGGTTCATTGAAGGTCAGCCTCTCAGGCAAGTTTGGAGAAGATCTGTCCGTTCAGCATAGACCGATTAGATGGAAACCTAATTTCCATCATTGGGTCAGCATTATCTTGACCGATTGACCACAAAACCAATAATGTTCTTTAGGACATGATGGACAACAGAGACACATTAATTTGACTATTTTCAAAACTGTAATCTCTGACCATTTGACCACAACTTCAATAGCGTTATTCAGTGTATAAATCAGACCAAGGTTTGGCGAAGATCACTTCATTATAAGAACGCAAAATAGGTTTACAGAAATCAGAATGAATTATGGAATGGATGGATAGATGGATGAGAGTATATGTTATATACCAACCAACAACATATTTAGAGAAGGAGCGACATAACATTCTAATTGTCAAGATTAAAAAAAAAAAATTGTAATCTTCGTAAACGTCTATTTGCAGCGCCAGAGACCTTTTTGAAAAATTTCCACTTGAATTATTGGTTTTGTTATTGAGCCAGTCATCGCAGTGGTAAACTTTAAAAAATAGTCTTCTCATGACCCTCCTCATGGCCACACCAAAGGCTGATCTGGCCGGGTAATGGCCACAGAGGGGTGACCATCATATGACAGGAGACTTGCTTGATCATATTTTTCACAACACAGCAGCATTATAACTCCCTTCCAGCATCTCCCTTCATTTTAATCACATTTTGTAGAAAATAATAAGATAGAATATGATCCGGATAGCCTTGAGGTATAAAATGGTGGACAAATAGTCTGCGCGTACTGTCGTCAAACCCACGCGTCATCAGCATCATATTCACCTCATTCACATTTCTCAGACACAATTTCAAATTTCCCAAGAAACCTTAACAATGACGAGGATGATGAAGAGATAAAATTACCTCAGGGAGAATAAGAACTAATCGTGGATGCTGAGCTTTGATTCCGCCACCGTCTTCGTCGTCGTCATTAGAATCGCTGAGATGACAATCTTGTCAAACTCACAGTGATGCTTGCGGCTGGAATTTATACCTAAACCTGTCTTACAAGGCATGTCTTCCTCTTAACACTCTCAATGACAAATCCCTGAAATAAGTAAATTCTTCTGCATGGTCTGTTGAAAATTTTGAAATTACTATGACTGGCTTCCAGTCATCGTAATTTCAAAATATTCAACAGCTTTACTATTTGTTTGCACTGAGAACGAGACATTGGTAATTTATCATTGAAATGGTTAAGCGCCAGAAGAATGTGGTTCTTTAACCATTCAACACTCAAATTTGCAAAAAGAATTCATTATTTTCATTAAAAAATTCCCATTTCCCAAGAGAAGACTTAAAAAAAAAAAATAAAAAGGCCTAAGGTAGCAATGTCTTGCAATCCACTTCTGTTCAATATATTCAAGTGTTTTATTTTATTTTAGAAACATTCTACATTATTTCTGATCTGTACTGTACCCTTCAAAACAATCAACCTTACCGTACATATGTTAATGTGAAAAAGAAGCTATGCCTGCCAGCACACCGTAGGAGCAATTACGTTTTTACATTCAGACAAATTTTTGCTAGAAATTAATTAATATCTTCTATCTTGTTGAATCTGTTACATCCAGAACTGTGTAAATGTTTGTTGTGGTCAAATAAACCAGTCAAAGAAGGTGTCTTCAGAAATGACCATCTGTCGGCGGACTAAGATGCTTATTTTTTTTTTAATTTAACACTGGAATGGCTGGATCATTAACAGAGCCAGTTATTCAAGTGGTAAATTTTCAAAAAAATTGTCATGTCTTGGCCGACAAAAGGGCCTTCACTGAACAATGATATAAATTTCCTGACCAATCCGACTGCTGCAACAGACAACAGATTCAATGGACAATAACTAGGGACCTATTGAATATTTAGAAAATTATTTGACTGAAAATCATTGGTGGCTTAGCCATCAAGAACGTTCGGTCAAATCGTTTTCAAAATATTAAGCAGGCCCCTAGTTAAACCACATGGAAAATGTAGTCAGTAGAAATTCAACAGCCAGACAAACAGTTAATGGACTAAAGAGCAAGACTGATATACCTATTTTAAATAGTGTTGCAGGAAACTGTTGCAGTTTAAAACTTGTTTAAAATATCATGTTGAAATTTAAAATGGTTAATGAAACATATGCTTATCTCGGCCAAAACCGGCCTCTGCGGTCGTCTTGACAAACACCCCTTTAGAGGTCAAGAGGATTGTTTTTTAATTTCAATAAATGTGTCAGTCATTCTAGAGATATATTTTCAAAAATATCTTTTCCTTGGACTGCAAATGGAGATGGTCGATGAGTAAATTTAAATTTTCTTGAACAAATTTGAGGGTTAAAGAGTTATATATGAATATTATAAGCCATCCATTTAGTCGTGTAAGGGAGATAATCCCATCATCATTTCCCGGTAGGCTTTATAATTCACTATCCGACTGCTGTAAGTCACCAGACAATAATTTCAATGGGCAATAACTCTGAACCTGCTGAATATTTTGAAACCAATTCGACTGAAAGTTGTTGGTGGCTAAGCCACCAACAACTTTCAGTCAAATTGTTTTCAAAATATTCAGCATATCCAGAGTTAAACACTATAGAATATGTAGTCTGCAGAAACTCAGCAGACAGACAGTTAATTAAAAAAAGTAATCAGCCAGCTCACTATCACTGATGGTTGATGACAAAAGCCCCTTCTCTAAGCTCAACCAGGTGAGATAAAAATTACATGAGATACCATCATGCGAAGATGGCTCTCTAAAAACACCTATCCAATCCATCAAAATCTACCTAATACTCTGATTTATCAGACATCACGATTTCTGGTTACCTTGACAACTAAAATAAACAAAAATCTCCTCTTTCTTAGCCATGGATAATAGATTAGAAATTAACTAATGCCATGTTTTTCATGATGGAGCATACATCATCAGCAGGCCAGGTAACAGAGGGATGTGGCAAAGTACCGCGTCTCATTAATCAAATGATGTTCACGATTGAACCTGATCAAGAAGCCATTTGTCAATTAGAGCCATATATAGTGGCATCCCTTAACCCTTTAACTCTCGAATTTCTTCAAGAAAATTTAAATTTTCTCATAGAAAATGTGAATTTGCAGACCAAGAGCAGACTACTTTTTGAAAATTTACCACTGAAATGACTGGCTCGGGGTAAATTTATGGCTGATAGGCGGGTTAACCCTTTCACTGAGAAACTGTTGAATAGTTGCAGCTTCCGTTCAATTAATTTCAAAATATTCAACAGTTTCCTGCATGGTTGCCTTGAGAATGAAACATATGTGAAAGTGTTAAACCTTGAACACTCGCGCCAGCCAAACATGGCTTTTGCAGTGGTCTTGATAAATGTCCATTTACAGACCAAAAGAAGACTATTTTTGATAATTTATCACTGGAATAACTGACTAGGTTAAACCAAACTAGTCATTCCAGCGAAATATCTTCCAAAAATAATTCTCCATTGATCTGCAAATGGAAATCTTTTATGGGAAAAATTAAAATTTTCTTGAACCAATTTGAGTGTATAAGGGTTAAGACATGTGTATCTTAACAACCACCTGTCTTCAAAATGAACCACATTATTTTTACACATCCTATAACAAGTCGCTTGTATTAAAAGTGGCAATAAGGTGGTCATTTAAGACAGGTTTTAATTGTAATTTCAATCAGTGAGCCAGAATTACTTGGGATCGATGGATATATATGTTTGGCGTCGGAAATCCATTAAACAAAAAAAAATTGTCAGATTTACTTTTACTCTACATATAATGTTTCACAAGCCTGACAATTTTCATTGAATATACTGAAGCTTGAGTAACAGTAATGGCGGATTCGTGAGGACACATCTCTATGATTGCGGTGGCCATCTTGAATCTATATCAAGCCAGTCATTCAAGTTGTAAATTTTCAAAAATAGTCTTGTCTTACTTAGTCTGTTCTCAAGGCTACTGCAGAAGCTGTTGTTAAATATAGGGTTAACGCTATAATAGTTAAGCTGATCAAACTGACCTCTGGAAATTAGTCTTGAAGAATTTACATTTCTATTTACAGACCACGAAGACTATTTTTTAAAGATTTACTACTGGGTCCAATGACTGGGTCACAGGGCTTGAAGATATTAGTGAAAAGGGCAAGGCAATGTTGCCTTAACGGCTATCATAATTTTAGGGGCACTAAGGCAATGTCTTAGGACATCAACCGAGACTATGCCTCCTGAGAACGGGCATGAAGGCAACATTTGGATTTTCCCATGCAATCGTGATCAAGAAACCTTTATTCCCTTTCTACAGTACAAACATTATAGTCAGAGTTAATGTTCAGTCACTTCAGCGTTGCTGTCTACAGTAGGATGACTGTACATTTACGTTGGACACTTTATTTAGCAGTCTGTATGCCTCGGTTGTCTTGCTTTATTTCGAGAACCGGGTACAGTTATTGAGCCCAGTCATTCCAGTGAGAAACTTTAAAAAATAATATAATATGGACATTCGCTAAGCAGAAATAGCTATTTGTTTTACCAATATGGACCAGTAACCCGTACCAATATTCAACAAATTTGGTGGAAGTTGACAACAACATCGTCCACCAAAATTGTTGTAAATTGTACACCGGTTTCCTGGCTATTAACGCGATAAAAGATAAATATTGACACCAGAGTTGTAAGGGTTAATGCACAAGCTGTCCAAAAATTGTTTCTACAGTGAGCTCGTGATTTGCAGACCAGTCTATTTTTGACAATTTACCACCGAAATAACTGGCTTATTAGCATATTAGCACTGGTATTAATTGCTTACTTAGCATACGCATAGACTCGTCGCATCCTTAAAATTATATCACATATATATAGTTCATAATTACCCCTTTCACCGATGAATTCCCCATATCTCATTTTCAAGGCAACCATACAGGAAAAGCGTTAAATATTTTGAAAGTAATTTGACTGGAAGACGTTGTTGCCTGTGGCAGCAATGCCTTCCAGTCAAATTACTTCCAAAATATTCAACAGAATAAGTTTTATAGCGTAAAGAATCAACTTTTTGAGGGGTTTGTCATTGAAAGGGTTAAGCCATTTTGTTTGTAAGCCTGTTAGACATTACAAGTTTACCCTTTAATAGTCATGCCGGCAAAAACCGGCCTCAGTTCTGGTCTTTTGGAATGTCCAATTCACACGCCAAGACAATACAAATTCTGAAAAGTTATCACTGGAATGACTGGCTCGATAACCGAGCCAGTCATTTCATGGATAAATTTTTAAAAATTGTATTCTCTTGGCCTGTAAATGGACATTCAATTGGCAGATATTTAAATTTTCTTGACCAAATTTGACCATTAAAGGGTTAAAAGGAGCATAGTGATTACTATAAAACCAAGATAAGCTCCAAATGAACAACACATATAATCTGGGATACTGAAGAAACAAAACAAGCGTGTAAAATATTACATTGAATAGTTCAACCATTTCATTGCTACAGTTGGTCAAAATAATACAAATATTTGCTTATTGGGTGTCCATTTACACGTCAAGAAAAATACTTCTTTGAAAATTTACCACTGGAATCACTGGCTTTGTTTTCAAAAATATTATTCTCTTGGCCTGCGAATGGACATTCTTCAAGACCGCTTTGGCCGGCTTAGCTATGAGACCGAAGTCTTCGGATTCTTCCATTTCACTTAGATTCAACAGCTCTCGCCAGTGCAGGTGATTTGAAATTAAAATACTACAATTTCAGAGTTGAACAGGGCTAAAGACTAACAGATTATTTTTAAATAATCCCACAGCCACCTGATAAGCACCTAAAATTAACAAATTTGTGGTGGAGCGTTTGAGTCTCAAGGTGCGTGAAGAATTCATTAAAAATAAGTGCCAAGTCTTGATTCTAAAAAGATAAATTAATTTCATATGTCATAGTAAATCAAATTTAATATTGGTCTTACAGACCAAATACCGGTATTAAATTAAATTAACTATGAAATATGAAATTAATTTAATCAAAGAGCATGCATTCCTTAACTAACAGAAACATGGCAAATCTATTTCCATTCTATAAGACAAGTATTTATGGATTTCTATTCATAGCTTGGATTCCAATTAACACTGCCATGAATGCATAAAAATAAAATGATATTCCCGGCGAAACATTATAGCGCTTTTTCGCAATTTGTTTTTCTGTGTCTGATCATACATTAACCCTTTAACTCTCAAGCCGACCAAAAATTGCTTGTACAGTTGTCTTGAGAAGTGTCCATTTGCAGACTAAAAGAAAACTATTTTTGAAATTGTACCGCTGAAATGATTGGCTCCATAACGGAGCCAGTCATTCCAGTGGTAAATTTTCAAGAATAATCTCTTGGTTGCAGAAATGGATATTTTCTATGGGAAAACTGAAATTCTCTTAATCAAATTTGAGTGTTAAAAGGTTAACTCATATATGGACATAATCACGATATAAACACTCACACACTATCTCTTTAAAACTTTCCCTAAAAAGTCTCTCACCTTATATATCATAGGCTAAAGACGCATGACATAAATCAGGATAATTCCACCGAAGGACTAATTTCCAAGCATGTTGAAAATGAATGTATTGGATAGTTGCAAACGCACTGATGGCGCTGTACATAGTCAAATGATTGGACATGCATACAAAAGGACTCGGCCATGGTCATTGATGAAGACGAAGCACAGCGCCGCGATGCTACACTTGCTTGCTTGCTATAGTACAAGCAGTAGCAGAATTAGTACATAGTAACATCCTCGTCACCACGCGTCTGAGGGGAGACAGCATCGACAAACCAATACAGCACACCACGCTAGTGCACACACTATCGATCGATCGAGCCAGTCTGTGTATTGTCACTCCGAACTAAGGAAGACCGCTGTCTCACTCCAAGGTTCCCCAGAAAACTCGTTGCCATAGTAACTGCTTTACGCTAGCTCCTAAATACAGATTTATACTGGCATGTGTCTTTGTCGACAAATGAGCTGTGTTGGCACAGTCATTCTTTGCTTCATTCGCTTGCTCGTTGAAGCAGCGTGATGCGGTGTTCACCCAGAGCCACACGCCACCGCATTAAGCCTGGCATGCACGGTATGTCCTCTGTCTCCGAGATAAGGAGAGGTGCGCTCACGAGGTCCTGCTATTGCATATGAACAGGCAGCGTAATATGCCAATGCTTAAAATACTGTAAACACCAATAACTTGAGCACAATAAAACATTACACCTTCAGAACTATTCAAGAAACCATATATATATATATATATATATATATATATATATATATATATATATATATATATATAATCTTTCTGACAGGTAGTCAGAACGGTTATCATGTGTCCATTTAAAATCAATTTCTATGACAAGCGACTTTTATAAAAAGATCCAGTCATTCCAGCGGCCAATTTTCAAAAATTGCCTTTTCTGGGCCTGCAAATGAACATTTTGAAATATTAATAGAGGCAATTATTTTTTTCAACCGAGCCAGTAATTCCAGTGATAAACTTTCCAAAATAGTCTTCTCTTGGTTTGCAAATTGACATTTTCTTCTAAAACATTAAATTTTCTTAAACAAATTCAAGGCGTAGTGTTAAAGAATCTATCTCACCATAGGCACATATTGTAGGTACAATCACGCACGCACGCACACACTCACGCACGCACGCACGCACGCACGCACGCACACTGTACATGTTGTACAAACAAAATTTTTCCTTTTACCCAAACCGTCTAACTAACGAACAGGATGCGACGGGGAACAATTATGGTAGGAGTGGCTTTGTTACCATGGAGATCAACCTAAGTCACCTCATTGAAACAAGGCGGTGATAATTATTTCTTGTAAGAAACCTTATGTTGGTGTCCGTTGTCATGCCGTCCAATCTCCCTACGGCATAAAGGAAGCCACGCAAAAGCATTCGCCGCCTTGATGGGAAAAGTGCGCGCTCGCGGATGCTAATTTTCAGAATTGATATGATGCTGTCGACTCGACGACACTATGGTTGCTGAGCTTTTGTGGAATTTTCCTTATCGTCGTGGTTACAGTGTTGAAACATGCGCATGACTTTGAACCACAAAACCTTGCCATTAACTGTTTCAATGCCAGAGTCCAGATCTTGAAATTATGCTGACTATACCAATTTTAAACTTATTTGTCTAGAAGATATTTCTGCTTAAAGCAGCAGCCGTGAGCTTCCAGTTAAATTAATTTCAAAATATTTAACACTTTACCTGGGTGCATGGTTTACCATTTACTGGTGAATCTGACCAAAAATCAGCCTCTATAGTGGTCTTGAGGAATGTCCATTTGCAGGCCAAGAGAACTGGGGTTTTTTTAATCTACCACTGAAATGACTGGATGGATATTTATTGATCACGTCTCAACTCTGTTTACCAATCTTGACAATGAAAGGGTTAAGAGGAGTGCCTGGGATTGCAGAGATTACAGGATTATATTTCTGACCATATTTCAAACTGATAACAAGCTTATTGCATATTTTAACCCCTTGAAGGTTAAGCTCGCAAAAATGGCCTCTGTCATGATCTTGTGGAATAGCCATTTAAAAGGCCAAGAGAATACAATTTTTTAGATTTACCACTATAATGAATGGCTCAATAATCGAGCCAGTCATTCCAGTAATACATTTTCAAAATTTTTTATTCTCTTGGCCTGTAAATGGACATTCAATAGGCAGATATTTAACTTTTCCTGACCAAATTTGCCTATTTAATATAACACTTTGTACTTAACGATCATCATGGACGGTGATCATCATCATCATTATTATCATCATAACCACAACCACCATCAACACTGCCACGGTCTTCAAAGAAGGTGTCATCATCATCATACTGATGGTCATACTTCACAGGACTTCAGTTTTCCTAGAGGTCAGACAGAGGTCATTCACCATCAATTATCAGCTAATTGTCCATCTTGTTGCGCTGATCCCCTGTGTACTATCTTACTCCATGCAGCAGCACTCCTATCACCCTAATGTAGCTGTAATTATCAAAGACCACTTAATCACTTAGTCATCTTTGCCTCTGATGGCACTCTCACTTCAGAGCCGTATTGATAATAATTAAGAGTTCATCACATCAACTGCATGGTGGAAATAAACCCATTTACGCCAGGTCACGATGTCTGCAGCAAGTCTCTCATTTCGCTTCAAAATTGGTCCAACTCCTTTCACGACTATATACATATACATGCAGCTCATTAAATAACTTGTTTGCAATACCAAATAAACAAACCACCGCGTTGATTATTTTGCCTAAGATCAGGACAATTTAACTTTTTATTTTATGAAAATTCCCATCCAAAACACATGATTGGATGTGGAAAAACAATACAAATAATGCACAGTTTCAAACGCTGAAGTTTTAACCCACTACAGTATTAATCATTTCATCGTGTTAACTGTCAAGATTGATCGAGAAAATACAAAACATTTTCCCACAGAGTATCCATTTGCAGGCCAGGAGGCTATTTTTGAAAACCTATGACTGAAATGGCTGGCTCATTAACGAGCCAGCCATTGCAGTGGTCTATTTTCAAAAATAGTTTTCTCTTGGCCAGCAAATGGACTTTTCTCATGAACATTGCAAAGCCATTTTGACCATTAAAGGGTTAACAAAGCTACAGAGAACAAAAAGTCACAGAGAATTCTGAGTGATAAGGGTTCGCCGCCAAAAATTGCTAGATGGAAAGATAATGCTGAAAATAAAGCTTTAAGATTCCAGCAGTATTTTTCCAGATATGGAAAAATTAAGTTACTGGAGGGAACCTTAAATAGGAGGGTGGTAGGAGGGTGTGCAAAACACAACTAAATAAAGTGTAAAGTGTATAGTCTATTAGGCAGCAATGTATTACAATCCGAAAATGTTAAAAATTTTCAATATAATATTTCTTTCTAACGTGTTTCAGGGTTTTTTTTAAAACAAAGCTGTACTGTATACTACATAAGCTTGACAAAAGCACAGCTGGACGATGCGCAGAAAAGTACACAAGGGTGTTGTGTATAGAGACTAGCCATTTGTGCAGATAATAGAGAATGGCCTTTGAATTAAGACACCATATGCATTCACCTTTTCACACCACACCATCACAGCAATGATCATATTCTCTGTGAACTAACACCCCACCAGGCTTCCAACCGAAGCTGAGAGAAAATTACTTGAAACTCTTCAATGTAGAAACATAAACCGCAGCGGGGAAGACTGTGAAAAGAAAATTAAAAAGAGCACGAACTGCGCTTTCAATTTCAGCATCCAAATTGCAGCTGATACCAATAGGGTTTCTCACGTCTTCATATTCACATTGAATTACAACCAATGAACTTCTAGCATTGTGACACAGAGATTGGTTAGCCATTTTACTGCAAGATGTAATTACGAGAAAACCAGCAGAAAAATTGAGAGCGAGAAGATTGAAGCTTGAATGATACATACGAATAAAGATAATAGAGGGATTTATTTGCCCTCTCAATTTCTAGCTATATTCCACCCATTTCTTGCTATTCCCCACACCTTTCCAGCTATTGCCAGCCAATTTCTAGCTAAGCTATTTTTATATGCACATTGGAATCAATTTCCCACTTTGAAACCGTAATTCTCATAATCTACATTAAAAGGATCATGGGTCAAGTTTGACTGACTAAGAATTATGAGTTTTCTGGTTCACTGAACACGCACATTTGTTATGCCCAGATGACCACTGGAAAGTTAACTATAAGTTCTGCTGTACCTAATTCAACTTTCCAGAGTATCCATCCATCATCTGACCTCGTATGACGTCATAATCAGTTCAGCACGTGTATGATGATGTCACAATCATTACACCACAAAGGGTTCCATATAGACTGTCATCAAATCTCAAATACTCCGGCACGTCGTATGAATTGTATGTCTTTGTAAATCTTTGCTATTTAAGAAACATGCTGTTGAATATTTTGAAACTAATTTGACTGGGCGCTGTTGCTGCCTTAGGCAGCAACAGCGCCCAGTCAAATTAGTTTCAAAATATTCAACAGCTTACCTGTGTATTTTTTTGTAAATTGATAGTCAGTGTGTTCAAAGATCAATCGATCCCAACATGAGGTGTGGGTGGAGCTTAGCTAGTGATGGGCGGGGCATAGCTAAAACCGGAAAGGTCCATTCCCCAAATGAATTACTCTTGTAGAAGATTTGGCACCAGATACCAGTTTCGATTAACCCTTTCTGTCGTCTGTTTTAATGGCCTACGAAAACTGGTTATTTTTGTCTGCTATAATCCAGGAGATAAAGTGGTAAGGAACTGGGTCTTGGAAACATTGACATGCAATAGCAAAGTATAATTTCATCAGACCTAAGTTAATTAGTGTAATATTTACACTTTTATACACATTTATTCGTTGCAAGTGAGGCCTGTCCACTATTTTGAAATTTATGGAAATTTTGTACTAACTGTTTGGAACCGAGTTTCGGGTAAACGATCGACTATAGTTGACCAGCTTAAGTTAACTATTTCAAGTTCGACTGGGGTCCAGTTAACAACAGCTAACAATTGTTAACCAGTCAAACTTGACCAAGGCAAGCTGTTGAATATTTTGATGCTTAAAGTGTGTGACTGATGTGTCTGTATGGGTATATCCGGTTCTTCAAAGTTTGTTCTTTTTTTTAGTATATATTTCCATGAATGTGCGCACACGCCAATGCAAAAACGTGCATTGGGGTGGTAAATGGGTATGGAGTGATGTGGCATATGCAGCAACAGCTCCTCATCAAATTCAGTTTCAAAATATTCCCCAGAATATTTCTGGTCTGCAAGGGTCAAAGTGTTAACGGTAACTCTAACGATAAAAAATTTTTAATTTTCAAAAAAAGATGAAGTATTCATTTTTCAACAAATTTTGTGTACCATCCACCATGATTGTTGAAAAATGTTCACCTGCTTTTTAGCCATTGACACAGTAAAGGTGGACTATTAACATCAGAGTGGTAATCTTTAAGGGTCAATTAAAATGAGACTCCGCCTTTAACTAGCGGTGGCATAGTTTGACAACAAAAGATACAAATCAAGCCAATACCCGTCTCCAAGCTAAATGCGTCATTCCAGGGCTTAATGCATGTCATGATGCGCATGCGGCGTGTGTGATGCACCTGCAGCTGCTTTATTGTAGACATAATATAGATAAAATTGGAAGAATAACGTGAAAGAGATCATTAGAACTGTCACGAATATCAATCAAGCGATGAACATGTTATATTTAGATGACAGGTAGGTGGAAAAATGATCAAGAAATACATATATTTAACCCTTTGATCCTCAAACTTGTTCAAGAAAATTAGTTTTCTTATAGAAAATGTATATTTGCAGACCTAGAGTATTTTTGAAAATTACTACCAATAATTACTGGATCGGTCATTAAGCCAGTCATTTCAGTAGTAAATTAAAAAAACAAAAACCAGTCTTCTCTTGGCCTGCAGATGGTAATTTTTCAAGACCCATTTTTGGCAGGTTGAGTATTAAAGGGTTAAAATGGTTTATTTAACCCTTCACTGGTCAAAGCCTGCCTCTACAGCGATCTTGAGAAATGTCTGCCGCATACCAAGCGAAGACTATTTTGTAAAATCTAGTGCTGGAATACCCTGGCTCAATAACAGAGCCTGTCATTCAGTAGCTAAATTTAAAAAAATTGTTTTGTCGTGGCATATAAATGAAAATTTAGTAAGCAAATGTCTTCGTTTTCTTGAGTGATCGTGATCATGAAAGGGTTCTATGTCGTAATTCACCTTTCCAGAGTATTGATCTATCAACCTGACTTCATAATCAGCTAAGCAGTGTGTAGGATGACATCATAATCATTACGTCATAAATGATTCTATATGGCCCGTCTTTAACTCTTAATAGTCTGACAAATTGTATGTCTCTACTATTTAATAAACATGTTGTAACAGCACCCAGTCAAATTAGTTTCAAAATATTCAACAGCTTACCTGTGTAGTTTTCTGCAAATTGATAGTCATGAAGTTCAGAGATCGACCGATCACAACACGAGCGACGTGTAGGTGGGTGGAGCTTAGATAGAGATGGGCGGGGCATAGCTAAAACTGGAAAGTGTAGAAGACAATTGATAAGATGTTACAATTACACGGATGTGGAATTATTAAAACTGAATGCCACTTGGTTAAAGGTTGTTGACGCCTTGAATTTCAAGTCAGCAAGATATAAAATATAATTAGTTTTCAAAATATTCACTGCGCTGTGTGGTGCTTGAGGATTCATAGCTTATGAGCCAGCGCTGAAAAGCTTAACAAATCAATTAAAATTAAAAATTTTTATTTTATTTATTTAGATTTAGATTTTTTTTGTGTGGGAGGGGGGGTAGTGGAGAGCAAAAGAAATTTTTATATACAACTAACATTAATCAGCTTTCATATAATTTAACCCTTTAACCCTCAAATTTTGATCAAGAAAATTGAAATTTTCTCTTAGAAAATGTAAATTTGCTGACTAAGCGATGATTTTTAAAAATTTACCACTATAATGACTAGCTCGATTGTAGATGTAAATTTTCAAAAATAGTCTTCTCTTGGTCTGCAAATGGACATTTCTCAGGACCACTTTAGAAGCCATTTTTGGTTGAGTGGTTAATTAAAGGCCTGCTCTAGGTTTTTGTTTTGATGTAACATTAGTTGCTGGAAGTCATTACTACTGTAGGCAAATTAATTCAAAAATATTCAACGGTATGTTTTATTTTATTTTGGAAACAAATTATTTCTGAGCTGTCCAAACTATTTAACCGTGAACACTCACTTCTTCTTCCCGCTTAGTCACCATGAACACTCACGGCTTAATTCTTCCCGCTCAGTCACCAGTCAATTTTGGTCAATGTTACCAAAGAAAACAGAGCTTATTGAAGAAGCAAAGTAAATTTGTTTTCCAAAATTTGATCAGCGATTAGGGACAATAGCCGAGCAGTGTACCTGAAATTGAGACGATCTGTGCACAAAATAGCACTACCATTATTGACAACTTTGCGGTGAAAGCACGCAGAAGAAATGGAATTTTCTAGTTTTCCATTACAAAAAAGCTCTCGATTTCTTTCTCTCTTCTTTTGGTGGCTTGGCGGGGGTGTGTAGTTTCTCGCTCTTGCATTCAAATTGTCTGCATAGCACAGCTTCGTTTTCACCAGTAATGTTTCACACATGCAATCTATACTCTGACTCAACTTATACGCGATGCACATTTGTTCAACCATATTCATACAGAGTTTCCCATAAAAGGAGTTACTCAACAAAAAACATTCTGCATATTTTGAAAACAATTTGACTTATAGCTGCTGCTGCTTCGAGCAACAGTCAGTTAAACTGTTTTACAGAATAAACAATATCACTCACAAAATGGCTAAAATTTGTTAATCTAAATGTGCATATATATTCGAGTGGAAATAACAAATTTCATGTCACGATGAATGATTGTAGAATCTTCGGATGCAGTACGCCGACGAGTGATAGTCGCCGGATCAATGTCTTCATCAGTCAAAAAGTTAGCGACACAACACGAAGCGCAAAGACGACGAATCTGTAACGGCGATCGAACACAGGTAGCGGAGGAGTTAGTCGCATATTCAGAATTATTGACTCTGCATTTCTGTTGAGCAAAAAACCAATTTTGCTGCTCCGAATGTCAAATGAATCATTAAAAGGATGAGAGCAAGCATATGTTAAACTATGCTGAAGAAGAGAAAAACATACCTACCCAGAGAGACCACCTCGCTTTAAGAACCTAACAATCTTGTGGCCAGACATTAGCAATTCACCTTTCCAGAGTATGTACCCATCATATGACGTCATAATCATCTACGCGGTGTGTAGAATGACATCATAATGGATGACGTCATGAATGATGTCGATAAGTACGTCACGAACGCATATTTGAAGACGGTCTATGCCTTGTTGTACAAATTGTTTGCTTTTACTATTTAATAAATATTCTGTTGAATATTTTGAAACTAATTTGACTAGGCGCTGTTGCTGCCATAGGCAGCAACAGCACCCAGTCAAATTAGTTACAAAATATTCAACAGCTGCCCTGCTAGGGCATTCGGGGATCGATCAATTCAAACACGGCGAGGTGTGGGTGGAGCTTAGCTGGTAATGGGCGGGGCATAGCTCAAAATGGAAAGGTCGTTTATAACCTGTATTTGCTTACCAAATTAGTACAGCTTTTATCAGTAGGCAAGTTTTGCAAACCATGAAAAAATGTTAGCAGTTTTATTGGTTAACCTTTGCCACTCTGATGTCAATATTCTACCCTTTACTGCGTACATCACAAAGAAAGTGCTTTACCTTTATTAAATAATTTAGGTGGAGGATATTGCCGTCTACGACTGCAACATCATCCACCAAATTTGTTGAAAAATGAACACCAGTTCATCTTTTAATTTAATTTGAAAATTTTAAATTTCGACATCAGAGAGTTTTAATGGCTTAATCATTCCATACTAAAGATTGGTTAAGAATACATGATTTTTTTTTGCATTTATTGAAAGTTCATTTACAAGAAAAGGTTATTTTTGAAAATTTACCACCAGAAGGATGCCTGGCTAAGCTCCACCCACACCTCACTCGTGTTGGGATCGATCGATCTCTGAACACCCTGACTATCAATTTAAAAAAAACTTCACAGGTAAGCTATTGAATATTTTGAAACAAATTTGACTGGGGTGCTGTTGCTAGACAAGAAGCTCCCCCTCCCTACCTCATCCAATTGGTGTAGCTAGTAGTAAAAAACATTAACCACAAGATCTGTTATGGTTAATGTACTGGAGATACTACAGGTCAGGAAGAATGATTTAGGAAACATTCAACTCGCCGTGGGTAGACCATCGGAATAAATGTTCCCACAACGGGGAGGCGTGTGCATCTCGACGCAGTACCTATATGGATGCAGTCCCACAAGATCCGGAAGAATGCATACTTTTGTTCAATTCGGCGTGGGTACGGCATAGATAGGACTGTTGCACCGTTCGGGAAACTATACGCCTCTCGGAGGAGTACCTATCTCGATGGAATCTCAGGAGATCCGGAAGAATGCCTGGGCTCGTAATCAATCTAAACCTGTAATGTATGCCCGATATGTGCTATGCACATGGGATGCATAGAATCATTAGGTTAGTTACTGCTACAAGATCCGTTGAATGAAGTCGAGCATTTGGGGTTAAAGTAGACTTTAATGTAAAGTGCATTAAAGCTTACAGAGGCCAAAAACTCTAGCTCGTATGAAGAAGAATTGAGAAATAGCAAGAATTAAAGATGGTCCATATAGAATCATTTATGACGTAATGATTATAACGTCATCCTACACGCTGCTTAGCTGATTATGACATCATACGACGTCATTACTCTGGAAAGGTCCATTCCCGTATCAACTATTAAAGATTTTTTTCTCTTATCATCCCAACTTTTTGGCCATCTTAATGATTAAAGGGTGAAATTGTTAAAATGTAGACTCTTAAAGGTCAGTTACTGGAAATATACACACTTTATTGACTAGGATAGAATACTTTGTGATGCCGCTTCTGCTTTAAACCAGAGCTGTCAGAAGGCCTTGATCATTTTCCAAGCGAAATTGCAGAAGGGTATTTTTGAAAAATTAAAACTAGAATGACTGCCTCGTTTATCAAACCAATTCTAACCTCATTTATCGAGTCAGTTAGCAGGAAATTTTCAAACATAATCTCTTGTTTTACATATGGACATTTTCCAGGAACAATGAAGAAGCCATTTTTGGCCAGCATGAGTGCTAAAGGGTTACCACTTTCATGACGAAACCGGCCCAAACCGGCCTCTGCAGTGGTATTCAGGATTGTCCATTTGCAGGTCAAGAGAAGTATTTTTTGAAATTAACCGAGCCAGCCATTCCAGTGGTAAATTTTCAAAAAATACTCTTCTCTTGGCCTGCAAATGAACATTCAATAAGGAGATATTTTGATTTTCTTGAACAAATTTAGACATTAAAGGGTTAATATTTTCTGAAGTACTGTCAATATTTGGTCAGATTTTGAGAAATTGTGCAATACAAAGTAATGGATTGTGTACATAACAAAATGACGCGATCGTATTTTCATTGATTTCTTCTCGGATACTAATGCTTTCCTCATTCCACCAATCAAAGGGAGATAATATTATACCCATATAATTAAGGAAATGCCGTCTATGTGAATTTTTTTTTTAAAATCTGTTCATATGATTGGCAAATGGCAAGGAGTAAGATCCAAAGTTATCCCCCTTGTGGTATGCTATGAGTATTGCAGGCCATATCAAGTACTTCGTCTTTATCATCCTAGTAGCAGGTACTGGCATATTAATCACAAAAATTTATTTAAATATTCTAATAATTACAATTTAAGTGAAAATAATTCTCTTTCAAATACTATTAACCACTTTAATGGTCAAGCAGCCAAAACCTTCTACTTATCATGGCTATGAACAATGTAAATTTACAGGTCAAGTCATTACTATTTTTGAGAATTTACTAGTGAAATAACTGGCTCGATACCCAAGACAGTCATTCTAGTGGTGAATTAAAAAAAAATACACGATTCTCTCAGGCTGCAAATGGACATATTCTAAAACATAAATTTTCTTGATCAATATTAACCATTAGCCTATTCACTGACAAATCCCAGAAAAATTAAATTCTTTCTAATGCATAGCATATTCTGTTGAATATTTTGACGTTAATATGACTGGAAGCCGTTGCTGCCTAAAGCAGCAACGGCTTCCAGTCATATTAACGTCAAAATATTCAACAGCTGTCCTGTATCATTGTCTTGAAATTGAGATATGGGGAATTCACCGATGAAAGGATTTAAAATGGTTAACGATGCCTGGAGAAAGAAGGCAAAGGACAATGTCTTGAAAAAGTTCATTATAAATAATGATGTCTTCTTCACATGGATCAAGAAGCTACACAGATTTATTATCATCTCCTCATCAGGAATATCAACGAAAGCGGACTCCTCGGGAACAGCGTCGATACGAAAAATTGCCTTCATAACACGCTCACCAGAATGGCTTCATTTCAACTGACCTCTGGCATGAATATATTATAAGGCTATGTTTGCCATCAAGGCGGAGATCAAACAACAAACAAGGGAGTGACCGGGACACATTTGCAGTGTATATACAAGACCTCTTTCCCCATCACCGACTTCTTTGTTGCCTTGATCAAGTTAATATCACCAAAATGACTTCAGCAATGCATTTCAGATTTCCTGCTTAACCTATTCAACACTAAGATGGCCATTATTTGGCCTAACTCAACATCAGTAAAACAACCATACAAGTGAACTGTCAATAATTTTGAAAATAGTTTTAACTGCGAGATGCTGAAATTGCAAACACAGTGACATATATAACTTTATGTTTGAGCGTATTTATTCAGATATGTCATACCAGGGTATCGATGATGTAGCGAAACATAATGAAAATGTCATTATTATTGCTGTGTCTGATTGATTCTGTGTATCTTCCAGTTACCAGGGCATCATGCATAGCAAACAGTACTCTAAGACAACAAGAGGGCAGAAGATTCTGGATCATCGGTACATAATACTACAGTACAGCTCACAAATAACGTATATTGTTTCAAACAACATTTAGCATACTGGAGGAAGTCAGTTTTAGGCTTTTAGCTACGCATCGCCCATTCTCTGGCTAAGCTTCACCCACGCTTTGTCCAAGTTAGGATCAATCGATCCATGCACTCTTTGAAACTCAATTTCCAGAAAACTATACAGGTAACCTGTTGAATATTTAAAAAATAATTTGACTGGGTGCTGTTGCTGCCTATCGCATCAACAGCGCACAGTCAAATTAATTAAAAATATTCAGCAGAATATTTATTAAATGGTGAAGACATACAATTCATACAACTTGAGTCTATTAAGCATTTATCACAGACTAAATCGTGTCATTCACGTGACATAGTTGATTATGATGTCATGTGACTGACTGAGAGACTGGATTCCTCTATTGGATTGAAATATGTTATGTTAGTTAAGGCAGCAATGTTGTTCAATCCAATTTTGTTCAATATATTCAACAGAACATTACAAACTAACATGTTTCTTTCTGATTTTGTTACGTTATTTATGAGCCGACAGGAAATGCTCTTTATTTTAACACATTAACGTACAAACCGGCCTTTGCAGTGGTATTAAAAAATGACAACCATTTGTATGACAAATTTTTTTTTTGGGGGTGGGGGTGGGGGGGGGGAATTTGTCAACAAAAATCACGACAGTTGACGTGTGGTAGATGGTTGTCATTCTAGCGGAGTGAGTAGCCGACAGTTAAAGAATGAGTCAATTATGGTACAAACTGGTCAGGAAAATAGGCAAATGTCTATTTGCAGATCAAGAAATGATTATCTTAGAAAAATTGAATGAATGAATGAATGGATGGATGGATGGATGGATGGATGGATGGATGGATGGATGGATGGATGGATGGATGGATGGATGGATGAATGAATGAATGAATGAATGAATGAATGAATGAATGAATGAATGGATGGATATTGATTGAATGAATGAATGAATGAATGAATGAATGAATGAATGAATGGATGGATGGATGGATGGATGGATGGATGGATGAATAGTAATGGAATGAATGAATGAATGAATGAATGGGATGGGATGGGATGGGATGGGATGGGTGGATACTGAATGAATAAATGAATGAATGGATGGATGGATAATATTGATGGAATGAATGAATGGATGGATGGATGGATGGATGGATGGATGGATATTGAATGAATGAATGAATGAATGAATGAATGAATGAATGGATGGCTGGATGGATGGATGGATGGCTGGATGGATGGATGGATGGATGAATATTGATGGAATGAATGAATGAATGAATGAATCCAAGCCTGTCACGTCAGCCTCTTGTTGGGCGTCATTTTAATGGTGCTTTCCATTGCAATGGCGTGGGGGGAGTTGATGAGGGGACTGGGAGAGAAAGATTAATCTTTTCATCAAGACAAAATATCTTTGATTATGGGTAAAATCTGTTTTGCATCAAAATATTACCTTTTAATACTCATATCAGCCAAACCCGCCTTCTGTAGTCGTCTTAAGAAATGTCCATTTGCAGATCAAGAAGACTATTTTTGAAAATTTACCACTGGAATGACTGGCTCGATAACCGAGCCAGTCATTTCAGTGGTAAATTTTCAAAAATAGTCTCTTCTTGGTCTGCAAATTTAACAAATTTGAGAGTTAAAGGGTTAATTAATGAGCATTTTTCTTAGATACAGCCATGGCAAAAATAAATGTGAAAATGAATAATAAATAAGGCAATAACATGAATGAGTGACTAAATCAATGATAGTCAGGACTGAATGAACAAATAAATAAATAGTTTATGATTGAATGAATAAATACTCCATGAATAATTAACCCTTTAGTGGTTAAAACCGACCTCTGTCGTGGTCTAATGGAATGTCCATTTACAGGTCAAGAGAATAAAATTTTTGAAAATTAACCACTGAAATGACTGGCTCGATAAACAAGCCAGTCATTCCAGTGATAAATTTTCAAAAGTTTTATTCTCTTAGCCTGTAAATGGACATTCAATAGGCAGATATTTAAATTTTCTTAACCAAACTTGACATTTAAAGGGTTAATTAACATTTTGAATCCAGGTATGATAAAATAAACAAGAGGCAACCGCTCACCTGCACTATCAGTATTTAACTGTCTGCCTACTACAAGCAAACGAACAACAATTTTTAAGTTCAGATTGAAGTTTCAAACTCCTAATGAACAGGCCCAAAAATATATATACCACCTTTTTTACTGTCCGAAAACAGCAACTAATAACAAAAGCTCAATTTCCCCTGATTCTTGGTGCCTATGGTTCAGGTTATCTATTACTCTCCCATAAACAGCTTGAATGGCCTTTAAGTCCCTCAATATATTTGCCAAGTTATGACTTGATCTCTTCAGCAGTTCTGGAGAATTATTTTTGTTAAGAGTAGGGCATACAAGATGGCTGCCAGAGAAACTGACCAATCACGGGTTCTCTTGAAGAGAATTGTTCCAAGTCTTGTGCTAGATGAAATTTCTTTAATTCAAGGCAGCCATTAGTTTCGGAGAGGATGTGCTTCTAAAGGCTGTGCAAAATTTTAGATGGGTGCCAAATATGCTTTCTTTGAAACACCTGATCGATCGATCTGTGGAAATATTAAGATTCCTTAAGGAGCCATCCAAACCATCAGTTTTGCTGTCAAAATCTTTCAACTAACAGTTAACTATTTTGATTGATCAGTGGCTGAGATAACTTGTCATGAATTATCTTCCCTTCAACATACTTGAGAGGTTGGCATGCATGTCGAGCCCTCAGACTGTTGAGCCATTTTCTACTTTGTGCAGGGCTGGACAAAATCTAGGTCATCCACCTAACAAATCGACCAATCAGGTTCTCTTGTACAAACTTCCATTGCCAATAGATGGTAATTCTTGAGTTTCCCGTCAATCGGTTTTGGAGTGGACCTATGGCCATCAACCAAATGGAGCAATCTGCTGTGTTTGAGATAACATTATTGATCAATACCATTTGAAACTCTCAGCACCCATCAAAACCGATATATCATCATATTCGCAGTCAAGATCAATCAACTAAGCTGTTGAATATTTTGAAACCAATTTGACTGGGTGCTGTTACCGCCATAGCCCAGTTAAATTAGTTTCAAAATATTCAACAGCATCTTTATTAAATAACAAAAACATAAAATTTGTACAATAACACTAATAGTCCATCAACAATTAAGCACTCCTGATGAACTTATCTATGTCATTCATGATGTCATTGATTATGACGTCATTCTACATGTCACATAGTTGATTATGGCATCATATGATTGATGGATAAACAGGAGAGGTCCATTGAGGGAGCATGATTTAAAATTGAATATTTACCCCAGCTGCCTCGACATGCAAGCCCGTTCTCTTCTCCAGTTCATCTTTGTGGACCTCTGAAAAATACAATTAATTAACAATATGTAATTATTATGATTAATAATTACTAATATCACACTTAAACTTCAAATGTTCAATTTGGCCAAATAAAAACATAGTTTCTAAGTGAGTATCGTATGAAAGGCAATCAGGATTCCAGGAATATAAAATATCAGTGTTGATTGATTGATTGATGATGATGATGATGATGATGATGATGATGATGATGATGATGATGATGATGATGAGGAGTGATCACTGTTTTCTGCAGCTGAAGAAGTGAAAACTTGTTTCAGCTGCAATCAGTTTTTCTTTGGCCTTCCTCACTGCATCTTGTCCACTGCGAGTGTTAAATTTAACCTCCTTCAGGTTCTTTGTCGTCTTTAGTGGTCCTAGATTACATTCTTTGAGGACTGATCACAAACAAGTTGATGTTGCGGCAATCTTTGCTTGCCTGCTACCTGTTGGTACATACCACTGTAAATTCTAGTGCTTTCTGAGCAGGCATATTTTCTGGCTCGAAGAACATATCTGAACATAGACCATCGCTGTTGTGCTACCTTCATAGATAGTGACTCTATGTTACACAGTTTTTAGAGTACTGCATTTGATATTAGACTGTGTGGCCAGCAATGGTCTGTAAGGGCTCGCAGATGTTTGTTGTGATCTGCCCAGCTGTTGGAAACACGTGTAGCTGCTTTACAGTTGCATTTTGACTTTTCATGCAGATTTTAGAGCCACGAATCCACAACTTCCAGAAGGACTGGAAGGCAATATTTCTTTTTACACAGCAAGTTCCAGAGCTGCAGATGAGGGAACGCAAGATTCTGCTCTTCCTCCACTACTTGGTGCCCGGATGCAGGGTACCATCATCATTCAGAAACTCTAGAAATGGGCATGGTATAGCTAGGAGGGGCTCCATTTATTAAGTGGTGATTAGGGCTTAATATAGGGCTCCATTTCTAGCTTTGCTGTGCCCATTTCTTGCTATGTCACATCCATTTCTAGCTATGTTGTGCCCATTTCTAGCTATGATGTGCCCATTTCTAGCTATGCTGTGCCCATTTCTAGCTATGCGGTGCCCATTTCTAGCTATGTCACGTCCATTTTTAGCCAAGTCGTGCTGATTTCTAGCTATTCCCTGTCAATTTCTAGCTATGTCATGCCCATTTCTAGCTATGTCACATCCATTTCTAGCTATGCTGTGCCCATTTCTAGCTATGTCACATACATTTCTAGCTATGCTGTGCCCATTTCTAGCTATGTCACATCCATTTCTAGCTATGCTGTGCCCATTTCTAGCTATGTCACATACATTTCAAGCTATGTCACACCCATTTCTAGCCATGCTCTGCCCATTTCTAGCTATGCTATACCCATTTCTAGCTAAGCTACACTCATTTCTAGATATGCCACGCCCATTTATAGCTAGGTCATGCCCATTTATAGCTATGCCACATCCATTTATAGCTATGCCACATCCATTTCTAGCTATGCCATGCCAATTTCTAGGTATGGCATGCCTATTTGAGGCTATGTCACACCCATTTCTAGCTATGTCATGCCCATTTCTAGTTATGCTCCGCAACTTTGTACATGTGTCAGAATCGATTTATATACTTTAACCCTCGAATTTGTTCAAGAAAATTTCAATTTTCTCAAAGAAAATGTCAATTTGTAGACCAACAGAAGAATATAGTTGAAAATTTACCACTGGAATGACTGGCTCGGTTATCGAGCCAGTCATTACAGTGGTAAATTTTCAAAAGCAGTCTTCGCTAGGGCTGTAAATGTACATTTCTCAAGACTACTGTAGAAGCTAATTTTGGCTGATATGAGTTAATATGGTTAAGAGCTATGAATCCCAGTTCAAATTTTACACATATGTTGAATATTTTGAAACTAACTTGACTGCGAACTGTTGCTGATCATGGTTAAATTTTATTTTATTGAGATTGGCTATTAGTCTTTGATGAATTAAATGGCAATTTAAAAAATGTTAATATTCTCGTAATAGTTGGTGCAAAATAGACTGAATACAAACCACGTAAAAATATGCAAAAAAAAAAAATTAAAATTATACCGAGATTGGATAAGATCTGGATGAATCAAAGGTCAATTGAAAAGCTAACATTTACTCAATTCTTTGTGCACACTACCGCTACATTGCATGTCATTTAGATCACTACGTTGAGCCATGCATCCTCTGCTTCCCATAGGGCTTGACAAAAGTTGTCTTCGCTTGTCAGGCCTGCAAATGGACAGCGCTGAAGACCACTGCAGAGACGATTTTTGCCAGCTTGAAAATTAACACTATTAACCGTCGAATTTGTTTAAAAAAAAATCAATTTTCTCATAGAAAATGTCCATTTGCAGACCAAGAGAAGACTATTTTTGAGAATTTACCACTGGAATGACTGGCTCGGTTATCGAGCCAGTCATTCCAGTGGTAAATTCTCAAAATTGTCTTCTCTTGGTCTACAAATGGACAGTTGTCAAGATGACTGCAGAAGCCATTTTTGGCTGATATGAGGGATAATGGGTTAAAGGCTGAAACTAAAGAAAGGTCACCGATGAATGGGTCACAGGTCCGTGAATACATCCACAATTCATCCCACTTCTGGAGAGAGGTAACTGGATTGCGATATAACTTAATCAAATGCGATAAAATAAACTTTAACCCTTTCATTACTGAAATCAAAATTTAAACAAAAAGTACATAACAAATTTTAATACAGATAAAACTGTTGCACATTTTAAAAATAAATTGCCTGAACACGGTCGAAAAGGATTGGTATCAAAGTAGTCAATAGATTTATATACCATATCTGGTTGTATTTAGAGTGAGATTCTGAAATTTTAGCAATCAAAGTGTTTTAGCAATTCCGCTGTGATAATTAAATGTCGTAATACTGGATATAATCAATGCTTAATTCTAAACTAGGATGCACAACCGCAAAACCAGAAATATGTTACGATGAAGAAATATTTTACAAGCACCACATTAAAATTCTAATACATATAAAAGATCTTAAACCATAATTACCAAGAATGTTGGAGACAGTGAATCACAATGGCCCTTTCCAATTTATCCATCCATCATATGACATCATAATCAACTACACGACGTGTAGGGTGATGCCATAATCAATGACGAAAGATACGTACATCACAAATGCATAACTGAAGACGGTCTAAGCATTGTTGTACGAATTGTATGTCTTTAGTATTTAATAAACATGCTATTGAATATTTTGAAACTAATTTGACTGAGCGCTATTGCTACCATGTCAAATTAGTTTCAAAATATTCAACAGCGACCCTGTATAGTTTTCTGGAAATTGATAGGGCATTCGGGGATCGATCAATCTCAACACAGGTGAAGCATGGGTGGAGCTTAAATAAGGATGGGCCGCGGATAGCTAAAACTGGAAAGGTCCGTTGAAGGCCACACAATTCACTCAACCTACAGGTAATCTATAAACCCTATAGCATATGGGCCACCTGGTCCTGGGGGAGTCTAGCTGCACTATTAGCATAGTTCAATTACAAAATATGACATTATTTAAGACCACCTATCTTAAAGAACCACCAGCTTGTGGCCACAAAAGTTTGGTGGTTAATGGATAGATTCGATCTGTTACTCAAGTTGATGATGTTATAATCAATTACATCAAATATAGGCATTTAGTCAGTGTTTGGTGACTGTGGAGGGCCCCCCTCCCCCCATAAACAAGCATATATATAATGTCAGCATAAATTTCTCTAAGTCTACAAACTCTGAATGAGGCTCCTTAGGAATACCATCAAACAAAGACACCAATAATATTGTATGAAGGCACATGATAACACTTTAACCTTTACATCAACCGAAAGCAGCTTCTGCAGTGCTCTTAAGAAATGCCCAATTGCAGATCAAGGGAAGACTATTTTTGAAAATTTACCACTGGAATGACTGGCTTGATAATCGAGCCATCATTCCAGCGGTAAATTTTCAAAAAATAGTCTTCTCTTGGTCTGGAAATAGCCATTTTATATGACAAAATTGGTTAACGATCAATTGCTTAATCTCAGTGATTAACATAAAATTTGTTTATAATGACATTTAGAAACTTAAATAGATAATATTTCATTATAAGTAGAATGTCATGGTCTATCTAGAATGCTGTAGAATATTTTCAGAAATATTGTCATGTGTACTCAACTGAAAAAGAACTCATCCAAAAAGGGAAGAGAAATTCAACTCAATAGGAAGAAAGCTAGCTGAAAATTCCAAAGATCTTATTCTGTAATAGGAGACCGCACTTAACCCTTTCACCGGTGAATTCCATATCTCATTTTCAAGGTAACCATACAGGAAAAATATTGAATATTTTGAAATTAATTTGACTGGAAGCTATTTCTGCCTTAGGCAACAATTACTACCAGTCAAATTAATTTCAAAATATTCAACAGAATAAGTTTTATATTGTAAAGAATTTACTTTTTGCAGGGATTTGTCGGTGAAAGTGTTAACTACCAGGGGATTATAAGCATAAATTTAACAGTCAAGCCTGCCAAAACTGGCCTTTGTAGTGCTCTTGAGTTATGTCCCTTTAGAGGCCAAGAAAATATTAAAAAAATTTTATTTACTACTGGTATGACTGAATCTGAAACACTCATGAATTTTAATTTTTTAATATTAATTAGTAATTAACTTACCATAGGTACAGGTGTGCTGAATACAATCTGATACAATATTCCTGAACGACTCAGGAATTAATCCCTACACTACTTAACTCACAAAAACTATGGAAACTCTGTTTCAGCAATTCTACGTAGATGTAGCAAGTGACTATCTAGCAAGAGACTATCTGACTGACAGAGGTCTTTACACCGCTTGGTAACTGATCGCTCTATCAGCAATCGCTATGACACATCGTTATTATGTACAAGCCAATACTGGACATCAGTATATTCTTAAGAACTGCACCAGTCCCGTTACACCAGGAAACAGCCTCCCAGATGCAACAATCTCATTGGTTACTGATCAGCTAGAAATCTAAAGTACCAATGACACTTATTAATCAGAGTCAGACTACATAACCATCTATACAATCTCGTTGCCAGGGAAACAATGATAGCAATTATAAATCTGCATTGGTGCTTAGAGTCATCCAACTAGGTACGAAATATGAAAGCATTGATAAGGAAAGCAACAATCTATTATCACGTCCCCAGCTGTCCGTTGCTGTAACTAAGCATAGAGCATGTATTGTGGTCACTGCGATAATGATTGTTCCGACCTGCTGTAACTGAACAGTATTGATTGACAGCTGACTCATATCCAGGCAGATATAGCCACTGTCCAGTTGCATATCGAGGCAACTGATCAAGAGAATCGTGTAATTTGTTGGCCAGCTTGTGAACTATTTCCAACACCAACACAGATTTTATAAAACAAATACAATTCTTTACATTCAAAGCAAATGTTACATTCTATAGTTATGACTTAAGCAGTTGTGTCAACAGTTGCTACATGTAGTTGCAACTAGAAAGTATTATTTTGAATATTTAAAAAATAAATTGCATGGAAGCCGCTTGGCAGACTGATGAAGTAACAGCTTAACCCTTTATCCCTCATATCAGCCAAAAACAGCTTCAGCCGTGGTCTTGAGAAATGTCCATTTACAGACCAAATGAAGACTACAGTTGAAAATTTACTACTGGAATGACTGGCTCGATAACCGAGCCAGCCATCCCAGCAATAAATTTTCAAACATAGTCTTCTCTTGGTTTGCAAATGGACATTTTCTATGAGAAAATTTAGATTTTCTTGAATAAATTTGCGGGTTAAAGGGGTAACATCAAGATTAGTTAACAAAAATTAACTTTTCTCATAGAAAATCTGCATTTGCAGGCCAAGAAGTTTAATTTTTTGGAAATTTATCACTGGAATGACTGGCTCTGTTATCGAGACAGTCATTAGTGGCTAATTTTCAGAAATTTGGTTGGCTGTTTGAAGGCGTCAACCTCTAGTGGACTATGAATACTAAAGATTTATAACAGTATTCTCTTGGCTCACAACTTCATGTACATTCATTCGCGAAGCAAAAATCTAAGTCTCCAAACACCCAAATGAACAAATACAGTAGATGGTGTGCCCAAATTAGATCCTTCCTAATGTTTTAACCCTTTCGTGATGAAACCGGCTACAACCGGCCTCTGTAGTAGTTTTGAGTAATGTGCCGGCCAAGAGAAGACTATTTTTGAAATTTTACCACTGAAATGACTGCCTCGGGTTCAAGAAGATCACAGGCATTCAAGGTGTAGGAGAGATTGAGACGAACATACTAATGAAGCCACAAAAACATTTATGTATTGGATTTAGAATGTTGACACAAACTCTGCCCCCTTGATGAGTCATGACTCATATTGCTTACATAGGCAGA
This sequence comes from Chaetoderma sp. LZ-2023a, assembly GCA_034401795.1. Lineage (NCBI taxonomy): Eukaryota > Metazoa > Mollusca > Caudofoveata > Chaetodermatida > Chaetodermatidae > Chaetoderma > Chaetoderma sp. LZ-2023a. The sequence goes on along the minus strand of CM067365.1, from coordinate 29,600,311 downwards.
TGTGCTTTAATAGAATTTTAACCTGTAGTGGTCAAGATCAAAAAATCATCCTCAGCACTAGACATGAGGAATGTTTATTGGCAAGTTAAGAGATCATTAAAAAAAGATATAGTACATATGACTGGCCTTCTCATTCTAGTGGTAGGTCTAGAAAATAGTCTTCTCTTTGCTCATCAATATATTGTTGACATAAAATCACAGACAAAAATTTAATTTTTTACCCAATCTTGATCATTAACACTTTAATGACTAAATTTCTTTGAAAAATTAATATATTTAATTATTGAATGTCCATTTGCAGGCCAAGAGAAGACTATTTTTGAAAATTTACCACTGTAATGCCTGTGATTTTATGTCAACAATATATTTATGAGCGAAGAGAAGACTATTTTTTAAAGGGTTAAACGATCCCATGTCTTGTTTTTCTTAATATTCTGAACACCTATCAAACACTTCAGTCAGTGCTTCATACATTTGCTTCTTTCCGTTTCCAACCATCAATCACACTTTGCAGGTGTAAAGGAACCAGGTGCACAAATACATCACCATAACTATTGGCGTATTAGACACAAACTATATATGGACAAATGGTATCTCACCCACAGGGTGTGGGGGTTACCAATCTGGGTGATTAATACCAACAGGGTCCATTGTATGGCGTGGACGGATCCAGTAAGATTTGCGGTCCTTGTATGAAGCTGTGGCTTCAGTGCTTTCAGCGAGATACCATACATATTTAAAATACATTGTGATGGCCTCTCGATGTACTAAAACTAGGTAGGAGATTGGTTGATTGCATACAATCGCAAATTCCCAGGTTTACGGTTTTCACTTTCTTTCCTTCCCCACCCATCCTCCTCTCCGGGGTAGAGCCAAATGTAAACATCCTTTTGCACCCCGCTCTTATATGGGCAACTCGGATACAAAATTTGGTTAAATTCCGTCCAACGGTATCGGAGCAGCTACGTTACATATGATTTGTGTATAAAGAGTTGGACAGATGGGCAGGTGGGATGATATGATCCCCACTTTCTTCGAAAAGTGTTGTGATAATTATATGTCCTAGTGTATTTCACTGAAATGTGTTGCTGTACTTTGCATAAATGGCCAGCATATTTGATCCCGATAAAACCAATAAGATTCTTGGACAACTTTGACTATTTCTCTTATAGATAATGCTAGATGCAGCTGCTATAAGGCTGCTTATGTATAGTTATCTAACTGTTAATTAGTTGTTCAGTCCATGTGTCTAGTGACCTGTGGTCAGTGTAAATGACAGGTAATGATGAGATACAATTAGCCATTGTATCAGTACAGCTGGTCCTGCAGGTGGTGACATGTAGCAATTATTATGAATATCTGCGTGTGGTTGTCGTGACAATATTCTGATCATTATGCGATACACCATGGGATATTACAGAGGGGTCGTAATTCACCTGCCCACCTCTAGCTAAGCTCCACACACACTTCGCTCATGTTGGGATCGATCGATCGATCTGTGAACTCTAACTATCAATTTCCAGAAAACTATACAGTTAAGTTATTGAATATTTTGCAACTAATTTAACTGGGCACTGTTATACATAGTGTTATATATACACCTGTGCAAAAGTTAAGCACCAGCAAAAACAATAGAACGTAGAAACATGATGGTACAACTAGGCTGCCATACTTTTTGTCCCCGCGTTAGCTGACATAATTCCAAGTACGAAATGCACATGCATGCATGACTTCACGCCGCTTGATGTCCGTGCGTGGCGGGAAACAGCACACGTGTTCAGTTATGTAAAAGTCCAGTTTGAGGTGTAGAACATTACATACAGATTTAGACGACAAGATTAGGAATTTTGTGTTCATGACCGTGGTTTATTTGTACAGAGAGAATTAGCTCTTGATTGTGAACCGCTATGGCAAGACGAAGGTTAAGTGATCGTGTGAAATGGCAAATCATAGGCATGCATACCACTGGTATGTCATGCAGAGAGATTGGCAGACAGCTGAACATTAACCATACTGTAATCAGTCGTTTGATTGCAAAACATGGGCAAACTAACGAGGTGAAGGACAGGCCTAGATCTGGAAGACCGAAGAAGACTACTGCCCGTGATGATCGAGCCCTAGTACGCCTTGTTAGGAGATCTCCATTCACCAACAGCAGAGTGCTCAGCCAGCAATGGGAAACGCGCAATAGAGTGTCAATGTCTACCGTCAAAAGGAGACTGTATGCTGCTGGCATGAAAGCTAGGAGACCTGTCAGACGTCCTCTCCTCACTGCACACCACAAAGAGGAGCGTCTGAGGTGGTGCAACGAAAGAAGACACTGGAACATGAGATCCTGGAGACGGGTACACTGGTCCGATGAAAGTCGGTTCCTGCTTCATGCCACAGATGGTCGAACTCGTGTATGGAGGTCCAGACGCACGGCGTACGACCAACGTAACATCATGGAAGAAGTTCCATTTGGTGGAGGTTCCGTTATGATATGGGGGTGTATCTCATTTGATTGTAAGCTGGATCTGTTGACTGTACCTGGAACACTAAATGGACACAGATATCAAGATTCCATACTGGATAGAGTTGTGGTCCCTCATTTTGTAAATCATGCACCTGGAACCCACCCTATGTTCATGGATGACAACGCCCGACCACATCGTGCTAGAGCTGTGCATGAATACCTCCGCCAGAATGCCATCGAAACCCTACCATGGCCAGCAAGGAGCCCTGACATGAACCCTATTGAGCATATCTGGGACATTCTGGGAAACATGGTGAGAAGGAGGGATCCTCCTGTGCAGAACCTACAGGAATTAACAGACGCACTCCATCTTGAATGGCAACGAATACCACAATGGCGTATCAGTCGTTTGGTGACCAGCATGAGACGTCGTGTCCAGGCCGTCATCCAGGCACAAGGTGGATATACCCGGTATTAATAATGACAGTCTCAAACTCGTGCACAGATGTTAAACTTCGTTTTCAGACACCATTACTGACAATCTAGCCACGTGTGTCAACTGTAGGGCAATAGTTGTCAGTTGTGTCAACGTAACCATATTCAGGCCTCGTTTTCAAGTTCAAACAAAAACATACAGTGTTTCCCCACCATCAAAATCAGCATTCCTCTAGTTGCATTATTACCTCTTGCACTAAGATGGATGGGTACATAAATGTTTATGCTATTGCTTTCTTCATAGCACATGAATATACCCTCGCATGTGCGTAAAAATAGGGTGGTGCTTAACTTTTGCACAGGTGTATATTATATATATATATATATATATATATATATATATATATATATATATATATATATATATATATATATATATTAATACCTATGGTGTGGTAGCGTGTACTGCCCACCCCGGCCCACCCGTAGAATGGGGTCCTAAAAGTGATAACAGACCATACTTGTTTTTGGTGAAATAAAGATCCATAGTATTTATTGTGCAAAGTGGGGCTCACATGTGTGCCCCGCTCAAGGATGACCACAACACTTGTTGTGCTAACATACAGCAATAACTTACATATATATATATATATATACATTTACTATGGACCTCCAAAGAAGAAGTTCACCCAAAACCATAGTAATATAACATGTGTGTGTGCGCGTGCTGTGTGTGTGCATGCGTGTGTTTTGCCTGTGTGGGTGCATGTGTGTACGTCTGTGTCCGCTCTTTTCTATGTACATACTCTACTCTGGGACGGCCTCAGGAAGATCAGTTTTTAGCTCACCTGGCCTGAAAGGCGCTGTCCATCGTCTTCCCATCCGTCAAATCGTGTCCTCCTTAACGGTTTGACCGATTTCAACCAAATTTTGCTGGAATGATCCTAAGCTGCTACCCTCCAGATGTCATTTTCAGAATTTTGATTGATCCGTGAAAAAACATGGCCGCCGTGCACCATTCAAAATATAGTGTGTTTGGTGGCCATATTGGATTTTTTTATTGACAGATTTTAAGGCCGAAATTGGTTTTGTATATGTTTTGGGGTATTCTGATATCAAATTTGCAATTTTCAAAACTTATGTTGGATCATTTTCCCACCAAAAGCTCCCATACTAAAGCCAATTTTAAAATTTCTTCTCGAGAACCTCTGGCCTGATTTTAACTATATTTGGCAGGAAAAATCCTTAGGGTATAGGGGTTCAAGTTTGTTCAAATGAAGCCGATCGGTCAATTTGGCCTGGATTTTGGCCGATTTTTAGAAATATATTTTTTAATCTTCTCCGAAACCGCTTTGGGAATCGATTCAAATCTCATGAAACATCATCTAGGACATGAGATAAGCCAAGTTTGTTCAAGAGAACTTCAGTGACCGAATGGTTCAACGGCCATCTTGGATGACATACTTTTGGAAAAAATGACTTCTCCAGAACTGCTGAATAGACTGGGCCGAAATTTGGGAGATATGCTTAAGGACGTTTTAGGGTATTCTGATTTGAAATTTGCCATTTTCGAAACTGTCGGGTAAACGGTTTGGCTGCCATCTTGGATTGTTTTCCCACCAAAAGCTCCCATACTAAAGCAATGGGAAATTTAAAACGTCTTTGTCTCGATAGCCACTGGACCGATTTCCAATACAGGAACAATCCTTAGGGCATAGAGATTCAACTTTCTTCAAACGAACAAGATCGGCCAATTTGGCTGACGTCCATCTTGGATTTTGGTCAATTTTTTAAAATACCTTTAAAAATCTTCTCCGAAACCGCTTGGGACATTTATTATCGAGGGGAAGAGCTGAAACAAGTTTGTTAAAAGGAACTTGATTGGCCAAATAGTTTGGCGGCCTAGTTTTTGCGAAAACGACTTCTCCAGAACCATTAAACGGATCAAGCCAAAATTTGGCAGATATAATTAGGGACAACGAAGGGCCATTAAAGTTTCTTCAAGGGAAGTTGATCCATCAAAAAACATGTCTGGCGTTGGCCAATTAAAATGTCCCATGTTTGGCGGCCATATTGGATTTTTATTATTTGATGGATTTTGAGGCTGAAATTGGTTAGTATATGTTTTTTGGGTATTCTGATTTCAAATTCACAACTTTCAAAACTGTAGGATAAATGGTTTGTCTGCCATCTTCGATTGTTTTCTCACCAAAAGCTCTCATACTAAAGCAATGGGAAATTTAAAATGTCTTCTTGAGAACCACTTGACCGATTTCAAGTATATTGGGCAGGAAGCATTCTAAGGGCATAGAGACCTATGTTTGTTAAAATGAAGCCAATCGGGCAATTTTGCCGGCGCCCATCTAAGATTTATGGGAACTTGATTGGCCAAATATTTTGCCGGCCATCTTGGATGACCTCATTTTCTAGAAAACGACTTCTGCAGAACCGCTGGACAAGTCGGGACAAAATTTGGGAGATATGATTATGGACACAAGGCCATTGGAGTTTGTTCCATGGAGATATGTCAAAACAACATGTCCGCCATGAATCAGTCAAAATTTTACTTTTTTGGTGGACATCTGGTATTTTCTGCAAATTTCTGAGAAAATGATAAGACAACTTATTAAACACTGGGCCAATTTTAGTCAAACCTGGCTAAACCTTCTTCACAGAAATTTGATTGGTAAATTTTTCCAGTGCTCATCTTATATTGTTCGGTTGTACTAGTGGCCAATAACTGCAGGTGAGCGATACAGGCCCCTTGGGCCTCTTGTTCAAGACCTCGACAGAGGATATTTCTGGCCACTATAGTGTTAACTCAATTTAACCTGGAATTATTTATGTCCCCCCTCCCCTTCCCCATAATAAAGAAAATTTACCACTTGGAGACAAATATAAGTTTAATCCTTTAAGTTTAACACTTCCATTTATTCAAAATCATTCCAATTTTCTCACAGAAAATGTCCATTTGCAGACTAAGAGATTGTTCTTGAAAATGTATCACTGTACTAATGACTGACTTTGTTATCGATCCAGTAAGCCAATAATTCCAACGGTAAATTTTCAAAAATAGTATTCGCTTGATCTAAGGAAGGCATTTTTGTCAGCTTGAGTCCTAAGGGGTTAACCAGGCCATATGTCTTTAAACCCATCCATCTATCTATTTCCAAATCTATTCCTGAAGCATAACTTCTGAATGAATATGCTATTTTAGACATGATAAAATTGATTTTCAAACATGCTCACATCGCCTGTTAGTCAGTCATTAGCGAAGGCTGAAAGCTTGTTGCAAAAAGGCTTAACAGTGGGTGCGCAATAATAGCGCCAGCAAGATTAATTATGTACGACAACAAAATAACTGAAACACGCACAACTATGCAACTAAGACCAATGCGGTGTGCTAGTCTCACCGTCTATCGACGCAGGGTGCTAGGCTCACCCTCCACCCCGCACATAGCTGACATGTACAGACTTGAATAACAATAATTAACGTCTGTCGCGCTAGATGGAATTAACAAATTCACAGAGTCATTGGCTTCATGTTGAGCTCTGTAATTTCCTTGCCGTTTCTTTACCATTGACCATTATTCTCGTTCCAATTCAATTTCATCATCAACTCGATGCTCCCATTCCTTGATGCTAAGAATTCATTATTACCTGCTATATACGTAGCTCATGTTTCTCGATGCATATATGATAAGATTTCAAAGTGTTTTTGTAGTTGTACATCTGTTGAATATTTTATCTCTTAATCTCATTGCTGCCTAGGCGATACCAATTTATTATTTTGTTCTATAAACTTAATTTTTAATGCTGGAATTTCAAGGCATTATTTTCAGCCTTCTTTCCCACTAGCAAATTTTTCCCAGCCAAATCCTTAACAATCTGAATTCCGTAGAAATTTCTGTAACTCTTTGTTCTCTGTAGCTTTGTTAACCCTTTAATGGTCAAGCCGCTCAAAATGGCTTTGCAATTGTCATGAGAAAATTCCATTTGCTGGACAAGAGAAGTATTTTTGAAAATTTACCACTGGAGTGGCTGGCTCGTCTTCTCTTGGCATGTAAATAGACACTAACTGAGAAAATGTTTTGCATTTTCTTGATCAATCTTGACAATTAACATGATGAAAGGATTAATACTGTAACAGCTTAAAACTCCTGCGCTTGAAATTATGCATTAATATTTTACTACTCCAACCCACCACCCATCTCTCTGATCGAGTGTTTTGGGTGAGAATCTTCATAAAACAAAACATTAAATTGGCCTGACCCTATATGTCAAATTGTTCTCAGGGTATTCTACAGCTGTCATATTTAGCATTCTGTGTACCCCAACAATTCTGGGGAATTTGGGAATGCATGTGTTAATAAATGTTGGATTGCAGGTGTGTGAGTCCTACTGAATGTGGTTATTAGCAATTTTGGATATATTGACAATATGGACATTTTCAGCATCGGATAATAATTAGCTTGGGGGGGGGGGGGGCGGCATTGGTGGAGGAATAAAGAACGGTACTAAGTCATTCGTTAATCCTTTCAGATTAATTACTTTAGTCAATAGTTGTGGGCAAGGTGCCAAATTACTCGTTTCACCAATGAATTTCCGTATTTCTCATTTCCTAGGCAACGATACAGGAAAATTGTTGAATATTTTGAAATTAATTTCACTGGAACCCATTGCTGCCTTCGGAGGAAATGGGTTCTAGTAAAATTATTTTCAAAATAGTGAACAGAATAAGTTCCATATCGTAAAGAATATACTTTTTGAGGGATTTTGTCAATGAAAGAAGTTAATGGTTTGGTTGGCGTCTATTGAGTTCCTGATTCCAGGTCCCATTCATGCCATATCTAGGCTGGTTTTATTTCAGTCTATTATTGATAACTTCCCCAGTTTTTACACCGGTCCCCATTTATACTCCTGGGTGGAGAGAGGCAATGAGAAGTGAAGGAGATTGCCTGTGTTTCCAGCGATCGTCAGATGGCCGAACAGACAGGATCATGGGGTCACCAGTTTCACAGCTCTGCTCATTACCGCCTTCTCTTGTCAATGAAACGCTTAATCGGCTCTCTTATAACATAGCCATTTGAGTCATCCTCTAGGTACGCACTTCAGGCAGACTATCCTGATCTGAATCTATAGTCTGATTGTTATCTATCCATCGCTTAAGCTTAACTGTATAGTTACCTTGAAACTTATATTCTGTGAATTTGGGTGTCCAAGATAACATATGACTTCCAGTACGCATAAATATTGGGTGGAGCTTAGCTGGAAATGGGTGGGGCATGATTAGAATGGATCCCTATGTTGACTGTATGTCATGCTTAAATCTCAGATTAGCCATTTAACAATTATATCAGCCAAAAACGGCTTCTGCAGTAGTCTTGATAAATGTCCATTTGCAGACCAAGAGAAGAGTATTTTAGAAAATTTACACCTAGAATGACTCTTCTCTTGGTCTGCAAATTGACATTTTCTATGAGAAAATTGAAATTTTTTAAACAAATTTGATGGTTAAATGATTAAAGGTGTGAAAACTGATGTTTGAATCATTTTCTGTGGGATGGCTGATTGTGACGTCAGCTCAAGCAATGTCAGCTTGAATATCCGTATCCACGGGATAATACCCGTATCCACGGGATTCCCCAGATTCGTCACAGCTGTCAGAATATAATTTTCCATAATGAAAGTCTAACGTGGCATTTACATACTTAACTAACCATATTCATTCATTTCCCATAATTCCCACGAGAAGCTAGTCATATAGTAATTAACTGTCGGCCAGCTTAATTTCTGCATACTACATTTTCAATGGGGATTAACTGTGGATATGGTGAATATTTGAAAACAATTTGACTCAAAGTTGTTGGTGGCTTAGTCACCAACAACTTTCAGACAAATTATTTTCAAAATATTCAACAGGTACAGAGTTATTGCACACTGAAATTATCGTTTGGTGGTTTTAAGTAGTCAGATAGTTATACGCGACAGAGAATGTGGCAGCGAATGTGGCTGTGGCAGAGAATGTGGCCGAGAATACTCTTAGAATAAGAATACCCATAAAAGCTTGACGCTAACTTAAACAGACGGGTCCAGAAAGCATATGCCTTACGCGTGCCCAGTAACAGCATTGACAAAAGATTACAAATGACAGGCTTGCGCCTCCATGGCACATTCCCTATTCAGCGGCCATTCACTCGTTTTGTCATGTGCTGTTGACGGCGCTAATTAAAGAGCATCAGAACACAAGGAATCACTTCAAGCTACACTGCAGGGACAAAATAATTGCAGCAGTGAATTCGGCAAGGCACAAATTAACGTTTAGACCAGAGTAGACGAACATAGAAGGTAGTTTGTACACAAGTGTGTGTATGCGTGCGTGTGGGCATGCTCGTGTGTGTGTGCGTGCGTGCGTGTGTGTGTGTGTGTGTGTGTGTGTGTGTGCGTGCGTGTGTGCACGCTCGTGTGTGGACTCATGCATGTGTGCATGCTCATGTGTGTGTGTGTGCGTGTATGCATGCATGTGTGCACCCTCGTGTGTGTGTGGGTGAATGTGTGTGCGCATGCGTGTGTTTGGGTGCCTGCATGCATGCGTGTGAATGCATGCATTGTGCTTGCATTGTATGCCAAGCATGTGCATATACTCATATCAATGTGTGAATGTGGGTTCAAAGATGTGAAGTAAAATCGTCAAGGCACCTGAATATTTCTCAGATTGTAATGAATTGTTGTATACCTGGTCTGTCGCTTTGATATCTTATAGTAGGGATAACTGCTGAATGTTTTAAAAAGTAACTTGCTTGAAATGTTGCTTATTGAATGTCCATTTGTAGGCCAAGAGAATGGTGTTTTTTTTAATTTACCACTGAAATGATTGGCTCCTGATAAATTTTCAAACAATATTCGCTTTCCCTACAAATAAACATTTCTCAAGAACATACAGCAATGGTTTTTTTTGGCTGCTTTGACCAGTAAAGCATAGGTCATGGTCAGGAAATAGTGAAGACCAAATTTGTAAAAGTGAGGTTCATGTGCCACAATGACTAGCAATGAAGCGCTATCGATACGCGCGTGAATACTCTAATTAATTTTATGACAATGAGATTAAGAAATAGTGAAAGAACACAGGAAAGCAATTCCATGGACTGATAAACAGGGTTCTGTGGCATCCTTTTCCTACTTTGCAAGCGTGTCTGGATTCGGATAGAATCAATAATGGACATGAGCCAGTACTGGGTCTCTCTTTGTGAGATGAATGAAATGTCCTTAAGAACTAGTATAAAGTCAATGTTGATTGATGTAGTGGTACAGTAGTTGACATGTTTCCAAAATAACATAAAATGTACTGTTGAATATTTCAATTTTGAAATCTCTATTATTAACCATTTACTGGACACGTCGGCCAAAACCGGCCTCTGAAGTGGTCTTGCAGAATGGATATTTGCAGACTATTTATGAAAATTTACCACTGGAATGACTGGCTCGGTAAGGGAGCCAGTCATTCTAGTGGAAACGTTTCAAAATTAGTCACTAATCAAATTTTTTTACATTTCTATCATTAAATTAAGCCGTTTATGTTGCATCTGTAGAATGTCAAACTTGTTTTTTGAACCCCTTTGAGATTTATATTCGTCATGAAAATATCAATTTTATCATAGAGAACGTCAGCAAATATTTTATAACTTACAACTGGAGTAATGAGCTTGAGAAGCTGACCCTTTCAATCCAAATTATACATTTTCTAACAAATTTTTCACTAAAGGTGCATATTCACACCAGAATGATTAAAAATAAAATTGTTAAAATTGCATACTTTTATAAGTTTAAATTATGTGCCTATGTGTAATGAAACTTTAAAAATTGTATTAATTTATATGGAATGGAATCATCATATGCTAAGATTTATTTCGTTTCATTACATATAGGCTCACAGTTTAAGCCTCTAAAAGTGTATAATTTAAACAATTTTATTTTCAGAAATTTTTCTGTGAATATGCACCTTTAATGGGTCTACAAGAGAACATGGATTCTCTGAAGGGAACGGCAAAATTCTCATGTAATTGTATAAATGAAGTATTTGAAATTAAATTTATATAAAACGTAGTTAACCCTTTAATGTCTAAATTTGGACATTAAGAAAAGCAAGAAATTTGATAATTAACTGTCCACTTGCAGGCAAAGAGAAGAAAGTTTTTGAAAATTAACTCTCTGAAAAGACTGGCTCAGTTACCGAGCCGGTCATTCCAGTTGTAAGATTTTCAAAAATAATCTCTTGACCTGCAAATGGATATTACTCAAGACCACTGCAGAGGATGGTTTTCGCCATGTTCATCATGAAATTGTTAACCCTTACCACTCTGATGTCAATATTCTATCTTTTACTGTGTCAATATCAAAGAGACTGGTGTTCAGTTTTCAACAATTTTGGTGGATGATATTGGTGTCTATGACAGCACCATCGCCCACCAAATTTGTTGAAAAATGAACACCAGTCCATCCTTTAATTTAATTTGTAAATTAAAAATTGTGACATCAGAGCGGTAAGGCTTAATGTATACCGCAAAACCAGCTCAGCCATCCTCTCTTGGACAGCCAATGTAGTCAGTGATGGCATTGATTATTTTCATTGTTAACTCTCACCGATGAAATTCCCCCATATATCATTTTCAAGGCAACCGTACAGGAAAACTGTAGAATATTTTGGAAGCCGCTCCGAGACACAATCATAGATATTTATGCCATGGTTAAACCTTGCATGTTAGTCATTATCAGTAAAGAAATGAATACGAATAACATACTAGGTAGTATTTTACGAGCAAACTACATGACTACTTTCCAGTCGAGCGCGCCATTTTCAGACTATCTAATCCAAAAAACGTAGCATTCGACTGGCGAATATTTGTCCATATATAATAAAGACTAAAACTCGAGAACTTTTGCCTGACACTTTCTTGGTTTAAGAAGAGTCTGGATGCCAATGGTCAAGTTCTGACCCTTTATATATGTTGCCAGTGCGGGTAACAATGCTACATCCGATCTGGGTGCGGCTGTGGGTACGTGATATTACCCACCATTACTGTATTACCCGCACCCAGATCGGATGTAGCATTGTTACCCGCACTGGCAACATATATAAAGGGTCAGAACTTGACCATTGGCATCCAGACTCTTCTTAAACCAAGAAAGCGTCAGGCAAAAGTTCTCGAGTTTTAGTCTTTATTATTTTTAATATGTAGTTAACTTGATACAATTCTCTTAAAATCTCAATAAATAATACATAACTGTGTAGAAAATTCGCTGAGCTGTCTCAGGAAGTATGACCTGAATAAAGTAGTGAATTTAGTTAATAATGGAGACCTCTTATATATTTCATGGCCAGAAACAAGCCAGAAACACCTTCAGCAGGGGTCTTGAGAAATGCCCATTTACAGGCCAAAGAGAACACTATTAAAAAAAATTTACCACTAGAATGACAGAGCCAGTCACTTCAGTGGTATTTTTTCAAAAATCGCCATGTCTTGCTCTGCAAATGGACATTTCTCAAGACCACTGCCGAGGCCAGTTTTGGCCGGATTCAGTAGTTAAGATTTAACCATTGATATATATGCCATTGTCTCCAAAATTCAACAGAACACTCCTTATTCTATCAAACGCCAAAATTGCATCAATAATATTGAAATTTTTTCCTTTCAGAATCTCCAATTGAAAGACAAGGCAATTATCTCATAAAATTTATTACTGAAATGATTTGCTCAGTTATCCAGGGACCAAGCCATTCCAGTGGAAAATTTGTTAGAAAAATGTCTAAACTCTTGACCTGCAACTAGACATTAGGATCTCAAGACCATTGTACCAGTCATATTTGATAAGACTTAACCAGTAAACTGCTATAATGTTCACGTTAGTGTACCACGTCCATCAGATACTCGCTGGAGCACCCCTCCACTAACACCCAGCCCCCAGCACCCCTCCACAACCACCTCTGATTTAATCATCGTAAAGTAATTGCTAGATCAGAAGTAATAATAAGCCACAATTAGATAACAGGTCCAAACTGGCAAGAATATACGCAATCAACTATTATATGATACACAATAATTCACAGATTTCTGCGAGATAATTATAATGGGGATTATTCGATAACCATAGCAACGCCAGCTGCATCTGTGCCAATTATGGACATTATTGCATCACCAAGCGATGCGCATTGCGCTTCCAATAATCTCAATTTCAAAACAAGTGTACAAGAAATCTGTTGAATATTTTGAAACTAATTTGACAAGGAGCTGTTGCTGCCATAGGCAGCAACATCTCCAAGTCAAATTAGTTTTAAAATATCCAACAGAGTATTAATCGTTATACATCATGAAGAATTTATCATTTCTGGTGTGTCAGGGGTTAATGTTGTGTGGGAGTTAGTGAGACAGAGCACATCAGCTGTTATGATTACATCTCATTAGCACTGTCTAATTATATTTAACCCTTTTATCCCACAAATCTGTTCAACAAAAATATAAATTTCCCCATATTTATAAGATATCCATTTGTTGAAAAAGAAGACTATTTTTCAAAATTTACCTCTGGTTATCGAGCCAGTCATTCCACTGGTAATTTTTTTAAAATAGACAGATCGCAAATTAACATTTCTTAAGACCACTGCAGAAGCCATTTTTTACTGGCCTGCATGTTAAAGATTTTATTGTTTTTCGTTTGTATATGGTTGAATGGATTAATTAACCCTTATCACGCTGCAGTCAGAAGTCCACTCAGATTACCTGAGAACAGGTGAATGGAAGATTGTGTCATATAAAAATTACTGGGCGTAGTCTATGTACAGAGCCGAATACTGGGAGAGATGGGGGGGGGGGGAGTAGGGAGGGAGGGAGGGAGAGCGAGAACTAAAGTAGAACATATAGTGAAAAGAATTCATGATAAAACTTACAGCAAGCAATCAAGAGAACAAACTCTGGCAAACATACGGTAAAACATGTTGCTGGTCAGGTGTCCCAAGAAAGGGAATGCCACTGATCTATAAACAGCAAGGTATTACAGGGAAAATGAATTTTTGACAACTTTTCACAGATGTATTTTCCGGCATGACCATCGCTGTTGCTTAGTTCATGAAGAGGTTCATTGCTTTGAAGTGATTTGCCTCTTATTGGAAGCAGGTCATCAAGAGAACCCTTTTCTTCATCTAAGAAATCGATATTCATCTGCATACTCCCTCTCTAGCGGCATGTCTACCTGTCGGCATGTCTACCTGTGAGATTGGAGGCTTTAACCTTGTCAAGGGGTCTTGCTACAAAAACATAACAAGTGAAGAGGACTGGTGATGAATGATCTCCTTGCGGTCATCCTCTTATGTGTAAAATTATGCGGAAAGCGCTGATACGACATGAACAGTTAATTTTGTGTTTGCAAGTAGGAGTGGTCACCAATACTAGCCTTTTCCTATAAATAGGAGGCACTGCACCAGTGTCGGGTATATGACTTTCGTCCTCCAGGTATACTTCCGCGATGTGGATTATCACGTTTTATCAGCTTTTCCTATAGCCCCATGGCAACATAAAATTAAGTTTCATTGGCATACAGTTGTACACCAAGCAAAATGTCACTTATCAAACGAAAGGACAAAAGCCTGCATGCACGCATACCTTAGTTAGGAATATGTACAGATTGGAGTGGCAGGCCCAAAGAATGATAAACTTCCTTAAGCCCCCATGGTCAACATAGCAATGAAGGTTGATCAATATCTTACAAGTAGAAGCTTACTTCAAGCCAGGCTATCCAAGAAAGCCAAAAAATCTGCACATGCATGCATGCGCATACTCGCCCAACATGTTAGATAACCAGTGGTAATAGAGGAATGTTATCAGTCACTGAAATATATCACGTCATAATCAACTACATCACACATAGGCTGATGCCACAACCATAATGATGTATTATAGCTCAGCAACAGCACCCAGTCTAATTAGTTCCAAATTATTCAACAACTTACCAGTTTAGTTACCTTGAAATTGGGATTCTGGATTTATTAATCACATAAACACACTTACCGTTCAATCACTAAATGTGGGGAAATTGACTTAGCAAGTAGTGATTCGGAATGGATGTTTGTGGTGTAATAACAACAGTTGGTAAAGAAGGACTGAATTACAGCTGCAGGATGTTTGCAAACTCCTGCAGCCTTGTACAAGACACATCATTCTCATCACCAGAATCACTGACTCTGATATTGTCAGAGCCATTCCAGTGGTAAAATTTTGCAACAATTTTCTTGGTCTGCAAATGGACATTTCTCAAGATCACTACAGAAGCCGTTTTTGGCTAACTTGAGTGCTTAAGACATAACAGAGCACCTGTTTATAGTGACAAGTAGCTTTAGCTCTATAAGGTGGTCTCATAACACAGCTTTAGTATAGTACAGATAACATAAATAAATCATATATAGAATCTGTTAACTCTTACTCCGGCCAAAAAAACATGTCTGCAGTGATCTTGGGAAATGTGCATTTACAGACCAAGAGATGACTATTTTTTTAATTAATCACTGGAACAATTGGCTTGATGGCCATTAATGACGGTGGTAAATTTTCAAAAATAATCGCTTGGTCTGCAAATCACATTTTCTATGAGAAAATTAAATTTTTTAAACAAATTTGAGTGTTAAATGGTTAATGCAATTTGCGTAAATATATATATTAACCGATGGAATTCAGGTAATAAGGATTCTCTCTCGGTGGATGGATAAAAACAGACATGCAGAAATGAATTACATCCATAGGACCAACAAAATCATTCATATATTTAGAAAATTGATCACGCAATTGTCAGGCAAAAAAGAAGAAATATAAAAGGGCGATTTGCTCCATCATTTTGTCCATATATAAAAGCAATCATCTATAATTCTATGGCAGTCCCAGCATGTTATCTACTACTCAACCACAGAAATGGGAAATTGAATTTTTGCAAAGAGCACTATGCTTTATGATGATAGGCTGATAATAAGTATCTATATGAGACAAAAATAGGATTTCTTACCTTCAATTGATGTTTAATGATGGCCCGACAGAAGATATCTAAAAATAGGACGAATGAATGGTGAGCGTGTAATCACGTCGATCGTCTTATCCAGCGCTCTAGATGACGATGACGACATTGTAACCAGTGAGTATCTGGGAATCTTTGAAGTAGTGTAGAATTCATGACTGACACACAGATCATGCGTCTAGTCCCTCTCCACGGACAAATATTGGCAAGCGTTATTAAATTTGGGAATGAAATTTCCACAGCATTCGACATAATATTTGCGTATATTTTTGGTGAGTTGACAGTCAAACTATTTGATGAGGATGATAAAATTAGTTCAGCTTTTGAAACAATGATCTTCATTATGTCTATTGGTAGTTGTGGCAAAGACGAACTACACTCGAACATTGACACAGTGTTATGAATATTGCACCATCGAGATATTGCATCTACATAGTCTTTCACGTCTCTCATTCCATGGCAATGGCCTCCTGTCTGCATTGCAGTTCTGCTTGATATTTGCCTTATTACACTTCTTGTCATGACATATCATTCAGGATAATCTCTACGCATTCTATGAACGGTTTTTTTCATACAACAGGTGGCTAACGAGTGCACTTAACAACTGCTAATGTAGATAAATAAAAACAAAAAATGGTGGATGTACACTGGAGCTGAGAAATGTCCATTTGCAGACCAATAAAAAAAAAATGTCAAAAGATTAAGTAGGAATAACTTAATTGCTCAGTATACGAGCCTGTCATTTCAATGGCCAGCTTTCTAAACTATTTTATTTTTGACTGTAAATTTACATTCTCTATAATAAGATTGGTATTTTCTTCATAAATTCTGATTATTTAATTTATTAATGGTTAAGCTGACCAACTGGCCTCTGAGAAGGTCTTACGAAATGGCCATTTAATTACAAAGACCATTTTTTTTAAATCTATCACTTGAATAACTGTCTCGATAGAGGTACTCGATAAATGAGACAGTCATGCCAGTGGTAAATTAAAAAAGTTTTGTGAAAATTTGCTTGCAAATTTGAGCATTAATATGTTAACTCTCATATTGGTCAAAAATGGCTTCTACAATGGTCTTGAGAAATGTCCATTTGCAGACTAAGAGAAAATAATTTTTGAATAATTTACCTCTGGAATGACTGGCGCGATAACCGAGCCAGTCATTCCAGTGGTAAATTGTCAAAAATAGTTTTCTCTTGGTCTGCAAATCGACATTTTCCACGAGAATATTAAATTTCTTTTTTTAGCAAATTTGAGTGAATTTTAGCATTAAAGAGCTAAAGGCTCAACACCATAATGCACACATTGAAGGAACAGGAAATTGTGCAAGATTAAATATGACAAAAAATACAGGGAAATATATACTAGAAGATGACTGATAATTGAATTAAATTACTTGTTTTACGAAAATATTTTGTCTAAAGCGTGAGTAGAATTATATGAAGAAATTATGTTGCAGAACAAATGATTTGCTGTCAATATGTATTAGAAAAAAAAAAATCTATTGAGTCACAAAAACATTGTCAAATCCTACTAAACTACTAATAAAAAATTTGATTAAAGGATATTTTACTAACATATTATTAATACCGCTATAGAAGAATATAATTATAAACTACAAACTTTGTCAAGAATTTCTCTTCAAAGAACCACCGACTCTCTCATTAGGAGCATCTTGGCGACAACGTCGTCTTGGAAACACAAACAGCTGCAGACTTGTCCTTCGTCTTCCTTACAAAATGTTGTTCTTTGCTTGTGTTGCCCCAGAGAATATAAACTCATTACGCCTTGCGTGACTGTCTAAAAAGAGCTCTAACATATGCGCCTCAATAAACTGAAGAGCTCCCCTGGACAGAGTTACGTAGAACTTCCTTCCCGCTGAGCGTCGTTTATCACCGACAGCCGTCACCATAGAAGAAAGTGACTTGCAGAACTAGTCTCCACATCAGTCTAACGCGTACCTCTTTTCTTCACTGAGTCAGCTAGTTTCAGTCACATGGAGAGAAGAACCTTTGGAGCAGACTAATGTACGCATGGGTTTTATGGCCTGGACTAGTCGATTCTGCATGATTAAAAGGGGGAGACAGCATAAAAATACCTGGTATTAAAGCATTATAATGATTGTGCTGGCACGCTCACCGTTCTCAGATGGAATTAATTTTCAATATCGACATAAATGTGGAGGGGGATAAAATGCATTTTAAACAAATGCATCAATAAAGATGCAACACATAAAAGCCGCTCTGCATATCATCTTCAATGTTGCATCCCTGAATGAGAATATATCTGAATGCAATTAAATCACATCAAGGTAATGCAGTGACGATAAAATAACGGAAAACATGCGTAGGCATCTGCATGGTACAATGCCTGTTATAGTGTGTGCACGCACGCTTTGATGCACATGCAATGCAGACGTGTGAATGGACAGCGCCGCATGCGTGATCAGCTGAAGGAACAGTGACCTGAGCATAATCAATAGGAAGCTCTCTAGCGCGATACAGGCAGCAACGAATAATACGCCATAATTCTGCATGCAGATGCTTGCATGTTTGAACAGTGAATGCAATTTAAGCTGTTGGCAAACGAACGAGGCCACTTGACGACGATTATAACGACCATGCCACAGTATCGATTGTTCTCATGGAAAAATACACATATATTATTATTAAAATGTATGAATAGATTGTTCCAATATTCTAGTATATTGATTAAATGAATTAACTCATACCATATCAAATGAAAGGTATATGTAGTGAATCAGGCCTAATATTAATAACTCATTTTCACCAAAGTTCAATTAAGCAGTAGGCCTTTCATTACCATAATACACACCACACACAATATTTATCAATGATCCCCAATATTTAAACTCATGACAATTATTTTGAAAAAGATTTGAATGAAAGGGGTTTTTTATCACACGTCAACAAAATTTAAGATAAATTATTTTCAAAATATTCAGCAACTTTTATATATTGAGAGTAGACAGATTTATGTGAATTCACAATAAGCATGGTTAATTAAACAAAGGTCGATCATGCACACATCTGCTCAGGTTTATTCTCAAAGTGCATAAGAAAATAAGCATCTCTTTATCCGTCTGACTACCACAAGACACCAGACAATAATTTCAATGGGCAATAAATCTGGATATGCTGGATATTTTGAAAACAATTTGACTGAAAGTTGTTGGTGGCTTAGTCACCAACAACTTTCAGTCAAATTGTTTTCAAAATATTCTGCATATCCAGAGTTAAATGAAAAATGTAGTCTGCAGAAATACAGCAGGCGGAGAGTTAAATGAAGCGGAACATAGATACGTGATTCGACTGAATTATTAAAACACACATTTCTTTCCGCCTGTGCATAGTATGTTTCACATTGATAACAAATTTTCTTTAAAGTTTCAAGCTGCTATTGTAATCATTGGTACAGCTTAATTAAACATATAAACCAGAATTCAAGCCAGGGTAGCGAAATTTGAAAGGATCTGCGAAATAATTAATAAAATAATTATATGAAAGTTGTATTAAAACTTCCATAAAACTATCCATCACATGGATATTTAAATCATAGAACGCTTGAAATATCCAGAAAATGATCAGGCAAATGCATTAATTAGTGGATATATTAACAGTGGACACATTAATGGTCAATATTTTCAGGATAATTGGAATTTTTTCCTTAGTGAATATTCATTTACAGGCCAAGAAATGACGATTTGTGAAAATCTAACGCTAGAATTTGAGGTAAAATTTCAAAAACAGTCTTATGGTCTGCAAATGAACATATTTAAAGACCACTGCAGAGGTCAATTTTGATCGGCTTGCTCATTAATGCTGACGGGAAAGGTATGAAAAGAATAAAATGTGGTCCATGTACATACATACAGAAGTGTTTAAGACTTTACCACTCAAGACCAGCAAAAACACCTTCTGCGGTAGTCTTGAGAAATTATATCCAATTGCAGAACGACAAGACAATATTTGAAAATTTACCACTGGAATCATAACCGAGGCAGTCATTCCAGTGGTTCTGCAAATGGACACTTTCTTTGAGAAAATACAAACTTTAAGAGTTAAATGGTTAACCAAAATTACCATGCACAGACAAAATCGCTGTATCACCAAAAAGGTTTGTAGCGCCACTGCTTAGTGCACCGCCAATAAATTGCACTGCCAAAGTTCAAGGCACGGCCAAATGTGCACCACCAAACAGCCAAAATGGCCAACGTTCTTCACCGCCAAAACTTGGTGCACCACCAATGGACCATCTCACTTCCGGTCTTCCAGCATGGGGTTATAAAAGAAGTTGTCACAGCACAAGCTCAGATCATTCAGACTTATGGGCGTACAAGCTCAGATCATTCAGAGTTTTGGTCGTACAAGCTCAGATCATTCAGACTTTTGGTCGCACAAGCTCAGATCATTCAGTTTTGGTCGCACAAGCCTGGATCAGTCAGACTTTTGGTCGCACAAGCTCAAATCATTCAGTTTTGGTCGCACAAGCTCGGATCATTCAGACTTTTGGTCGCTCAAGCTCAGGTCATTCAGACTTTTGGTTGCACAGGCTCAGATTATTCAGAGTTTTGGTCGCACAAGCTCGGATCATTGACCTTTGGTCGCACAAGCTCAGATCATTCAGCCTTTTGGTCGCACAAGCTCGGAGCATTCAGACATTTGGTCACACAGATCATTCAGACTTTTGATCGCACAAGCTCGGATCATTCAGACTTGATCGCACAAGCTCGGATCATTCAGATTTTGGTCGCGCAAGCTCGGATCATTCAGACTTGGTCGCACAAGCTCGGATCATTCAAACTTTTGGTCGCACAGGCTCAGATTATTCAGACTTTTGGTCGCACAAGCTCAGATCATTCAGAGTTTTGGTCGTACAAGCTCAGATCATTCATACTTTTGGTTGCACAAGCTGAGATCATTCAGTTTTGGTCGCACAAGCCTGGATCATTCAGACTTTTGGTCGCACAAGCTCAAATCATTCAGAGTTTTGGTCGCACAAGCTCGGATCATTCAGACTTTTGGTCGCTCAAGCTCAGGTCATTCAGACTTTTGGTTGCACAGGCTCAGATTATTCAGAGTTTTGGTCGCACAAGCTCAGATCATTCAGCCTTTGGTCGCACAAATTCAGATCATTCAGAATTTTGGTCACACAAGCTCAGATCATTCAGCCTTTGGTCGCACAAATTCAGATCATTCAGAATTTTGGTCACACAAGCTCAGATCATTAAGACCTTTGGTCGCACAAGCCCGGATCATTCAGACTTTTAGTCGCACAAGCCTGGATAATTAAGACTTTTGGTCGCACAAGCTCAGATCATTCAGACATTTGGTCACACAAGCCCGGATCATTAAGACCTTTGGTCGCACAAGCTCAGATCATTCAGACTTTTGGTCGCACAAGCTCAGATCATTCAGACTTTTTGTCGCACAAGCCCGGATCATTAATACTTTTGGTTGCACAAGCTCAGATCATTCAGACTTTTGGTCTCATTAAAGAGAACAAGCACGAGGATATCAACGAGCGATTCCCATTCTAGACTACGTAGTTATTAGGGCTTAGGTTCGTGAGGATTTTCACGAACTGAACCGGTTCATGACACGGATGTCCGAACCACGAACTGGTTCACGAACCTTTTTAATATGCTAATGTATGCGAGAAATTACTCTAACAGAAAATAACATTTAAAGGCAGGTGGCTTTATTGGCTAAATGGTAGAAAAACATAAATGACAAGTTCTGACAACAAATGTTAGAAAATAATATAAGATTCATAGCCAGCGCCGTTCATTGTCATATTAGTAAATCACACTTAGGACATTCAGAGATTGCTTGTCTATTAGCCCTTTCACCGACAAATCCCTGAAAACATAAATTCTTTATGATATAAAACCTAATCTGTTGAATATTTTGGGATTAATTTGACTGGAAGCGTCTAGTCAAATTAATTTCAAAGCATTCAACAGTTTTCCTGTATGCTTTTCCTAAAATTAGATATGGGAATTCATTGGTGAAAGGGTTAGCTTATGTATGGTTCATGAACCACACGAATCCCATGCAAGCAAACCGACCCATGGTTCGTCTTCGCTTGGCTTACGATTTTCTGAACCAACAAATGTTCATTACACCCTTAGTAGTTATTAAGCAATATTCAAATAAGCATTCCAGAGAATTGTGGGTCTCATCCACCAGTTCCTTTCAATGATCTTGACCGTTGAGATCTGACTTTTGCTACAAAATAAAAAAAGGGTTCCAAGGACACCTCGACGTTGGCACAGATTCCACCAGCAGAACATAGTTATCACATCATGGCATTTTGGACGATCTTGGTATTTGATCTCTTGCCCAGCAAAGAAGAGTAGCGCCTTCAGGGCTCCAATAGTGTCCACTCAATTATGTTTGGTGAAGCTCAATAAGACTACCACGCTGGACACACTCGCAGACCCACAGACAAATGCAAGCTCAGTACAGTGAAGACAGATGTAGGTTATATAGAGAGGGCAGACTCTGTAAAGAGGTAAGGGATGCAGGCTCAGTAAAGATGACAGAGGACTACAGGCTTTGTAACGAATAGAGAGATGTCAGTGTTTTACACTGATTGACAAAAGGGCAGGGTGGTACAAAAGGTAGAGGTATCTGGGGCATTTTTGCTGTAAAATCAGCACATTTGTTGTAAAAATTAAATAAATTGAGTTTTACAGCTGGGTGCTGCAAGATTTGGGCATGGTGGAGTGGGCTTCTGCGCCCATCTAGGTAAAACCCTGGATGTAATGAGCTCTGTAAGCTTGGAGCAGTTAGATTCTAAGATTTCAAGGCTTTGGAAAGTGTAGAGAATCATATGCTGTTTGAAGCAGAAAAGTATTCTGCCTCTGTAAAGGGGAGGGTGTAGGCTATGCAAAGTGGAGAGAGGCAGAAGAGAGACTACAGGCACTGTAAATATGAGAGGGTTGGAAACATTGCAAAAAGCCATTCATACCAAAGAAAATTTCATTTTATCTTCACATTAACTAGATATTATATAATTCATACATGTGATTTCCCTTGGCACATGCGCCATTAACCATTTAACACTTACAGACCTGAAACGACAAATTTTTTATGATTTAAGGAATAATCTCTTTAACATTTTGAAAGAAATTTGACTGTGAGCTGTTGCTGCCATAGGCAGCAACAGGTCCCAGTTAAATTACTTTCAAAATATTCAACAGGTTTCCTTTATAGTCATCTTCAATTTCAGACACTTGTATTTAAAGGGTTCCTTTGGTTTCTAAGTAAGTCTGCGAACAAGATCAAAGTGGTATAAGCAGAGGGACTGGGAGGAAGGTTAAGAAGAAGAGATGAAAATCTTAGTTATAATAAATGTCCAATTGATATTTTTGAAAAGGATTTTAGGGAGAAATGGGGCATCAAATATTTGTTCAGTATGATCCTCTTCCAGTATTCAATTCCCTTTAGAAAATCACAGCAGCCATTAAAGGATGCATAATCTTCAGGCTCTGTGGATGATAATGATGCATTTTTAATGTCCATTCCCTCAGACTTGTCAGAACAGATCATTCAAAATGGATCAAATCCGACCACGAGCCAATCCAGGGAGATATTTAACAGAACTCATCGAGTCAATAGTTACTGATGAAGTCGCTAGAGTTTTAGTTGTACCTAAATCTTTTATGGTGAGCCCATGTAATTCTACTGTCTTCTGCGCTTTAAAACGCACCTGTGATCAAGGGACCACCAGTCTTATTACAGTATTTAAAGGCAACTTAATCAGCCCAAAACCCATTACCGAATATAATACCTATACATGTATAGGTATACACAAAATACTTGTTACGTGCTACATACAATTATCTCAAACATGTTACTCAGGTCAAGTCAGCCCACAACAGCTTCTGCTGAGAAAACAGCCATCTCGAGAAATCTCCATTTGCAGGCCAGAAAGAGTATATTTGAGAAGTTGATAGTGGAATGGGGATTCACCGAGCACAAATTTAGATTTTCTTGACCAATCCTGATCACAAACTCAGAAATTTTGACATCTAAAGACTTATACTCAGTACTTTCATGTACTTTAACTTATAGGGAAAACAGAATTTCCCTATTTCATTTTTAGTTATGGGTAGCAGCAGCTCAATAAACCATCCTGTCTCTTAGTCAGTCAGTTGAAAAAGCTTATTCCTGGTTTGGCCGTCACCCGGATAAAAGAAAATGGATCAGGATGAGACCAAATTCTAGATCTGTGGATATCTCGGAAACTAAGTGGTCTGATCTGAGCACATGAAAGGGTGTTCAAATACACCAGCATTCCACAACTTTGGGTATGATGTGAAAAGTATTGGAATCCGAAAAATTTGAAAAAAAGCATATAAACCTGCAGCTGACAAAATTCTACCAAACTTGTTTAATTCTAACTTTCTGATACCGACTCCAAACTCGGCGATTTTGTAGTAAATAAAAAAAAAATTGATGACGATTGTGAAATCATGTGATACAGAAAACAGTAACAATGGACCTTTCCAGTTTATCCATCCAGCATATGACATCATAATTAACAATGTGGCGTGTAGAATGACATCATAAGCAATGACGCTATGAATGATCTAGATAAGTACATCACCAATGCATAATTGAAGACGGACTATGTGTTGTTGTACGAATTGTATGTCTTTACTATTTAGATAGGCAGTAACAGCACCCAGTCAAATTATTTAAAAAATATTAAACAGCTTACATGTATAGTTTTCTATTAATTGATAGTCAGGAAGTTGAGCGATCGATCGATCGATCCCAACATGAGCGAGGTGTGTGTGGAGCTTATCCAGAGATGGGCGGGCATAGCCAATAATGGAAAGGTCCATTCTTTAGTGACACTGAGCTATATGCTACTAAATCTAAATGGATTACAACATAAACCTGTACTTCAGCAGCACAAGGGACAATAGCAGGATCCGTTTCTAGCTAACCCGCACCCATTTCTTGCTATACCCCACCCATTTCTAGCTATATGCTATACCCCACCCACTTCTAGCTATACCCCACCCACTTCTAGCTATACCCCACCCACTTCTAGCTATACCCCACCCACTTCTAACTAAGCTCTGCTCACTTTTTAAGTATGTGGGAATCAATTTAAAATTTTAAAAGCTAAATTCCCAATCTAAATTTCAAGGTTACTATACATGCAAACTAATATAATGGCAACAACAACTTCCAATGGCAAAGTACTTTCAAAATATTCACCAGAAAATGTATCAAATTGTAAATTTATCAAAGACATGCGACAATCCGTACACTTTGTGAACAAATTTTCACTTTCCATGACAGACCTATACATCATTCAGATTGATTGTGACATCAAACAACTCGTGACATATTTGAATAGGTATGACTTCAGATAATTGAGTGACAGATCAGATCCATTCATTTTTATGGCCACTAGTCCGGACAAAAACCTGCAGGATATATTTGTTATATTTTTGTATCCGATTATTTAATTTCCGACATCATGTCAGAAATGTTATGCAAAGAGAGCTTACTGGTATTACGCGAAGCAACAACAGGTTAGCAGCCACTTAACTCTTTAATGGACAAGATTTGTCAAGAAAAATGAAAGTTTTACTCAGTGGTCTTAACGTTCATTTGCAGGCCAACAGCAGACTATTTTTGAAATTTTACCACTGAAATGACTGGCCCGGTTACTGAGCCAGTCATTTCACTAATAAAATTAAAAAAAATAGTCTTCTCTTGGCCTGTATATGGACATTTCTCAAGACTGCTGCAGGTGGTTTTGGCCATCTTGACCACTAGTGTTAAAGTAATTAATACGGTCTCCAGGATACAAGATAATATGCGTTATGGAATAGCTGCCTCGTTAAATATATAAGTAAAGACAGGAAGCTTGGATCCAACTGATAATTACGCTACTTGCGATTACATTGTCATATTTTCATGCCATAATTCAACTAATGTGGCCACTCTCTGATGTATACAGAAAATCTGGTATAATAATAACACCTTCATTTTCTCTAAGCCGATAACACCTGCGCACTGTAACCATAGAAGCAGAATAAAAATTACAGTTTCATAATGACGTTCATTTATGATTGGACTTCATCCTCATTGGGAATGATGTTTATGCAGATTACGGTCATGCCCGTAACACATTGCTTGCCAAGATGCACAACATAACTACTGAAGTCTTGAGAAATGTGTAACAACCAATCAAACCAGTCATTCCAGTCAAAAATAAGCTTCTCTTGACTTACAAATATGGACAAAAAATTCTATTTATTTAGTTAGTCCAAAGTAAATTATTATATGTAAATGAATGGATGGATGGGTGGGATGGACGGATGGGTGGGATGGATGAGTGGGATGGATGGATGGATGGATGGGTGGGTGGGTAGATGGATGGATAGATGGATGAAAAAACAAAAGAACAAAGAAACATTGAATTATGTGTCTGTGTGCGTGCGCGCGCGCACAGAGTGAGTGAGTTAAACTTTCCATCTAAGACAGGTGGCCTTGGCAAACAGTGAATTGAGTGGCTTAGTCTTTCTGATGTAATACAAAACAGATAACACCTGAAGTGGCATTAAAACAAGACATTCTCCATGACGATTGCCTAGGAAACGAGAACATGACATTAACTAACAGCTAATATAGGCTGTAACTGACTCCTCCATGCTGCCTAACCTTGTTATACAGGTGAGAATTATTCTCACCTATGACAAGCTTTGATGGGCAAGTACAGTACAACTCATAAATAACTTTCAATACAAAAAAAGCATATTTGGATTAGTAAAATTGTGAACACAATGTAAGAAATGTTCTGTTGAATATTTTGGACTTAATTTGAACAGAAGCGATGAGGCAGCAGCAATGTATTCCAATCCAATTATGTTCAACAGACCGTTTTATTTTATATGCGAAACTTGTTAAGTTATTTGTGAGTCGTACTGTAGACAAGGCTACATGATTTCTTGTCTCGATATTAACCTGTTGACCAATGAATTCACTATATCTAATTTTCAAGGCAACCATACAGGAACTATTGAAAATTTAGAAATTAATTTGACTGCTTTAGTGTTAAAAACTTAATTAGTCTGACATAATCAAAATATGTCACTTGCTAGCTGATGTCACAACCAAAAGGATGTAGGTTTGTCACGAAAATGACAATGGTCTGTCATCATCATCATCATCATCTGGTGTGACAGTGTCTGAATTATATATTTGATGAATTTACAATTTAATAAACATTCTGTTGAATATTTTGAAAGTAATTTTACTGGGAGTTGTTGCTGCCAATGTTCAAAAGTATATAATTTGATATCAAAAAGTAAATTTCAAGGATTCTAGTTGCAGTCATATTGTCCTTGAAAGAATCTAGTCTTCCAGTACTTTTCTTTACCTTTCAAAGCGGAATATCAGAGAAGATTCACTGACATTCAAAACTATTCCCCTCTGGGTACTACTTAAAATATAATGGCTTAAAATCCATCCCTATGGTGGTAAGTTCTAGTGACAAAAATGTCTTCCAGCCAAAGAAATTTGTCTATAAACCAATTTTAATTGTGTATGCAAATATTAATACACGCATTAAAATCCATACCGACTGTCTTGAGAACAATTTGCCTAAAATTTGTTGTTGCCGTAATTTTGGCAATAAGCTCCTGTCAAGTTATTTTCAAATAAGTTTCATCTTGTTAAAATTTGAAGCCACTAGTTTGATAATTAAATATTTAGAGTGCAGATGGTTAACAAGAAACGAGAAACCATATGGCTGTGTCTT
This sequence comes from Chaetoderma sp. LZ-2023a, assembly GCA_034401795.1. Lineage (NCBI taxonomy): Eukaryota > Metazoa > Mollusca > Caudofoveata > Chaetodermatida > Chaetodermatidae > Chaetoderma > Chaetoderma sp. LZ-2023a. Next base: position 29,572,552 of record CM067365.1, on the reverse strand, counting down.
GCGCTAAATGGAAGCCATCAAAGTAAGCTTGGCGAAACTGATCTTTGATAATGGATCCATGAAGGCAGACAACATGATATCACTGACTCTGTGAACGACGGTTCAGTGTTTGCCGTCTTAATAATGCTATAAGGCATATATTTCACTTCGTGTAGTCTCTATAACGTAGCGCTGTCTTCAAATTGTCATACTGCTGCACACAGAAGCCTACGAATGCCAGAGATTGCATAGGTAGTTACATCCATCTTATCGATGAGGCTTTCACAAGTGTGAGTTTGTGACACACAGAGGAATTCTGTGGTGGCAGATTTTGACATTTTTACAGCCACAACAGAATTCTATGGTATGTCCAAAACTCCCACTCGTGAAATCCTCACCGACAAAGTTGGATTTATTGTCCTGTGCCGTTGGTGTGGTGGAAGGGTTTGTGGGCGATGGCACTCTGCGCTTACGCCAGTTGTGGGTTCGATTCCCCGTCAATGCTAAATATTATAATGCTACAAATACTTGTATAACTGTCTATATATGTACTATTTTCGCCAATATAAATACCAACAAGCTAAATAGTCCTGACTTTGGTCAGCCTATACCACTTAACCCTTAGCACCCTGATGTCAATATTCTATCTTTTATTGTGTCAATATCAAAGAAACTGGGGTACACTTTTCAACAATTCTGGTGGCAGATGTTGCTGCACCATCTCCCACCCAATCTGCAAATTTGTTGAAAAATTAACACCACATGCACACACACACACTTAACATGCAAGCATGCGTGCATGCACACACATGCATGCCCATCTGCCCGCGCACACACACACACGTGCGCACGCATGCGCACACACACACATACACAAATGGGTATACTTAAATGTTGGCAATCAGACAAAACATAGACACTACAATGAGGATGCTTAACTTAATATATCTTTTATACAAGTGAGTGAGCATCACAGGCTTTGATGTTCGATGACAAAGCATGCTTAATCAGGCAAATCAAAGCTGCCATAGCAAAGTATGTCAGGACTGGCACCCTGTATCATCTAAAGCTCTCTGTCAACGCTCTAGCTTAAGGGGGTCTTAGACCAACGACAAATTCATTAACTCAGAGCACAGTGTACAGACAGTACTACAGACTCCCTGAATATAGTTCTGTATAGTTTGGCAATTCGCAGAAGACTCATTAACCACATTCAAACTGAATGCTCATCTGATTCCAAGGGAGGTAAATCTGGCACAAGGGAACTAAATACGAAAATATGGAATATTTTGAAAAGAAATCTACCTTATAGATCTTTCAGTCAAATTCATTTCAAAACTATTTGGGAGATTTTAATGCTTGTCTTGTAACTAGCGGATCTATCCTCTAGAACACATGAGATGGAATGGGTTTCGGGAGTGAGCAAGCAAGCGGGGACAGATTGGTATGAAAAGCGTAAACGATTTGCCCATGATTTTTGCCGATAGTTATTTAGCAAATACATTGTGGCGGCAAGCCCTAGACAAGATTCATTACCTTGGATTTAAGTTGAAGCCAATTAGGAATCGATAGTCAACTATGAACCAAGTGAATGCGTTTGTCATTCTGTAACGCCTCTTCCAAAATGAGCCTATTTGGTACTCATAAACCCATGAGAGATGCTCATCAAAGTGAATTGCGCATATTTTAATTGGTGAAGGGACTCATCAAAGTTTTAGCAACCTAAGCCTGTATGCAGTGATGGGTCCACATTTCAAATGAACCCGTTTGTCGTTAAATAAGTACCTTTTTACTAACGAGTCTGACTCGTAATCTGAGGGTCATGGGTTCAAATCCTACCCGTGTGTGATGAGACCCCCAAACTTGAAACTAGTAATGATGCTGATGAGTCTATGGTGTGTGAATAATCGGTTAACCTTTCAATGGTCATACAAATTTTTGAAAATTTACCACTCGAATGACTGGCTCGATAACCGAGCCAATCATTCCAGTGATAAATTTTCAAGAATTTTATTCTTTGGGCCTGTAAATGGACATTCAATAAGAAAATATTAAAAAAATTTTGGACCAAATTTCACCATTAAAGGGTTAAGAAATCTGAGCATGCCTTTAAGGCTTGAAATGAATATTACAATGCAGATCACTTGCATTGCAATGAATGTTATTCCAGGTGGTCAGCATTTTAAATTGTTGAACATTTGATACAGGATCAGTTGCCAAAAACATCACAATTTTCACGAGCTAAGAAATGGACCTTTCCAGTTTTAGCTATTCCCCGCCCGTCACTAGCTAAGTTCCACCCACATCATGCACGTGTTGGGATCGATCAATCCCTGAACTCCCTGGCTATCAATTTCCAGAAAACTATATAGGTAAGCTCTTGATTATTTTGAAATTAATTTGACTGGGCGGTGTTGCTGCAGCATGTTTATTAAATAGCAAAAACATACAATTCGTACGTGTTGGACTATTAAGCGTTTAAGACGGACTATTTTGAATCATTCATGTCGTCACTTAGTTGGTTATGACATCATATGATCAATGGATAAACTTGGAAAGGCCCATTCTGACTCAAATCGTCATCAGATGACTACTATAATCAGTAGAATTTTGACTTTCTTTTAACAGAAGTCTACTAGTCAGTAGAATTTTGACTTTCTGATAATTCTGAAGACAGGATAATTGTTGGAATTTCCTATAAATATTTTCATTGCAAGGGAAGTAGCGTGAAATACCAAAACATGCAGAGAGTTATCGAGTGCTTGGTGAGATTAATTTTTAACAATCGACATTAGTTTTGCAGATACACCTGTTTAACGTACGCAAACTCTTTTGCTGGTGACTTCAACCTAATTATCCAGACTACACTCACTACAACTTATTACTTACAAACAATTAATATTTGTTACAAAACCATTTACAAGACCCTGGACTTTGACTTGTTCTTGCACTATTTTACACTGAAGATTGATTATTTTTGAAAATTTACCACTGGAATGACTGGCTCGATAACCGAGCCAGTCATTTCAGTAGTAAATTTTCAAAAGAAATTTTCTTTACAGAAATCGTTTTTTGCTGATATAGTGTTATAGGGTTAATATCTGCAGCAAGCTAATCTTGTTTTCAAATCTTTGTACATGCAACTGGATATCTTCTAAGAGAAAATTGAAATTTCCTTGAACAAATTTGAAGGTTAGAGCTGTAAATATCATCTTTCATTACACATTCTAAACATCCCAAGGTTACATATAGTATTATGTGACCACGTACATGTGTATGTCACAATTACTTACGTCACATGTAGCCTGACATCACCCTCAAATATGTAATGACGCAGCTACGTCTGTTAGGAACTTTTAAGTCTGTCAGTTGTCAAATTGTATGTCTTTACTATTTAACAAACATTTTGTTGAATATTATGACCGTACAATAAAGAAATATTAATTATCTCTCCGGGATGTACATCCCCCAGAGGTAACTAATATTTTTTTATTATGAATCATCCTGGGATCGGGACCAACATTTTCGGAAATATGAAACTAATTTGACTGGGAGCTGTTGCTGATATTGGTAGTTTAAAACAAGAGGCCCAAGGGGCCTGTGTCGCTCACCTGGAGCGCCATCAATTTTTGTCAAAATTGTTGATGGGTGGTTTAGCAGTCTTTTAAATGTTCAAAGTTTTGAATCGATTCCCCAAGCCGTTTTGGAGAAAATTTCTAATTTCGATCGCCTTCGTTTGAACAAAATGAAATCCCCATGCCATAAGGATGCTTCCTGCCAAATATAATTCAAATCGGCCCAGCAGTTCTCGAGAAGACATTTTAAATTTCCCATTGCTTTAGTATGGGAGCTTTTGGCGGGAAAACGATCCAAGATGGTTGCTAAACCGTTTATCCGACAGTTTCGAAAATTGCAAATTTGAGATCAGAATACCCAAAAACCTATATAAAACGAATTTTGGCCTCAAAATCCATCAAATAAAAAAATCCAATATGGCTACCAAACACACTATATTTTGATTGGTCCACCACGGTCATGTTTTTTGACAAATCACATTCTCTTGAACAAACAATAATCGCCCTTAGTTGCTAATTATATATCACAAATTTCGGCCTGATCGTTTCAGCGGTTCTGGGCAAATTGGTCGATCGGGTTCATTTGAACAAACTTGGATCCTTATGCCCTAAGGATGCTTCCTGCCAAATATAATTGAAATCGGCCTGGTAGTTCTCGAGAAGACATTTTAAACTTTCCATTGCTTTAGCATGGGAGCTTTTGGCGTGAAAATGATCCAAGATGGTCGCCAAACCGTTTATTCGACAGTTTCGAAAATTGCAAATTTGAGATCAGAATACCCAAAAACCTATATAAAACCAATTTCGGCCTCAAAACCCATCAAATAAAAAAATCCAATATGGCCGCCAAACATGCTATATTTTGATTGGCCCACGGCGGCCATGTTTCTTGATGGATCAACTTCTCTTGAACAAACTTTACTGGCCCTTAGACCCTAATCATATCTGCTATTCCTGATCCCGTCAGATATTTATTAAATACTAAAGACATACAATTCGTACAGCAACGCATAGTCCGCCTTTAACTATGCGTTCGTGATGTACTTATCTACGTCATTCAAGACATCATAATGACGTCATTGATTGTGATGTCATTATATAGTATGTCACGTAGTTGATTATGACATCATATGATGGATGGATAAACTGGAAAGGTGAATTGCTAAGGTAATCTTCTCTTGATCGGTGAATTTAGGAATGCTGTATGGTTGATGTGGTTAATTCCCAATTTATGCCTCCAAAGAAATTCTCATCTTTATCAAGCGCAAAGAACAAAAGCCACACGAATTAATTTCTGACTATGGAAGCCAGATGAAATCAGAAACGCAGGAAACCACACATATACCCTAATCAACGATAAACAATGTGATATTAAATTTAGATTATTTTCTCCCGGACATCATTTCTGAAATATATTCTCATCGCTATGTCGACTTAATTAAGAAAGCAAATTGTACGACGACCTAACTAGCCAGTCAAGTGACAAGAGATGAGTATGCGTGAAAATTACGCTACATATTAGCACCTAATTTACTGACAAGACACCTGCGTACACCTAGCTTTCCAAGAATTCATTAGTGTCTTGGCTTTCAATCAGGAATCGTATTCAAATTATCAACGTCCGGGAAGCCAGGTGCAGGATGGGAAGTGTTAACTGTCACTCAGACTGATTCTCGGACTCATCCCGCGATCAATATATATATATATATAAAATATATATGCGTTGTGTGTCACTATTATCCCTTATCATTCTGATGTCATATTTTAAAATTTTTAAATCTTATTCAAACTAGAACAGATGCTCATTTAAATTGGTTGAAGATGTTGCGGTTGTATTAAAGGATAGACAATTGTTATCAGAGTGGTACGTCACATGTATCGTTATAACTTGCTACTTTACATTATATTCCTGTATACTCATTAACCCTTTAACACTCAAACTGGCCAAAACCGGATTCTGTAGGAGTCTTGAGAAATCTTTATTTGCAGACACCAGAGAATATTTTGAAAATTTATCACTGGAATGTCTGGTTCGTTAACCGAGCCAGCCATTCTACTGATGTATATATATATATTTTACATCTCTTGATCTGGAAACGGACAATTTCCAAGAGAAAATATAAATTTTCTTGTACAAATTAGAGTGTGATGTTGGTTTTGAAGATGCCGTCTCATAGAAAATGGCAATTTGCAGACCAAGACTATTTTTGAAAATTTAGCACTGGAGCAACTGGCTCGGTTTCAAAGCCAATTCACCTTTCCAGAGTAACCCATCATATGATGTCATAATCATCTACGCAGTGTGTAGAATGACATCATAATGGATGACGTCATGAATGATGTCGATAAGTACGTCACGAACGCATATTTGAAGACGGTCTATGCCTTATTGTACAAATTGTTTGCTTTTACTATTTAATAAATATTCTGTTGAATATTTTGAAACTAATTCCGGCTTCAAATATGCGTTCGTGACTTACTTATCAACGTCATTCATTATGATGTCATTCTACACATCACGCAGTTGATTATGATGTCATATGATGGGTGGGTACTCTGGAAAGGTGAATTATCTTGAATTTGAGAGAGTTAATGTCATTTTAAGGGTTTATTATGGTTAATATGTAATTTAGCCGTGTCATATTGTCTGTGATAATGTTGGCAGAAATTTGGTTTTAACCCTTGCCACAGGAATGACTTGCTTGGTTATGGAACCAGTCATTCCAGTGGTGAATTTGCAAAAAAAGTTTTCTCTTGACCAGCAAATGGACATTCCTCAAGACCACTGCAGAGGCCAGTTTTGGCTGGCTTGACCATTATAGGGTTAACCCAGGCTTATGCACCCAGACCAAATCAGCATCTGCAGTGGTCTTGAGAAACATCCTTTTGCAGGCCAACTAGAGAAGACAATTTTCTGAAATTTTACCCTGGGTATAATGGACCGTTCCATTTTGAGCTATGCCCCGGCCATCAATAGCTACGCTCCACCCACACCTCGCCGTGTTTGGATTGATCGATCCCCGAATGCCCTAGCTATCAATTTCCTGAAAACTATACAGGGAAGCTGTTGAATATTTTGTAACTAATTTGACTAGGTGCTGTTGCTGCCGTAGACAGCAACAGCACCTAGTCAAATTAGTTACAAAATATTCAACAGCTTCCCTGTATAGTTTTCAGGAAATTGATAGCTAGGGCATTCGGGGATCGATCAATCCAAACACGGCGAGGTGTGGGTGGAGCGTAGCTATTGATGGGCGGGGCATAGCTCAAAATGGAACGGTCCATTATACCCAGGGTAAAACTTCAGAAAATTGTCTTCTCTAGTTGGCCTGCAAAAGGATGTTTCTCAAGACCACTGCAGATGCTGATTTGGTCTGGGTGCATAAGCCTGGGTTAACCCTATAATGGTCAAGCCAGCCAAAACTGGCCTCTGCAGTGGTCTTGAGGAATGTCCATTTGCTGGTCAAGAGAAAACTTTTTTTGCAAATTCACCACTGGAATGACTGGTTCCATAACCAAGCAAGTCATTCCTGTGGCAAGGGTTAAAACCAAATTTCTGCCAACATTATCACAGACAATATGACACGGCTAAATTACATATTAACCATAATAAACCCTTAAAATGACATTAACTCTCTCAAATTCAAGATAATTCACCTTTCCAGAGTACCCACCCATCATATGACATCATAATCAACTGCGTGATGTGTAGAATGACATCATAATGAATGACGTTGATAAGTAAGTCACGAACGCATATTTGAAGCCGGTCTATGCGTTGTTACACAAATTATATGTCTTTACTTGTTAATAAATATTCTGTTGAATATTTTGAAACTAATTTGACTGGGGGCTGCTAGCACACAGTTAAATTTGTTACAAAATATTCAACAGCTTCCCTGTATAGTTTTCAGCAAATTTATAGTTAGGGCATTCGGGGATCGATCAATCCCAACACGGCATGGTGTGGGTGGAGCTTAGCTAGTGATGGGTGGGGCATAGCTAAAAATGGAAAGGTCCATTATACAGGAAACTGTTGAATATTTTGAAACTATTTGACTGGAGACAGCAACAGCTCCCAGTCAAACTACTTTAAAAATACACAATTATATCCCATACATTGCAAAGGATGTCATTTTTTGATCTAATGCATTTCAAGGACACCCAGTTTTGAAGCAAAAATGAAGGTGGTCTTTAACAAGCAGATTCTACAGGCATGGCTTGGTGCGAAGTTCACACAATAGCGAATAGCGACTCCTGGATCCAGATAACATTGTCCAGAATTCAGAGCCAATAAGTTAATCAAACCTGAGATTATTAAAAAAACTATGTCATTCTTTTCACCTTTTTGAATACCTCCAAACCTGGATTGATTCAAGGTTTTTCTTTGAAACCAGAAATGTAGGCTTAACCATTACCACTCTGAAGTCAATATTCTATCTTTTACAAGATCAATAGCAAAGAAACTAGTGTACATTTTTCAACAATTTTGGTGGACGATGTTGCAGTCTTCGACAGCACCATCTTCCACCAAATTTGTTGAAAAATGTATACCAGTTCATCTTTTAATTTCATTTGAAAATTTAAAATTCTGACATCAGAGTGGTAGGGGTTAATATTTTGAAGAAATTTGATTAATTTCAAGGCAACAATACAATTCAGTCAAAGATTCAGATAACACTTTAATACTCAAACCAGAGGCCCAAGGGGCTTGTATCGCTCACCTGGACCATAGGCATATCAACTAGAATGGACATTAACAATAAGTAGAACTCTAATGAGTTGAGCAGACTTGTAACAAGAAAACAGAGGCCATGTTTCTTTATGAATCAACTTCTCTTGAACAAACTTTAATGGCCCTTAGTCAATATCATATCTCCCAAATTTCGGCCCAATCCGTTCAGTGGCACTGGAGATGAAGTTGCTTTCATGAAAACCAGGCCATCCAAGATGGCTGCCCAACCATTTGGCAAATCAAATTCCCTTCAACAAACTTGGTTCAACTTGTGCCCTAAATAATATTTTATGAGTTTTGAATCAATCGCTCAAGTTTTGGCGAAGATTTTTAGGCATTTCTAAACTAGAGGCCCAAGGGCCTGTGTCGCTCACCTGGAGCACCATCAATTTTTGTCAAAATTGTGGGTAGTTTAGCAGTCTTTTAAATGAGTTTGTGGACATTTTTGCAAGTGCAATATGGCCGTGAAACACACTACATTTTGATTGGCCAGCGGCGCCCATGTTTTTTTGATGGATCAACTTCCCTTGAACAAATTTTAATGGAGTCATTTTCGTGAAAACTAGGTCATCCAAGATGGTCGCCGAACCATTTGGTCAATCAAGTCCTCTTGAGCAAACTTGGCTTACCTCTTTGCCTAGATGAAGATTCCCCAAGTGGTTTCGGAGAAGATTTTCAAAGACATTTCCAGAAATCGGCCAAAATCCAAAATGGCCACTGGTCAAATTGGCCGATCGGGTTCATTTGAACAAACTTGGATCCTTATGCCCTAAGGATGCTTCCTGCCAAATATAATTGAAATCGGCCTGGTAGTTCGCGAAGACATTTTAAATTTCCCATTGCTTTAGCATGAGAGCTTTTGACGAGACAATTATCCAAGATGGCCACCAACCCGTTTATCCAACAGTTTCAAAAATTGCAAATTTGAGCTCAGAATATCCAAAAACATATATAGAACCAATTTTGGCCTCAAAATTCATCAAATAAACAAATCCAATATGTCCGCCAAACATGCTACATTTTGATTGGCCCACAGCGGCCATGTTATTTGACGGACAAAAATTCCCGTGAGCAAACTTTAATGACCTTTAATCCCTAACCATATCTGCCAAATTTCAGCCCGATCCCTTCAGCGGTTCTGGAGAAGTCATTTTCGCTAAAACTAGGGCAACCAAAATGGCCGCTGAACCATTTGACCAATCAAGTTGCCTTGAGCAAACTTGGTTCAGCTCTTGCCCTAGATCATATTTCATGGGGCTTGTTTCAATCCACCAAGCAGTTTTGGACAAGATTTTTAAAAGATGTTTGTAAAAATATGCCAAAAATCAAGATGGGCGCCGGCCAAATTGGCCAATCGGCTTCATTCGAACAAACTTTGATCTCTATGCCCTAAGGATGCTTCCTGCCAAATACAAGAGGCCCAATGGGCCTGTATCGCTCACCTGGAACATTGGCATTTCAACTAATCTTACTTAAGTTTTACATCCATCGGTGTCACTTCCAATGACTTTCAGTCAAATGGTTTAGTTTTCGAGATATTGACAACAATCTCTGGACTATTTTTTTGCATTAGTTATTTTGAACAATGTTTAAGCGAAACTAGATGATATCACTGCTAACAACAGCTGGTTTCTTAACTGTCTCACTGCTGCAAGCCAGTCTTTTAATTTATTTATGAGCTATACTGTACTTATCACATTTTTGACAATGGCTCGTGCATTATATATAGCTGGATAAAAATAATCCACATCCTACCAGCCATCTCTGCCATGTAAAGCAGATATGTCTATACTCCTAGTTTGTATGGGATAATCTATATTTGCTGAATTTCTACCAACTAGATTTCCCATGGGCTTTAACCTTGGATATCCTGAATATTTTTAAAATAATTTGACTGAAAGTTGTTGTTGGCTAAGCCACCAACAGCTTTCAGTCAAATTGTTTTCAAAATATTCAGCCAGGTCCAGAGTTATTGCCCATTGAAATTATTGTCTGGTGGCTTGCAGCAGTGAGACAGTTAATATCTCCAACATATTCTATTGTCAAAAACTGGTTTCCGTTTTGGACATATTAATGCATAATCTTCATCCTCTTACAAATTAATAAAAAAAAAATTATCTAACTTTTTCTCACCCAGACTTAATTATTGTGAAAAATACATCTCATTCTACTCCGCCTTATTCATTCTTCTGGTGTTCGGAGTGTTGTAGTTATTTTTAACAAAACTTCATGATCTATACGAATGTGGGGCATATTATCACGCTGTAATATGGGTAGTCTTACTGTAATCGCATAATCAAATGCTTCAAATACTAAATCCTTTAACACTCTTATCAGCCAAAAATGGCTTCAGCTGTGCTCTTGAGAAATGTCCATTTGCAGAGCAAGAAAAGACTATTTTTGAAAATTTACCACTGGAATGACTGGCTCCATAACCGAGTCAGTCATTACAGAGGTAAATTAAAAATAATAGTCTTCTCTTGCTCTGCAAATGGACATTTTATATGAGAAAATTGAAATTTTTAGGGAAAGAAATTTAAGTATTAAGCTCAATATTCATTACTTAGAGAAAATCTGCTATTTTACAGACAGATATTGAAATATAATCAATTAAAATTAGTTAGTATTAACGTTTTATTCCTCAAATTTGGTCAAGAAAGTTTCAAATTTCCCATCAAATATATATATATATATATATATATATATATATATATATATATATCCATTTGCAGACCATGAGAAGATTCTTTTTCAAAGATTTGTCACTGAAAATTTGACTGGCTCAGTTATTAAGCCAGTCATTCCCCATTGGTAAATTATCAAGGACATAAGTGTCCAATACCCGCAACATTGATATATTTTAGGCCGTCGTAAGTTCGAAGTGCCTACTTTGGAAACAATGTTGCTGAAAGCTGTTGCGATTTAGTTTGGCATATGTCTTCGTGACCCCAACACATCAACCCAACTGCCAATAAAACCCCTCAATTAGAGTTACTGAAAAATGCTAAAATTTTTTTGTTTAAAACAACGATGCTGAAAGCTGTTGCTGTTGACTTTTAGGCTTTGGCCCCTAAGTTGGCACACATTTGGGAACATAATGGGCAAGATTCCAACAAAGTATGGAGAAGGTTGCACCAGTAACACAAGAATTATTGAAGAATGCATAACGATGTCTATTTGGAAAACTGTTGTAGCTGAAAGCTGTTGCACTTTAGCTCTTGGCCACAAAATTGGCACATGTGTTTAGGACCTTACTCGGGATAATCCCACAACATTTGGAGAAGATCCCTCCAGCAGAAGAAGAGTTATTAACAAATATTTTAATAAGAAAAGGAGAAGAGAAGAAGAAGAAGAAGAAGAAGAAGAACAAGAGGCCCAAGGGACCTGTATCGCTCACCTGGACAATAGGCATTTCAACTAGAATGCTCTTTATCAACAAGATGGCCACCAAACCGTTTATCCGACAGTTTCGAAAATTGCAAATTTGAGATCAGAATACCCAAAAACACATAAAACCAATTTCGGCCTCAAAATCCATCAAATAAAAAAATCCAATATGGCCACCAAACATGCTATATTTTGATTGGCCCACGGCAGCCATGTTTTTTGATGGATCAACTTCTCTTGAACAAACTTTAATGGCCCTTAGGCCGTAATCATATCTGGCAAATTTTGGCCCGATCCCTTCAGCGCTTCTGGAGAATAAGTCATTTTCGCTACAACTAGGTCAACCAAGATGGCCGCCGAACAATTTGACAAATCAGGTTTCCTTGCCATAAATCATATTTCATGAGGTTTGCATCAATCCCCCAAGCGGTTTCGGAGAAGATTTTTAAAGACGTTTCCTAAAATCGCCTAAATTCAAGATGGCCGCTGGCCAAATTGGCCGATCGGGTTCATTTGAACAAACCTAGATCTCTATGCCATATGAATGCTTCCTCCCAAATATAATTGAAATCGGCCCTGCGGTTCTTGAGAAGTAGTTTAAAGAATTCCCCATTGCTTTACTATGGGCCCATTGCTTTACTATGAGAGCCTATTGCGGGAAAACAAACCAAGATGGCAGCCAAACCGTTTATCCGATATTTGAACTCGCCACACTGATAAGCATATATAAAGCAATTTTCACCATCAAAATACATCAAATATAAAAAAGCCAATATGACCAAGAAACGCTGAATTTTGATTGGTTGATGGCGGCCATGTTTTTTAACGAACAAACTTCCCTTGAACAAACTTGAAAGACGCTTGGTCCCTAAGCATATTTACATAATTTCAGCTCTATCCCTTCAGCGGTTCGGGAGAAGCCGTTTTCGCGAAAACTAGGTCATCCAAGATGGCCGCCATGCAAATCAGGTTGCCTTGAACAAACTTGGGTCTACCGCTGCCACAGATGATGTGTTATGAGGTTTGAATCAATTCTTCCAGCGATTTCGCAGAAGATTTTTTAGTGTTTCTAAAAATCAGCCATTTTGGCTGACGACCATCTTGGATTTTGACCGATCCGCTTCATTTGAACAAAGTTAGATCTCTATGCCCTAAGGATGCTTCCTCTAAAATATAATTTAAATTGGCCCAGTGGTCCGTGAGAAGAAGTCGTTTAAAGAATTCCCCATTGCTTTACTATGGGCCCATTGATTTACCATGGGAGCCTATGGCGGGAAAACAAACCAAGATGGCAGCCAAACCATTTATCCGATAGTCTCTAAAGTGGCATATTTGAACTCGCCACACTGATAAGCATATATAAAGCAATTTTCGCCATCAAAATACATCAAATACAAAAAAGGCAATATGACCAACAAACGCTAAATTTTGATTGGTTGATGGCGGCCATGTTTTTTAACGAACAAACTTCCCTTGAACAAACTTGAAAGACGCTTGGTCCCTAAGCATATTTACCAAATTTCAGACCTATCCCTTTAGCGGTTCGGGAGAGGAAGTCATTTTCGCGAAAACTGTCATCCAAGATGGCCGCCAGGCAAATAGGCTAATCAGGTTGCCTTGAGCAAACTTGGGTCTACCGTTGCAATAGATGATGTGTTATGAGTTTTGAATCAATTCCACCAGCGGTTTCGGAGCTTTTTTAGTGTTTCTAAAAATCGGCTATTTTGGCCGGCGGCCATCTTGGATTTTGGTTGATCAGCTTCATTTGAACAAACTTGAATCTCTATGCCCTAGGGATGCTTCCTGCCAAATATAATTGAAATCAGCCCAGTGGTTCTTGAGAAGTCGTTTTAAACGAAAAGCTGACGGATGGATGGACACACGACGGACGGTCGCCATGACATAAGCTCACTTGGCCTTACAGGCCAGGTGAGCTAATAAGCAAATAATTTAATTTTCTTTAGCAAATTTGGTCATTGACCCTTTAACACTCAAATCAGCCAAAAACAACTTCTGCAGTGGTCTTGAGAAATGTCCATTTGCAGACCAAAAGAAGACTATTTCTGAAAATCTACCACTGGGATGACTGTATGGTATGCGCTCCTGGATTAGGTTCAAGGGACCTAATTAGTGCAGGCGCTAGGTATGTACCTACTCAGTATTTTGGAAACAATATGACTAAGTTGTTGATGCTATAGGCAGCAACAACTTTTGGGGCAAACTGTTTCCAATACTGATCAGGTGACTTTTCACTATAAGTGATTTTTAATTTTAAGAAGAGGTTATATAGGTGCTGGATTGTTTGATTGTTTAAAATCTATTTAACAGTTTTAACCCTTTTTATACTGACTGACTGATATGAAAACAGCTTGCCTTGAGCTAACATAAAATGCTACTAGAATTATCTTGAGAACAATCTTATTGAAGGCTATTACTGCAGAAATAACGTTAATACATATTGCTTTCAAGAGTTTTAGCAGTGTTTTAAGAAAGAAATGATGGGTAATTCAGGATGAAAAGGGTTAATTATTTTCTAAAAAATTGTAATGGATGTTGTTTTAAATAATGTGTGTATGTATGGATATCGATGTTAGATTTTTGTATAAGAAATAGTGATGGTGTAATTAGTTTTGTGATATAAAAATTGTTAAAATATATTTTTATTTTTTGGTATTAATTAAATTAAGTTGTTACTTTTTTTCAACATAAATGCTACATGGTTAAATTAAAATTAGACTGGGGAAAATGACAGTGACAGCATGCACTCCAACCACTGCTCAAAAGAATTATATTAATCCAGTCCAGTCCCCACCCCTTCATAGACTATATCCATGGGCTGTAGATTGTCACAGCTGGAGTGCTATATGTTCTCGGCCCTCTCCCCATAGGCAATCACTACTTGAGCTGATGTCAGTGACACCCACCCCCACCCTGGCACTTTTGCATAGTCTGAATTCATGCAATGTTATGTACAATTCTTGTTCAGACATGAGCCAGGGGATCATTGGAAATATATGAATATTCCATACAATTTTGATAAATTTAGTGAATTTCAACCAATCAGAAACGAATATAGTTTTCCCTGCTAATGTGTTTCTATGGGGATTTATCTCCAAGCCAAACAAAAATTTAGCAAGCCAGTGTTCAAGAGTCAGTATATTCTTTATTGAACTGGCTCTTAAACTCGCAACAACTAAAATAAAAACTTTTCTGTGTCAATTTATTCACTGGCTTGCTGTTGCTTCTACTACAGATTAACCCCATGCCAAGCGAGTAGCCCCACCGAGCTAATCAACCCCGTAGTCAGGCACGAAAAGTGGTGGAGGAACAACAAGAAACCGGTACCTCATCGATGAATACAAGGAGTGGGAACATAGTGAAAACATCAGAAACAAAAACAGTAGAAACAACAGCAGAAGCGAAACACGTGGAGCCAACAGCAATAACAGAAGCAGGTATGATGGAAGCAATGAAGTGTTATGCAGGCACAGCAGACGAGGATGCCTATGATTGGATAGAGTGTGCGTCAAGATGGGCAATGGTATATAGTAAAGATGTCAACCAACAATTAGCAGCAATGGCGAATAGATTAGAAGGAATTGCAAAACAATGGTATGCAAATGTGGCATTAGCAGATAGAAATGACTTAGAGAAATTCAAAACAGTTTTTTTAGACAGATTCGGGGACAGACCAGAAGAACAATGGGCAAATACCAGCGAGCTATTAAGTGAACAGCAGCAGATCAATGAATCAACAGATACATATATAACACGAGTGCTACATAAGTCGAGACGAATGGATATTTCAGATAAAATGTTAATGTCTCTTGTGATTAATGGTCTGAATGGATCAGTTAAGAGCCACGTGATAACAAGTAACCCTAAATCGCTTGATGATATTTTACGTAGTGCGCGAATGATAGAATCCGTTAAGAAGAACTCACCAGAAGTATCTTCTGTTGAAGACTTTATGCAGAAGATGCAAACTTTAATGAAAGAGACAATACGCACTGAAGTTTCAGCACAGGTCCGGAGTTCGCAGAATACAGAGAATGTCAACAGCATTCAGGCAAGTACCACAGAAATGTGCTTGTGCGGAGTCAACGCTATAACCAAACAGCAGCAACAACAAACCAGAAATCAACACTATCAGTCATGGCCAATAACAGAGGTTCAGTATCCAAACACAGAACCAGCATTCCACCATCACCACCCACCATCATTCCAAGGAACGCCGGTACAGCATTCGACAGCACCTCAGTATCCCCATCCAGAGCCATCATTCCACCAGCCCCACCAACGGCCATTCCAACGAACACCAGCACAGCATCCTACAGCACCCCAGTATCAGCACCCACAACCAACATTCCACCAGCAGCATCCACAGTCATTACAAGGACCAGTGGCGCAGCATTCGACACAACACAGAGGAGCATGGCGACCACCACAAATGAATCCAACCAACCAACAGCAACAGTTCCATGGACCATCACAGCACCGAACAACCGGCTGTTTCACCTGCGGTAAGCCAAATCATACAAAAAGAGACTGTTATTATAGAAATTCTCAATGCTATATATGTAATGGTATAGGGCATTTAAGCTCGATTTGCAAATTTCGCCAACAAAACTCATATAATACGCAATAATGGTTAAAGCCTGTTCACAAAAATAGGGTGAGCAGGCATAATAGACGATATCGGCGTACCCAGAAAAACAAAATAGACAAACTAAAAGAAGCTGAGATTTCTGTTGTTGTAGGATTGGAGAAAAATTTACTCCCATTAGTAATATATAAAACAAAAGTCAATGGATTAGTTGATACTGGTGCTTCAATTTCATGTATTTCCAAGTCATTTCTTGAACAAACTAAATGGCCAAATGTCAAAATTGTAAATTGTAACCTTAATAGTGCTCTTGGTGCAGGTGGTGAAACATTACCAATTTTAGGCACAGTAATTTTACCAATATGTCTTGGGAGCATAACAATTCCTGTTAAATTTCATGTTCTTGCAAAAATGCATCATAAATTGATCTTAGGTATAGATTTTCTGATGGAAAACCAAGTAACATTGAATTTACCAAATGGTTTTATGTCAGTAGATAATGATAAAGAATTTGTACCAATATTAGCGCATCACAATGATGGTTTAGCCAGATCGATAGAGTCGGTCACAATTGAGCCATTAACAGAAGTCGATATTCCTGTTCGTGTTTCTAGACGACAAAATGGTGAAGTAATTTTGCTAGAACCGTCCATAATAGTGGCTAAAGAATTGAAATTGGTAGGTGCCAAAGGTGTAGTACAGATCCAAAAACACAATGCTTATTTTCATATTTTAAATCCAAATAACTCAAAAATCATAATTCCAAAAGGCACAATTCTAGCAACAGCTAATGACATTGATGTTATTGATGACATTAGCACAAAAGCTATTGTCAATGATAGCATTAATGTCATTGATGATCAAACAGAAAGCCCCGAGCTAGACTTTGATCTAACAGGTGCAGACATCATGGAAGGAGAAAAAGCTGAACTGCTAACATTCCTTCGATCCAATAGGGATATATTTGCATCAGATATGTCAGAATTAGGTCATACTGACCTCTATTGTCATAAAATCGACACAGGAAACGCTTCCCCCATTCGTAGATATCCGTACAGAACTGGGCCACTAATGAAAAAAGAGTTAGACCGGCAAACAGCTGAAATGCTAAAAGCTGGAATAATAGAACCATCAGATAGTGAATGGCAAAGCCCAGTAGTATTAGTCAAGAAAAAGAATGGTTCTTATAGATTTGCAGTTGACTATAGACATCTGAACAAGGTGACAAAACCTGTTCACTTTCCTCTTCCCAAACTTGACGATGTGTTTGATGCCATTGGAGAAGCGAAATCTCAAATATTTAGTACGCTTGACTTAGCCTCCGGATTCTGGCAGATCCCAGTTTGCCCTGACAGTAAAGATAAGACAGCTTTTGTCATTCATGATGGAGTCTTTGCCTGGAATCGCATGCCTTTTGGTTTAATGAACTCCCCGTCTACTTTCCAAATGGTAATGCAAAATGTTTTCCGTGGAATAAATTGGCGTCATGTGTTGGTATATATAGATGATCTCTTGATATTTAGTCAAAGTTTTGAGGAGCATTTAGAGCATCTCAAAGAGGTGTTTTCTAGACTCAGAAATGCTAATCTAAAATTACAGCCTGCTAAATGTAAGTTTGCAGTACCCCGTGTCCAATATTTAGGCCACATACTAAGTAAAACCGGTGTAGAGGTAGATGCTGAAAAGACAAATGCAGTAAATACATTTCCAAGACCACGTAATCAGCATGAGGTAAGAAGTTATTTAGGAATCTGTAATTACTATAGAAAATTTGTCCCAAACTTTTCCAAGATAGCAGCACCACTAAATCAGTTGTTACAAAAAGACTTTACCTTCAGCTGGACAGATGAGTGCGAAAATGCATTCGTTCAGCGAAAGGAAAAGTTGGTCTCACCACCTATTCTAGCCTATCCGGACATGAACAAGGAATTCATCCTAACAACTGATGCAAGTGGAAGTGCTATTGGATTCATATTAGGTCAATTAGACAATAACAATATAGAACGAGTCATTGCATACGGGGGCAGATCTTTGAGGGAAGCTGAACGAAAATGGGGAATAACTGACAGGGAATGTTTGGCAGTAGTGGAGGGAATTCGTCATTATCATGTCTATTTAGCAAACTCTAAATTTACAATAGTAACTGACCATAAAGCACTTAAATGGCTGGATATAGCTAAACAGACAACTGGTCGGTTAGCCAGGTGGTCATTATTATTGCAAGCTCATAAATACCAAATAGTGCATAAAGAAGGTAAGAGGCTACTTAATGCGGATACTCTGTCAAGACGAGAATATCCAGAGAATATAGAATCAGAAGTGGATGACACTGACATTATGGGACCAGAGGTAGGTGTAATAGATGGGCTTGATAAAGACAGAGGGGAAATCCAAGTAGAGTTTTATTATCAGAATGAGAAGCCAACCTTATTGAATATTAATGTAACAGATACTGAAACAATCGCTCCATCTAGGGACACAGACAATATAGGCAAGCTACAGAGTGAGTGCCCAGAAATTGGTTCAATTTTAAAATATTTAATGCATCAGGAACTGCCGGATGATGAGACACAAATGAAAAAGGTAATAATGGAGTCAAGTCAATATGAAATTGTTAATGGTGTCTTATTCCATTTCTTTCAACCTCGGCAGAAAAAGGTAAGTGAAAATTTAGGATTCATTCAACAGCTGGCATTACCGCAAGTACTTCGTTTGGATGCCATGAAATCCTACCATGATAGCTTAGCTGGAGGGGGTCACTTAGGTGTGAAGAAAACCCATAGCGCCATCAAACTCAAATACTATTGGCCTCGAATGATGCAAGACGTACAAGATTACATCAGGTCATGTGAAATCTGTCAAAAGGTCAAGCGTCACATGCATCACAAAGATGCTCCACTTACTTCAATGCCAATAGAGGATACATTTTCTAGAATCCATATGGACATTCTTGGCCCACTTTCTACTAGCACAGAAGGTTATACTTCAATATTGCTGGTAGCTGATAGCTTCTCAAGATGGTGTGAAGCTTTTCCACTGAAGACTCAAAAGGCTGAAGAAGTAGCTGATGTATTTTATAATGAGTTCATTACACGGTATGGAGCCCCTAGAACTTTAATTACAGATCGCGGTAGAAATTTTACATCAAAACTTGTAAATGCCTTGTGTGAGTTGTTCCAGATTACACACCACTTAACATCCGCTTATCACCCTCAAACCAATGCTACCTGTGAAAGAATGAATAGCTCATTAGCCCAAACTCTCCGTTCCTATTGCAGCAAGGTAGAAGAAAATTGGCCTAAAATATTACCTAGTGTGATGATGGCTTTTCGAAATTCACCCGCTACTCGGTCAACAGGTTTCTCTCCATATCATATATTGTTTGGCAAAGAAATGAACCTTCCCTTCGATACAGCCATTATTCCCAAAGAGTCGATAGGTAAGGATGCTGAGCAACATATAAATGAACTTGTAGATCGACTGAAATATGTAAAAGAAATTGCAAATGAAAATATTGCAAAATCACAAGAAGCAAACAAATCTTATCATGACAGAAAAGCTGAGGAGCCAAATTATAAAGAAGGTGATAAGGTTATGATACAACAGTTTAAAACGGAAAAAGGTAAGTCGAGAAAATTACAAGACAAGTGGCATGGTCCTTATGTAATAGTACAGGAATGCCCAAATTATACTTACCTGCTAAGGAACTGTACCGATAATAAGGTAGGAAATGCAAGGATCAATGCTAATAGGCTGAGACCATATCATAGTCCAGAAGGTGTAGCAATAAGAAAGACACCTACTGGAGAAACGCAGGTAAGTGATACTGCTACTTCTGATGCTCCAAAGGAGCCAAGTAGCACCACAGGTGAGCGATCCTCTGAAAACACCCAGTTACCTCATGTTCCGATGGAACCAGGTAGTATGGTGTCAAATGGTGGTAACAATAGTCAGAGGATGCCACAACAGATAGTTAAAATACATAAGTGTGCAATGCATCATGGAAAAAGAGTTTATTATGTACAATGGGCTCACCAGGCACAAAGGACTTGGGAGCTAGATGATAAAGTCCCTGATGTACACAAGAGATTTTTCCATGAAAATAAAACTATGGATGGCAGAGCTAAAAAGCTAAAGCGACGTAAAAGGAGTTATTTTAAGTAGTAACTACCGATAGATAACTGTAAACATTCAGAAGTTGTAATAGAGACACTAGAAACCTCTGCTTCTTATAGTATTACACCTCAGATTTACCCAAACATAGCAATTGAGCGCCAGTATTTGCTACCATAGATATTAAAGATATATTAAGAAAGACAATAATGGGAAATGTACATGTATGTGATTTAATAATATTGTTGTATTCTCTTAGTGTATTTCAGTTGATAACCTTGTATATTTCTGATGTTTGGAGACCAAACATATGTGGACAGGGAGGTAATTATGGTATGCGCTCCTGGATTAGGTTCAAGGGACTTAATTAGTGCAGGCGCTAGGTATGTACCTACTCAGTATTTTGGAAACAATATGACTAAGTTGTTGATGCTATAGGCAGCAACAACTTTTGGGGCAAACTGTTTCCAATACTGATCAGGTGACTTTTCACTATAAGTGATTTTAAATTTTAAGAAGAGGTTATATAGGTGCTGGATTGTTTGATTGTTTAAAATCTATTTAACAGTTTTAACCCTTTTTATACTGACTGACTGATATGAAAACAGCTTGCCTTGAGCTAACATAAAATGCTACTAGAATTATCTTGAGAACAATCTTATTGAAGGCTATTACTGCAGAAATAACGTTAATACATATTGCTTTCAAGAGTTTTAGCAGTGTTTTAAGAAAGAAATGATGGGTAATTCAGGATGAAAAGGGTTAATTATTTTCTAAAAAATTGTAATGGATGTTGTTTTAAATAATGTGTGTATGTATGGATATCGATGTTAGATTTTTGTATAAGAAATAGTGATGGTGTAATTAGTTTTGTGATATAAAAATTGTTAAAATATATTTTTATTTTTTGGTATTAATTAAATTAAGTTGTTACTTTTTTTCAACATAAATGCTACATGGTTAAATTAAAATTAGACTGGGGAAAATGACAGTGACAGCATGCACTCCAACCACTGCTCAAAAGAATTATATTAATCCAGTCCAGTCCCCACCCCTTCATAGACTATATCCATGGGCTGTAGATTGTCACAGCTGGAGTGCTATATGTTCTCGGCCCTCTCCCCATAGGCAATCACTACTTGAGCTGATGTCAGTGACACCCACCCCCACCCTGGCACTTTTGCATAGTCTGAATTCATGCAATGTTATGTACAATTCTTGTTCAGACATGAGCCAGGGGATCATTGGAAATATATGAATATTCCATACAATTTTGATAAATTTAGTGAATTTCAACCAATCAGAAACGAATATAGTTTTCCCTGCTAATGTGTTTCTATGGGGATTTATCTCCAAGCCAAACAAAAATTTAGCAAGCCAGTGTTCAAGAGTCAGTATATTCTTTATTGAACTGGCTCTTGAACTCGCAACAACTAAAATAAAAACTTTTCTGTGTCAATTTATTCACTGGCTTGCTGTTGCTTCTACTACAGATTAACCCCATGCCAAGCGAGTAGCCCCACCGAGCTAATCAACCCCGTAGTCAGGCACGAAAACTGACTCAATAATTGAGCCAATCATTCCAGTGGTAAAAAATTTTTAAATTGTCTTCTCTTGGTCTGCAAATGAACATTTTCTTTGAGAAAATCGAAATTTTCTTGAATAAATTCTAGAGTTAAATGGTTAGTCTAAGCCAGGACCCAAAGTTGTTGCTAACTAGACGTTAATCTAATTGGCAAACGTTTGAATTTTTCAAATGAATCCAATTTTACCGACTTAATGCCTGGTTCCGTTAATTCATCCACCAAGATTTCAATCAATGAAGTTTCAATGATTAAAAATACATATAATATGAATACATGTGTTATTTGAATGAGGCAATTATTACCTTGGTCACGACTATATATATATCACTCATCAATAGTCAGGTAAGAGGATAATCTTGCGTCATATAATACAAACATCTGCATCTTCTGGAAGATCATTATTAACCCATACACCTTGTGATGTTAAATTTATTTTCAAACTAAATTAAAATAACATATTTGGTGGAAGATGTTGCTGTCTATCGTCCACCAAAATTGGTTTAAATTTCTTTGGCATTAACCCTGTAACACTGAAATCGGCTACAAACAGCTTCTGTAGTGGTCTTGGAAAATGTCGATTTGCAGACCAAGAGCAGACTATTTTTGAAAATTTATCACTGAAATGACTGGCTCGATAACCGAGTCAGTCACTCCAGTGATAAACTTTCAAAAATAGTCTGCTCTTGGACATTTTCTATGAGAAAATTTAAATTTTCTTTAACAAATTTGAGGGTTCCTTTAAATGAGTAACATATTAAAGATAGAATACTGACATGAGAGCATTAGCTTTAAAATGTTCCATGCATGTCTATTATAGTCTAGACATCTATGTCCAAAAACACATAACTTAACACTTTAACCATTGAATTTAATTTTAAAATTAAATTTTTCTCATAGAAAATGTCTATTTGCAGACAAAGAGCAGACGATTTTTTTAATTTACCACTGGAATGACTGGCTCGGTTATCGAGCCAGTCATTTCAGTGGTAAATTTTCAAAAATTGTCTTCTTTTGGTCAGCAAATGGATATTTCACAAGAGCACTGCAGAAGCCATTTTAGTTGATATGACGGTTATTGTGTTAACAATCAAGCTGGCCAAAAACAGCTTTTTCAGGTCAGGAGAAGTGTCCATTTGACGACCAAGAGAGAACTATTTTTGAAATTTGACCACTGGAACGGCTGGCCGATTACCGAGCCAGTCATTCCAGTGGTAACGTTTCAAAAACAGGTTTCTCTTGGTCTGCAAATGGACATTTTCTATGAGAAAATTTTAATTTTCCCGAACAAATCTGAAGGTTACCCTCTTTAATGGTCAAACTTAGTCAATAAAACTGCAATTTTCACATAGTAAAGACCACATGTCTTAAGAACCACCCTGTTTCGGCCTCAAAAAGCAAGTCTCCTCAACTCAGAAAGGTTTGACTGTATTTATCAATTAACATCTGGATATTTAAACCTTTTAACCATTTAAATGCTAGCATCTCAATTTGAAAACAACTATACATGAAATCTATTGAATATTTTAAACTAATTTGACTAGAACTTATTGCTGCCATATTAGTTTTAAAATATTCAAAATAATATTTCTCACATTGCATCATAAAAAATATGTTATTTGTCGCCCGTGAGTGTTAAAGTGTTAAGATATTTTCACCTTCCATCAATATACAATACCTAATTAATCAAGGTACGTTCATCAGCCTACCTTAATGGAACACCTGTACTGATTGTCAGTCTGGCGCTTGTCTGGAACCTTTACTTTATAAAGCTATAAGCCATTAAACCAATATTATCTTCACGCAGATACTGTTTGTGCCTCAGGACTTGGTGACCATGTGAAAATTGGCATCAAATGTAAATGTCACTAGAGAATTTAAATCAACAGTTTTTGTCCCGCCTCCTCTGAAGCAGAAGCGAGTCTTGGATATTACTTTTCTGATGACGATGGTGGCGATTGGTGGCAGCAGGATTAAATGTTGGGATTAGTAAATCGCTGGTGCTTATATTTCAGACATCAGATTATGGCTATCATTAACTAAATTTGATGACATTGTTGCTTAAGATGTTAGGCCTATGACAGATAATCCAACATGCATGATTATACAAGTATGATTCAACAAAGTTTGCCGATGTTTGATCGTGTGTCATACCTTTCGACAAGTCGAATCATACAGGCAAAAAAGTCAGACAACGTTCAACTGTTGTCTGACAGCATAAAACATGTTTGATGAAACAGCCAATCATATACCGGAATTTGTATCACATGATTTTGTTGGTATCATGGGTTGTTAACCTCATCCAACAATGTCCGATGCTGTTATCATGTATGATGCAAATCTATGACATACAAATGTAAAATCGTACATGTATAATCATATATGTTGGATCATCTGTCACTGGCTTTAGGAATTCATATGATGAGAATGAGGTCACAACATCAAAGGTCAAGGTCACTGTGACATTGGTGTGAAGACCCTTTAAGCCTTGAATTTGTTCAAGAAAATTTCAATTTTCTTATAAAAAATGCCAATTTGCAGACCAAGAGAAGACTTTTTGGGGAAATTTACCACTGGAATGACTGGCTCAGTTATCGAGCCAGTCATTCCAGTGGTAAATTTTCAAAAATAGTCTTCTCTTGGTTTGCAAATTGACATTTCTCAAGACCCCTGTAGAAGCCGCTTTTAGCTGATATGAGTGTTAAAGGTTATTGATATTGTCATATGCGCACATGATCACAGGTCTACAAAGATAGCTTTTGTCTGGTGCACATGATCACAGGTCTACAAAGATAGCTTTTGTCTGGTGCACATGATCACAGGTCTACAAAGATAGCTTTTGTCTGGTGCACATGATCACAGGTCTACAAAGATAGCTTTTGTCTGGTGCACATGATCACAGGTCTACAAAGATAGCTTTTGTCTGGTGCACATGATCACAGGTCTACAAAGATAGCTTTTGTCTGGTGCACATGATCACAGGTCTACAAAGATAGCTTTTGTCTGGTGCACATGAGCACAGGTCTACAAAGATAGCTTTTGTCTGGTGCACATGATCACAGGTCTACAAAGATAGCTTTTGTCTGGTGCACATGATCACAGGTCTACAAAGATAGCTTTTGTCTGGTGCACATGATCACAGGTCTACAAAGATAGCTTTTGTCTGGTGCACATGATCACAGGTCTACACAGATAGCTTTTGTCTGGTGCACATGGTCACAGGTCTACAAAGATAGCTTTTGTCTGGTGCACATGGTCACAGGTCTACAAAGATAGCTTTTGTCTGGTGCACATGATCACAGGTCTACAAAGATAGCTTTTGTCTGGTGCACATGATCACAGGTCTACAAAGATAGCTTTTGTCTGGTGCACATGATCACAGGTCTACAAAGATAGCTTTTGTCTGGTGCACATGATCACAGGTCTACAAAGATAGCTTTTGTCTGGTGCACATGATCACAGGTCTACAAAGATAGCTTTTGTCTGGTGCACATGATCACAGGTCTACAAAGATAGCTTTTGTCTGGTGCACATGATCACAGGTCTACAAAGATAGCTTTTGTCTGGTGCACATGATCACAGGTCTACAAAGATAGCTTTAATCTGGTGCACATGATCACAGGTCTACAAAGATAGCTTTTGTCTGGTGCACATGATCACAGGTCTACAAAGATAGCTTTTGTCTGGTGCACATGATCACAGGTCTACAAAGATAGCTTTTGTCTGGTGCACATGATCACAGGTCTACAAAGATAGCTTTTGTCTGGTGCACATGATCACAGGTCTACAAAGATAGCTTTTGTCTGGTGCACATGATCACAGGTCTACAAAGATAGCTTTTGTCTGGTGCACATGATCACAGGTCTACAAAGATAGCTTTTGTCTGGTGCACATGATCACAGGTCTACAAAGATAGCTTTTGTCTGGTGCACATGATCACAGGTCTACAAAGATAGCTTTTGTCTGGTGCACATGATCACAGGTCTACAAAGATAGCTTTTGTCTGGTGCACATGATCACAGGTCTACAAAGATAGCTTTTGTCTGGTGCACATGATCACAGGTCTACAAAGATAGCTTTTGTCTGGTGCACATGATCACAGGTCTACAAAGATAGCTTTTGTCTGGTGCACATGATCACAGGTCTACAAAGATAGCTTTTGTCTGGTGCACATGATCACAGGTCTACAAAGATAGCTTTTGTCTGGTGCACATGATCACAGGTCTACAAAGATAGCTTTTGTCTGGTGCACATGATCACAGGTCTACAAAGATAGCTTTTGTCTGGTGCACATGATCACAGGTCTACAAAGATAGCTTTTGTCTGGTGCACATGATCACAGGTCTACAAAGATAGCTTTTGTCTGGTGCACATGATCACAGGTCTACAAAGATAGCTTTTGTCTGGTGCACATGATCACAGGTCTACAAAGATAGCTTTTGTCTGGTGCACATGATCACAGGTCTACAAAGATAGCTTTTGTCTGGTGCACATGATCACAGGTCTACAAAGATAGCTTTTGTCTGGTGCACATGATCACAGGTCTACAAAGATAGCTTTTGTCTGGTGCACATGATCACAGGTCTACAAAGATAGCTTTTGTCTGGTGCACATGATCACAGGTCTACAAAGATAGCTTTTGTCTGGTGCACATGATCACAGGTCTACAAAGATAGCTTTTGTCTGGTGCACATGATCACAGGTCTACAAAGATAGCTTTTGTCTGGTGCACATGATCACAGGTCTACAAAGATAGCTTTTGTCTGGTGCACATGATCACAGGTCTACAAAGATAGCTTTTGTCTGGTGCACATGATCACAGGTCTACAAAGATAGCTTTTGTCTGGTGCACATGATCACAGGTCTACAAAGATAGCTTTTGTCTGGTGCACATGATCACAGGTCTACAAAGATAGCTTTTGTCTGGTGCACATGATCACAGGTCTACAAAGATAGCTTTTGTCTGGTGCACATGATCACAGGT
Source organism: Chaetoderma sp. LZ-2023a (assembly GCA_034401795.1). Taxonomy (NCBI): domain Eukaryota; kingdom Metazoa; phylum Mollusca; class Caudofoveata; order Chaetodermatida; family Chaetodermatidae; genus Chaetoderma; species Chaetoderma sp. LZ-2023a. Next base: position 29,545,590 of record CM067365.1, on the reverse strand, counting down.
CTACAAAGATAGCTTTTGTCTGGTGCACATGATCACAGGTCTACAAAGATAGCTTTTGTCTGGTGCACATGATCACAGGTCTACAAAGATAGCTTTTGTCTGGTGCACATGATCACAGGTCTACAAAGATAGCTTTTGTCTGGTGCACATGATCACAGGTCTACAAAGATAGCTTTTGTCTGGTGCACATGATCACAGGTCTACAAAGATAGCTTTTGTCTGGTGCACATGATCACAGGTCTACAAAGATAGCTTTTGTCTGGTGCACATGATCACAGGTCTACAAAGATAGCTTTTGTCTGGTGCACATGATCACAGGTCTACAAAGATAGCTTTTGTCTGGTGCACATGATCACAGGTCTACAAAGATAGCTTTTGTCTGGTGCACATGATCACAGGTCTACAAAGATAGCTTTTGTCTGGTGCACATGATCACAGGTCTACAAAGATAGCTTTTGTCTGGTGCACATGATCACAGGTCTACAAAGATAGCTTTTGTCTGGTGCACATGATCACAGGTCTACAAAGATAGCTTTTGTCTGGTGCACATGATCACAGGTCTACAAAGATAGCTTTTGTCTGGTGCACATGATCACAGGTCTACAAAGATAGCTTTTGTCTGGTGCACATGATCACAGGTCTACAAAGATAGCTTTTGTCTGGTGCACATGATCACAGGTCTACAAAGATAGCTTTTGTCTGGTGCACATGATCACAGGTCTACAAAGATAGCTTTTGTCTGGTGCACATGATCACAGGTCTACAAAGATAGCTTTTGTCTGGTGCACATGATCACAGGTCTACAAAGATAGCTTTTGTCTGGTGCACATGATCACAGGTCTACAAAGATAGCTTTTGTCTGGTGCACATGATCACAGGTCTACAAAGATAGCTTTTTTCTGGTGCACATGATCACAGGTCTACAAAGATAGCTTTTGTCTGGTGCACATGATCACAGGTCTACAAAGATAGCTTTTGTCTGGTGCACATGATCACAGGTCTACAAAGATAGCTTTTGTCTGGTGCACATGGTCACAGGTCTACAAAGATAGCTTTTGTCTGGTGCACATGGTCACAGGTCTACAAAGATAGCTTTTGTCTGGTGCACATGGTCACAGGTCTACACAGATAGCTTTTGTCTGGTGCACATGATCACAGGTCTACAAAGATAGCTTTTGTCTGGTGCACATGATCACAGGTCTACAAAGATAGCTTTTGTCTGGTGCACATGATCACAGGTCTACAAAGATAGCTTTTGTCTGGTGCACATGATCACAGGTCTACAAAGATAGCTTTTGTCTGGTGCACATGATCACAGGTCTACAAAGATAGCTTTTGTCTGGTGCACATGATCACAGGTCTACAAAGATAGCTTTTGTCTGGTGCACATGATCACAGGTCTACAAAGATAGCTTTTGTCTGGTGCACATGATCACAGGTCTACAAAGATAGCTTTTATCTGGTGCACATGATCACAGGTCTACAAAGATAGCTTTTGTCTGGTGCACATGATCACAGGTCTACAAAGATAGCTTTTGTCTGGTGCACATGATCACAGGTCTACAAAGATAGCTTTTGTCTGGTGCACATGATCACAGGTCTACAAAGATAGCTTTTGTCTGGTGCACATGATCACAGGTCTACAAAGATAGCTTTTGTCTGGTGCACATGATCACAGGTCTACAAAGATAGCTTTTGTCTGGTGCACATGATCACAGGTCTACAAAGATAGCTTTTGTCTGGTGCACATGATCACAGGTCTACAAAGATAGCTTTTGTCTGGTGCACATGATCACAGGTCTACAAAGATAGCTTTTGTCTGGTGCACATGATCACAGGTCTACAAAGATAGCTTTTGTCTGGTGCACATGATCACAGGTCTACAAAGATAGCTTTTGTCTGGTGCACATGGTCACAGGTCTACAAAGATAGCTTTTGTCTGGTGCACATGGTCACAGGTCTACAAAGATAGCTTTTGTCTGGTGCACATGGTCACAGGTCTACAAAGATAGCTTTTGTCTGGTGCACATGGTCACAGGTCTACAAAGATAGCTTTTGTCTGGTGCACATGATCACAGGTCTACAAAGATAGCTTTTGTCTGGTGCACATGATCACAGGTCTACAAAGATAGCTTTTGTCTGGTGCACATGATCACAGGTCTACAAAGATAGCTTTTGTCTGGTGCACATGATCACAGGTCTACAAAGATAGCTTTTGTCTGGTGCACATGATCACAGGTCTACAAAGATAGCTTTTGTCTGGTGCACATGATCACAGGTCTACAAAGATAGCTTTTGTCTGGTGCACATGATCACAGGTCTACAAAGATAGCTTTTGTCTGGTGCACATGATCACAGGTCTACAAAGATAGCTTTTGTCTGGTGCACATGATCACAGGTCTACAAAGATAGCTTTTGTCTGGTGCACATGATCACAGGTCTACAAAGATAGCTTTTGTCTGGTGCACATGATCACAGGTCTACAAAGATAGCTTTTGTCTGGTGCACATGATCACAGGTCTACAAAGATAGCTTTTGTCTGGTGCACATGATCACAGGTCTACAAAGATAGCTTTTGTCTGGTGCACATGATCACAGGTCTACAAAGATAGCTTTTGTCTGGTGCACATGATCACAGGTCTACAAAGATAGCTTTTGTCTGGTGCACATGATCACAGGTCTACAAAGATAGCTTTTGTCTGGTGCACATGATCACAGGTCTACAAAGATAGCTTTTGTCTGGTGCACATGATCACAGGTCTACAAAGATAGCTTTTGTCTGGTGCACATGATCACAGGTCTACAAAGATAGCTTTTGTCTGGTGCACATGATCACAGGTCTACAAAGATAGCTTTTGTCTGGTGCACATGATCACAGGTCTACAAAGATAGCTTTTGTCTGGTGCACATGATCACAGGTCTACAAAGATAGCTTTTGTCTGGTGCACATGATCACAGGTCTACAAAGATAGCTTTTGTCTGGTGCACATGATCACAGGTCTACAAAGATAGCTTTTGTCTGGTGCACATGATCACAGGTCTACAAAGATAGCTTTTGTCTGGTGCACATGCGCACAGGTCTACAAAGATAGCTTTTGTCTGGTGCACATGATCACAGGTCTACAAAGATAGCTTTTGTCTGGTGCACATGATCACAGGTCTACCAAGATAGCTTTTGTCTGGTGCACATGGTCACAGGTCTACAAAGATAGCTTTTGTCTGGTGCACATGATCACAGGTCTACAAAGATAGCTTTTGTCTGGTGCACATGATCACAGGTCTACAAAGATAGCTTTTGTCTGGTGCACATGGGTTTAGTTTTCAATTTGAATTGCCAAACTGGAAAATACTAAAAAATAAACTTCTGGCCTGCAAATGGATATTCATAAATCACAAAGCAGAAATTAAAATTTCCGTAATATATCTTTCCCATTAAAGGGCTAAAGGAAATCTCATTATCCACACCCGCCACCCAACCCACCCCACCCCAACCCCACTGCCAAATCAAAATCACAAGAGCCACCAGAAGACGACATATCCACGCCCCCCCACCCCGATACAAACATTTCTCATAAACATACATAAAGAGTGGACATACGTGTAATGTTAATCGTAAAGGACAATAGTTTAGAAAAACTAATCAACAAAATATGCAATCGAAACCTAAATTCCTTTGTCACTAAGTGTAATGCAGTTTATGTATCGGCTTTAAGATATTTAAAGGGTGATAACTCTGTAATGAATATTTTGGCCGCGAAAAAAGCACATGCACAGCTGCATGTGATACTGATATTGTGGACAAAATTTTATGTTAATCCATTGAGACTTCTAGTTCGTTGACAAGAAATGATTGTACGAGATGGACGGACCAACAGACGGACATACATATAGCACATGCACACCTACACATGGTAATGATAACATGTAGCAATTTCAAAAGAATCGGAGCTAAAGTGTAGGAGGAGTTCCATTGACAAGAAATGATTGGCAATGCACTTTATGTATCAGCTTTAAGATATATAAAGGGGGATAACTCTGTAATGAAATTTTTTGCCCGCGAAAAAAGGACATGCACATCTGCACATGATACTGATAATGTGGACAAAATTTAAAGATAATCCATTGAGACCACTCTAAGAGTTGCGTTGACAAGAAATCATTGTCAGAGATGGATGGATTGACAGACGGACACACATACATTTTGGACAGACAGGTATTCGAATAGCACATGCACACTTTCACGTGGTAATGATAACACTTACCAAGTTTCAAAAGAATCAGAGCAAACTGTAGGACGAATTGCATTGACAAGAAATGATTGGCAATGCAGTTTATGTATCGTGTTTAAGATATTTAAAGGGGGATAACTCTGTAATGAACAATTTTTTGGTCGCGAATAAAGCACATGCACATCTGCACATGATATTGATGATGTGGATGAAATTTTAAGTTAATCCATTGAGACCTCTAGAAGGAGTTGTTGCGTTGACAAGATGGAGACAGACGGACGGATGGACAGATATGCTGATCGGTATATCAACCCCACCCACCCAAACCCTGTCTTCCAGACCAGGGGGGGGGGGGAATGTGGGATAAAAAGGGACGAGAGTATGATATGAATATATAAGAGGGGCTAAGCCAATTCAGTTAACTCTTTAATACTCACGAGGTCCCATACTGATTTATAGGCTCATGGGAGCATCTAGTCAGGTCACAATCAAAGGCTTTGTTGTGACTGCGCAATTCATGTCTTAGGTAAAGGAGTCCCACGGTTCAGCGGTGAAGTCGTACATGAGCGGATGGAGTTCCCAGAATTTGTCTAGCCGCCTTTCGAAGACTTTGCTGTTAGGGGCTGATACCACAATGGATGGGAGGCTATTTCGATTCCGGACATCGAACCAGTCATTCCAGCAGTAGATTTTTGGTTTTGGCTGGCTACAGCATAAAAGTGTTCATACTACAATGGACAATCGTGTGGATCGTGGCGATGGTACTACTTTATTATTACCTTGAGGTTATGCGATCAAAGGTTAACCCTTTAAGCCTTGAATTTGTTGAAGAAAATTTCAATTTTCCTATACAAAATGTCAATTTGCAGACCAAGAGAAGACTATTTTTTTAAATTTACCACGGGAATGACTGGCTCAGTAATCGACCCAGTCATTCCAGTGGTAAATTTTCAAAAATTGTCTTCTCTTGGTCTGCAAATTGACATTTCTCAAGACCACTGTAGAAGCCGTTTTTAGCTGATATGAGTGTTAAAGGGTTACGGTTATTGATAATGTCTATGCGCACTTGATCGCAGGTCTACTTATATTGGGAGTAGCGTATTCTGTTTTCACCTTTTCTATATGTGGTCACTGTGCGGTCACTGAAGAGATTAGATGTATTTCAGAACACTTTGACGTGGAGGGAGGTGTGATTTTCTTTCCTGTGTTACTCATTAGTTTAGTATTTTTAAGGCCTTTTATTCTGGGAAAATGTCTTCTACTGTGAAGCCCCCCCCTTCTCTTTAAATTCCACAGAAGATTTGTCATCTTTATTTCTTTTGGCGACTAATACTGGCTTCATAAGCTGACCTATTAATGGAACCAGCTCCTACAGTGCCTCTTGAAAAATGTTCATTTTCAGATCAAGTGACCTTGACCCCGAGGTCAATTCTCAAAAACAGACTTCTCTTTGGCTGCAAATGGACCTTGTCTCAGTAAAACTTGATTTTGTTAACACATTTCGACCATTAACTCTTTAATACTCAAACCAGCCAAAAATGGCGTATACAGTGGTCTTGAGAAATGTCCATTCGGAGATGAAAGGAAGACTATCTTGGAAAATTTACCACTGGAATTACTGGCTCGATAACCGAGCCAGTCATTCCAGTGATAAATTTTCAAAAAATAATCTTCTTTTAAAGGAAATTTGATGGTAAAGGCTTACGCATATGAAGATATGGATTTGCACTCTCATCAAGGATGACAAATCAGTGCTTGTACCTGACGCCTGGTCAATAATGCGAACCAATTCTGAATGCCATCAATTTGGATTGAGATCTGACAATTATGATGCCAATAACTTAGAATATCTTAGCGTGTCGTTAACGGTGATGCAATTTCAGACATTCAGATAAGGCCATCTAAATCTCAGTACTGGCACTCAGACTTTGATCACGACATTGACCAAGAATTATCTACTTATAAATTGTCTTCATATGACACCAGAAACCCAGATTTATCCACTTTTTGTAAGAAACATCTGTTTATTTTCACATATAGTACCCGCTATACATAAGTTTGACTACTATATATTGTATAGTTTATTGATTAATTCCCATTTTTGTAGTTGCTTGTTCAATCTGCTTATTCAGATTCACAAGTCGATGCTTACTGCATATACACATGTGATGCATTGTCATCAGCATTATTGGAAGCCAATCATTATGAGCAGAATGCCAGGCCAATTGCCATGAGTGACGCTCAAATAAGCATGTTCTGTTTGTATAGTTGTTGTATGCTATTTAAATATTGTAGTTAATTATGAGCTAGACACGCATTTGCATTTATCTCGGTATAATGGCAGTATAAATATAATCAATGATCTGGGTGTAATTTGCGAGAGATGGAGCTTTCCAGTTTATCCATCCATCATATGACATCATAATAAACTATGTCATGTGTAGGATGATGTCATAATCAATGACGTGATGAATGACATAGATAAATGTCATGAACACATAATTGAAGATGGACTAAGTGTTGTTGTACAAATTGTATGTCTACTATTGAATAAACATTCTGTTGAATATTTTCAAACCCAGTAGGCCTAAACAAAATATTCAAAAGTGTTTTTTTGGAAATTGATAATCAGGGTGTTCGGGGATTATTCGATCCCAACATGGGAACAGCGTGGGTGGAGCTTAACTAGAGATGGGCGGGACATACGCATATTTTTACAGAAATGATTGTTTTAACCCTTTAACACTCAGTGGCCAAAAATCGTTTTTTACAGCATAAGTAGTCTATTTGAAATATACACCTGTGCAAAAGTTAAGCACCAGCAAAAACAATAGAACGTAGAAACATGATGGTACAACTAGGCTGCCATACTTTTTGTCCCTGCGTTAGCTGACATAATTCCAAGTACGAAATGCACATGCATGCATGACTTCACGCCGCTTGATGTCCGTGCGTGGCGGGAAACAGTAAATGGTAGTAAACTGTACCTGGAACACTAAATGGACAAAGATATCAAGATTCCATACTGGATAGAGTTGTGGTCCCTCATTTTGTAAATCATGCACCTGGAACCCACCCTATATTCATGGATGACAACGCCCGACCACATCGTGCTAGAGCTGTGCATGAATACCTCCGCCAGAATGCCATCGAAACCCTACCATGGCCAGCAAGGAGCCCTGACATGAACCCTATTGAGCATATCTGGGACACTCTGGGAAACATGGTGAGAAGGAGGGATCCTCCTGTGCAGAACCTACAGGAATTAACAGACGCACTCCATCTTGAATGGCAACGAATACCACAATGGCGTATCAGTCGGTTGGTGACCAGCATGAGACATCGTGTCCAGGCCATCATCCAGGCACAAGGTGGATATACCCGGTATTAATAATGATAGTCTCAAACTCGTGCACAGATGTTAAACTTCGTTTTCAGACACCATTAATGACAATCTAGCCACGTGTGTCAACTGTAGGGCAATAGTTGTCAGTTGTGTCAACGTAACCATATTCAGGCCTCGTTTTCAAGTTCAAACAAAAACATACAGTGTTTCCCCACCATCATAATCAGCATTCCTCTAGTTGCATTATTACCTCTTGCGCTAAGATGGATGGGTACATAAATGTTTATGCTATTGCTTTCTTCATAGCACATGAATATACCCTCGCATGTGCGTAAAAATAGGGTGGTGCTTAACTTTTGCACAGGTGTATATACTAAGAACACATACTGTTACCATAGTAAGGTGCATGAAGGAAAAATGCAGCATGCATCTATGCTGCAATCAAGATGCTAATCCATGCAGCTACCTGTAAATCTATGTAGCTACCTCCAAATCCATATAGCTACCTGCAAATCCATGCAGCTAGCTGCAAATCCATGCAGCTACCTGAAAATCCATGCAGCTATCTGCAAATCAATACAGCTACCTGCAAATCAATACAGCTACCTGCATATCAATGCCACTATCTCCAAATCAATGCAGCTACCTGAAAATCAATGCAGCTACCGCCAAATCCATGCAGCTACCTCCAAATCCATGTGACTACCTGCAAATCAATGCAGCTACCTCCAAATCCATGCAACTACCTGCAAATCCATGCAGCTATCTGAAAATCCATGCAGCTATCTGAAAATCCCTGCAGGTACAATGCTGGGTAAAGATTGCTATTTAAAAAGGGAACAAGTGTGCACATTCCAGACCAGATGCTAACAAGTATTGGGCACGCAACCGATGCCATAACACCAACTAAATAAATTAATAGAAAGATTTTTTCTGAGGCCAATAAAAATGAAAATGAGACCAAAGGAGCAAACTGATAAACCACAGTAGAAAATATTAAAGAAAACTGATGGCAGATGAAAGACGTTTCAACTCCTACAGCTGCAAAACAGTCACTCATTATCATCATAATCATCATCATCATCATCGCCATGGATGCATGTACATGTATGCAGTGTACGCATGTGTTCATAGTTATAATCAAAATGACAAATGCTGAGTTACTGGTTTTTAATGTAAAGGTTGCCAATCTTGGTTTTTTTGTATAACACGGATTACAAAATATTCATAAAGAGCTGATTGAAATGTCATCAAATCTTAAATATTACATAATCTCCTCCTGTTGGTTCACATTGACTTTTATGTATGTCATTGGGACTGAGCAATGAAGCACGGTAGAGTGAGATAAGCAAATTTAAAATGGGGGTTACCCCTGAATTCCGCATATATCATTTTCAACACTACCATGCAGGAAAAGTGGTAAATATTTAGAAATTAATTTGACTGGAAGTCGTTTTTCCCTTATGCAGCAATGACTTCCAGTTAAATTAATTTCAAAATATTCATCAGAATAAGTTTTATATCGTAAAGAATATCCTTCTTCACGGATTTGCTGGTGAATGAGTTACGTTGTTGTTAAAAGCAAAAAGATGAGCAACAGACTTCAAATGTATTAAACAGATTGGATTTCAATCTCCTTATGCTGCCGAAATTACGGAAAAACATTAATTATTCAGCTTTCTGTCGCGATTTTCTCTCTTTTTAATGTTATATGCACTTCCTCAAAGTTTAAACAACATACTTAGAACTTGTTTTAGAAAATAGTGCATTGCAAATTCCGATAATCTATTTTGCATTTTTAATAGGAAATGCATGACAGCATGAGTTAACCCTTTAACACGCATATCATTCAAAAACAGCTTCTGCAGTGGTCTTGAGAAAAGGCCAATTTGCAGACCAATAGTATACTATTTTTGAAAATATAGCACTGAAATGACTGGCTCGATATCCGAGCCAGTCATTCCAGTGTTAAATTTTCAAAAATAGTATACTATTGGTCTGCAAATGGACATTTTCCGAGAAAATTAAAACTTTCTTGAACAAATTCGAAGGCTAAACGGTTAACAAGATGCGTTCTCTCAGGCCCTGAAGATTCATCTGCGAAAGCGCAGAGGCTGTTGGTTAATGAATACATGTGCATGCACACACACTTGACAGCATCCATCAGATACATCCAGATACAAAGCAAACAGGACCATGTAATCGTGAAATTGGACACATTTCCAGAGGTGAATAACTGAGAATTATAGAGTTCTGCTGTATAAAAAACCGTTGAATGTCAAATTGCATCGAATATGCAAGCTGATCGGAGCACATTCTGGTAATACTATCTCTCATGGAAACTCTCAAGACATCCTGGTGATATTAGCCTGGGGTAAGATTCTCTGAAGAAAACCCACAAGAATAATGAAGAAATCTGTCTAATGCAGCAGCGACTGTGACAAAGACGTGATGGCTTTAAGAAATTATATTACTAGATCACCTGGTACGCTTCATCATTTGCTATCTGAATTCCCTGGAATGGGAATTTTGATGGAGATTAATATGAAAACCAATTTCTTTTTAAATCTGAATGAAAATCATTGCTGCTTTAAGTAAAAATAATATTCATTTAAATCATTTTAAAAATATTAAACAAATCTTATCTATTACATGTAAGTATAATACTTGAGTATTTAATCTTTTCAATCTCATAACACATAGTTATTTTTAAGGTATCAAAACCTTCAAGTAAAAGTATTTTCAAAATGTTCAACAGTATTGACTGCATATGACATTAAGGTAGTTATGGGCTCTGGAAAAATAATGGCTAAGTAATGCAAAATTATATTGATAGAGATCAAATTGTATTACTTTACAAACATGATTAATTTTAGTAAGTTTCTCACAGTCTATACAAATTCTTTTTTGTATTTTGCGAATAATCTGACTGAATGCTGTTTCTATTTAAATCTATTTTTAAACAAATTTATTTCAAAATATTACACTAAATTTTCTAATATTGTAATCTTTTGAACCATGTGGTGTAAATAGATTCTCTGGAGGCGTTCGATCTGCCACTTAACCCTTGCCACTCTGATGGCAACATTTAAAATTTTCAAATTAAATTAAAAGATGAGCTGATTGGTAACCCTTTAAACTACCAAGGTAGTAAAACTCAATTAAAAGATGAACTGGTGTTAATTTTTCAACAAATTTGGTGGAAGATTTTGCTGTTATCATCCACCAACATTTTTTTAAAGTGTACTAGGCCACAAATATACCACGTTTTTGCAGTCCGAGGCAACCACTTTTTCTGCAGGGCAACCAAATTTTAACACACTGGTTGCCCTGGGGGACAACCTAGATAATTTATTTCGGGGCCTGTATATGTACTCATAGCGACTTATTTTATTTAGACTTAATCCTTTAACAGTCATTCCAGTGGTAACGTTTCAAAAATACTCTCAAGACCACTGTGTTAAAGCCATTTTTGGCTGATAGGAGTGGTAAAAGTGTAAAGCAGTAAAAATTGATTGGTGGAGCTTAGCTAGAAATGGGTGGGGCATAGCTAGAAATGGATGCCACTACTGGTGGCCAAGTTTTTCTGTGAAGTGCTGTGAGTGAATAGCCAAATCTGACCTCTTACTCAAGGATATGATGTCATAATCAATTATGTCACAGGTAGGTGGACGGCACAATCAAACACATTATGAATGGCAAATCTAAGTCAGCCATAAATCCTTAATAAATAGTCTGTCAAGTTGTATGAATTGTGTACCTTTATTATTTAATAAACATTCTGTTGAATATTTTGAAACCAATTTGACTGGGTGCTGCTGTTGCCATAAGCATCTAGGTAGCAACAGCACCAAGTCAAATTAGTTTCAAAATATTTAACAACTTACCTATATAGTTTTCTGGAAATTGAGATTCAAGGAATTTAAGGTTCGATCGATCCCAACATGGGCAAAGTGTGAGTGAAGCCTAGCTAGGAATGGGCATGGCAGAGCTATAACTGGATTTATCCATTGTAATCACACTGCCTGATTGTCTGTCCACCCACCTGCCCGTGTATCTCTGTCTGATGTGATGACTACAGGATGGATTTTCAACATATTTTATTGGGACATGTGGTAAAGAAACTTTTCATTCTGGAGTGAAATAGTCAAAATCCTCGTAAAAGGTAGAAGCTGGTACTCTACTAGGAATTAACTGAATTCAATAACTTCAGATGTTGAGTTTACGTATGCTTAGTAAAAGCTACAACTTTGGAGAATATATTCGAACTAAATTTAATAATATAAAATTGTAATATTTCAAACTGTCAGAAGACAGTACACTCCAACTCAATACATCGGTTGAAGTATTGATTCATAAATATCTTTTCAAAGATGATGGAATTTTAAGGTGTTTTATAGAACCTGTCTAAAGAGGGCACATTTGTGACAATTAGATAGTAGTTAACATGTCATGACTGGTCGCTTAATGCAGGTAATTTGCCATATAACCGGGTAAATATCATTTGGATCCACAACATTATAGTTCCTTAACACGGGTGGTCTTTACTGTCTTAAAGAACCACAATATTATGGTCCCCATAAGACAAGTGGTCTCTTGTACAGGTGTGATCATAATATCTTCCAGTGCATTTCCATTTATTCAATGTCTATGTAATATGTTTGTCACATCCTGAGAAATCATCGAGACATGGTCAGCTGTTCTTGACACATTATTAAATCGGGGTTGAGATTTTTATCGCCGTCGCTTAGCGGAATCTTTCAGTACTAAGCTAATCTACTATTTCCATGTCAAGTCATGTTTGACGGGATGTTGCTCTGTCTTTGTTCGATAGACGACAGGCGTGTTAAAACTATTCTAATTCTTTTGTGTGAAATTATGCAATTGTGGTTTTAGAGATTACTTGCATAGTCCAGGGTTTGCGGTAATCTATAAGAATGAGTTTTTTATTATCTTCATGTGTATATTATTGGCATGCATGATTTGGGCATTAAATGCACACAATATAATACCATACCTCCCTAATGATATTTAAACTATATGTTCATGCCTAAACCATACAGAAATTCACAAAGCATCATAGCCCACAAACGCTTCCACCATACCAACGCCGCAAGACTTCTTGGGGTGTTGGTGTGGTAGAAGCGTTTGTGGGCTATGATGCTTGGCGCCTTCACCAGTTGTGGGTTTGATTCCCTGTCAATACAAATTTGAAAAAAATTTTATATGAATAAAAATCAAAATTTATTAATCACATTTGACAAGTGTCCAGCTGTGTATCATGCTAAATTATATGTTTGAGAAAACTGGATTTCTATCCAAACTCATCAAGCGTCAGAAATACAAGGAACCCGAGACCCTGAGTTAACAAGAGGCCCAAGGGCCTGTGGCGCTCACCTGGACCAATGTTATTTAAACCACTTGCATTTAAATAGACAAGATGGATGATTTTCAGAAAATCCAAGATGGCCACCAAAAAATTGACCAATCAAAATTCTCGTTTAATATGTTGAACCCTACCATCATAGGATCGTTCCATCTAAGTTCTGTTGAAATCAGCCGGAAAACTTTCAGAAAATCAGAATTGGCTGCCAAAACATTGACCTATCAAAATTCTGAATAGAATTTATAGAGGCTACCATAATAGGATCCTTCCAACCAAATTTGGGTGAAATTGCCCATGTGATTAATGACGAGTAGTGTTTTATACAAATTCCACAATGGCCACCATGAAAATCAAGCTGTCAAAATTCTGTATACACATTGTGAAGCGCACTGGCCTAGCGCCCTAAGCTCATTCCAGCCAGTCTGGTTAAAATCGCCAAGCATATAATGAGTAGCGTTTTAAACGATTTTCAGCCATTTTTCAGAAAATTCAAGATGGACATAGAACAAATTGACTAATCAAAATTCTGTATACAAATTCTGAATCATACCAGCGTACTAAACTCCCAGGTAAGTCTGGTTGAAATTGTCCAAGCAGTTAATCAGGAGTAGCGTTTTAAATGATTTTCCACCATTTTTCGGAAATTTCAAGATGGCTGGCAATAAAATTGACCAATCAAAATTCAATATATACAAGTTCGGAAGCATACTAATGCTATGGTTCTTCCATCCGATTGAAATCGGCCCAGTGGCTCTCGAGTAGGCTTTTAAGTGATTTGTAGACATTTTCAGGGAATGCAAGATGGCTGTCGGAAAAATTTACCAATTAGAATTCTGTATACAAGTTCTGAACCATGCCAGCATACTATACTTCCAGCTAAGTCTGGTTGAAATTGGCCAGGCAGTTAATGAGTAGTTTTAAAGAATTTTCCGCCATTTTTCGGAAATTTCAAGATGGCTGTCTGAAAAAATTTACCAAATAAAATTCTGTATACAAGTTCTAAAGTGTACCCTATAGGATAATTCATGCCAAATTAATTTGAAATCCATTAAGTGGTTAATGAGTAGCGTTTTTAAGTAAAAGTTGACGGACGGACAGTCGGCATGGCATAAGCTATATGTTTATGAAGTCATTGGCCTGAATTCAAGAACACTCCTTTATTTTTGGGTAAGGTAGACATGGAAAGTTTTCTTGTCTAAAGGATTCCTTCCATAAGGAGTCCTTTATCTTTTGCATTTCACAAACCGACCATATCATTTTCCTTTTATTTCTTTACATACTAATTTGTATTATGTTCACCTCCCAGAAGGAAATCCTTCTGGTAGGTCGCCCTTAACAAAATAAAGGCCAGCCAAACAAAACATGCTCAGGGTTAATCGATTGCACTTACTTAACATTACAAAGCAACTATTGTCGTGCTTTGATATGCAAATCCTGGGTTAGTGCATAATTAAGCCTAAAGCTATTGAACTCCAATGCACATGTACCATCGATAACCGTAGAAGCGTTGTCCAACCCAGTACAATAGCTGAGACAACAAGTAATAAGAGGGTTTTTTCTGATGTAGAGAAGCAGTGTCTGTAACTCCATCTAGTGGAAAAGAAAAGACATTATTGAGTTATGGCAGAACTGCAATAAAATTTTGAAGGAAAAAAATAGTATCTGGGATCGGATCCTTGCCTCATTCAATGCCCAGCTTGGAATACAAGAAACCAGTGTCAAGACGCTTAAAAAGATTTGGGCCATAATCTTGTTGTGCTAAGTATGCCTAAGATGGCGTTTAAGGAAGTCCCAGACCGTCCTTAAGATTTACGGTTGACTTAAATAAACTAAAATAAAGGAAATACTAATAGGCAAAATTTTTTCTTGAAATCACCTCACCTTAACCGTAGGAAATGGTCTAAAGGAATTCCTTAAGCCAAATTTAAGGCCCGTTCTTGGATGACATAAGGCGGTCTTAACAGATAAGGTCTCCCATAAGCTCAAACTTAGGGCCTAAGGAGCGTTCTTGAATTCAGGCCATTGTTTCTGCAATACATGCAAACCTGCACAGCTTGCCATGTATAGCCTTTGGTGGCAGAAGGTGGTCAGTGCTTAAGACAGGTTATTGAATGAAGGGATCTGGGCCCATGTTCCCGAAGCTATCGTTAGGATAGCGATATCGTCAGTCCAATAGCATAACATGGGTGTACCGATATCACTATCCTAACGATAGCCTGTCTTCAAGAACATGGGCCCTGGTCTGTTACTCATGTATCTGATGACATACTCAATTACGTCACTGGCTAGTTGGGCATAATCTTGAGTTATCAAGCCAGTGATTCCAGTTGTAAATTGTCTTCTCTTGGTTTGCAAATTGACGTTTCTCAAGACGACTGTGGAGGACATATTTGGCTGATATGAGTGTTAAAGGGTTACGGTCAAATTCAAAATATTTGCTTATTGAATGTCAATTTGAAGGTCTGGAGAGAAGACTATTTATGCAAATTTACCACTGGAATGACGCTCGGTTATCGAGCCAGACATTCCACTGGTAAATTAAAAAAAATAGTCGTCTCTTAGCCTGCAAATGTATATTCCTCAAGACCACTGCAGTGACCGGTTTTGGCCGGCTTGACCATTAAAGGGTTAAATATTCTTCTTTTTGACTGCACTCGGATGCAACTTGTCATTTATTATGTGAAAGTAAATGTCTACTTTCTTGATAATTTTGATTAGTAAGTTCTGCGAGTAAAATAAGAAACAACAACCATCTTATGATTTCCCAGTTCATGTTAAGATTACAGTCTTTACCAGTTTACTGGTCAAACTGGGTCAAAATAATTTAATTGTTTGCTTACTGAATGCTAATTTTTTCAGATGATTTATGAAAATTTAGCATTGGGATGACTGGCTCGGTTATCTGGCCAGGAATTCCTGTGGTATTACATTTTCAAAAATAGCCTTCTCTTCGTCCTGCAACTGGACATTTCTGAAGACGAATGAAAAGAAAAGTTATGATTCTCTTGACCTAACCATTTAACCGTCAAAACGGCCAAAAATAGCTTATGCAGTGGTCTTGGGAAATGTCCTTTTGCAGTCTAAGAGAAGGAAATTTCTGAAAAATTTACCAATGGAATGACTGGCTTGATAACCGAGCCAGTCATGGCTCGATAACCAGAGCCAGTCAATCTAGTAGTAAATCTTAAAAAATTATCTTCTCTTGATCTGCGAATGTACATTTTTCTATGACAAAATAAAAATGTTCTTGAACAGATTTGAGGGTTACTCCTTTAATGGCAATACCACCAATAGACAGATATTTAGATATTCTTGACCAAATTTAGCTATTAAACGGCTAAATGGTTAATGATTATCTCTTACTCCTGCTGTCTAAGGTAGATATGCATAATCTCTTTGAATTTGCCTGCTCTAATGTGACTAAAAGTCTCTTTGATGTTCCACTATAAACCTCAGCCACCCTCAATTTTGTCTCGATCAAATCAACCGGTACAAATATGTGTACTAAATTCCCTCATGCAAGAGCTTCCCCCAGGCTACTTCCTCATACTTCATTGGTCAATTTGCGTTGACCAATCAACTAGCGCCGTTCAGACAACTTGGAAATTGATGTCCACCGACTATAAGCACTCAATTGCTAAGCTAGATGGAAATTTGGGAATCCTGGATGTGAACTTTGTGTGGTCGACTGATATGGTTTCTTCGCATTACACATTTAATTTTCTTCTTTCAGACACAATTTTTCACTAAACATTACACAAAATCAGGTAGATTATTTTTAATTTACTATCGCTTGTTGCATATAAACACCGTTCATTTAATATTCTATAAAGAAATTCAGATTCTTTCACATATATTTACCTTTCTCAGGAAAACAGATTTCTCAGCATTCAAAATGAAAACAGTTAATGCACTTACAGCTTTGAGATTCCAGGACAATTTGCCGACTGCACTCCATTATTTAGACCGTTGTAGACCGACATTTATAATGTTATCTTCATTAAATAGAATTTTGAAGAAACCAAGAAAAGTTTGAAAAACAAAGTTCAAAATTCAACGACCCTTTGCTTGAATCTCATTGGCTTATGCAAGATATTACTGTAATTTATATTAATTTGTAATTGAACTTTTCTATCAGTTTTGCACAACCCAGGACCATAGGGTGGGTGTGTGGTAGAGGTGGTGTTTGTGGCTGATCGAAATATTTAGTCTCTATTTAAACCTTTTATGGTAGTATTGCCACACTGCTAATTAACCCAGGTTTCTGTGGCAATAGATGGTTACAAGCACATCTAGACCCACCAATGGTCAAATTTGGTCAAGAAAATCAAAATATCTGCTTACTGAATGTCCATTTTGCAGGTAATGAGAGGTTAATATAGGCTTATTTCAAAACATTCAACAGTTTTCCTGTATGCTTGCCTTGAAAATGAGAAATGGGGAATTAATCAATGAAAGGGTTAAGACAGGAAGGTACATATAACTACACTCAGGTACCTGATTATACCCCTAGGGGGAGAGGCAGTGAGGAAGGAAGCTTATTTCCCGAGATGCCAACTACAAAGGTAAGCAACACCACCCAGTCAAATTAGTTTCAAAATATTCAACAACATGTTTATTAAATAGCGGACATACAATTCGTACAACAACGCTCAGTCAGTCATCAATTAAGCGTTCGTGACGCACTTAGCTACATCATTCATGACGTAAATGATTATGACATCATCCTACATGTCACCATTAATGTCAATTGATTGACTGAGAAACTGGAATCCTCCATAATACTCCTAGGTGGAGAAAGGCAGCGAGGATGGAAGGCTATTTCCAGAGGTTCCCACGAGTGTGGGGTTGGCTGATCAGAGGCAGAAACCCTGGATAGCTGGTTTCATAACATCGTCAGAATGATTATACATTCCCACCTGAGTTATCTCCTCCTGCACTCTGCATATACATAACCCTTTAAAGGTACATATTCGCAGTAAAATTTTTGAAAATAAAATTGTTTAAATTATACACTTTTAGAGGCTTAAACTGTGAGCCTATATGTAATGAAACGAAATAAATCTTAACATATGATGATTCCATTCCATATAAATTAATATAATTTTTTAAGTTGCAAAATTGCAATAGAGGCACGGGCCTCTATTTCAATTTCGCAACTTAAAAAATTATATTAATTTATATGGAATGGAATCATTTTATGTTAAGATTTATTTCATTTCATTACACATATGCACATAATTTAAGCTTATAAAAGTATGCAATTTTAACAATTTTATTTTCAATCATTCTGGTGTGAATATGCACCTTTAAACTTCATAATCTGTTCAAGAAAAAAAATTCACTTTTCTCATAGAGAATATCCATTTTTCAGAACAAAAGGATTATTCCTGAAGATTAATTTCATTCCTGAAATCTCTTACTATTCATTTCAATAAGAGCAAGCATAAATGTACTCTGTTGCTTAGCAAGTCAGTCATTCCAGTGGTAAATTTTCAAACATAATCTTCTCTTGACCTGTAATGTAAATGGGCATTTCTCAAGCCCACTGCAGAGGTTGATTTTGACTGGCTTGAGCATTTTAAGACGTAACAGCATTGAAATTGTTAATGCAGATGATATGAGAGTGGTTATAACAATGGACATAAGAAGTATGAAATGCATGATTTAATGATTACCTATATTGTCATTACCAAAGCTGCCCTAGCTATCATGGATGATGGTAAAAGCATCTGCTTCTAGAGAAGAATCTAATAAATGAAGTTCATTTCACCGTCTGCCTACTGAATTTCTGCACACTACATTTTCCATGGGGTTTAGCTGTGGATATGCTGGATATTTTGAAAACAATTTGACTGAAAATTGTTGGTGGCTAAGCCACCAACAACTTTCAGTCAAATTGTTTTAAAAATATTCAGTGGGTCCAAAGTTATTGCCCATTGAAATTATTGTCTGCTGCCTTGCAGGAGTCAGAGAGTTAAGACATGCTTTCTCATTCTACTAGAATCTAATATGCTTAGATGACCTTCTATGGAGAGAATACCATGGAGATATCACCATAGCAACACCAACTAAGCAGCTATTCGAGCACCTGCCATGACAATGTTGGTGTAGAAAAATTGTGATTAAAAATTGTTTGATGCTTTGGAAGTCACAGGCTGTGCCCTGTGGGTTAGCTCAGGTAGCTAATTGTTAAGGCAGCCAGTAGCCACAGGTGCATCAGCACTACACAATAGAGAAGACACAGGTGTTGTTAACAACGTACAGGTGAAAATGTGATTGTTAACTGAGACAATGCCAGGCCCATCATCCATTGAATGATGTTCTGGCTACTCCAATCTCTGTAGCTGTAGCTGGAACTAGTGTGTGAATGACTGAGTAACCCTTTACTGCTCAAGCAGGTTAAACACACCTTTTCCAATGGTCTTCAGGAAGGTACATTTGTAGGCTTAGAGATAATTATATATTTGAGCCAGTCATTCCAGTGACAAATTTTCAAAAATAGTCTTCTATTGGTCTGCAAATAAAGCTCAGCAGAGACACTGCTGTAACAATCAATATGTTCATATAATGAAGGTGGTAATACGATGGTTAATTTTTTAAATTTCTCATTAATCCATACCGCTCTGGTTTTAAAATTTTAAATCTTCAAATTAAATTAAAAGATGAACTGGTATTCATTTTTCACCAAATTTCGTGGGAGATGGTGCTGTCGTAGACAGCAACATCTTGCACCAAAATTGTTGAAAAATGTACACCCGTTTCTTTGATATTGACACAATAAAAGATAGAATATTGACATCAGAGTGGTACAAGTTAATAAAAGGCCTAAATTGACTGTATTACCCACATGCATTAAAATGGTTATTCAGCAATTTATCATTCAGCAGGAAAATGGTTAATCAGTGATTGACCATTCAGCAGGAAGTGTTAATAACAAACAAATTCTAACTATACATGATGGTCAACCCTAACGTCGATGAATTCCACATATCTCATTTTCATTAAGGCAACCATACAAGAAAATTGTTGAATATTTTGAAATTAATTTCACTGCAAGCCATTGCTACCTAACGGGGTATTAATAATAAGTTCTGATTTTCAACTAGTATAATTTGGTCTATCAGTCTGTCTGCTGATTTGCCAAAATTCTGACAAAGCTGCCTATGTCGCAACTACACCGTCAAAACGGTTTGTATTGCTGATCTATAATAAATCAGTTAATCAGACCAGTCTAAATTCCAATTCCCGAGAAGGTTAATAGACATTGGTAATTTAGTATGAAATTGGTGAAATAAAACTTATAATGGTTAATACAAATGTTAATATTCTCCAGCCAAAGGGTTAATTTGCAGGAATAATTTCCATTCTATTTTCTTTTCTCAAAATATACAGCGAGTACTTTTTTGATTTACAGCCAGAGTCAAAAGAAGCACTGTTTTGTTGCTGCAAAAGCTCAAAGATTGAAGAATCAACAGTAAGAGAGTTAATCAGTGAATTTGACCGGTCAGACATAGAAGGGTTAATTAATAAATGACCCTTCTAACACTCGAAAACGGTTAACAGACATTGGCCATTTAAAAGGAATGTGGTGAAATAAAGAAATAAACGTGGCATTCTGCAGAATAAGGGTTAATAAAAATCTTAAAATTGTCCAGTCAAAGAGTTAATTGGCAGGAAGAACTTTCGGTCCAATTGTTTTCAAAATATATAGCAGGTATCATTAGCATTTACACTAAACTGGACATATTGGCGTTCATAATTCAATAGGTTAACTTATTAGTAGCACCTGTTTAAGGGCGTTTTTTAAACATTCTGCAAAATCCAAGATGGCCATCATCCAAATTGGCCAATCAGCTTCCTTTGAGGTGCGTGCCAAATTTAGTTGAAATCGGTGCAGTGGTTCTTGAGAAGTTGTTTAAATAAAAAGTTGGTGGATGCCGGATGCACAGATGCTACAACTGATGTAATGGTCGCCATGGCATCTAAGTTCTCTTACCTATTTTGTCTGCAGGTGAGCTAAAAAGCAGCATAAAAATCTAATTACCTGTATTTCTGAACAGTTAAAAGAATCAAATGTTTCATGAATTTATCCGCAGTTTCTGTAGTGCAAGCATTCAAACATCTTTATTGATTTGACTCTTGATTAATAACTGCTGTGTGTGGGTGGACATAGTAAAGGATATCATGAGGTGGCTTGTCATTGTAAAGTGTAGCTCGCGGGGTAGTGTCGGGCCATTCCGGTGTGTGATGTCGACTCGCCGTACCGCAAGTGCACGCCGAATGATGACGCTGGTTAGCATCCTGTCTCGGGGTAACGGATCCTGTACGAGACTGCCCTATGGGTAACAAAAACCGGCTCCTAAGGCCGGTGGAACTCAATCGTTCCGGTGGGGCCGTGCGACCATCGTCGCGAACATTAAATACAACGGTCTCATCCCAAGAGTTTGTGTCACCAGTATGCCTGTCCATAGCAATTATGTGACCTATGGACTTACATGATTTGATTTGGTGACCTGTTACTTAGTAAGATCTCCAAACTGGATAAGAATCCGGACATCTCGCTCCGTAACCACATAAAACGTCACCAGATACTGGTTACTTTTCACAAAAGCATTTTAGGCAACTGATCTATCGTTTTGGTGGGGGTAAGAGAGACGAATACCCACTGCAAATGTCCTTCCCGTGAGGGTGTGGCACATCTAAATATCATGCCCAGACATTTTTATGGAATTCGGTAGGGATGCGTATATCGCCCGTCACCTGGTCCTATGGAACTAACCGTTTAACCTGTCATTAGGTTTATGTACAAGTTGCCCAATTTTGCACTGCGGTGCAGGAGGATTGTTCAGCAAAATAAAATAATAATTAAGATATGTTTTCGCAGTGCTTTCCTACATTGGTAGAAGTACTAACTACTAGGTATCCGAAGATACAGAGGGAATGTATCTACGGTGAAAACACCTTACAGAAAATGAGGATAACTATAAACATATACAGAAATTATAACTAGCAGTCCTAAGACCGTTACGGTACCTTTTAGTCATCGGGACCGTTTATACGGATACAATATAATTAGAAGAGCACATTTAATGGAATAATTAAAATGTTAAGTATAGTTACTTGAATACTCGGTAGCCATTCTTAAGTTTGGCTATCATGTTACTGAAATTGATACATCATTCTTAGTTTGACGTGAGTTGATGCATTCTCAGGAAGCTGGAAAGTTCCCGCAGGTTGGTTCCCGCAAACAGGATTCCCGCAAGCTGCTCATGACGGGAGCGGATCGAACTCACAGTGTAAGCTCAATATAGAATGTCTAATGAGTAGTCAGTAAGAGATACAATAGCATTACTGCTGTGAAGAAAGTTCCCATACACCGATGGTACGGATGGAAGTTGACAACAACCCGATCACAAGCGGGGGTTGCTAGATGCAGATGAAGATACAAAACAAAGCTTAACGGTGCTGGATATGTCAGCCAGCTCTGAAGACGCACCGGGCAAAGTTTACTTGCTGCGGTCGAAAGTTATAAGAACCTGCACGACATCAGTGCGGGGACGGTTGAAATACCACTTTTTGGCGTGGCCAGCAGATCCAGCGAGTCATCCACCAAAGAACATCGCTGTCTCTACATCTGTAGAATCACATATTCAGGCCGTAAAGGCCTCACCGCAAGTTCGTGTTCCGAAGTAGATCTTGATATTCGTGAACAATAATTAGAAAGTTCCAAATTGCTCTCGCAAGTAAGGGAGTCACAAAATTGTTTTAGTGCGGTGGGTTGGGTAACTGCTAGCTACGGGAGAAAAAAACGACAGAAAGCGAAGTGATCTGTGCCTTGTCGCGCTGATAGTAGCTGTCACAGGTCCAACCTGTTCAGTCCCTAGCCGAGGATACTGCTGATCTCTGGATCACGTCTCCTTTTATACTACTCGTGACGTCAGTGGCGCAAGCTCCAACCAATCATCGGCTGAGCAACAGCCAATCAGCGCGTAGCTAATAATAGCGCAGTAGAATGTTCGTGGTTATGACGTCACGGCAATACATTGAAAATAATCAAGAAGGGTTTTCTGTGTATATCTCAGCCATTTCTTAACCGATTTTGAAATGGTTTACAGATTTAAAAAGCCCGTCGAATTCTGATTCGACGGGAACAAGTAATTAAGAAAGATTACATGGTACCATCTCGGTACACTAAAAGCGTCATCCTATCTTGGTCGTAAACTACGTGCTCCATCAAAAATAGCATCTAAGCGTGCGCATGCGCACTATGCGCTTTAACGAACTTAGTCGTTTTTACAACGTGATCTCTCTCATAGGCCCATATACGCCTATGGCTCTACCCAGGGGGGGGGGGGGGGGGCGCGTTCAGGGAACGAATCCAGGATGGGCGGCGCATACCCAGCTTGGCTGGTACAGCCGGTATCCGCCCGGTCGATCCGAACTACAGAAAGGTTATCAGAGGCGTAGGTGGAAAACGGCGAATTAGCAAATCTTTTCCAGACAGGATTCTCCACTTGTACCATCTACTATTTCCCAGACTGAAGCATTGAACGTCATGATACAAGACCCAGGTGTGTGCATGGCTGCGTGGCCCACTTACAATGCCTTAAAGAACCAGCTATAATAAATTTATTATAACATAAGAAATAATCTGTTGATTATTTTAAAACTATTGGTAATACTGCTTTGAAATGGAGATATAAAAGACTTCACAGATACAATGGTTTAAATAGTATGAAATACCACGCTTAAACGTGAGATAAGAACATACATCATGAAAATCAAATCGTTAACCCTTTAATCATAAATCAGGAAAAAACCAGCTTAAGAAATGCATTTTTTTCAGACCAAGACTATTTTTTTAAAAATTACGACTTGAATCACTGGCTCGATAATCGAGCCAGTCATTCCAGTGATAAATTAAAAAAAAGTCTCTTGCTCTGAAAATGGATATTTTCTATGAGAATTTTTAAACAAATTTGAGGGTCAAAGGGATAATTCGCATGCACACATTTCAATCTCAAACGCTTGCACACACCATCCCAAGCGTCCTTGGAATTATTGTCTTTGTGTATCAATCTGTGTCTTTGTAAAATCATTAAACTACCTTTTAGCATACTATTTAACAACGTCAAACACAATAAATTCACTAATGACAAACAATTCTTGTTTCATCATTATTTCCATCTTCCATTTAATTATCGCTAATATTGGCCATCTTCTATGATTACCGTAAATGTGACAAAATTAATCTTCTAAAGGAATAAAATATCTAAATTATGTCTCAATCTTAGCTGGAACAAACAAGTGGAGACCTCCATTTTATATTTTTTCAAACTTTATTTCAGATTGAGATAAAAGTTGGGGTATTCACACTTTATATTAGTTGAAGATTAAATTTTTAAATTGTGTTAAAATCATTCAAAGTTGATTTCTTAGTTTCAGAGATACATCCACGCACAACAGCCACAAACAAATGCAATATATTCTTTCCACTATACATCAAGTGTATAACGGTTTAATCCCCAAATTTTGTCTTAAAAAATGTAAATTTTCTAACAGAAAACATCCATTTGCAGACCAAGAGACAGCTATTTTTGAAAGATAATACTGGAATGACTGGCTTGGTTATTGAGCCAGTCATTCCAGTGGTAAATTTTCAAAAATAGTCTTTTCGTGGTCTGCAAATGGACATTTCTGAAGACCACTGCAGAAGCCATTTTAGGCTGATATGAGTGTTAAAGGGTTACTGGTCAAGCCGGCCACAACCAGCCTCTGTAGCTGCGTTGAAGAGTGTACATCTGCAGGTAAAGAGAAGAGTATTTTTAATTTACCACTAGAATGGCTGGCTCGTTCCAGTCATTCCAGGGTAAAATTTTCAAAAATACTCTTCTCTTTGCTTGCAGATGTACATTCAACAGGGAAATATTTGGATTTTCTTGACCAAATTTGGTCCGTAAAGGGTTAAACATGAGGCCTAAAGGGCCTGGATTGCTCACGTAGGACACTGGCCTTTCATGTAGAAAGGACTTGTTCTACATGTAGGGCTCGAAAGATCTTTTGGTCAGAAACTCAAGTTCTGATCAGAAAGAGGTATTTAACCCTTTAACTCTTGAATTTGTTCAAGAAAATTTTAATTTTCTCATAATAAATGTCCATTTGCAGACCAAGAGATTATTTTTGAAAATTTACCACTGAAATGACTGGCTCGGTTATCGCGCCAGTAATTCCAGTGGTAAATTTTCAAAAATAATCTTCTCTTGGTCTACAAATGGACATTTCTCAAGACCACTGCAGAAGCCGTTTTTGGCTGATACAAGTGTAAAAGGGTTAAGTTTTAAAAGAACAGGTTGTGGCTGAGGATTTAGGAGTAATATTTTGAATGATTTCATGGACATATTTGGAATGCCAAACAAAACCCGACAAATAAAAATCTTGTTTGATATGTTAAAGCATAGGATGGTTTCGGTGAAATCTGGCCATTAATTAAGGATGTGTAGTGTTTAAAATAGAGGGTTACAGAAAATATATATGGAAAGTCCAAGATGGCCACCAGAAAAATCAACCAATCAAAATTCTGACTAAATGTTTTGGAGCCTACCACCATAAGATCATTCCATCAACATTTGGTTAAAGTCCACCAAGCGGCTTAGGAGATATACTTTAAAGTATTTACAGAAAATTGTCTGCTCATCCAAGATGGGCACACAAAAATTAACCAATCAAAATTCTGACGGTTTTAGAGCCTGTCCATAGGAACCCTCCAGTTAAATTTGATTAAAATCCACTAAATGTTTAGGAGGAGATATGTTTTATAGGATTTTTGAAGTCTATGGCCATATGTTCATTCCACCCAAGATTCATTGACTTCAGAAAAATTGAACAATTAAAATTCTGTCTACAAGTTCAAATGCCTACCACTATAGGATACATCCAGCCAAATTAGGTGGAAATCCGAGGAAACATTAGGCAGGATTGACAAACCAGGTAGGTAGGTAGCCAGGCAGGCGGACGGGCGGGTGGGCGAATGGATGGATGGACGGATGGACAGACAGAGAGGAAGTACAGAGCTTTACTAATATAGAATGCATCCACAGTTCATTAATATGAGCTTTACAGTATAAACTGTTAATGAGATGTATTTGCCATCATATTGGTTGTCGCTACATGCCCACACATGCAATTTGTGCCTGCGTATTTAGTCCAATCAAAGACAAAAACGGTGACCATTGATTCTGGCAAATTGGTATCGTCAGCTGTAGATGCCATGCCTGCTTCAGGGACAAATCTCTGCTTTGATTAAATGGCACAAAGCGTCGGCGCATGAAATAACCTTGATGCGCAACTGACCAACGCAAAAATCTATACCCGTATTCACTAATCAGTAGCGTGCGCACGGCAGACCATATAGACAGCAAAATATTTCTTCATTAAGTTTTTTTTATCAATCTCTACTTTAAATTAAGATTTTCTTGAATAATATGCCTATTGATTCGTCTGTCTACAGAAATATTATGAACCTCTCCCTACTTCCCCCTCCATCGCAAAGAATAATAGTGACAGAAACTATACATTTTCATAGTTGAACATCCATAGCACATATGTTTCAGAAACCAATCTTTTTAGCATTTTAATCTAATCTTGTGAACGGAATAATTCTTTGCCTGCTGAGTTTCTACATTTTTGATGGGGTTTAAATTTGAAAATGCTTAATATTTTGAAAACAATTTGACTGAATGTTGTTGCTGGATAAGCCACCTACAACTTTCAGTCAAATTGCTTTCAAAATATTCAGCAGGTCTAGAGTTATTAGCCAGTGAAATTATTAGTTGGTTGCATGTCGCGGCGAGACGGTTAATGAGTGTTGTTGAAAGCTGTTGCCATCTTCAACAAACAGCAACATCTTAACGAGCACAATTTGCAAAGTCAACACCAGTTACAATTCTGAGTGAAGTGATTTAAATAATATACATCATGCCAGTTCAGTAATATAAGTGTTATAAAAGTTGATGACGAAGGATGATGATGATGATGATGATATTTGTTCGATAAGTAATTAAGAAATAGAAAATCTGTTCGCTTTACTTCAGTTACACTCCCACCGACTCCACCACACCCCACCCTAACCAATACAGATTAAGAAATGACAAATTCTTTATGATCTATGGAATATTCCGTTGAAGTCTTACAAACTAATTTTACTTGAAAACGCACCAGCTGCTTATGGCAGCAACAGTGATTAAGGCAGCAACAGCTCTAGGGTTGCAAAGGCATGGAATATCTTCTATATATTTTCAGATGGCGGGAATTTAGGGAATATTGGGGAGCTTTCATTGTGAACACCTATTCATGCATATATTGATATTTTATTTAAATAACAATGTGAAATTATTTATCATATTTACATGTAGCTTGATAAATGTATATTTATATTAAAACTAACATAAAGCTGTCATTAGACTGGTCTAAAATAGTATATCCCTTACTTCCTGACAATGGTGTGAATATGAAGGCGGTCTGGGAATAAGTTCACACAGAACACCCACACATAAGCCCTGTGTACAGTGTGTAGCAGCACATTGGCTCAGCCGTACCCGTAAATATAATCATGAGATTGAATTCCATTAAAGTCCTCCTCATGAAGGCACTATGGCTGATAGTACATAGAACATAATTAAGTGATAAATGTAGCCTTATCTCCAAAAAAGCCCATTGAATAAAAGTGAAATCATGCTGGACCATTAAAACCCAGCGGGGAGGCGAAGCAAAAATGTATGTTGTTCTGCTCTATGGGAAGGAGTCTCTTTACGGATGGGCAATCATGGAGCATCTGGCAGGTGAAAAAGAAATCAAGAATGTCATCTTGGACAATGATGAATTCTGCACATGTGGATCATGATAACCATTCAACCATTTGTTCAAACGGTCTTTGAAATCTTGGAATGAGACAGATGGATTGACAAAAGAGAGGCACAGCGATGAACAAGTGGACAAGGCTTAATGATGGATAGCGAGTATGGAAACGATCTTTAACATGTTTAAGAAAGAATACTAGTATAACAATTTTGGTCAAATATGTAAAAGATTGGCTCTGGACAGTAGAATCAATGTATGTGTATGCTACATGGTGGATGGATCTTTATGGTTCAGAAGCAGTGCCATCTATTGCTATAATTCTTCTTTGATCACCATCCACAAAGTGAAACTGGTAAATAAACTTGTTACCAGTAGATACAATCTGAAGCTCATTAAATACAGTTCATCTTCAGTAAATTTAGCCCGATGGTGTTCTTTAAGCTAATAACCATAAAACTTTCAATGAATCGAACAAGTTGAAATGAAATAAATAATAACATTTCGTAAAGGTGCCAAATGTGAACCTGTAAAACATATTCATGAATCAAATATTGTGTCTCTGAAATAAAAGATTTCAAGCAGATGTAAAATATGTATCAGGTTGTAGTTTCATCTAAGATGTAATACTATATTATGATTACAAATATGTATCAGGTTGTAGTTTCATCTAAGATGTAATACTATATTATGATTACAAATATGTATCAGGTTGTAGTTTCATCTAAGATGTAATACTATATTATGATTACAAATATGTATCAGGTTGTAGTTTCATCTAAGATGTAATACTATATTATGATTACAAATATGTATCAGGTTGTAGTTTCATCTAAGATGTAATACTATATTATGATTACAAATATGTATCAGGTTGTAGTTTTATCTAAGATGTAATACTATATTATGATTACAAATATGTATCAGGTTGTAGTTTCATCTAAGATGTAATACTATATTATGATTACAAATATGTATCAGGTTGTAGTTTCATCTAAGATGTAATACTATATTATGATTACAAATATGTATCAGGTTGTAGTTTCATCTAAGATGTAATACTATATTATGATTACAAATATGTATCAGGTTGTAGTTTCATCTAAGATGTAATACTATATTATGATTACAAATATGTATCAGGTTGTAGTTTCATCTAAGATGTAATACTATATTATGATTACAAATATGTATCAGGTTGTAGTTTTATCTAAGATGTAATACTATATTATGATTACAAATATGTATCAGGTTGTAGTTTCATCTAAGATGTAATACTATATTATGATTACAAATATGTATCAGGTTGTAGTTTCATCTAAGATGTAATACTATATTATGATTACAAATATGTATCAGGTTGTAGTTTCATCTAAGATGTAATACTATATTATGATTACAAATATGTATCAGGTTGTAGTTTCATCTAAGATGTAATACTATATTATGATTACAAATATGTATCAGGTTGTAGTTTCATCTAAGATGTAATACTATATTATGATTACAAATATGTATCAGGTTGTAGTTTCATCTAAGATGTAATACTATATTATGATTACAAATATGTATCAGGTTGTAGTTTCATCTAAGATGTAATACTATATTATGATTACAAATATGTATCAGGTTGTAGTTTCATCTAAGATGTAATACTATATTATGATTACAAATATGTATCAGGTTGTAGTTTTATCTAAGATGTAATACTATATTATGATTACAAATATGTATCAGGTTGTAGTTTCATCTAAGATGTAATACTATATTATGATTACAAATATGTATCAGGTTGTAGTTTCATCTAAGATGTAATACTATATTATGATTACAAATATGTATCAGGTTGTAGTTTCATCTAAGATGTAATACTATATTATGATTACAAATATGTATCAGGTTGTAGTTTCATCTAAGATGTAATACTATATTATGATTACAAATATGTATCAGGTTGTAGTTTCATCTAAGATGTAATACTATATTATGATTACAAATATGTATCAGGTTGTAGTTTCATCTAAGATGTAATACTATATTATGATTACAAATATGTATCAGGTTGTAGTTTCATCTAAGATGTAATACTATATTATGATTACAAATATGTATCAGGTTGTAGTTTCATCTAAGATGTAATACTATATTATGATTACAAATATGTATCAGGTTGTAGTTTCATCTAAGATGTAATACTATATTATGATTACAAATATGTATCAGGTTGTAGTTTCATCTAAGATGTAATACTATATTATGATTACAAATATGTATCAGGTTGTAGTTTCATCTAAGATGTAATACTATATTATGATTACAAATATGTATCAGGTTGTAGTTTCATCTAAGATGTAATACTATATTATGATTACAAATATGTATCAGGTTGTAGTTTTATCTAAGATGTAATACTATATTATGATTACAAATATGTATCAGGTTGTAGTTTCATCTAAGATGTAATACTATATTATGATTACAAATATGTATCAGGTTGTAGTTTCATCTAAGATGTAATACTATATTATGATTACAAATATGTATCAGGTTGTAGTTTTATCTAAGATGTAATACTATATTATGATTACAAATATGTATCAGGTTGTAGTTTCATCTAAGATGTAATACTATATTATGATTACAAATATGTATCAGGTTGTAGTTTCATCTAAGATGTAATACTATATTATGATTACAAATATGTATCAGGTTGTAGTTTCATCTAAGATGTAATACTATATTATGATTACAAATATGTATCAGGTTGTAGTTTCATCTAAGATGTAATACTATATTATGATTACAAATATGTATCAGGTTGTAGTTTCATCTAAGATGTAATACTATATTATGATTACAAATATGTATCAGGTTGTAGTTTCATCTAAGATGTAATACTATATTATGATTACAAATATGTATCAGGTTGTAGTTTCATCTAAGATGTAATACTATATTATGATTACAAATATGTATCAGGTTGTAGTTTCATCTAAGATGTAATACTATATTATGATTACAAATATGTATCAGGTTGTAGTTTCATCTAAGATGTAATACTATATTATGATTACAAATATGTATCAGGTTGTAGTTTCATCTAAGATGTAATACTATATTATGATTACAAATATGTATCAGGTTGTAGTTTCATCTAAGATGTAATACTATATTATGATTACAAATATGTATCAGGTTGTAGTTTCATCTAAGATGTAATACTATATTATGATTACAAATATGTATCAGGTTGTAGTTTCATCTAAGATGTAATACTATATTATGATTACAAATATGTATCAGGTTGTAGTTTTATCTAAGATGTAATACTATATTATGATTACAAATATGTATCAGGTTGTAGTTTCATCTAAGATGTAATACTATATTATGATTACAAATTAAGACTAGTAGAACGTTGGTATAGGTATTTAGAGCTAGGCAAATAATGGTGCTGATGTTTCCCAAAATCACTGAAAATTTCTAAAATTCCCTGAAAATTCCCTGAAAATTTCTAAATTCAACAGCCTTCCGGTACAGTTGGTTTGAAATTAAGACAGTGGAATTTCACGTGTTAAACCTTTAACATTCATGTCAGCAAAAACAGCTTCTGCAGTCGTCTTGAGAAATGTCCATTTGCAGACTAAGAGAAGACTGTTTAAAAAACATACCGCTGGAATGACTGGCTCGATAACAGAGCCAGTCATTCCAGTGGTAGATTTTCAAAAATAGTCTTCTCTTGGTCTGCAAATGGACATTTTCTAAGAGAAAATTTAAATTTTCTTGAACAAAATTTGACGGTTAGTGTTAATACAATCTTGTCTATTCTATCTTCATTTTCTATCCAGTCTCTACAACACATAATGGCTGAGTGCCACAGTAATTTATAAAATTTATGAACCAGTTTCCCAGGAGGGTGGCGCAGGCTACAATTCTTGAATGAAATGAAAAGTACTGAGGGCAGGGAGAGGTGACATCAAGTAATAAGGTTATTAACAGAAGCTAAATATAGGTTAGATGCGAGGTGACTTTACTTCCAACCACGCATCAACTCCGCTTTTGTTCGATATATGTGAAATGGCTATCTTAAGACAGTTTGAATGGGCAGGACATGACATGATTTCAAGTAGACGAAGTTTATCAAGAGCCCAGACATCCTTATACGTGAAAGTAAAGTAGATGTTGATGGCTTAAGCTTTTAACCCTTTAACACTCATATCAGCAAAAATGCCTTCTGCACTAGTCTCGAGAAATGCCCATTTGCAGACCAAGAGAAGACTATTTTTGTGTGCAAATTTACCACTGGAATGACTGGCTCGATAACAGAGCCAGTCATTCTAGTGGTAAATTTGCAAAAATTGTCTTCTCTTGGTCTGGAAAATCGGCATTTTCTATGAGAAAATTTAAGTTTTCTTGAACAAATTCGAGAGTTAAAGGGTTAACACACAAACTGGCCAAATGCAGTTCTCGATCAATGTCCATTTGCAGAACAAGATAAGACTGTCTGAAAATTTACTACTGGAATTACTGGCTCGATAACCGAGCCCATCATTTCAGTGTTAACTTTTCAAAAATACTCCTCTTAGCATGCATTTAAAGGACATTTTCTATGAGAAAATAAAAATTTTCTTGAACAAATTTGAGAGTTAACCCTTTAACCCTCAAAACAGCATCTGCAGTGTCTTTTAGAAATTTTATTTGCAGGCCAAGAGAAGACTACTTTTGAAACTTTATCACTGGAATGACTGTCTTGATAATCAAGCCAGTTATTCCAGTGGTAAAGTTTTAAAAATAGTCTTATCTTGGTCTACAAATGGACATTTTGAATGAAAAAAATTGAAATTTTCTTGAACAAATTTACGTGTTAAAGGGTTAAAGGCGTAATGGAATCAGGAATGGCTGTCATGAAATATTAGCCTCAATAACACATGGGTGCCTCTTATGGAACATCAGACTCCCTGTAGATAATTCTGGCATTAGCTCAACATTCCACAAGTAACCACTAAAGAACCTTTCCAGTTTTAGCTATGCCCCACCCACCTCTAGCTAAGCTCCACCAACACTTCGCCGTATTGGGATTGATCGATCCCCCAATGCCCTAACTCAATTTCCTGAAAACTCTACAGGTAAGCTGTTGAATATGTTGTAACTAATTTGACTGGGTGCTGTTGCTGCCTATGGCCTATTAGTCTGTCTTCAAATATGTGTTCATGATGTACTTATCTACATGACATCATTCATTATGATGTCATTCTACACGTCACGTAGTTGATTATCACGTCATATGATGGATGGATAAAGTGGGATGATCCATTGTCACTTACTTAGTCATGAATTCATGGCGTACTCTGTGTCTTTTCAACGATTGAAAATATGACATCGGATATTTTGGAAACATCTACGGGTAATGAATGGATCACGTATTCACGGATGCAGGTCTGTTAAAGTTATTCACTGGAAACAGATAGATGTTGAAATCTATCGGGTCATTTTAAGCTATTTAAATCTGTTCCTATTCACTTCAGAAGATTTTCAGGAGTTATGAAAATTCAAGATAGTTGCTGAAAAAATTGAGCAATGAAAATTCTGAATGGTAGTTCCGGAAACTATCACCATGGGGGTACTTCTGGCCAAATTTGTTAAACATTGGGCGATTGATTGATGATGAGTAATGTTTTAACATTTTTCTGCAAAATTTTCAGAAAATATAAAATTTTCACCCTAAAACTGACCAAATAAAATTCTAAATATTAGTTCTGGAGTATACCACCATAGGGTCCTTCTCGCCAAATTCAGTTGAAATCCAGCAAGTGGCTAATTATGAGGTGTATTTTGACAATTTCCAGTACTTTTTTCATAAAATCCAAGATTTTCACTCACGGTTCTGGAGCCTAGCACCATAGAATCCTTCCTGCCAAATTCTGTTTAAATCCACCAGATGACTAAGGAGAAGATGCATTTTGACATGTTTGACAATTTCCGGTAAAGCTTGCATAAAATCTAAGATTTTCAGCCAAAAAATTGACCATTTAAAATTCTGTTAGTTCTAGAGTAGACTACCATAGCATTGTACTAGCCAAATTAGGTTGAAATCCACTAAGTGGTTATGGGGTGATGCATTTTGACGATTTACAGGAAACCGTTCATAAAATCTAAGACTTTCACCCCAACAATTGACCAATCAAAATTATGAACAGATGTTCTGGCGCCTACCACTAAAGGATCATTCCAGCCAAATTTGGTTGAAATTGGTCTAAGAGCGCAAAGGAGCACATGCGATTTGAGGGACGGATGAATGACAGCTATGGCATAAGCTTACGTATGGCCCTGCAGGCCAAGTGAGCTAACAATAGTCTTCTCTAGACCTTCATTTTATAGAAATTTCTCCTGCAGAAGACAATTTGGTCAGGGTTACATAAGTAACTATCGGCATGAATTGGATAATGAACAACTCTGTGTCTGGCACCGGATTAAAACTACTTAAATGTGTGATGCTTTATAAAGTTTTAGAAGATTCTGGATGCCCGAGTGGCCGGTTTGGGTTTGCTTATAATACATTCCCAGTGCGGGTAACAATGCTACATTCGATCAGGGGATCATCTGCCACAGAATTCCGCATATGGCAACATTCAGCCGCATCAAAATACTGGTTAGTCACTCTAGACCCCCACCCCACCCCCATTTATGGGAATGATTTATAATGCCACCATATCTGTATCAATAGTTGCTGGATAGAGTTGACACTCTTATGGACCTTTCCAGAGTAATGATGTCATATGATGTCATAATCAGCTAAGTGAGCTTGTAGGATGACATCATAATCATTACATCATAAATGATTGTATAGGGCCCGTCTTTAACTCTTAATAGTCTGACACATTGTAAAAATTGTATGTCTCTAATGTTTAATAAACATTCTGCTGAATAATCTGAAACTAATTTGACTGGGCGCTGTTGCAGAAAACCACAAAGTCAAATTAGTTTCAAAATATTCAACAGCTTACCTGTATAATTTTCTGGAAATTGATAGTCAGGGAGTTCAGAGATTGATCAATCCCAACATGATCGAGGTGTAGGTGGAGCTTAGCTAGAAATGGGTGGGACTTAGCTAAAAATGGAATGGTTCATTAGTTAGTCGCTGAATAGCCACTGGTCACCCATGGAGTGTGGATGGTTACGTATGGGTGGGTCTGTACATACAAGTGTGTATGTTTTGGCCTATGTATATGTTTAAACATAGGGGGAGACCCATTACATTGGTTCTGTTGAGTGTAGTATCAAGTTAACCAATGGGCATGGTCTCATGCGGTTTGCCCGAGTTCGGTGTGTGTGTGCGTGTG
Source organism: Chaetoderma sp. LZ-2023a (assembly GCA_034401795.1). Classification (NCBI taxonomy): domain Eukaryota; kingdom Metazoa; phylum Mollusca; class Caudofoveata; order Chaetodermatida; family Chaetodermatidae; genus Chaetoderma; species Chaetoderma sp. LZ-2023a. The sequence continues at coordinate 29,510,433 of CM067365.1, read as the reverse complement.
TGCATGCATGCATGTGTTGTGTTGATATTGAACAAAGGGAACACTATATGCTTAATTCTTACCTGCGGCAGAGGCAGCAAACGTGGCAGTCTCCTCACTTTCAGGACTGACTCCGAACGTAATTTGGTTTCCATTCACACTGGAAGAAAAAGAAGGCAGAAAAGCATTATTAGTCATGATTATTAAACAACCGTTTTCTCCATAAACCCACCAAGGACACACAAATGAGACAAATATTTTGACAGATAATTAACAGTACCATTTAGACATCGTGCACCTACATCATCTACTGGACTTTCCATTCACATAATAGCATCTATTTTGGATGGATCATCGTTAAGACCATGCATCAGTGTTTCTCATGACATCTAAATTTTGGAGGTCCCAATGACCCCACTTCCAGAAATTTATGGGTCCCAACCTGAAATCTGGGGGTTCCACACTGAAATTTGGGATTCCCATGCAGTCTTTCTCATCCCTGCTAAAATTAGAGTACCATAGACTCAGAGCTTTGTATTATGGGGGTTCAATGCTTGATTTTGTTATGTTTGTATAAAAACCTATAAAACTAATAGCATTTAACAATCATATATGCTTCAGGGGTCCAATGGGACCCAATGACACAGGTTTTGGGGGGTCACAAGTTGCTTGTTATAACTGGCCAATATACACTAGAGGAATCCAGTTTATTGATTAATTATATGACATCATAATCAACTACGTTATATGTAGGCTGATGTCATAATCAATTACATCATGAATGACTCCATTCATAAATGGTTAATAGTCCGTCAAGTTGAACCAATTGCATGTCTTTACTAGTTAATCAACATTCTGTTGAATATTTTGAAACTAAGTTGACAGGGCCCTGTTGCTGCCACAGACAGCTTACTTGTATAGTTTTCCAATAACTCGAGATTCAGGGAGTGCTGGGATCAATCGATCCCACCACAGGCAAAACGTGGGTGGAGCTTACCTAGAGTTGGGCGGGGTATAGCTAAGACTGGATTCCTTCATTATCTGCGAGTGCGTAGATGTAGATCTGTTTGTGCAACGTGGGACTTGTTTGACGTCTGCCATAAGTTGTGAATATTGGCGAATATATAACATAGTATAGAAAATTGTAATTCTTGCTCGTTGAATATACATTTCCAAGCAAAGAATAAACAATTTTTGAAAATTCAAAACTGGAATGACTGGATTACTTATTGGGTTAGCCATTCGAGTCATAAAAATTTCAAAAATATACTTCTCATGGCCAGCAAATAGACATTTATCAAGCCAACTGCATAGGCCAATTTTGGTTGACTAGACAATTCAAGGGTTCATATTTCAACACCAATTTCAACACCGTATGAAGGAGTTGCTAAACTAAATCACCAAAGATGCATTCTTAACCCTTTCATCAATGAATTCATCATATCTAAATTTCAAGACATATAATACAGGAAAGCTGTTGAATATTTAGAAATTAATATGATTGGAACCCGTTGCTGTCTTTCCAGTCATATTAACTTCAAAAATTGTCAACAGAATATGGCATGAATCGGTTTGACATTACTTTTTCAGGCATTTGTCAGTGAAAGGGTTAATCATGCGACCATTGTGGCAGCCATCATCTACCTTCAAAGGATATAGATTGAAAGGTTTTTAATTTATACCACCTGGATAGCAACATTCATGAATGCTTGCCCACATACTAAAATTACAATCACCTTACACCTTTTATATTCCTAAATATTTTATTTTCTCAAATAACAATCTTGCCTAATATTGCTGTAAATTTCTAATAGGTAGACATGTACAGCCACGATTAGATCTGTCGTTAATGTGACCTGTTAATGGTTCTTATAGGTGGTGTTGAACCTATGAATAACAAGTCCTTTTATTATACAGCATTGATATTGAAGATCATGTTTATTATATTGTTTGTTGATTGTATTTTAAAATCGCCAGCATTTATGCTGTCTGATCATGTCTGACAATTATATTAACCTCACTAACATAACCACGGTTCTATCCTACTAAATTATTCACCCCTAAGTTTGTTTGCCACCTTTCACTCCCAAACGGAAATGTATGCTAATTTCCTTTAATCATTGAAATTTCAGTTCCCGTATCTCAATTTCAAGACAATGCCGGATTGCATGCAGTTTCTCAGTCAATCATCTGACGTCATAATCAACTGTGACGTATAGGATGATGTCATAATCAATTACGTCATGAATGACATAGTTAAGTTTGTTATGAATTCTTAATTGGTGATGGACTAAGCTCTGTTGTACAAATCGTATGTCTTTACTATTTAATAACCATGCTGTTGAATGTTTTAGAAACTAATTTGACTGGGCGCTGTTTCTGCCAAACAGCACCGTGTCAAATTAGTTTCGAAATATTCCACACCTTACCTGTAGTTTTCGATCGATCCGAACACGGGGGGGGGAGAAGTGTGGATGGAGCTTTGCTATAAAGATGGGCGGGGCATATCTAAAACGGGATTCCTCCATTGTACAGAACAGCTGTTAAATATATTCAAACTAATTTGAATGGGACCTGTTATAACAGCTTCCAGCAAAAATAGTTTCAAAATAATCAACCAAATATTCCTTATATCATAAATAATGTTGTTTCTGGTCTACAAGATTGATAAATCCCTGAAAAAGTTAATTATTTACGATATAAAACTTTTCTGTTGAATATTTGAAAATTAATTTGACTGGAAGACGCTCAGCAACGGCTTGCAATTGAGATATGGGTAATTCATCAATGAAAGTGTTAAACAGTTAATAATATTGCATTAACTCTTAGCACACTGATGTCAATATTCTATCTTTTGTATGTATGATTACTGTATTCTGCGGCTGTAGTAGTAGAAACATCCTACAGCTGCAATCAGTCCTTCTTCGCTTTTGCCCACTGTGTCGTGTCCTCAGCCCAAATCCTTAGCTTCCTCAGATCCATTCTTCACTTGAGTGTACCGAGTCCTGCTCTCTTGAGGTCACCTCGTAGCATGCTTAGCATATTTATGCAATGACGTCCTCCCCTGGCTTTGTATTTGCTGGCTCCGAGTAGGGCGAATTCCAAGGCTCTCTGTGCTGGTGTCTCTTCTGGCATCCTTAGAACATGGCCAAATATGGACAATCTTTGCTTGGCGTTTTTTACAGACAGCGGCGACGTATTACACATCTTGTACAGTGCATCGTTGGAAATTATGCTGTCTGACTATTGGTGTCCAGTGATGGTGTTTGCGGTGGCAGGCATCGAGTTTGTCTAGAGCTGCCTTTGGAGCTGCCCAGCTGTTACAGTTATACAGCATCAAGGATACGGAAGAGGCATTGTATAAACGTAGCCTCTTTATCATGGACATCTTTGATCTACGAATCCATAGCTTCCAGAAGGACTGGAAAGCTATGTTCCCCATGATGCAGCATGCAGAAATGTCAGCAGTACTGCGAAGCAGTAAGCCCAGTAGTATTTTACTTTTCCTCCATGGTTCGCCGCCAAAAAGTGGGTCATCATTTTCTATAGTTTCATGCTTTGTCGATATGTATATGTTGGTGAACTCTGTTTTGGATTCATTCCTAGAGAGTCTCAATTTTTAGTTTGCTTACAGCTATAGGGAGAAGTTCATCAAGGGGTTTCTTTTCCTCGGTTATGAAGTCCACATCGTCGGCATATTCCATCTCTAGCAGCATGCCCAGTATTGACACTGGTGGGTTTGGTCTTGTGGAACTTTCCCGCATAGATTTCAATGGGGCAGCAAGGTAGCAGGTGAAAAGCACCGGAGATAGACCATCTCTCTATTGAAAATTGATGTCTCAAACTCTACAGACTTCACTGACTTGACCCGTACTATCAGCTTGGTGTCTGCAAGTAGTAGTCTCACTAGGCATAGCTCATCTTCACTACAATTCTATCTTTTACTGGTGTTTATTTTTCAACAATTTTGGTGGACGATGTTGCTGTCTATGACAGCACCATCTTCCACCAAATTGGTTGAAAAATAATCACCAGTACACCTTTTACGTTAATTTGGAAATTAAAAATTTTGACATCAAAGTGGTGAGGGTTAATGGGCACGAGTTGTATTTTTTCTGGTACTACTAACATAAATCTTTAAAAGCAACAAGTCTAGAATCTGGTTAGTTTTCCAGCAACTACCAAACACAGAGGAAGAGATAAGAAATCTTAGCACATTAAATACCAGCTCCTGTACAACAGGTGTTCTTTGCTCATTGCACATGACAAAGGAACAACTATGTGATTGTGAAAGGACAGACATCTGATTTTCTTCCACTCCAAGCATCCTGGTGTCTTTCGACGCCAATTAAGGTAGCCTTCCTCCCCTACAATAACTACTGACCAAAGTCCATTTCACACAGTTTATTTATGATCTGAGTTTATTGTCAGATAAATGGTGTGGTATGCAAGAATTCTGGGCTACCAAACATGCAAGGCAAGACCATGAGTCCCATGTGCCTTAACAGCAACTGATTTTAACGTGCCAGACATCTACATTTTGCCCATTCACCTACACATAGAAACAAACCTAACATGAAAGGCTGGAGAAAGACTGGGCTCGCAGAAGCTGTATGAGTCAAACCAGACAGAATTGTCACAAAGAAAGAAGCGGCAATTGTGATTGTCAGAGTTTGCCAGGCTTAAAGTAAAGTAGAATTAATTCACTATAAAGAATAATGGACATCAGAGAACTTCGACAATCTGTAACATCATTACATTTTTAGATCGATATTGGACTCGGCAAGAGTGTACTGTGTATGCATATGATATTCTGTGACAATTAATATATACAGTTATCCATCTTTTTGCTATCTTCTTGTAGCTCCTGTTTGCTGCATACCTCTAACGTATGGTGAAGCGGCCCTCGCTTACATTTTTCACCTTTGACAAGGACCTTGAACATTTGTCTGGGTTACAGAGTTACAGTATGATTTCTGAGAATGATTTGAATGAAGTCCAATGTGTTTATTTTGTTTTCTATTCTAGCTTTCATTTCTTTTTTGCTTTTGAAGCGTGAGTCCAAGTGGTAGATGCATACACTGAAATTGGTCTTTAGAGCACTAGTAGCTCTGAGATTCCTAGTGACATCTTCTGCTTTTAGGTTGCCAGTGAAACCATTGTTTTGTTACTCTGAAATGCCGCTTTACTGGTTCAACCACACTCAATTGGGGTTTGAATTCATTGGAATGCTGTTGATGTGTTCTGAGGCATTGCAGATTATAAAGTCATCTGCATACAGGGTATTGAAAACATGCATCTCTCACTTCTGATTCTGTAGATACTCATTGGGAAATCTTCTGTCCATTATGCCTGAACCAACAGCGCTATCTAGTTAATGCCTCCAGGAACAGAGATGAGAGTGAGTGAGCAAATGTATTTTTACAAAAGGCAGCAACTTATGGCAGCCTACTTTTGCTCCTCATGCTAAGAAACCCTGCAGAACACTTGTGAAACATGCGTTAAAAATACATTAGTAGAAAAGAAACTATGGATACAGTCCTCAATATGATAACATCAACCAACTGGTATAACTGTTTAACCCTTTAACCCTTGAATTTGTTCAAGAAAATTTCAATTTTCTCATAGAAAATGACGATTTGCAGAACAAGAAGAGTATTTTTTTAATTTACCACTGGAATGACTGGCTCATTTATCGAGCCAGAGCCAGTCATTCCAGTAGTAAATATTAAAAAATACTCTTCTATTGGTCGGCAAATGGAGGTTTCTTAAGACCACTGCAGAAGCCGTTTTTGACTGATATGAGTGGTAAATGGTTAATGGTCAATACATCTATAACCGACTACTGTAGTGGTCTAGAGCAATGTTCATTTGAAGACCACATTTGAAAATTTACCACTGGAATGAATGCCTTTAGTTGTAAATTTTCAAAAACAGTTTTCTCTTAGCCCGCAAATGGACATTGACTAAGCAATTAAACTCCATTATTTTTTTTAGCAATCTTGACCATTCCAGTGGACATCAAATAACAAACAACAATGTTCTGTCTTGTCATTTGATACTGTGGTCTATAGATATATAATGAACAAAGAATGGTGCTAGCAGAGAGATGCCAGTGTAAGTGTAGCTCAGAGGACCAAACTCTCAAGCACATTTTGCACAGGCCACATCAGGAAGTTTGGGGCTCATTTTCATGACTGAATTGGTTTGTGGCACCACGGACTCAGGAACCAGGAACCACGGACCAGGAACCAGAAATGTCAAAACAGCATTTATGTAAACTGACGCGGTTTGCCGATTGCAATTTCGTGGCAATGTTCTGAACCCACAAGCATTCTAAATTGTGTTAATATTAGCAGTTAATTTGATAGTAATTCGATTTAGACTTTAATTTCAGTCTATGTAAATCACAGACGATCGCATACACTAAAATATTGATGAGATCTCGTCATTCAATTAAGTTGTAAAATTTAGCTGGCCGCCATCATCTTGAAATTTACGAACCAGTAACCATTGGCAACAACGAACCGAGATCAAAACTCGGTCACTGGTCCAATGAACCAAGTCCGTAAATCTTCAACTTCAGGAACTCCAAAATGCATGAACCATGGACTGCATTAGTCAACCACTGACTGTGTCAGTCACGAAAAACGAGCCCTTGGTCTCATAAGATATTCCAAACCAAACTCAGGAGCTACCACAAGCTAGGGAAGACAGTTTACTTTGCGTCCAAATCTGAGGTGAAAAGCTAAATGATATGACATGGTCAGCAATGACTGAACAAAGTGATCAATTCTTCTCCATCCAGATGTCCATGCAAGTTAGGATTCAAATATTTATTGAGCTATCAGAGCTCATCGATTCAGAAACAGACACCACATGTCTAAAATCTCCACTAGTTTTGACATAAGCTTTAATTTCGGAAGCCAGCACAGTTATTCCTGTGATAAATTTACACAAATATTCTCTTATTCTCTTCCTGGATTGTGAGTGTTTATTTTCTGGAACAATACTGACCATTAGCTTTTATCGGTCAAGCCAGCCAAGACTGGAATCTGCAGTGACCTTGAGAATGTTTTTAAATTTACTACTGGAATGACTGGATCGCTAGATAATCAAACCAGTTATTTCCATGATAAATTTTCAAAAATAATACTCTGTTGGTGTGCAAATTGACATTCTATGTGAGAAACCTGACCAAATCTGACCAGTAAAGTGTTCGCATGTTAATGGGAGTAATAGTGTATGGACTACTATACCTACAGCGCCTGTTAGCATGAGATGGCAGTTGATGCATTATATAGTACCCTTGGGATTTAAACTAACTGTTCCATGCACACATATGCTAGTACTATAAACACAGCCCTGTTAATTATTCAACAAAGATGACATGATAATTAACTGTAAATGTCCTGACTTACAAGCTAACCATTTTACACTTAAGCCGACCAAAAAACGGCTTCTGCAGTGGTCTTGAGAAATGTCCATTTGCAGACCAAGAGGACTATTTTTTCTAATTTACCACTGGAATGACTGGCTTGATAACCAAGTCAGTCATTCATGTGGTAAATTTAAACAAGAGGCCCAAGGACCTGTGGGCGCTCACCGGGACCATTAGCATTTGAACCATTTGCATTTAAACAGATATGATGGATAATTTTTGGAAAATCCAAGATAGCCACCCAAAGAATTGACCAATCAAAATTCTGAATGAGGTTCTAGAGTCTACCATGATAGTGTCACTCTAGCTAAATTTAGTTGACATAATCAAGGAGCTAACAAGTAGAAATTTTACAATTTCCGGTACATTTTTCAGAAAATCTAAGATTTTCACCCAAAAAATTGATCAATCAAAATTCTGAAGAGGTTCTAGCGCCTATGACCATTAGATACTTACCGGCAATTTTGGTTAAAACTGATCAAGATGGTACGGAGAAGAAGCAATTTAACAATTTCCAGTACATTTAAAAAATAAAATCTAGGATTTCAACCCAAAAAATTCTGTATGGAAGTTCTTGAGCCCATCACCACATGATCCTTTCAAACAAACTTTTCAACCAAATTTGGTTGAAATCGCTCAGAAAAGTAAGTAGAAGCAAGTTGACAAGTTCCGTTACATTTTTCATAAAATCTAACCCAAAGAATTGATGAATCAAAATTTTGAATTCTAGAGCCTAAGGGCATAGGATCCTTTCAGCCAAATTTGGTTGAAATTGCTCAGAATGTTAAGGAGAAGAATCAATTTGTCAATTTCCGGTACATTTTTTTTTATAAAATCTAAGATTTCCACCCAAAAAAAATGGATGAATCAAAATTCTGAATGGAAGTTCTGGAGCCTACGACCATAGGATCATTCCATGAAAATTGGGTTGAAATCAACTAAGTGGTTAATGAGGAGTAGTGTTTTAAAGCAAAGGTTGACGGATGGACAGATGACGGATGGATGGATGGTCGCCATAGCATAAGCTCACTTGGCCGTTCGGGCCAGGTGAGGAAAAAAGGTTTTGAGGGTTAAAGTGTTAATGTCACTGTCAATGGCTAATTTAGTAGAATTCAATATCTACTTCATTCATTCAGTTGGTCTTATTGGCCGCTTACACCTAGATATATTTGAGTCCTTCAGACACTATCCTAGAGTATAGCTCCCCTGAGGGGTTGCGAAAATGAAAATCAAAACTGAAATAATAAAAAATTAAGATGTTGCAATGGGTGTTTGCATTGTCTGTTGTTGCCTAATGAGCTGTTGCTGGTGGGTGTAGGTGTTGTATGCCATGTAAAGGAGGGGTAAGTGATTGTCACGTAAATTTATAGCCTCTATTCAAACTGACAAACAAGACTTAAGAGGCAACTTGGTGTAATAGTCAGCCCTCACTTTTACACTACTTAACTGGAGAACATGGTCCAAGCCTCCTCCATTGTGGACTCAGCATTGCTGGCCAGCATGGCAATCTGTCATTCCTCAATTTGTCTCCAAATGTCCACCTTGCCTACATACATGTATCGGATGCTTAATGGTCGCAATGGCCTTATGGAATATTCATTTGCATGCACGCCAAGAATATTACTTGTGAAATTTGTCTGTGAATAGACATTAAATGAAAAGTGAATCCTTAATTGATGAATCCAATCTGTCAAGCAAGTATATGGCGTCATAATCAATTACGTCAATATAGGCTGGCGTCACAATCAAATATATAATGAATACCGTAGGTAAGTCCATTGGGAACTTTTAAAAGTTCATCAGTTGTATGAATTATATGTCATTACTATTTAATAAACATTCTGTTTGAATATGTTCAAACCAATTTAAATGAGCGTTGCTGCCATAGGTAGCAACAGTCAAATTAGTTTCAAAATATTCAACAGCTTACCTGCATAGTTTTCTGGAAACTGATATTCAGGTGGTTCGATTGATTCCAACATGGACAGAGCATGGGCAGAGCTAATCTAGAGGTGGGCGGGGCATAGCTAAAAGTGGATTCATCAATTCCAAGTGATAGCAAATGTGTCTAGGTGGACAGAGCTAAATGTGCAAAACTGGATCCATAACTTAGTCACTCATTGGACAGTTGTGAATTATCCCTTATTAATGATAAGAGGATGAGGGTGCTACCCACCATCCCGCCCCATGGCCCAAGATGGCATGAAAGTAGAACAAAACAGAGGGTTTGGGTGAAATTCAGAAAACCATAGATTTTATTAACAGAGTTCCTGGGCCCAATAGAGGCCCACGTAGTGATAAAGTCTTCGCATGACATTTGCAATCTATGGTCCTCTAACTAACAAACTAACAAATGATACATATTATTAAAGTTAAAGGTAGTATGCAAGCAAATTATAGTCACTAGAATATAAAAGCATATGATCAGTATGATAAACGAACAAGTGCATAACTATATGGAGCAGAACCGTATAGCATGTACAGGACATAGCCCTACATCTTGCTATGTATGGATATGGAAATGCAGAAAAGCGGGTGGGAAGGCAGGGATTTTAATGTGTACTAGAGCAAGACTGATTATTGATTTCGCCTGCGTAGTTAAAAATCTAATAGTGCGAGAAACTTTGACAGAATGAAGAGCTTAGCTGAGGTGCATTATTTTAAGGGGGCTTATGGGTGGATCTGATTGGGTCTGGCACAAACTTTTGGTCGGCCGGCACATGCCCAGGCCACCGGCCCAGGCATCTGATAGGTCGAGGGTCAAAGTTATGAATATTAACGAGCTGGGCAATGGGGTGGACATGAGGACCTATCGCGCTTAGCAGGAGGGCACCAGCAAAGGACTGGATTTCCTGTGTTTCTAAAGGCTGGATTTCACAGTTTATACGTTTAGGTTTTATAACCCGGCGCGGATAAACACACACGGTCGGATGCCAGGCTAACCCCCACCCACCCGGCGTTAATAAATTATTAATGATATTAATATTCCCATTAACATCAGGAGGACGAGTGTGCTACCCACCATCCTCCCCCCCCCCTCCACCCCCCTGGCCCAAGATGGCATGAAAGTAGAAGAAAACAGGGGGGTTTGGGTGAAATTCAGAAAACTATAGATTTTATTAACAGAGTTCCTGGGCCCAATGGCAGCCCAGGTAGTGATAAAGTCTTCATATGACATTTGCAATCTATGGTCCTCCAAACCTCACCCCCTTTTTACCCTCAAGAAAATTTCAATTTTCTCAAAGAACATGTCAATTTGCAGACCAAGATGAGTATTTTTTTAATTTTACCACTGGAATGACTGGCTCGGTTACCGAGCCAGTCATTCCAGTGGTAAAGTTTTAAATATTAGTTTTTTCTTGATCTGCTCATGGACCACTATTTCAGAAGCCATTTTTGGCCAATTGGTGGGCTAAAGGGTTACTTTCATACATGTATGGCAGACTTCCCTACTCTAGGAGAAACAAATTGTGAACTACATCAATAAAGATTTTAGATGTACCATAACAAGAGGCAGGTCTACCCCTGATAAACTTATATCTTTACCAAACATGTATCTTCTCAGCAACGAGGGCAGGTTTTAAAATAATGATTAATCCATAAGATGCGACTTCCTGAAAAGGTAAATAATTAAACAAAAAGATTCGCTGGGGTACAACGAATGTCTCCAGACTGGCAATAACTCTAAATATGCATTGTAAAAATGCCAAAAGATACGTTTTAATGAGATTAGCTCACAGACTATCCATCAGTGATCACTTCTCTCACTGAGCATGGCACAATAATTCATTTATATTTAATGGGACACTGCTTCTGCTTGCACATATATGGCTGCAGTGTTGCAATTGCTGAGGAATACCAGGATTTATCTAGCGAATTTCATCCTAAATGTGCATTGCAGCATCTTGGAACATACTTTCAAAGAAGCTTAATAAGATTCAGCACATGCTGGTTTTAAAAAATAAACAATTTGAGTGAAATTTCTTGTTACTAAGGCAACAAGAATTTTCAGTCAAACTGATTTCAAAATAACAAGTGCAATTTGATCAATAGCACATTAATTTTTCATCTGCATGTTAAAAGTGATTAGAATACATCTGCTCATGATTGCCAGATGAGAAATTGAATGATGCCATCTATAAAAGCACATTATTCATATTTTATAAGCCATTTGAATCCAGGATGGTATTGATTCTGTCATGGCCTCGATTGAGAAATGTGCATATATATGCATGTGTGCCACATGCGAATATCGAGGACCGATATCGAATTCAATATCAACACGCCCATTGCTTAATGGTGCAGGTCCAACAACAAATTTTATAACAAGTTAACCCTTACCACTCTGATGTCAATATTTTATCATTTACCATGCAAATAGCAGACTGGTGTACATCTTTCAACAATTTTGGTGGACGACGTTGCTGTCTATGACAGCAACATCCTCCATGAAATTTGTTGAAAATTGAACAAGGGTTCATCTAATTTAATTTGAAAATTGAAAGCTTTTGATATCAGGGTGGTATGGGTTAATCTTCAAATTTATCTCAGAGAAAAAGGCCATCTGCAGACTATGAGAAATATATTTTTGAAAGTTTATTACTGGAATGACTGGCTTGGTTATCGAGCCAGTAATTCCAGTGGTAGATTTTCAAAAACAGTCTTGTATTGATCTGCAAATGGGCATTTTTCAAGACCACCACAGAAGCTGGCTTGGGAGCTAAAGGGATAACATGAATTGGGAATTAAGTCTGGCAGAATAAGCATGTTGGAAGCATTATAATGAGACTTCAACCCCTTCTTGTGTCAGCTTCAAAGCGCTCAGAGAGATACTTAAATCAATTACCCCTTTAATGGTCAAGATTTCTCAAGAGAATTTTAATTTTTAACTAACAAAATAATGGCATTCAATACAGATGTTTGGTGACCTGTAAAGGCCATAGTTTTATTCTCCAATCAATGGCAATGCATTGGGCTGGCACTCCAAATGAAGCACATAATATCCAGCCCTTACTCAGTATATAAGTATTTAAGCTATTAGTCCTTGGGCCCAACCAGAATTTTGACTAATCGGTTAACCACCTAAGCCGGCAAAATCTCTTTGTATTTTATCAGAGTCTTCGAGCTCAACTGAAATCTCCTCCTCTATCTTTTGATTCATATATTCTTGCACTTCAATCCATTTGCAAGAAATTTACAATCTGTTACTTTGCAAGCCCGTTGACATTTACAGTATAGCAGTTCCAAAACAGTCTTAGATGTTGGTGGCCCACGCATCACCTAAATGGTTAGTTTGTTTTCATTTTCAGTCCTTCATCCACATCCATTTGGACTGAGAACAACTGGTTGGCATTGAAGGCAGTGTTTCCAGATCACAGCATGGTAATTTGCTCGATGAACATGCATGAACAAGTTGACATCATACGGTGGGAGTTGACTTAGAATTGATCTCTCCTCGTTTGGCACAGAAGAGTTGATAACGAAGTTGGTTAACCTTACAAGTGTATGTGAACGGTACATACATGTGACATGCACATTGTTGCAACTTTAAAAAAGGTTCTGTGGCCACCTCCCAAGAATCCCCAAGATGGCTAAATGTATTCTGAAAGTCTTGGTCTGCTATTTTGCAGGTTTGTCAATGTCAAAGAACTGTGAAAGGTTTTGGGTCTCACACTTCTGGTACACACAGCAGGATATATCTTTCTTCAAACCAAGACACATAATGAGGACATTGGTATCCCCAGCAGAGATCACAATAGCTTTATAACCAGACTGATGCATGTAATGCGTGCAGGAGCATGCATGTACCAGCTTCCTTGTGAGAACATTCTAGCTCTTTGATCTCCTTCCAATAATCTGGGGTGATGTTCTAAAAAACATTCTCACAGATCACATATAATACTTTGTCATGGAGTTTGCCCATATGTTTTGATGACTTCCACTGCTCGACCAAAATCTGATGAAACCAGTCCTTGATGGATGTTTCCAAATACAACATCAATCATCTGATGGTGTTTAGTGCCATGTCCCCTCATTCAACACCAGAGACAAACCAGTTTCTGGCAGATGCGCAAATGTTACGTTGTTAAGCATTCAGTTTCTGGACCAAGCTCATTCCGTCAATGATGCATATTCAAGGACAGGGACATTTTTTTAATGCTGATACATTCTTCTCCAGTTCTCTGGTGAGTATTTCCTTATTGGTCTTGCACAGTGATCTATCACCTTCGAAAGTGACCATAATGGTGAACCTAATGGGTATGCTAGAACATCATTCATGAGTAGTTACCTGCTTTTTGTAACAAGAGGCTCAAGTGTGTTAACGAACACCTGGACCATTAGTATTTGATTTAAAGCATTTGAACAGACATAATACTTTAAATTCAGCAATAACAAGACATAAAATCCAAAACTGGAATTCAGTAGAAATTATATTTACATGTAGTGGGCAAGGCTAGCCCAACATCGCGGGAGAACTACACTTTCTTGTCGGACAACCATAACTTGTGTAATATCCGTCTGAGGGGCACTGCTGGTACCAATATTTGCTAAATTTCCAAAATGAAATACACCAGGCACACCAAGAAGTATTGAACAATTGTTTTTAGGGCAAACTTTACGAGATAACTTAACTTTTGGGGGTGGTGGGGTGGTGGGGGGTGGGGGGGAGTGGGGGAATGTGATCTATCAACCAAAATGTCAGGGTTCATACTCAAGAAGGTGCCCTCGTCAAAACATGTCAACAGGTTGATACCAGCCTCTAGTACCTGCCTAAAACCACCCTATAAAATAATAATCGGCATGTGTGTCACCAGTAATTGACTTCCTTACAATCACTTGTCCCTAGAGAGGTATGAACAATTGATAATTCTCTCCAGGATTTGCTAACTCTGACATTTTAATAAATATCTATATATACTAGCACTTCAGATATTTCAAAACATGTTACAAATAGATTTTGCCACAATTATAATGGAAATGGTTTCAAAGTGCTATTATTCTATTACATACTATTTATTAATGTATGATAATGATTAGTTCCAATGGCCTATTTGTATCAAATACGGCTTTCAAACACCCATGCTGTCACTGGACAACATGGACTGGACACATTACTGATCGCAAAGCCCCAAAAGGTTCTAAGGCTACAACAGCTGTCTTCAGCCAAATAGACTTCAAATAGACTTCATACTACACAAGACAGAAGCAAAACCCGTACTCCGGAACGCTCATTCGTATGGAGGCACAGACCTCAATTCTGACCATAAGCTAGTCATTACATACCTTCAGATTAACGATTTCTACCTAATATATAAACACCATAGCAGGCAAGAGGGTAGCGTCACCTACAACCTACCCAAGCTCATCAGCGACACTGACATTCAAATGTCATACAAAAAAGCCTTCGGGGAGCAGATAGCTAACATCGATGTCAGCTCCGATCCAAACGAAGCCATAACCAAAATATTGAAATCTATGGAATCATCCGCTACCAGCACCATAGGTGTACTAAAAAACAACCAAACTAGTAAAACTGTCAGCAGAGCAGAAAGCGTTATAGCTGCGCATTTATCAAAGTGGACAAAGTGAAGATCGCACCAACCTACGCCGGGAGCGCAATATTATTCTGCGCCACATTATCGAACGCTTAAAAGATCTTGCTATTCAACAAGCAGACACGCTAGCAGATGAAATCACTGCCACGGATGACTGCCACAAAATGTTTCGGGCAGCCCGAGCCCTTAGAGTTACTGACTACACACCACGACTCACTGTACACAACTCTGAAGGACACTTTATCGGGACTGACCAGGGAAAAGCTGAGGCGGTCCGAGAATGGTTCAAGGAACAGTTCACTGACAATGATGATGAGCCCTTGCACCTGTTCTCAGGTGACCCCAGGCCATTACTAACACCAATTAAAACAGCAGAAGCTGAGAAGGCACTTAAAGCCCTGAAAAATGGACATGCATCTGGACCTGATGGCATGAGCAATGAACTATTCAAATATGCAAGTGACATTATCTCAAAACCGATCACGCACCTAATCAATTCAGCTTTTATGCACCACCTTCCCATCAATGCTGTAGGCCAAGGCACCCTTATCACACTACCCAAGCCCAAGAAGCCACCTGGGCCCCCAGCAAATCTGCAGCCCATTGTGCTCCTCAATAGCATACAGAAAATCCTATCCAATGTTACTCTATGCCGCATCTGAGACAAGATCGATTACTTCACTGGATCATGTCAAAGTGGCTTCAAACGTGGATGCAGCTGCACAGACATTGTATGGGCTCAACACATGCTTGAGTTGGTAGTCATGTCCAAACACTGGGACTTCCACAAAATGGGCATTGACATGTCACGAGCCTTCGACACAATTAAATGCTCAAAGATCCTAAGATGTACTATGCCAGGCCAGTTGCAATGAAGATGAGCTACGACTAGTGAGACTACTACTTGCAGACACCAAGCTGAGAGTTCTAGTCAACTCAGTGAAGTCTGTAGAGTTTGAGACACCAATCGGCTCCCCACAGGGAGATGATCTATCTCTGGTGCTTTTCACCTGCTACCTTGCTGCCGCATTGAAATCTGTGCGTGAAGGTTCCACAAGACAAAACCCCCTCCACCCCCCACCAGTGTCAATATTGGGCATGCCGCTAGAGATGGAATATGCCGACGATGTGGACTTCATAGACGAGGAAAAGAAACTCCTTGACGAATTTCTCCCAATAGTCGCAAGCAAACTAAAAATTGAGAATCTCTTTATGAATGAATCCAAAACAGAGTTCACCCACATATACCTATCGACAAAGCATGAAACTATAGAAAATGACGACCCACTTCATGGGGAACATAGCTTTCCAGTCCTTCTGGAAGCTATGGATTTTTAAAATCAAAGATGCCCTTGATAAAGAGGCTATGTTTATACAATGCAACCTGCGTATCCTTGATGCTGTATAACTGTAACAGCTGCGCAGCTCCAAAGGCAGCTCTAGACAAACTTGATGCCTGCCACCGCAAACACCTACACACCATCACTGGACACCGATGGCCAGACAGCATAATTTCCAACGATGCACTATACAAGATGTGTAATACATCGCCGCTGTCTGTAAAAGTTGCCCAGCAAAGATGGTCCATGTTTGGCCATGTGCTAAGGATGCCAGAAGAGACACCAGCAGAGCCTTGGAATTCTACTTGGAGCCAGCAAATACAAAGCCAGGAGAGGACGTCATTGCATAAATCTGCTAAGCGTGCTAGGAGGTGACCTCAAGAAAGCAGAACTTGGTACACTCAAATCAAGAATGGACCTGAGGAAGCTAAGGATTTCGGCCGAGGACAAGACACGGTGGGCAAAAGCAAAGAAGGACTGATTGCAGCTTTAGGATGTTTCTACTACCACAGCCGCAGAATACAGTAATCATACATAATGATGGTGTTGTTATTTTACATTCATGAATTGAAGGGCAAGCTAAAACACTGTTTGGGCAACCAAGTTCATGCAAGCTGCACCTGCCCAAATGGCAACACAAATTTTCAAAATTTTGCAAGGCCTGCTTTGAGTGTCTTTGTTCACAGTCTCTTCAATAGTCTGGTCAACTGGAATTCTACTATAAGAGTTTTGGGAAGAAAGCTGCAATTAAAAATTGCCATTCATAAAGGGGTTATACACCTCTATTTTATCGATTGACAATCGTGACATCTGTGCATGAGAATATGGCAGGAATTACACATAGTGGATCTTGTCCTATGCAAAATACCACACTATCAGATCTTGCATTGATGTCAAGTGACGCAATCAATCACCACTGAATGCTCTCAATAAGCCTAGCAATATTTCCAACATGCTAATATATATCATTCAGAATGCAGACAACCTTCCGTTTTCATTTACGAGGAAAGGTGAGGTAAACTTCAACCAGTTCAAATATATGTTTTCATGATTTTGACTCGATGGCGTATTTGAATGAATCACGTGAGACATTATTCCCAAAGTCTCTGATGATTTGCAACACTTCCATCTGGATCATATCAGACTTATGTGTGGTCTCTAACCAAGGAAAAATCCTTTCCACGCAAGCCTCATTATGAAGTGTCCCATATACAAGTTTATTGAGCCTTACTGCACAATTATATTTTTGACCATGCATAATCCCAGCTACCGAACCTTTTGCAATAACATTGGGTTCTAAACACAAATCTGGTAATCATGGAATCATTTCCCAAAGGTCGACATCAGTGCGCAGATGGGATGAAACATTCCAAGCCTAGGAATAATTTTGTTTAACTTCTCTTGGTGCTTCCACACTATTTCCGTCGCTTTGGTATAGAGAGCTTGATCGAATACACATAATATGCTTGGCAACTGCATAATGGTAACTGACTGACTCAACACCTCATTCTCAGTGGACATCTGTGCTGCAGGGGCATTGCCAGTGGGTAAGTGCCTATGGTATCTTGTCTAACTGTGATATCAAGATTACTGATGTTAAATCCAGTTCAACTACACAGCGATTAGCGTCGTGGATCCGACACACGAGCAATAACTCGTGTTAATGGGATTGCCATCTATGCAAAATTCATTGGACCACAGCAATTCATGAATCCATTTCCTCACTCAATCATATGCCATCATAATCAACTATGCGACATGTATGCCGACATCATAATCATGATGTCATGAATGATTCGATTAAGCCACAGAGACAGGGCCCAGTCAAATGAATTTCAAAATATTCAACAGCTTACCTGTATAGATTTCTGGAAATTGAGTCAGGGAGTTCAGAGATCGATCGATCCTAACACGAGCGAGGTGTGGGTGGAGCTTAGATAGAGATGGGCGGGGCATAGCCAAAACTGGAAAGGCCCATTCAACCTCAAACCAGCAATTGATAAAACAAAGAAAAGAAGTCTCAGTCTCTTAGAACTCAACCATTGATGTTGCCCACCTCTAACGTTGGGCAATGAGTGGGCCCGCCAAAATCCAAAAGAGTAGAGATTGACATGTCAGCTACTATTCAAAAGGCTACATTGAAGAACTGTGTGCATGAAGTATTGCTTGTGGGAGTTATGCCCAAAAGTTTGTGACGTACCTTCACCATTGACTGTTTTCTCTAACCAATCGATGTTGTTCCATGCAAGAGTCATCAATACACACGGATGAATATTTCTGCTAGAGCAACATCACCTTCTACCGGAGATAATTTCTGCATACACAGGGCAGTGTCATTCTCTTCAGCTTTGGAGCATGATACACCGTGCCCTAATCTACTCAATGTATGGATCACCTTTACATTTCCAGTCAATGACTTAAAAGGAACATTTGGCAGTTACGTATATGATTTGCTGGCTTTGGCTTTCTGTGATTTATTGCATAGACACGCTCCTGACCCAAGGATCTGGTTAATCGCTGTACATTTTGAGATGGGTTTGGGTAGTGACTTTCTCCTTTTAGTATTGTTTGTGTGAACACCGACAGATTTGCGCATATTAGGTTTGCTATAATCCACTTCAGGTGGACATATTTGAGTATCATTTTGCGTTATCATATCATTTCTCAGCTGAAAAGCTGTCTTTGTTAAACCATCACTAGCATTTGGAGACTAAAATTTAATAGCATGCACAATATACGAAAAAAGCAACAGTATTCATAATATGTATCTTGACTTTCTGGCCCTAAGCTGGCAGACTGGAGTAGCTATCATATCAATTAATCTTCCCTAGAAATAGAACTTTTCAAAAAACACAAACAGATATTGCTGGCTTAGGTGGAACCGATATCTGCTTTGGCCAATGGACTATATTATAACGTTCCAATTCACCAAATTCTGCCTTCACAGCGGGAAAGTACAGGGTTAGCAGAAAATGTGTCACGTAAAGATACATATCATCTCTATGAGAGAACACTGAGTCCCACATGCCAATCAAATGTTAGCATACTTCAACAAAAAACATGAACCAAAGAAAAAAAATGATGGCGCCTCCCCTGTAATATAACTAATCAAAATGTCTGGCTTTCTGTAACAGAGACAATGACCAAACAAAGTTCCTATGAAACATGATGCACAGGTGTTCGAAAATGACACCATGATAGATGGTTGCCATGACGACCGACGATGATTAACAATGTCAATTGAATACCTGATACGAATAGATCTTTGGCAAATATGTAATCTTGCTGAAACCTTCGAAAGGACATTAACCTTTACCACTTTGACGTAAAATTTTTTTAATTTTCGAATTAAAACATACTGTTAATTTTTCTACAAATGTTGTGGATGCTGTTGCCGTCATCGTAGGCAGCAACATCAAC
This sequence comes from Chaetoderma sp. LZ-2023a, assembly GCA_034401795.1. Lineage (NCBI taxonomy): Eukaryota > Metazoa > Mollusca > Caudofoveata > Chaetodermatida > Chaetodermatidae > Chaetoderma > Chaetoderma sp. LZ-2023a. The sequence continues at coordinate 29,490,697 of CM067365.1, read as the reverse complement.
CACCAAGATTGTTGAAAAATGTAGACCAGTTTCTTTACTATTGACAAAGTTAAAGATAGAATATTGACATCAGAGTGATCAGGGTTAACCGTATCAACCATAAAATCCCAGAATCCAGATTCTAAAACAACCATTAAATTACGCAGGTGGATATAGTGAATATAATTTTATGGCAAACTGTTGCAGCCGAAGGCTAAGGCAGCAACCGCCTGCCATCAATTCAGTTTCAAAATATTCAAGAAAATATCCCACTGTTGTTTACGCATTTACCTTATCAGATCTGCTGCGCTAAATCCCATCTACCCTAGAATGCCAAGTTACATTAACACTTTGACCGAAAATCCCTGTAAAAGTATATTCTTTGACATAAAACTAATTCTGTTAAATATTTTGAAATTAATTTCACTGATGGTTTCCAGTCAAATTGATTTCAAAATATTCAACAGTTTTCGTACCTGGCTTAGAAAATGAGATATGGGGAATTCATCAGTGAAAAGGTTAACTCTTCAACTGTCTCACTGCTGCAAGTCTCCAGAGAGTAATATCAATGAGCAAAATCTCCACTTACTGGATATTTTGAAAACAATTTTACTGAAAGTTGTTGGTGGTTCAGTCAAATTGATTTCAAAATATTTAGCAGATCCATAGATATAACCGTTGGAATATATTGTCTGCAAATATTCAGCAGTCAGAGGGTTCATGGTCATGATTGGTCACAAAAAATACAGGAATTTCCTTCCTCATAGTAAACGCACATTTGCAGGATAAGAATATTTTAATATTTACCACTGGAATGACTGTCTGAATTATCCGAGAAACAGTCATTCCAGTGGCAAATTTTCAAAGGTGGTCTTCCTTTCGTCTGCAAATGGACATTTCCCAGGACGGCTACAGAGGCCGGTTTTGACTGGCTTGACTATTAACCATTTTAACACTCATATCAGCCAAAAACGACTTTTGCGACGACGTCTTGAGAAATAACCATTTGCAGACCACGAGGACTATTTTTGAAAATTTACCACCGGAATTCCAGTGGTAAATTTTCAAAAATAGTTTTCTCTTGGTCAGCAAATGAACATTTTCTATGAGAAATTTTAAAATTTTAAAACAAATTTGAAAGTTAAAGAGCTAAGTCAGCATGATGGAGTTGATGTTAGCAGTTGCAGGGATTATACTCATCAATAAACAAAATATATAGGATAATAAATACAGGAGTAAAATTCTGACATACTGAGTCATCAAGAGGTCATATTCCACTTAATCCGGACTACCATACAAGTTTTGTTAAAATCTGGTCACTGGTTAAGGAACAGTAGCATCTTCAAGGATTTTCAGAAAATTTGGGAAAATCCAAGTTGGCTGCAGGAAAAATTAACCAATCAAATCTCTGTATACAAGTTCGGAGTTGTTTCAGCCATGTATAGTTGAAATTATTTCAGCGATTAATGACACATTTTGAAAACCATCTTTTAAAGGAAAGGTTGATGGATGATGGACAACAGATGGCTGGTCGCCATGGCATTTGATCATTTGGCCTTTTAGGCTAGGAAAAGCTAATAATATTACCAGATCATATCTATACGTTTGAGTCTTAATATAGACTTAATTCATGTGTCACCGCACAGTACAGCTCATAAATATTAGACAACATGTTTCCAAAACAAAAACAAACATGTTATATTTACAAGTTAGTACTATTTTGAAAACAATGCAAGAAATCTTGTGTTGAACATTTTTTTTACTTTATTTAATTGGAAGCCATTGCTGTTCATTAAGTTCACAATATTCCCCAGTACATTTCACTTTATGATAGAAACGTATTATGTTATTTCTGAGCTGTATCATATACTCTGAATTAAGTCACATGGTTTCTCCATCATGTATAAAAAATTTGCACAGAACCAACACACATCGTGTGCGTGTGAAGTGAGCTTGAAACATGATGCCAAATACCGCAATAGCGTAATCATTGTGTCGTTTAGCTTCATGTCACTCGTCGCCTATATCGGACTGAGTCTTTAAAAACCAGCATAGAGATTAACCCTTTAATGGTCAAGCTGGCCAAAACCGTCCTCTGCAGTGGTCTTGAGGAATGCCTATTAGCAGGTCAAGAAGACTTTTTTTTTTTAATTTACCACTGGAATGTCTGGCTCGAGCCAGTCATTCCAGTGGTAAATTAAAAAAAGTCTTCTCTTGGCCTGCAAATCGGCATTCAATAAGCAAACATTTGGATTTTCTTGACCATTAAGGAACAGTGTTCATGAAAAGTGTTGCTACAGGATCACAGTGACAGTTTTCAAGGACATGGAAAACTGAGAGGCGTTTGTGATTTCTTTTCTATCAGGTTCTTAAACAGTAAGGATTTAAAAAAAAAATTCAAAAACAAATCTGACAGATAATTTTCTCCTGTCACTGGAGGCATTATATTATAAGAACTTTTTTGTCAACGCTAAACGAACTCGACATGAAAATTATTGAACAGCTAATGTTCTTATGGACGAAGATGACACACGTCTCTGAATAATTATTCGAGCTTGACATTGCCAGTCTTTACCCATCTCACTCCATCCCGACTACCACATGATTACTACACATCAGGTCCTGCTGGGGTTACAAAAAACATGACTGAAAGACATTGCTGCTGTCTATGGCATCAATGACTTTTGCTCAATTAATATTATTTTTTTAAAATAAATAACAGCGTATAGACATAGCTCAATCGAAACAGTCAGTTTTCAAGAAATTTCAGGAGAGAAGCGGTTTAGAATAAAACTAAGAACATGGAGGAATGAGAAATTATTAAGAAATTATGTCCAAGCTCTACATAAGAGAGCTTAACATCGTCGGATTGTGGCGAGCGTGATCGAGGTTCAAATCACTATCCATGACTCTGAATACACCATTCAAACTCATCGCATGCCACGAATCAATTAGGGATCGTCTAAAATTTCCCGATCTATACGTGTGTCAACAGCATGACGAACGTACGTCCATTTTGAACAAACAACTGACAAAACGATGCTGATCACCACAGATGTGACCTTTATCAAGCTGTCAATTAAATGACAGATTTTTTCCATCATTTTAATGTTTCAGCTTAAAATCTGTGCAGAAGACAACTGGGAACTCTGCAAGACGAGATGACAGGTTCACTAATGCTAGCTCAGAGACCTCTCAAGAATTTTTTTTTTGCATGGAAATTACTGAAAGGGAATATCTTCACCATATTTTGGCTATCTTGTTTTACTAACCAATCAATATAACATTGTCTATTTTTCAAGTATTTCTTAAGCAATACTTCACAGTATATTATGACAGAGTTTAGAGAAGAATGATGAGCCCGTTCAAGCCTTTCTTCCGCTGATGCTCATACATCATGGGAGATAAGTCGTGCTCAGAAAATAACTAAATGATATAGGCTTAACATACAATACTGGGGCTAACAGTCGCAAACCCTAGTTCCCTCCATCAATGACGTCAATAGAAAATGTCCCCTTATAGATCTGAAACATTTCGGAAGATTTATCACTGGAATGACTGGTTCAGGATATTATGCAAATGGATATTCCTCACGACCACTGCAGAATCCATTTTTTGGCCGGCTTGAGTGTAAAAGGGTTAAACAAGTTTTAACCCGTAGCACACTGATGTTAATATTCTATCTTTTATGGTATCAATAGCAAAGAAACTAGTGGACGTTTTTAAACAATTTTGGTGGAAGATGTTGCTGTCTATGACAGCATCATCTTCCACCAAATTTGTTGAAAAATAAACACCAGTTCATCTTTTACTTTAATTTGAAAATTTACAATTTTGACATCAGTGATAAGGGTTAAGGAAGATGTACAGCAGTCTTTCAGAAGTATTTATACGACACTGTAATATTGACATAAAGCAGCGAAATCAGAAACCTGCACCGTTATTAGGGTTCTTCTATCAAGGTTGGATTAACCCAATAAACACTCACATTTGTTCAAGAAAATTTAAATTTTCTCATCGAAAATGCACATGTTCAGTCCAAGAGAAGACTATTTTTGAGAAGTTATCACTGGAATGACTGGCTCGGTTATCGCGCCAGCCAATAGTGTTAAATTTTCAAAAATAGTCCTCTCTTGCTCTGCAAATGGTCATTTCTCAAAGCCACTAGTAAGGCATTTTTCGCCAACTTGGGAGGCTTAATGGTCAAGACATGTAAAAAAACAAGTCAATCCCTATTTGCAGGCCAAGGGAGGATTTTTTAAATTTACCACTGAAATTACTGGCCCAATTATCATTGAGACCCAGTCATCAATTTGCAAAAATGATTTTCTTTTAGCCAGTAAATGGACATTTGTCCAAGATCATTGAAGTGGCCAGTTTTGACTGCTTTGACCATTAAAGGGTTAAAATTGGTCATGCGGCTCAGAAACCATATTTTTTTTACGATTTACTGGAAATTTCATAAATAACCAGTGAGCCCCCAGCAAATTGACCAATGAGATTTCTGTCATAGACCATCAGAAGCTACCATGGTACTGGATCATTCAATCCTTCAATCATGTTTGATTAAAATTGACATAGTGGTGAAAAGGGAATAGTCTTCTACAGAATATTTAAAAACAAAATGTACCGATCAGATTCCTGAAACCTAGCTTTGCATAGGAGCAACCAGTTCAAAGTTGGCAAAATTACTTTCTCATTTGCAAGTCAATAACGCCATCCTTACAAGATTTTTTGTTTGTCCTCTCCCGACCCTGGTGTTTGGAGTAGGGTAGGTAGGTAGGGAAATTCTTTTTTTACCTGCTGAAATATTACATTAAAAAATGTAATTTAATGAACAAAACTTGAAACAGAACCTATAAAGCACCCAGTTTCTAAAAGTTATACGAGCCCATTTTGACGAAAGGAGTCAATTCAATCTCCCAATGAAATATACATCAGAAAATAAACATAATTCTTCACAGGAAACTCCAAAAAAAGATTTTGAGTAAGCAGAATTTTTTAGGGTCGGTAGGGAGAGGACAACCAAACTATTATTTAAGGATGGCCTAATAGTATAAGTCGGTGTGTCAGTTGGTTTGTCAGATCGCGCATTTACATCTTTGATAAAGCCACATGCCAGCACTATTATGCACACCACACATGTTTTTCATTCCCAAAAGGTTATATGAACTTTATGACTGATGAGCCACCAACAACTTTCAGTGAAATTGTTTTCAAAATATTCAGCATTTTCAGGTGTCCCTAGAAATTATTGTTTGTATCGCAAGCAGACAGACAGATACCCGTCTGACTGTTGAGTTTTCGTAGATGGCATATTTCAGGGGTTATATCTCTGAACCGGCTAAATATTTTGAAAACAACTTGACTGAAAGTTGTTGGTGGCTAAGCCACCAACAACTTTCAGTCAAATTGTTTTCAAAATATTCAGCAAGTCAACAGTTTTTGCTCATTGAAATTACTGTCTGGTGGCTTACAGCAGCGAGACGGTTAAAAACCTCCCTCAGTGGTCATGAGTGCTTTAAAATATGACAAGCATATATATATATGCCAAGAGTTCTTCTTGGATGGTCAAGAAATTACTACCTTATCCATTCAGGCAACTTTCATCTCAACGAATCATAACCTTTTTACCAATTATCTGTCCGTCAATCTCACCTATCTATTGAATCAAGGCCCTAAATAAGCATAAAATACTAATGACGGATCAGACAGCGGAGAGAGAGATGCTATACTCAAGGCCAAGCCTGTGTAATTAAATTTACTTGAATCATCCTTGTGAAAAGATGTGTACACTTAATATGTCTATCAAATCCAATTACCGTACAAAGATTGGACAAATTGAACGGCATGGATAACGGAGATGAACCGTGCAGACTGCCAATTATACCTGTTGTATTTCACCTTTGTCAATCTGTATGGCACTGATGAGATTTTCTACACTTATGATAAAAATTCCCACAGGAAAATAATTTGACTGAAGGGTGCTGTTGTTCGAGGCAGCAACAACTTTCAAATAAATTGTATACAAAATATTAATCATGTTTCCTATTTAATTAATTCTCAAATTTTTTAACCCTCTACCGGTCAAAATCGGCCAAACCGGCTTCTGCAGCGCTCTTGAGGAATGCTCATCTGCAACTTGACCACTGAAGGGTTAATTTCCTTAAACACTTAACGACAATATGCGAAAAGTTAAACTTCACAAAATTTGTGTCAAAAAGATGAATTTTAATTTCATGAGTAGCAGCTTACGAAAACGTGTGCTAGAATCGGCTAAAACCAAACATGAAAGAATTGAACGAATAATTATTATCACTTATCAGCAAATTCCAATACGTTTCCGCCAGAGAATTTCTTAGTAACAAAATGGGACTATTTCGAAAATAGATTAGAACGCTAAAAATTCTGTCAATGTCACCTTGGAATGGAGAACCATATTGTGAATCATATAAGCCCAAATCATAGAGAAGATGACAGGAATAGAGGAATCTATTTATAGCTATGCCCCCCCCCCCCCCCCCCACCTAGTTATGTTCCGGCCACCTTTGCTTCACACATGTTGGAATCTATTTATATAATTTGAATCCTGAATTCCCAGGATCCCTATTTCAAGCTAACTATATACACATTAATGATTTTAAAAAACATTCTGTTGAATATTATGAAACTAATTTGACTGGGTACTGTTGCTGCCTATGGTAGCAACAGCACCTAGTCAAATTAGTTTCAAAATAATTAACAGAATGGTTTTTGAAATTGTAAATTTAACTGAGAAAAACGAATTCTACACATGATCAACTTTTCATGCTTCATAGCAGAGTTATTATACGTCATTATGATTATGACGTCATACAATAGTGACAGATCTGAGATCTCTCCGTTATGCGTTGAACTTCCACAACCCTGCCAGCCACAGAAATACCCAGTCAGAGTGATAGACATGAAAAGCGGATGCTTATGCTAGATTGTCCTAAAATTATTAATAGCAGAACCAATCAACATTCCTTTGGAAAGGAAATTAGTCTCCAAGGATGCTAGGGGTCTGTAGGAGAAAAAGCAGTTAAAAAATCTGCTCCCATACATCTCCTATACGGACGTGTTCTATTGCAAAACTGCAAATGCGGTCATACAGTAACTCAGATTCCATTGCGCGGGTAAAAAATCTGTGCAACAGCAAATCAAGTCGTCCTGGAAATTGGCTAAGTTTCAAATCGATTGGCCAAAAAAGACTGCATGAAGACTAAATAAAAAAATAGTGGATTCAAATGAATTCAGTATACAGTACAGCTAAAAAAATAACATGTTCACTTATTTATGAGCTGTCCTGAATATAGTGCTCACATGGACAGCGCTACATGTTCACTACATCAGTGATTACTGTCAATCCTTTAACCATTTAATAGTCAAGTCCACCAGAACTGGACTCTTATATGGTCTTGTGGAATGTCCATTTAAAGGCCAAGAGAAAACAATTTTTGAAAACCTATCACTGGAATGACTGGCTCGGTTATCGAGCCAGTCATTCTAGTGATAAATTAAAAAAAATTGTATTCTCTTGGCCTGAAAATCGACATTCAATAGGCAGTTATTTATATTTTCCTGACCAAATTTGACCATTAAAGGGTTAATGCTCAAAATTAGTCATAAAATGTTTTTTAAGATAATTTTTCTGCTTAGTGAATGTCTGTTTTTAGGCTATTCTTTTAACAAGAGCTCATAAAAACAGCGCATAATTCCCCGCCATATGATTACAAACTAATGAATGAGAGCTATAAGAAAATAGATTCCTTCCTCAGACCCAGACTGCAGCAGTCATCCTATGAAGTTTCAAAGCGATCCGTTAAATGGTTAAGGCGTTATCATTCAGAAACCAATTTTCAAGATGATCACCTGTGGCTGGTGGCCATATCAGATTTCGGATTATCGTAAATTTCTACACCAGACATAGTTCACCAGACATAGTCCAACCACCCTATGAAGTTTTAAAGCGATCCGATAAATGGTAACGGAGATATCATCCAGAAGCCAATTTTCAAGATGACGACCTGTAGCTCAGGCGGCCATCATGAAGCGTGGGTCATCGTCAATTTCGATAGGTTTCTTCCCCAGACATAGTCCAACCACCCTACGAAGTTTCAACGTGATACGATAAACGGTAACTAAGTTATCATCCAGAAACCAATTTTCAAGATGGCCACCAGTGGCTGGCGACCCTATTGGATTTCAGATTATCGTACATTTCGTACATTTTCTTCACCAGACCTAGTCCAACCACCATATGAATTTTCGCAGCGATCCGACAAACGGTAACGTCCAGAAAACACTCCGCCGGCCACTCGCCCAGAATGCGCCATCACATAATACCCCGCAAATTTTTTAGGTGGAGTTTAAAGTCTTACCCCTGGAATGACTGGTTCCGTTATTGAGCGGAGTGACTCAACTCGCACATTAAAAACAGTTTTCTATGGGCCTGCAAATTGACAGCCTTCAAGACGTTTAGTGAAATGTCTGGTTTGAGCTGGCTTAACTATTAACTCTTACCACTCTGATGTCAATATTCTACCTTTTACTGCGTCAACAACAAAGTAACTGGTGTACATTTAAAAATAATTTTGCTGGACAGTGTTACTGTCTATGACAGCAACATCTTCGACCAAATTGGTTGAAAAACGAACACCTGTTCATCTCTTAATTTTATTTGAAAATTTTAAATTTTGACATTAGAGTGGTCACGGTTAAAGGGTTAATAATCACCATTGTAAAAAGCTTATAAATCTGGACTAAGTTTTGACTAGGGTCTGAGACCTATTTATTTTTTAATATTTCCCACTGGAATTACTGGTCAATAACCGAGCTAGTCATTCTAGTGGTCATTTTTAAATAAGAAGCCCATTGTGACGCTCACATGAACCATTAACATTTGAACCATTTGCATTTAAATAGACATGATGGATGATTTTTAGGAAAATCCAAGATAGTCAGCAAAAAAATTGACCAATTCAGATTAATTCTCATTTGACATTTTGAAGCCTACCATCATAGAATCGTTCGAACCAAGTTTTGTTGCAATCGGGCTATTGATTAAGGAGCAGCATTTTTAAACGGTTCCAGATAATTTTCAGAAAATTAAAGATGGCCGCCAAAACATTGACCTATCAAAATTTGGAATATAATTTCTAGAGGCTACCACTATAGGAATGTTCCAGCCAAATTTGGACTAAATTGTCTTAACCAAATTCCCATTTTCCGGAAAATCAATGATGGCCACCCAAAATAATCAAGCAGTCAAAATTCTGTATACAAGTTTTGAAGAGTACCAGATTAGGGTCTGTCCAGCTGAGTTTGGTTGAAATTGGCCAACCAGTTAATGTGTAGCCTTTAAAACCATTTATTGGAAAATCCATGATGGCCACTGGAAATATTGACCAATCAAAATTCTGTATACATGTTCTGAATCCTACCACCATAGGTTCCTTCCCGACAAGTCTGATTTAAATCGCCCTAAGCAGTTAATGGAGAGTAGCATTTTAAACGATTTCCGGTCATTGTTCGAAAAACTTAAGATGGCCACCTAACAAATTGGCCAATCAAAATTCTGCATACATGCTCTGAAGCACACACCCCTGGGGTCCTTGCAGCCATGTTTGCTTGAAATCATTCAAGTGGTTAATGAGTAGTAGCATTCTAACTGATTTCCCAAAATTAAAAAAAAAATCAAAGATGGCCACCGAAAAAATGGACCAATCGAAATTCTGTATACAATTTCTGAAACGTACCAGCCTAGTATCCTTCCAGCCAGGTCTGGTTGAAATTGTTTAACCAGTTAATGAGGAGTAGCGTTTTAAACTATTTCCCGCCATTTTTCGGAAGATTCAAGATGGGCACCGAAAATATTGACCCTTCAAAATTCTGTATATCAGTTCTTAAGTATAACACTCCAGGGTCCTTCCAACTGAGTTTGCTTGAAATTGGCCAAGTGGCAAATGAAGAGTAGGCGTTTAACTTATTTTCAGAAAATCCAAAGATGGGCGCCAGAAAAACTGACAAATTAAAATTCTGTATACATGTTCTGAAGTATACTACTCTAGGGTCCTTCCCACTGAGTTTGATTGAAATCGGTCTAGAGGTTAATGAGTAGGCTTTAAACTGATTTTCAGAAATTTTCATCAATTCCAAGATAGGTGTCGAAAAAATTTACCAATTAAAATTCTGTATACAAGTTCTGAAACCTACCACCCTAGGATCCTCCTAGCCAAGTAGGCTTTTAAAGAAAAAAATCGATGGACGCACACACACGCACGCACGCACGCACGCACGCACGCACGCACACACACACACACACACACACACACACACCAGATGAGCTCAAAATTCTCCATGCCCAGCAAATGGACATTTATTAAGCAGAAGGTAAAATTCTCGTGACTAATCTTGACCATTAAAGGGTTAATTACACCCAGCCCACAGAAGTCAATTCTTAGATGAGAATTCACAGACAAATCACATTTTGCTCAAGATGGTGGTATTTTCAGGAAGCAGCCATCATCCCTCATCTGTATTGCATTTTGTCACTTTACAATTATTTACGCAGACGCACGGAAAGACACGGCTGTTGAAAATGCCACTTTTTATTACATTCTCTGCGCGTGGAAAGAGAACATTTTGCATTTGTAAATTCGTGAAGGACAGTCTAGAATTATAAATAATAATTATGATGAAGCTTGAAATATGCTTCATTTGGAATTAGACAATTATTCTGTCTCTGAGGAGGTTGTTCGCGGTGAAGCAGTGACAAACCGCTGATTATGAGAACGAACCATGTGACAGCAATGGCACGGTCACCTGTCAGCTTCGTACGCTTCGTTAGGCCGCTGCGGCATGGGGTGAATAGCAAATGAATCTGGTCTGCGTGTTTGCATTCTAAGGAGGAGCTAATAATCATGTGGATTGTACGAACTGATCATGGCTTTCATTTTCTTGCACAACACAGATTTAGCTAGCATCAAGGCTGTAGTGAACAACGTCAAGACAAACATTCAATAGCACACTGTCCTCAGACATAACTGTGCACATTTTCAAAATAACATATAACGTACTGTCCAATATATTTAACATAATTGGATTGGAAGACATCGCTGCCTAAGGGCCAGCAATATAATGTTTTCCAATACAATTATGTTAAAAATTATATAATTCAACAGAACATTTCTTAACCATTTATCCCTGGAATTTGCTCAAGAAAATTTTAATTTTCTCAGAGAAAATCTCCATTTGGAGACCAAGAAAAGACAATTCTTGAAAATTTACCACTGGAATGACTGGTTCGGTTATTGAGCCAGTTATTTCAGTGGTAAATTTTCAAAAATAATCTTCTCTTGGTCTGCAAAGGGACATTTCTCAAGACCAGTGCTGAAGCTGTTTTTGGCTGATATGAGTGTTAAAGGGTTAAGAACTAACATGTTTCTGTATTTGTTTTGGAAGCATGTTAACTTAAGCCTGAGCAATAATCTCAACTCAAATTACTCCATCACCTGACCTATCAGATAACTATGTTATTATTTGTAGTTGATTCGTCATCTGAAATGATATATCATTATCATTAAATAATTTCTGAGTTGAAATGGCCTGATTCGCAGGAATTTTGACAGCCATATCTAGGAAATAGCATGATTTGTGCGTGTTTTGACAGCCATATCTAGGAAATGGCCAGATTTGTGGGAGTTTTGACAGCCATATCTAGGAAATAGCATGATTTGTGCGTGTTTTGACAGCCATATCTAGGAAATGGCCTGATTTGTGGGAGCTTTGACAGCCATATCTAGGAAATGGCCTGATTTGTGGGAGCTTTGACAGCCATATCTAGGAAATATCATGATTTGTGCATGTTTTGACAGCCATATCTAGGAAATGGCCTGATTTGTGGGAGTTTTGACAGCCATATCTAGGAAATGGCCTGATTTGTGGGAGCTTTAACAGCCATATCTAGCAAATAGCATGATTTGTGCGTGTTTTGACAGCCATATCTAGGAAATGGCCAGATCTGTGGGAGTTTTGACAGCAATATCTAGGAAATGGCATGATTTGTGTGAGTTTTGACAGCCATATCTAGGAAATGCTATGATTGGTGCGGAGTTATGACAGCCATATCTAGGAAATGGCCAGATTTGTGGGAGTTTTGACAGCAATATCTAGGAAATGTCATGAATTGTGGGAGTTTTGACAGCAATATCTAGGAAATGGCATGATTTGTGGGTGTTTGGACAGACATATCTAAGAAATGTCATGATTTGTGGGGAGTTTTGACAGGCATATCTAGGAAATAGCTAGATTTGTGGGGAGTTTTGAGCCATATCTAGGAAATGTCATGATTTGTGGGAGTTTTGACAGCCATATCTAGGAAATGTCATGATTTGTGGGAGTGATTGTGACAAAATACTATCTGTTATAGGTTGGTTTGAGGAAATGTCATATCATTTGTGGGAGTTCTGTCATCTAAAATAACATCATTTGTACGTTTTGCTATATAAGAAATTCAACTATTTATGGAGGATTTGAAGTTATTTGGAAGAGTTAGGAAATTACATCATTTTGTTGGAGTTTTGTCAGAGGGAATGACATCATTTTCTGGGAGTTTTGTCAGAGGACATACCATCATTACCACTCTGTATCTCACTCTATATGATCATAGAAATGACATCATTTCTGGGCATTTTGTCCAAGGAAATGTCATATCATTTATGGGAGTTTTGTAATCTGAAATGACATCATTTGTTGGAGCTTTGTCTAAGATTACATGCTTTGTGGAATATTTGTCCTATAGGAAATAACATCATTAACGCTCACTATCACAATCATGGCAATGGTCCTTTCCAGAGTAATGACGTCATAATCAGCTAAGCGGAGTGTAGGATGATGTCATAATCATTATGTCATAAATGATTCTATACTGCCAGTTTTTAACTTTTAATAGTCCGACACATTGTACAAATTGTATGTCTCTACTATTTAATAAACATGCTGTTGCCATAGGCAGCAACAACACCCAGTTAAATTAGTTTCAAAATATTTAACTGCTTACCTGTATAGTTTTCTGGAAATTGATAGTTGACGCATGGGTGGAGCTTAGCTAGAGATGGGCGGGTCATAGCTAAACTTGAAAGGACCATTGGCAGAGATGTACATTTGTGGTCCCAAACTCTCCTGCAACTTCCACACCAGTGACGCATACATCAATGAATAGCCATAGCTGACACTGTCTGATAAACCTTTAATTAGTGTCACTGAAGTCAGGATTCTTGTATTAGTAACAAAGTATAAAGCCAAATAAGGTCGATGGAGTCTCAGCAGTTGTAAGTTTGAGATCTCTTCGGATGATGCCCAAAGTTGTGGAATCCTAGTGTATGGTTACATCATTTCCAGTGCGAAAATATGAGGAAAATCGGACAACCTGTGAAATCATCATGATCAAACCATGGTCGACCAAGGTCAAACAATGGAAAGACAATGTATTTTGACCATGGTTTGCCACTGGCCGACCAATGTTTGTATATGGCACATTCAACCATAGCCGACTATGATGAAACATTAGAACCACCCCCACCCCCCACATACATGCCCCCTCACTGGCGAAATGAGCATGGTGCAACTCTGGCTGACCTTGGTCAGACCATAATCTAACTATCCCAGGGTGGATTGTGGTTTGGATATAGTATATTTAATATGCAAATATGTATGTAATGGCAGCAGAGCATGTTTTATGTCCACATGCCATTAAGAGTGAACATACTTTTGTCACAAAGTGAATGTATGCCAGCGTGTAAAGCCTACAACATGGTAAGCACAGGTCATCCGCTAAATGCTCAAATGATTGACCTACATTGACACAAACAATACAAATTTGGCTGGAAGGATCCTATGGTGGTAGGTTCCAGAACTTCTAATCAGAATTTTGATTGGTACATTTTTCTGGCGGACCAAGGTTTTTTCGGAAATCATTTAAGCACTATTCCTCCGATATAAATGGCGAGTGCACCTAGTCTATGCTGGTAGGTGTAGCATGGATCGACCAGATGGGTACGGACCATCCCAGCTAAACTGGGTATGGGACACCCGCTCCGGGTACGTTCCAAGCACGCCCCCCCCTGAGTAGGACAGCATGTGTGTATACTGCCCTATGAGAGAGGTTTCGCTAAAACAGCTAAGTCCGTAAGAACGCGTAGCGCGCATGCACACGTCAGAGCTTCCCTGGCAACACGTGTCAGTATTGGGAGTGTAGGCTTATAGTGTACCGAGTTGGTACTTGTGATTTCTTCAAATCACACTATTCCCATCGTTCTTGGTCCTAATAAGGACCGGAATGAAACGAGGATTTCAGAACTTTTGACCTTTTTAAAATCGGACCAGAAATGGCTGAGTTATCATTAAATGGCTCAATTAATTTATCTTCAAAATATTGCTTTGACATTGTAATCGTATGTATGTATTAAATGAATGGGGAATTCGCTGTTCAGGTGATCGTCACGTCACCATTTCTAGCTGCACGCCGATTGGCTACTGCTCGCCCTCTGATTGGCTGGGGGGTCCTACCTCTGACGTTATCAGTAGTATAAAAGGAGCCAGAAATCGAGAATCGACAGCACTTCGGCGTAGAAGCCGACACAGTCAGCAAGACTGCTGGACCAGCGCAGTGCAAGACGTGGGAGAACTGCTAACTGACTGTGGTACCTACACCACAGCAGTGTCATTTGGAATTGAGATCTGTGCCGGTGAGCAGTCTTTGACATCCACGATAGCAATTTTGGAAGCTCTCGGACGGCCATCCGAAGGCAACTTAATTTAATATAAGAACTCCCTTTCTGGAACACTCGCAGAGGGGTTTCTTGCGGATGCGCCTTGCGGGCCAGATGTAATTCTACAGGATGTAGAGTCAAGGTGATTCTCGGTGGATAACTCGCCGGATCTTCCGGACCATGCTGGAAAGTGGTATCAAACTTCCGCGCAGCATGTCGCGTGTGTTAATTACTTTTAGACCAGTCTGGTGGCATTTTTATACTTTCTGTTTGTTACTGTATATATTATATTTATTTCCATGTGCTTACAATTAACAAGCACCGTAAGGTCTTACGACCTGATATACTGTTAGCACAGTATTAGTTAGTTATGTATATGGCAAGTAGCCATCCTAGCTACTTTGTTTTGTTTATATATAAACACTCTAGGATGCAGTGCGCTAGGAAATACTACACAGCAACATTATATCTGTATCACTACTACTCCCAGCATCAATTTTACACTGAGGTCACTGATAATGCTCACCATGCTCGAACCTGACATGTGACAGACTAAACCTGGCTATTCTAGCTTGATATGATAGGTTTAAAGTAGTTAGGGACAATCTTTCCGTAGGAGACACATCGTGTACGCCTCTTTTCCGGCTGTAGTGGATATGTAACACCACACACCGGCTAGATTGTATAAAATTTGGCAATTACCTTAGGGCCTCTTATTAATATCAAGTGATGTTCTCTTTCTACGCTCCTCCAGCCACACAGCTTAATAATTGTCTGGACTCCCAATCGACACGTTGGCAGAATCTGACTCTGGGAAACTATTGGGGTTTCCGAGCGGTGATAACTAGTGTCGATTTACATACACTCCCGGAGTATATTCGGATACCCGTTAGTTTAGATTCCCCCGCCAATGTAGGAAGCACTGCGAAAAGAAAGTATATTATGTAGACCGGCCTGCAGTGCATCTCTGGGCATTCTGGAACTTAACCCTAATGACAGGTGAAATGTTAATTCCGTAACACATGGGTGACGGATGAGATGCAGATCTCCATCCAACTCGGTATAGTGACTGGGTGAGGTCTTAGAACCCACCACACCCTCACGGGAATGTCACTAGCGATGGATATCTGTCTCTTACTCCCCACCATAAATGCTATTGCGCATACTAAATTGCTTATGCGAACTGTAAATTGTCCTGGAGATGTTATATGTGGTTGTGGTGCCAATGGTGACTGGAGTCATATGATTTGGGAGCTGTCGCTCCATAACATGTAGGCACGCTGTCTTTCTGAGGAAGATGCTATGCAGGGCTACCTTCTGGAAGCTGGGCATCTTCACCAGTTAGATGTATGTCTAAAGATAGGTAGGAATCCCTGCCACTTGCGGCCAAAGCTTGGAAACGTATCTAACAACTAAAGGGTAGGTTAGACTTTAGCAGATGGCCCGCATAAATAAAGTGCCAACTACCAATTCAGTATCTTTGGACCTACATAAGACGGTGACCTGTGAATTCTTCGGAAATCATCCGACCCGTCTTCACGTAAACCAGCATGCATCACATTAATTATGGCTTCACTAGGATTGACCACCGCACTTAGTTTTTTGTTTGAACAAAAGTGGCCCTTTTTGCCAGCTCTTTTCCTCCGCTTTGGCGTTGAAGGCATTTTCCTGTGATAGAGGCCCGCACGAGCCACTTTCCTCTTGTAACAATAATATTTTGTATGTGTTAGGAGTATAACTGGTTTATATTAAACCATTCAAGTAGCCTCATTACGAATCTGTGTGGTACCTTCGGCGAGCCCACATAGAAAGAACACCAGTTGGTTCTATGTACTGTATTATTCTTGCTCATTCACTATCAAATGAGTAGCATTGTTTGTATAGGTTATTACTTTTACTTATATCATGTCTAGACTTTTAAATTAGTTAATGGACCAACATACCGGTGACAAGAACAGTAGGGATGAGACTGTGGGGTTCAATCTTGGCGGCAATGGTCACACGCCCCCCCCCCCCCCCCCCATGGAACGTGAACGTTCCACTGACTCTAGAAGCCGGTCTTTCTGGAGTCGCGAAACGAGGTCCGTAACCCCAAGAACCATAGCTAACCAGCCCTCCCGCGCATCCTGTAAATGCGGTGCAACGGAGTGGAGCAACATCACGGACCAACCTGTACCCCTGCAAGCTACATAAGCTGCAACCCTTCCAATGAGAATTTTTATTGGTAAAACCTTTCGGCACCCATCTTGGATTTTCCGAAAACTTCTGGAAATCAACTAAAAGCCTACTCCTCATTAACCACTGGACCAATTTTTAGCAAACTCAGCTGGAAGGACGCTAGCGTTGTATGCTTCAACTGAACGTGTATACAGAATTTTGATTGCTCAATTTTTGTGCCATCCATCTTAAATTTTGATTAGTAAATCTTTCCGGCGGCTATCTTGAGTTTCCCAAAAATTTAGGCAAATCAGTTAAAAGGCTACTCCTCATTAACCGTTCGGCCGGTTTATATGAAACTCAGATGGAAGGACCCGGCTGATATACGCTTTGGAATTAGTATACACTCTTGACTGCTTGATTCTTTTTTGGTGTCCATCTTGGATTTTGCCCGAAAAATGGCGGTAAATCATTTAAAACACTACTCCTCAGTAACGACTTGGGTAATTTTGATTGGTCAATATTTTGGCAACCATTTTTGGGTTTCCAAAGGTTTTCTGCACCCATTTAAAAATGGTACATCTCATTAATCAATGCCCCAATTTCAACAATGGTGGGATGATCCTATGACATCACCATATCAAAAAAGAATTTTGATTGGTCTTCTTTTGGTGGCCATCTTGGATTTTGTTAGGAATTATCCATTATGTCTATTTAAATGCAAATGGTTCAAATGCTAATGGTCCAAGTAAGCATCACAGGCCCTTGGGCCTCTTGTGTAGAAATATTGTCAACAAGACCGGATATATTTTACTACTGCCTGGTTTAAAATTTGTATAGAGAGAATATACACCATTACTGCTACTATAGCCTAATGATATTCTGGCTTTAATTCAGATAGCAGAACTTGAAAGCATTTATACACCACAACTTTTCTGCTAGCCATCATGCATTTTCCACATCTTTCCTGAAATCTTTCAAAGCATATCTTCTTCGGACATGGCCCATTTTTAATAAGACAGCTGGATGGACTCTATGGCAGTAGGTATCAGAGCTTTTATACAGAGATTTGATTGGTCAAAACTTTCAAGTGACAATATTGTATTTCTTTTAGTAATTGCACTATTGCAATGAATCCTGGAAACTGGGTATGCTATGTTGTATTTAATGCCTGGAAATGATCCAAACTTTGACAGTGAACAGAAAATCACAACAATGAAGTCATTTGCATTGCTTTCTAGAACTTGCAACAAATGTGGCTGAGGGCTCTGGCTTTTCTTCATTTCTGTGGTGGATATATGTCAACTCAAATGAATAACTGGGTGGGAAGGGGAAATGGCCTAGAGTACACAAGGACTTATGGGACTGACTGTAAAGTTAAATATAGATGAGTCAGCAAATAGAGGACATCAGCGACCTTCTTGAGAACTCACTAAGCTTATCCTGTCATTCTATTTAAAACTTTGATATATCCCATGTGGAGTCAATCCCTATTGGAATTTTCAACTACTGACATTTAGAAATAATATGTACTAGATGTCTCCTGACTGATGAACGTCCCGTTGTTCTCACTCTTCAAGACATTCACTCGACAGCGATAATTATGCTTTTCCCTCGTCATTGTGAGTTGCAAGTAGCACGATGTGAATATATAATTATCAAATATTAAAAAATAAATATGACTCAGTAATTTGGTCAAATTAATTTCCGAACAACTATAGCAATTACGGTATACCAATAACATTGTTTATATACTTTGAACTAAATACAGAATGAAATGTGTAAAAGTCGATAAGTGTTCCATACCGTCTTGCAAGTGGTGTGGATCGGGTATTGTATTGAAAGCGTAAAGCGCTAATAAGTCTTATTACAAATACGTCATGTAGAATAATGCTGGCTATTATACAACGCTATCAGATGCGACTTGTCGTCAAATTATCGCCGTTATTTCTTCATACGCACCCAATAACCACTTGCTGGCGCCGTGCCTCTTCTGCATTTACTTCTTAAATAAGCCTAGTTTCCCTCTGACATTTACAGGCTAGTAGCGAGAAATAATTTGGGAAAAAATCTTCTGGAACAGACACAAATTGTTTTTGTCGCTTCACCCAGGCAAAGCTCTAGGGAACTATCTTTAACACTTATCACTCTGATGTTGAAAGGTTAGAAGAGAGGCTGTGACTATTTTGAAATAAATGGTGCTGAAAGCTGTCGCCGTCATAGACACCAACAGCTTGCAGCAACATTGTTATCAAAATGATCACCTGTTGTCATATAAAGGTCAATGGAATTAAGGAAGCAGAACTAATACCTGTTCTGTCTCCTGCATCTGCAATTATTTGATGATGGAGCAGATTTTATTATACCGGTAATAGAAAAATGATTTGCATATGTGTTTAGCATGAATGATCATATTTGCACATGATCACTTGTAGACATGCATGTGTGTATGCACATGCGTGCAATATTTGTAGATGTATATGCATGTCCGCTGGCTCCATTGGACTTTAATCCTTTGAATGGGCATTTGCATGGCAAGAGAAGACTATTTGTGAAAATTTACAAATAGAATGACTGGCTCAATTAGAGAGCCAGGTATTCGTGTTGTAAATTTTTTTAAATAGTTTAATGTCCTACAAATGGACATTTCTCAACACAATTGTAGAAGGCTTTTTTTGGTAACCATGACCATTAACTGTCTGACTGGCAAGTTTTTGAGGACAACATATTCCAAGGGTTATGTCTCTGGACCTGCTGAATATTTCGAGAACAATTTGATTGAAAGTTGTTGGTGGCTCAACCACCAACAACTTTCAGTCAAATTGTTTTCAATATATTCAGCAAGTCATGAATTGTTGTTCTTTGAAAATTATTGTCTGGTGGCTTGCAGCAGTGAGACAGTCACTGCTCTCTTGCATGCGCATGCACGCACGCACGCACGCTAATATGTACAAGCATGTGAATGAACATCTATGAACATATTTTTGCCATATGTTCATGCTGTGCTCTAAAGTTTAGCTTAGCTGCAGGTAGCAGCTAATAAACCATCATATATCTCCATTAGTTAGCCAGTCAGTAACAAAAGCGTGGCTGTATCTAAGAAAACATTTTTTTAACATAAATTATAACATAACAAAGGAACTTGCCATGAAAGAGGATTTGTGAAAGTTGATCGCGATCCGGAAAAAAGAATCCGGATCCGATAAAATTCTGAATATGTGGATATCTCAGAAACCACACAACTGTGAAATGTTGACCATGGCTGACCATGTTTTGACCATGGTCAAATAAGAAAAATGGTAAAATCTCTAACGATGGTCAAACAAATTTGTTTGCATGACCGTAGTTTACCATGTTTTGACAAGGGTCAATCAAGATTTGAGAAAAATTATTTGACCTTGGTCGACCATGTTTTGACCATGGTTGACATAATCTAATAAGGGAGGCAACTCCTTAATTGTAAATTTGTCTTTTTGCATTTAAAATGTCTTAATTTTGGTTGGCTGTGCCCTATACCAACATTGGTCGACCTGAATGTCAACCAAACCCTGCACCCAAAACCCCATGAATGAAACTTCGACTGTTGACCGCTTTCCACGTCTACTGTGCTCAAACTGTGCCATTGCCTGATCTGTGGAGGAAATCCTGTTTGGGTAATGGCTGATCAGGAGGCAGCACAGTGACTGTGAAAAGAAGCATAATGGTTTTCCTCGTGACAATTCCAATACTTGCATAGCAGAGGAGTGACCAAATCCACAGGCCGGGCTTTTATAAAGCCGAGTTAATGGCAGTGAGAAATCTCATTTGTGGTTCAACAGTATATTGCCACAGGATTTCAATTGATTCTATGTGTCCTAGATTATACTATAATGACATTCTTCGAAAACCTTATGACACTTTGGAAAACTAATGTGATATCGTTGCCTTCGGCAACAACTATAAGGCAAATTTTTTTCAGCAATTTTTTTTTATAAACTCCATAAAACCGCAGTTCTGGGAATTTAGTATGAAAACGTTGACTAGCAAGATTGATCACGCTGTGGTATTGTCTACAACTGATAAACTACATGAAGCGGGGAACAGTAAAAACACAGTACAGCTCAGAAATAACTTAATGCATTTCCAAAACAAAATAAGACATACTGTTGAATATTTTGGACATAATTTTATTGGAAGACATTGCTGCATTAAAGGCAGCAAAGTCTTCCAATCAAATAACTCCAAAATATTCAACAGAACATTTCTTACATTGTGCTACAAATTTTACAAAAATGTTTCTGAGCTCTGTTTTGGAAACATGTTAAGCTAGTCATACGCTGTACTGTTGTATGAGAAATACAGGATGTCTGGTCACCGGAATTATCCGAACGTGGGCTCACGCTGGTTACTTTCCAGACACAGCAGATATGCTCCTACCTTGAAAGCAATTAGGGCGGCAAAACTTTGGATTCCAAATGAGGCTATTTTGTAACTTTAAAACACTTGATAGCGGAATGTGTCATTGAGAGTGAGTATGAATAAATGGCACAGCGTATAAATAAGTTAACACATTCCCAAAACAAAAATAGAAACATGTTAGTACTATTTTGAACATGAGGTAAGAGACGCTATAGTGAATATTTTTTACCATAATTGTACTGAAAGACACTGTTTTGGAAACATGTAAAGTTATTCCTGAGATGTACTGTACAAAAATTAGGTAAGTCAGAGGTTGGAAAATGGTGCTGGGTTAGGGTTGGGCTGTCGATACAGATCACCCCATGGGTGAGGCAAGTATCAGACAGGTATTTCTCTGACAATGTATTTACCTCAGAAACATTGATAATAGATTAATTATCAAGCAAATATTTATCAGATGAGAAGTCATAATGAACTTACATGAAGGATGATGGAAACTAACTTTTCTAATATTAACCCTCACCACCCTGATGTCAAAATTTTAAATTTTCAAATTAAAGTAAAAGATGAACTGGTGTTTATTTTTCAACAAATTTGGTTGAAGATGGTGCTGTCATAGACAGCAATATCGTCCACCAAAACTGTTGAAAAATAAAAACCAGTTTCTTTGCACACTAAAAGATAGAATATTGACATCAGTGTGCTAAGGGTTAAGTGTGAAAATAATATTACATCTTAACTGTCAATAGATTGGCAAGGAAGGACTGTTGAATATTTTGAAACTAATTTGACTTGGTGCTGTTGCTGCCTATGGCAGCAACAAGCCAGTCAAATTTGTTACAAAATATTCAACAGAATGTTTACTAAATAGTCATACACCAACTCTTAGTCCGTCTTCAATTAAGAGTTTGTGACGTGCTTATCTACATCATTCATGACGCCATTGATTATGACACCTAGTTGATTATGACGTCATATGATGGATGGATAAACAGGAAACGTCCATTAATGAATTATCAGTGTCCGAGGTAAATCCAATGTCAGAGAAATATCTGTCTGATACAAGGGTATGTACAATGTGCATAGGCAAGACAATGGCTGAATCAACACTTAGCTATGCAATCCACACCCACACTCATGATTCCTATCTAAGCTCCGCCCACGCTTTGTCAATGTTGGGATTGATTGGACCCTGAACTCTCTGAATCTCAATTTCTAGAAAACACCACCCAGTCAAATTAGTTTCTCCAATAGAATTGTTATTAAGTACGTAAAGACATACAATTCGTACATATGAGACAATTTAAAAACTTTATGACGGATATAGCTGCGACGTCAGCCTACATGTGATGTAATTCATTATAACGTCATATACTTTAGGGACAGATTGGATTCATCCATAAATTACCAACTGGTAAGGATAAGAGTTATAAGAAAAGAGGAGTCTTTGTTGAATTCCAGGGAGTGATGGGTGAGAAGCGAATGTTAAATATAGTACATGAAATATTGATATAGATGGGTGTGGGAGGATGCTATGCACATATACACGAGTGAAGTAAGCAGGGTTGTGGGTTAGTCATTGGCTTTTACTAAGCTACAGATGAGATGTCCTTAAATCCATCAATTTCAATTCTTGAAAAGGAGACAATACAATACATAAATTGCAGGCAAATCATGTAAAAGTTTGGAAAAAGCTTCAAGATTATTTTAATTTTGCTGCAAACTGAATGCAATAATGCTATAGAACCAATCCGTAAATACGTTTCATTGGTATTGGGTAAACCCATGATAAATTGACCATTGAAAAACTTTAACATTCTTCTAATATTCGTCCACATTGAACTAAGTAGAAATATGGAAACAATTTGGCAATCATGTTCATTTTGATAGTCCGGATGCAATGATGGCATAGAATAAATCTGAAATGCCCGTAATAAACTATAAATCAATTGAATAAATTTGACATTCATCTAATTCTTGGTGCAAAATTAACTAACTTAAAGCCACGTAAAAATATGTAAAAAAAATTGAAAATCATTTTCATTATGATGGACACCAGATGCAATAATGGCATAGAACAAATTTATATAGATTTATTGACATTGGATAAACCCGTGACGAAATAAATGTCCATTGAAAATCTTTAACATTTACCTAATTCTTCATATACGCCAGATGTCATTTGGATTGCTATATAGAGATCCTCCGCTTCGCTATAGACTCAGCAAAAATAGTCTTCTATTGGCCTGCCAATCGACATTTCTTCATGACCATTGCAAAGATGGGCTCGGGATGGTATGGCTATTAAAGGGTTAATATCCGGAGAGGCAGTTGGGATAATTATGAGAGAGTGATCTATCTTGCTTGATGAATGATGGAATTGTTGCCATCCAGGCTGAAATTCCTATAAATGCGTGTTGTCAATCACAGCAAACCATGATAATGACAACACTGATATTTGCAGCGCATACGAATGAGAAACCTTTCAACTATCACTCCCCATATATTTAAAAACTTCAGACAAGCACAAGAAAATAATGATAGTTTTAGTTGTGTCTGGCCAGAGAAAGAAATCTGTTGTAATTTGTCGAGAAGCGCTCTTCTGAGAGTTAACCCGCCTAAGCCTAGATCGACTTGTTATGTCAATCTCCGTTGTCTCTGCAAATGTGCTCTGTGTGCCAAATGGTCACCACGGTGATCTCGTTCAAACAAATGGTTGTCACGTCAATTCCACCTTATAACAAGATTGATAGGCTGTCACCTGATCTTCGCAACCTGATGCGCTGTATATACAACTCATTCTTCTTGTTTGCTTTAGCAGGAAATTACGGGCCAAAAAATCTCAAACCCGTTAACCCTAAAATTTATTCAGAAAAATTTCAAATTTTCTCATAGAAAATGTCAATTTGCAGTACAAGAGATGATCTTTGGAAATCTTATCACTGGAATGACTGGCTCAGTTATCGAGCCAGTCATTCCAGTGATAAATTTTTAAAAATAGTTTTCTTTTGGTATGCAAATGGACATTTATCAAGATCATTGCAAAAGCTGTTTTCGGCCAGCTTTACGGTTAAAGTCTACGATCCAGTAATACTTTTTACTGTTCTACGCAAATTTCACTTTACGGTAATAAATAAATTGATGGTGAATTATTGTCATCACATATTTCTTGATGATCACATCCCATTATAAAAGAATCCATTTATTTGTCTGTTTAAATGAAGACAATTTAAACATAGTTAACCCTGAGTAATCCTCAAGTGTGTGCATGAGAATTTCCATTTTCTTGCAGAAAATATCCATTTGTCGATCAAGATAAGATTATTTTTGAAAATTGACCACTGCAATGACTGGCTCAATTATTTAGCCAGCCATTCCAGTATTAAATTTTCATATATTTTCAATAGTTTTCTCTTGTCCTACAAATGGACATTAATTCCTCAAGATAGTTGGATGCAGAAGTCACTTTGGCCAACATTGCTATTGCCACTTTAACACTCATATCAGTCAAAAATGGCCTCTGCAGTGGTCTTGAGAAATGTTCATTTTCAGGCCAAGAGACTATTTTTTTAAATTTACAACTGGAATGACTGGCTCGATAACCAAACCAGTCATTCCAGTGGTAAATTTTCAAAAACTTTCTTTTCTTGGTCTGCAAATTAACGTTTTCGTTGAGAAATTTGATATTTTCTTGAAAAGAATTAATGTTTAAAAAATTAAAGAGATACAATTGCAGTAACCTCCAGGCACCTCTTTTCATATTATGCAGTGCTACTTTAATAAAGACTGCCTTTATGCAAATCACTATTTAATAAAATGTCAAATTTGATGACGGAACCTTAGTGGATATTCTATAAATCCAGTTTTAGCTATGCCCCGCCCACCTCTAGCTAAGCTCCACCCATGCTTTGCCCGTGTTGGGATCACTCACACTCGGAACTCCCTGAATCTCAATTTCCAGAAAACTATACAGTTAAGATGTTGAATATTTTGAAACTAATTTGCTTGGGTTCTGTTGCTGCCTATAATGGTCAAATTAGTTTGAAAATATTCAACAGAATATTTATTAAATAGTAAAGACATACAATTCGTACAACTGAGACTTTTAAAAGTTTGTGACAGACATAGCTGCATCATCCCATTACGTATTTGATTGTAACGTCAGCCTAGATGTGGTATAATTGATTATGACATCATATACTATGAGCAACACATT
Source organism: Chaetoderma sp. LZ-2023a (assembly GCA_034401795.1). Lineage (NCBI taxonomy): Eukaryota > Metazoa > Mollusca > Caudofoveata > Chaetodermatida > Chaetodermatidae > Chaetoderma > Chaetoderma sp. LZ-2023a. The sequence continues at coordinate 29,465,155 of CM067365.1, read as the reverse complement.
GGATTCATCAATTGTCTTGCCTCTTTGTGGGTGTGGTTTAGGTAAAAGGTATATACATCAGAATCTTTATATCTATGGTGTACTGCAGGACATGTATATGTATAACAATTACACTGAAGTAGTACAACTCAAAATCAATAGCAATATAACTGGCAGATCTACAAATAATTTGCTAAAACTTTCTGTAAACTATTTTAAAACAGCTTTGTTTGAAGTTTTGCATATTAATGATTATGATATTAATGACAATTGATATTTTTATATGAAGGAATGATAAAGAAAGATATGCAAAGTAATGAAACAAATGATTATACATTTACAGACCAACGTACAGTACAATTGCTTTACAACCTACGAGATAATTTATCTTGAATATATTGAAATTAATTTGGCTGGAAGACGTTAGAGACTAAGGCAGCAAACTCTTCCAGTAAAATTATCTTCAGAATATCCAACAATTTTCCGGTATGGCTGGCTGGCTGTCTTGAAATTGAAAAATATATATAATTCTTCGGGAAGAAATGGTTACCAACCACATGATTACAAAGATGCTTCTTTGATGTTTTAGAATTGCACAGAAATGTGTTCAAAGAACAGCATAATTATCATCTGGAAAAATGTTTTATTCTTGCAGGTTGTTTAACCCTTCAATCCTTAAATTTTAATTTTCTCCTAGAAAATGTCCATTTGCAGACCAAGAGAAGATTATTTTTGAAAATTTAGCACTGGAATGACTGGCTCGGTTATCGAGCCAGTCATTCCAGTGATAAATTTTCAAAAATAGTCTTCTCTTGGCCTGCAAATGAGCATTTCTCAAGACCACTGTAGAGGCTGTTTTTGGCTATCATATGAGTGTTAAATGGTTAAGGCTTTTAATGCATATAGCCACGCACTCAGGACATATGCCGCTATTAGATTCTAATAAATTAACTGAGAGTTATTACATTGTTGCAAGACAGCAATAATTTCAGTTAAATTATAGAGAGACGCTGACCATTTCCAAGCAGATGTTGAAGATCTGTATTAAAGCATTTCACATACGCGTGCATGTGTACGTGCAGGCACACATGCAGGCACACACACACACACACACATGCTTATGCGTGTATGCACATGCATGCACACAGATGCGAATTCAATACCTGCTTTCATTTACAGGTGATAAGTTATTAGTTCCAAATGATTGTTGTGTTTAATGATTGTATTTTTTACACCAAGCTTAAAGAATCATCATTTTTCTTTCCAACAGGAGGGTGTCACAAGAGATAGGCTTGACGCTCTATATGGCTTTAGTAACTGATAACCTTTTCCATATTCACTTTGTATTAAAACAGCATCACATATTGGTTAAAAAGACGACATATATCACGAACAAGCCTTTGTCGTAATTTGATATCGTCGTTAGAAATTACAGATTTTTCTCGCTTTGATGATTTCTATTTGTGTGGGAAGCCAATGCTGGGATGATGTAAGAAGCCCTTCAGGTGACTACAGTGATGGATTGGAATCACGAAAAAACATGGATATTTTTTACTATCTGACTGCCGCAAGCCACCAGACAATAATTTCAATGGCCTATAACGCTGACCATGGTGAATATTTTGAAAACAATTTGACTGAAAGTTGTTGGTGGCTAAGCCACCAACAATTTTCATTCAAATTGTTTTCAAAATATTCAGAGTTAAACAACATGGAAAATGTAGTCTGCACAAATTCAGCAGGCAGGCGGTTCACGTGGTATATGTGATGATCGATGTTGACATTTAATTTACAATTACAACCATTTCTACTCTAGAGGTACGATCAATACAATTAATTTGAAACAGTGCGAGACATATATTAAATATGTTAAATAATTTGATAATAATTTTACTGAAAGCTGTGGCGACAAATTATTTTCAAACTATTACACAGCTTACCTGTATGCCTTGGTGATGGTGATAATGGTGTTGCGGAGATCAAGAGGGTTATGGTAACGAATGCATATGCTAGAATAGCATATCATTTATCACGGAGTGATCAAATTCATGATTACAAAGCGTAAAGAAGTCACTCAAGAATCAGGTAGACAAATCATGACTCATTCAGGTCATTAACTATCAGCATAGATTTGACACAATTCATCCGGAATTCAACAAATTTCTATTTCAACGGATTGAATTAATTATGAAGTGTACTGGGGAAAAATGTATCATAATAAATTTCACTGGATTAGAGGACTGTAGATTAACCCGCTCATGAGCAAGCCAGCCAAAACTGGCATTACAGTGGTCTTGGGCAGTGTCCATTTGCAGGCTAAGATATTAATTTGAAAATGTACCGCTAGAACGACTGAGTCAGTAACTGGCGTGATAACTCGGCTAGTCATTCCTGTGGTAAATTTCCAAAAATAGTCTTCTGTTGGGCTGCGAATGGACATTTCTCAACACCATTGGAGAAGCCGTTTTCGGCTGAAAAGCTAATAAACCAAGTACATAGTATTTAAAACTGAAACAATACCAAGCAGGCACAATGATGACAAGACTGCAATGCAATGTTTGATTTAAAAATTTGTTTAAACAAGAGTTTCCTTGGATTACATAGATGTTATTTCGTAATTTAACTGGTAATGATTTTTTTATTCAACACAGTGTTTGTTCCCTGCATGTCACGAACAGTAGTACATTAGGATGTCTAGTCGACCTGTACAGGGAGATATATTCTAACAAGAGGCCTGTGTCGCTCACCTGGAGTACCATTAATTTTTGTCAAAATTGTTGGTGGGTGGTTTAGCAGTCTTTTAAATGAGTTTGTGGACATTTTTGCAATTGCAATATGGCCGCCAAACACTCTACATTTTGATTGCCCCACGGCGCCCATGTTTTTTTGATGGATCAACTTCCCGTGAACAAATCTTAATGGCCCAAATTTCGGCCTGATCCCTTCAGCGGTTCTGGAGACGTCATTTTCGTGAAAACCAGGTCATCCAAGATGGTCGCCGAACCATTTGGTCAATCAAGTCCTCTTGAACAAACTTGGCTTACCTCTTGGCCTAGATGAAGATTTCCCAAGTGGTTTCGGAGAAGATTTTTGAAGACATTTCCGGAAATTGGTCGAAATCCAAAATGGCCACTGGGCAAATTGGCCGATCAGATTCATTTGAACAAACTTGGATCCTTATGCCCTAAGGATGCTTCCTGCCAAATATAATTGAATCGGCCTAGTAGTTCTTGAGAAGACATTTTAAATTTCCTATTGCTTTAGCATGGGAGCTTTTGACGAGAAAATGATCCAAGATGGCCACCAAACCGTTTATCCGACAGTTTCGAAAATTACAAATTTGCTCAGAATACCCAAAAACATATATAGAACCAATTTTGGCCTCAAAATCCATCAAATAAAAAAGTCCAATATGTCCGCCAAACACGCTACATTTTGATTGTCCCACAGCGGCCATGTTTTTTGATGGACCAACTTCCCTTGAACAAACTTTAATGGTCCTTAGTCCCTAATCATATCACCCAAATTTTGGCCTGATCCATTCAGCAATTCTGGAAAAGTTGTTTTGGGTAAAACTAGGTCATCCAAGATGGCTGCCGAACCATTCGATCAATCAAGTCGTCTTGAACAAACTTGGCTTACCTCTTTGCCTAGATGAGGTTTCATAAGTTTTGAATCGATTCCCCAAGCCATTTTGGAGAACGAGATTTTTTAGACATTTCTAAAAATTGGCCGAAATCCAAGATGGCCACTGGCCAAATTGGCCGATCGGCTTCGTTTGAACAAAATGAAATTTCTATGCCATAAGAATACGTCTGCCAAATAAAATTCAAATCGGCCCAGTAGTTCTCGAGAAGACATTTTACATTTCCCATTGCTTTAGTATGGGAGCTTTTGGCGGGAAAATGATCCAAGATGGCCGCCAAACCATTTATCTGACAGTTTCGAAAATTGCAAATTTGAGATCAGAATACCCAAAAACCTACATAAAACCAATTTCGGCCTAAAAATCCATCAAATAAAAAACCAAACATGCTATATTTTGATTGGCCCACGGCAGCCATGTTTTTTGACGGATCAACTTCTCCAAAACAAACTTTACTGGTGCTTAATACCTTATCATATCTGCCAAATTTTGGCATGATTCCTTCAGCAGTTCTGGAGAAGTTATTTTCGCTAAAACTAGGTTAACCAAGATGGCCGCCAACTATTTGACCAATTAAGTTCCCTTGAACAAATTTGGTTGAGCTCTTGCCATAGATCATATTTCATGAGGTTTCCTTCCATCCCTCAAGCGGTTTCGGAGAAGATTTTTAAAGATGTTTCTAAAAATCGGCCAAAATCCAATTGGCAGATCGGCTTCATATGAACAAACTTGGATCCCCCTGCCGTAAGGATGCTTCCTGCCAAATATAATTGAAATTGGCCCAGCGGTTCTTGAGAAGTCGTTTAAAGAAAAAGTTGACGGTCGCCACGACATAAGCTCACTTGGCCTTTCAGGCCAGGTGAGCTAATAATGTTGTTGATTGACACCCACAGCACGGGGAGCTTAAGATGACAATACTCCTACAATCGTATGAGACTTGCATAATCTGACATGAGCCTATTTTTAAAACATCTTTTATGATCAAATTCAGTCCAGAAAAATTAAAATATTTGCTTTGTCATTTGCATGACAAGAGGCTATTTTTTAAACTTACACTTAGAGTAACTGGCTTTCTTATCGAGTCTCTCATTCCAAGTGTACATTAAAGACGTCTTCTCTTGGCCTGCGAATGATGATTTCAAATCAAAAGACCACTGCAGATGTTGTTTGATATCATTAACCTAAGGGTCAAACTTAAGGTGAAACTTACGTTAAGATGTGGAATGTTCCCGGTGGGAAGTTCAACTGGTCTTCCAGAGCATCAATAAATGTCTGTGCCTCATCGGTGTCCAAACTGGAAAAAAATAAAAAATAACTATATGTGAGTACCGGCATCTCCATGCACCGAATATCAATATTTGGGTGCGCTTGTATCATATACCATTAGTTCAGTTCACCTTTTACGCTTTTAACTTCCTACCCATCCTCTGCAGTGGCCTTCAAGAATATCCATTTGCAGTGCAGTGAGCCTAGGATTTTACTTTTCCTTCATCGTTCGCCCTCACGGAGTGGATCGTCATTTTCTTTAGTTTCATGCTTTGTAGATAGGTATATGTGGGTGAACTCTGTTTTGGATTCATTCATAAAGAGATTCTCAATCTTTAGTTTGCTTGCAGCTATTGGGAGAAGTTCGCCTAACATCCATTTAACTGTCAATCAGTGTAAATTTTTCACACAAAGATGGTGGGTGCTTACAATTTCACTACAGCTACATATTGGCTCCTGGCTGGTCTCTGAACTGGAGTCTGGGTAACTAACAGCCTACATCATAATTCTCTGAATAACAACGTTTAGTACTATCTATAGAGAACTCTATAGCCTGAAGCTTGTCTTCGTGTTGAAGAGCAAAGTCTGAATGGTCTGAGCACAGATTGCGTGCTCCTTTTACACCTCTGGGGAGTGGGATCTGTACATGCATGGAGAGGTGGGTGGCAGCTTGGGGGTGGGCATAGTGGCAGCTTGGCAGTTTTCTGTGAGCTTTTGGCGGTTTAGGCGGTATTTTGGCGGCTTTAGGTGGCCTGGCGGTCAGGTTTTCTTGAAAGCCACTTGTTGGTATTTTTCTGGGGATGTGCTTTGGTATAAGACCGGCAGGCAGGGGGTGAGGGCTGCGTTTGTATTAATGCAGCTGTGATTCCCAGACTTCTGGCGCTTCGTTCTAAAAGTATAACTCATTAGAGGCTGGATGCACACTTTTTCACCATTATGTTTTTTTTGTTGTGTCCCACACGTCATTCTTGCATGGTTGTGTATGCGAGAATGGTGATGCATATGGCTGCAGATGGTGTTTGCCTGTTGGTGTGCGTGCTTAGGTGCGTTTGTGTGGGATGGTGTCCCGGTGTGGGGGTCTGAAATAAGAGACATAAGATATTTCTGTGATGATACCAGTTGAATTTGTAATGGAATTTTAGAATATTTTTTCAGAAGACAGAATCAGTGAGATAGATAGGAGAACGATCTTATGTTATCATTAAATGTGGCGACACTGTAAGTCCATATGCGCAAGAGCCTGTGGCAATGTTTTGGGCTAGGATCTGTTTACGGTTAATATAGCACCTGTGACAATTGATGTCATAAAACTGACACTGGTGTCCAGGGACCGCATTCTTATTGATGATATACGTCACCTCTTTGTGGAACGATTTTTTTCAAACCCTGGACCTTTCGTCTACTTCTGCGTTGTGATGGTTTTTGGCGGCGCAGAGCGGTAACATGTCTCCTGGCAGGTCTATCCCGAATAATTCCAGGAAGATGGAGCTTCTAGTAGAAGGCAGAGGGTTTACTGGTGGTGATGGTAACTTTACCGATCCTGAGCTATATGTACTAGAGGCTGGTGAAAGTTAGGTGGACTGTTTATAGTCTGTTGATGGAAAAAAGTTGTTTCCAGAAGAGCCGGATGGAGGAGCCGAGGACTGCGCTGCTGCGGCCGGGATTGTGAAGCCCTCAATAGGTCGGTGCAGGAGAGTGGAGATCTCTGTTGGTGGGATCGTGGACCTGAAGTGGTGGCTTCGTGTGCCTCGGCCTGGTAGCGGTCTGCCCAGTCCAGTGGCCATCTCTCGGTTTTGATCGGCGGTCCTGGGTGAACGCATACCACCACCCCCCCCCCCCACCCCGCGGAGAGCAACAGGGATGTGATTGAGCGTTCATCCATGGCAGCTCCATAGGTGCTTCCTTAGATATTTCAGCCTTTTAAAAGGGATTGGCTTCGGCGTGCTGCATGAAGCACAGGCCCAAGGAGCGTGGCCTGTGTGGCTGACCTTTTGGCGGAGGCCGCAAAAGTTGACATATTGCTTTCTATAGATTTGGTACGTATATTTAGCCATCTTAAAAACTGAAGGTAAGTATTGTAGTGAGTGTTTATGACGTCAATGATCCATAGAGAGAGCGACGTCATACTATTGATGCCATAGAGGGTATCAGGAGAGTTGCTCCTTTGGATAGCGCTAATATAGGGGGCGAATGGATTGGTTATCCCACCTGGGAATAAAACGATTATAATTATGTTCTCAGATACTGGGTTTTTCCCCGCTATCTGAAATAAATGGCGGGTATCACCCTGCTAGGTTAATCCCAGATGGTTCCATGGTGTGGAGTTAGTGAATCCAATGCGATTCTTTTTGTCTTCTCCATTTTGTGGATTCTGGGTCTGTCGGGTTGGAGGACAACACTTGTATTATCCTGAAACTCATGTGTTCCCTTGTATGGTTTTTCATGTTGAAATGCCTTGATACTGGCATGTCATAACTTTCTTTTCTGTTCAGGTGGGTTATGGATCTAAGGTGCTCCTGTATCCTAATTTTGAAAGTTTTAAGAGTTTCGCCGACGTACTGTTTTCTGCATACCTTACAAGTGATGAGGTATACCACATTGTGTGTTAAGCAATTCCCGATGATCTTGCTTCTATAAGTGTGTGCTTGTAAAAAAACGGGACTTGTCCATGTGGTTGCAAATGTTGCAGTTTTTTGTTTCTTCCAGGACCCCTGGAAACTTGGCTTTGACTGTGTGATCTCTTATGGTCTTGTTTTTGCAAAGACCAAAGACGGGTGGGTCAGGGAAAGCGTCCCTGCAGTGTTGACTGCCTTGAAGGATAGGCCAGTATTTTTTTATTGCTCTTTTGAGCAAAGTACCTGTGCGCGTGAATTCGCAGATAAAGATAGGTTTGAACACTGTTTGTTGGGTGCTGGTTTTGTTGTCGATGGGGGTTTAAGGAGTAGGTGCCTGATTTTGTTCCTAGCCTTTGCCCCGGCAGTGATGAGGATGTCAGTTGGGTATCCTCTTGCTTGGTAGAAGCCCTCCATTGCAGCGCTATTCCTCCTATATAGGCCGAAAGATATGATATGCCCATCTACATTCTTGACCCAGGTGTCTAGAAATGCCACTTTTTCTCTTGAGCTTTCCATAGTGAATTTTATGCTATGGTGTCCACTATTCATATGTTGGATAAACTCTGAGAGCCACGAGGCTGTGTTTCCAGATCATAAATATGTCATCTATGTAACATACATATGGTGCTGGTTGATGTGGGGCATTTGCAAGCAGTGTCTCTTGTAAGTCTGCCATGAAGATACATGCATTTGAGCAGGCTACTTTGCTGCCCATGGCTGTGCCTCCTATTTGTAGGAAGTGTTCCCCATTGAATTCAAAGTTGTTGCATTCTAAATCTAACTTTAATAATTCTACTAAGTTATGAACTGATATGGTACCAGGCATTCCATATTTCATGCAGTAGTTTGCTACTGCACGTAAATCTTGGTTATTTGGGATATTGGTGTAGAGAGAGGTGACGTCCATAGTGACCAGGAGAGAATTCACTTGTGTGGGTCCGAATTCTTCTATCTTATTGATAAAATCTGTGGTGTCTTTTACATAAGATTTGATCTTTGTTATATGGACTTTGATATGTCCATCAACAAAGCTGCTGATAAGCTCTGTTGGGCAGCCGTTGCCACTGATGATGGGCCTACCCTGTGTGATCCCATCTTTCTTCTCTTTGTGGACCTGTGGTAGGAGATAAAAACGGGCCATTTTTGGCGGTTTTGGGAGAAGTCTACTGGCTGTGGTGTTATCTAGTTCACCCTCTGATACTATTTTGTCCAGTCTTTTTTCACACAAGTTGGGTGTGTAGTTGCGTACGGTCAGAGGGCAATTTCATATAGAATCTGTCGTCTGAAAGTTGTCTCATTGCTTCAATTGTGTAATCGTTTAAAGATTGCACAACTGTGGCTTGCCCCTTGTCGCCTCGTTTTATGATGACAGCTTTGTTACTTTTTAAGGATTCCAGTGCTTTCTCTTCTGCTAGGAGAGATTATTGCACGGGATCATTTTGTGTACGTGATTACTGAATTCAAACCTTATTGCTTTTACGAAGGACTCCAAAGGTGGTCCATTGATGGAGGCGGCATGGTAGTTTTTTCAGGTGCAAACTTTCTGTCCAAGAGATTTTGGAAGTCAGCTTTTTTGGGGTGGAACTGAAGGTGTCCCCTTCTGGTGCTACTAGTATGGCGTATGGTGGTGGGAGTGTGGGGTAAAGTGGTGGTGAGGTGCATTCTGCTGATGAATGCTTGGAGATCTGCGTAAACTGAACCCATGTTGGGTTCAATCACTGTACGGCAGAAGCCCAGCCCTTTGTCTATGACACTTATTGTGTCTGGGGTGAGTTCAGTATCTGTGAAATTAAAGACAAACATGGAGGGATACATTTTTATATCTTTATTAGAAGGGTTCGCACTGTTATTATTACAATTGGTGCCGAACTCCTCAGACAGTATCTTTGAGTGTATAGAATCAGGAGGTTGAAATAGTCAACTCCTGTGTGCACGTAGTCTGGAGATGACATCAAAAAGTTCTTCAATCGCCTCTGTGCTTCCTTTTTCCATCAGCGGGCATGGTCTCTGGGTTTTTTGATTTGTCATCTGCCTGTTTTGGCGGCGGTTGTCAGATGCCCTCTTCGCTACTGCCTTGGCGGCGCGGTGGCTCTCTGTGGGTTCTGCCTCGCACGGCGCCTGGGTTTTCTCGGGCCTGGACTGGATGACCTCTGCCTGTCTTCATGCCTGGCTCTGGTGGCTTTTCTTGTGGTGCCGTCATCTGTGGCTTCTGTGAAGCATCTTTTTTATCCTGCTGTTTCGCAGTACAGACGGCCAATTTGTTTGCCGTATGCGATGCTACCAGTGCCATAATTCTCTTGCTGAAGTCATCGTGGAGATTCTGCCATTCAGCGGTGAAAATCGGATCCTTTGTGTCCAACAGACTCTATAAACAGTCCACCAACTTTCACCATGGGATGAACGTGGAGGCAGAGGATATGTACAAAAACATTCAAAAAGATATGTCACCGGCCTCTAGTACATATAGCTCAGGGTCGGTAAAGTTACCATCACCACCAGTAAACCCTCTGCCTTCTACTAGAAGCTCCATCTTCCAGGAATTATTTGGGATAGACCTGCCAGGAGACATGTCACCGCTCCGCGCGGCCAAAACCATCAGAAGGCAGATGTAGACGAAAGTGTCCAGTAAGAGGTGACGTATATCATCAATAAGAACGCGGTCCCTGGACACCAGCGTCGGTTTTATGACATCAATTGCCACAGGTGCTATATTACCCTTAAACAGATCCTAGCCCAAAACATTGCCACAGGCATTTGCAAAAAAGCTCTTGCGCAGATGGACTTGTGGAAGCGGATCCGGATGTGGCAAAACATTACTGACATTTAATGGTAACATAAGATCGTTCTCCTATCTATCTCACTGATTCTATCTTGTAAAAATAATATTCTAAAATTCCTAAATGGCATTACAAATTCAACTGGTATCATCACACAAATATCTTATGGCTCTTATTTCTGAGACACACATTTTCAACAAAACAGAATGGATACTGCTAGTCTACACAAGGGGATGCCGGAGACAGAGTTGGTCATTCCGTCCATCTCCGGCCTAATCCTCGACTCTGTAGACATAGCTCTGCTCAGACAACCCTCCAGCACGGATGTCACACCACTTACACTATGGTGACACCTGGCTGGATAGGGAAAACCAATGGCACCAAGAATCTGGACACCCAGCCACCAGCACCGGTCAAAGACAGGAAGAGGAGGAATATAGACACGCTCCTCCTTTAACCAGTCGCCAGGATAACCAGAATGGGAGGCAGCGCTACATTAAAATTGGCATCCCCTGTGAGCAACTTAATGCTTACAAACTCTGGCGCCACTCCTCCTGAAAGGAGTCCATATTGGAACTACAGCATGAGAAGCTAAAAAATGCTGTGAAAAAACAGACATAGCCATGATGCTGAAGGCAGCGGTAACATTCAAACCGGACACAAAGGATCCAGTTTTCACTGCCGAATGGCAGAATCTCCACAATGAGTTCAGCAAGGGACTTATGGCAATGCTAGCATCGCATATGGCAAACAAATTGGCCCTCTGTACTGCGAAACAGCAGGATACAAAAGATGCTTCACAGAAGCCACAGATGACGGCACCACAACAGAAGCCGCGAACGCGATTGCCATCAGAGCCAGGCATGAAGACAGGGAGAGGTCATCCAGTCCGGGAAAACCCAGGCGCTGTGCGAGCCAGAACCCACAGAAAGCCACCGCACCGCCCAGGCAGTACTAAAGAGATCCATATAGGAGGGCATCTGACAACTGCCGTGTCTAAACAGGCAGATGACAAATCAACAAAACCAGAGGCCACGCCCACTGATGGGAACAGGAAGCATGGAGGTGATTGAAGAACATTTTTATATCATCTCAGGACTACGTGCACACAGATGACTATTTCAACCCCCTGATTCTATAGACTCAAAGATACTTTCTGAGGGGTTTGCCACAAATTGTAATAATAAGTGCGAACCCTTCGAATAAAGATACAAAAATGTATCCCTCGGTATTTGTCTTTAATTTCACAGATACTGAACTCACCCCAGACTTAATGAGTGTCCTAGACAAAGGGCTGGGCTTCAGCCCTACAGTGATAGAATGCAACATGGGTTCAGTTTTTCACAGATCTCCAAGCATTCATCAGAAGAATGCGCCTCATCCAACACTTTAACTCAAACTCACACCCACCATACGCCATACCAGTAGCACCAGAAGGGGACACCATCAGTTCCACCCCAAAAAAATCTGACTTCCAAAATCTCTTGGACAGAAAGTTTGCACCTAAAAAAACTACCATGCCGCCTCCATCTATGGACCACCTTTGGAGTCCTTCGTAAAAGCAATAAGGTTTGAATTCAGTAATCACGTACACAAAAGGATGCCGTGCAATAATCTCTCCTCAGCAGAAGAGTAAGCACTGGAATCCTTAAAAAATAACAAAGCTGTCATCACAAAACTAGCCGACAAGGGGCAAGCCACAGTTGTGCAATCTTTAAAAGATTACACAACTGAAGCAATGAGACAACTTTCAGATGACAGATTCTATATGAAACTGCCCTCCGACCATAAGCAACTACACACCCAACTCGTGGAAAATAGACTGGACAAAATAGTATCAGAGGGTGAACTAGATAAAACAACAGCTGGTAGACTTCTCCCATTTTTATCTCCTACCAAAGGTCCACAAAGACAAGAAAGATGGGATCACACAGGGTAGGCCCATCATCAGTGGCAATGGCTGCCCAACAGAGCTTATCAGCAGGTTTGTTGATGAACATATCAAAGTCCATATAACAAAGATCAAATCTTATGTAAAAGACACCACAGATTTTATCAATAAGATAGAAGAATTCGGACCCACAAAGGCGAATTCTCTCCTGGTCACTATGACTGTCGCCTCTCTACACCAATATCCCAAATAACCAAGGCTTACGTGCAGTAGCAAAGTAGTGCACGAAACATGGAACGCCTGGCACCATATCAGTTCTTAACTTACTAAACTTAATAAAGTTAGTTTTAGAATGCAACAACTTTGAATTCAATGGGGAACATTTCCTACAATTAGGAGGCACAGCCATGGGAAGCAAAGCAGCCTGCTCATACGCATGTGTCTTCATGACAGTCTTAGAAGAGACACTGCTTGCAAATGCCCCACACCAACCAGCACCATATGTATGTTATATAGATGACATATTTATGATCTGGGAACACGGCCTCGTGGATCTTTCAGAGTTTATCCAACATATGAATAGTGGATACCATAGCATAAAATTCACTATGGAAAGCTCAAGAGAAAAAGTGGCATTTCTATACTCCTGGGTCAAGATCATAGATGGGCATATCATCTCTTTTGACCTATACACGAAACCAACGGACACACATGGCTACCACCATTATACATGGGCGCATCCATTCTCCTGCAAGGATGCCGGCCCATATGGCCAGCTTCTCCGCATCAGGAGAATATGTACCCACATTGCAGACTACGATAGGAATAGCGCCGCAATGGACTTTGTCAAAAGAGCAATAAAAAATACTGGCCTATCCTTCAAGCCAGTAAACGCTGCAGGGACGCTTTCCCTGACCCATCCCCCTCTTTGGTTTTCGCAAAAACAAGACCATAAGAGATCACGTAGTCAAAGTCAAGCTCCCAGGGATCCTGGAAGAAACCAGAACCCACAGAAACCCTCTTTTAAATTGCAAAACAAAAAACGGCAACATTTACAACCACATGGACAAGTCTCGCTTTTTCACAAGCTCACACACGGGACTCTCTTATAGAAGCAAGATCATCGGGAATTGCTTAACACGCAATGTTGTATACCTCATCACTTGTAAAGTATGCAGAAAACAGTACGTCGGCGAAGCGCTTAGAACTTTCAAAATTAGGATACAGGAACACTGTAGATCCATAACCCGCCTGAACAGAAAGGAAAGTTATGACACCCCAGTATCAAGGCATTTCAACATGAAAAACCATACAAGGGAACACATGAGTTTCAGGATAATACAAGTGTTGTCCTCCAACCCCACGGACACAGAATCCACAAAATTGAGAAGACAAAAAGAATCGCATTGGATTTACCAACTCCATACCATGGAACCATCTGGGATTAACCTAACAGGGTGATACCCACCATTTCTTTCAGATACTGGAAAAAAAACCCGGTATCTGAGAACGTAGTTATAATCGGTACATCATAATCCTACTTGGTTGATTTACTCCGATGAAACTATGACAAGCAGTCAAGCAGTGATTGCGAAGTGACATTAGTATGTTTTCTTGATTGACTGCTCGGATACACTCCTCTTTCTTTCCATCCATCCACCGATCCACCCAACCATACACTTCTCTTTTCTTTCCATCCATCCATTGATCCACTCACCCATCAATCCATTCACCCACCTATATATCCACCCACCAACCTCCCATTCACCCACCCATCCATCCATTCATCAGTCTGTTATCACTGATCTGTCAATTTATCTGTCATTTACCATTGGCCTGACAATCGCTGAAGTAATGTGGATAATTTGCCTAATCTTACAGGCAGGAGATACGCTTATTATTAGAGAGACGACTTAAAAGAGAAGACATGAATATTGTATGTAGCATTAACACATTAAACGCAGAAAATCCCGTGTTCAATTTCAAAACAGATATCCAGGTGTTGAATATTTTGAAACTAATTTTACTGGGAGCTGTTCCTGCCATTAGGCAGCAACAGCTCCCAGTCAACTTAGTTTGAAAATATCCAAAAGACTAGTTCTTAAACTGTGTCACATCTGGTCTGAAAGAGTTGAAGAGTTAATGTGAGTGTTTCTCTGGTGACCATTAGGAAGGTTCACGCAAGAACGCCGCTAATTTGAGCAGCATTACTAACTAAGTACACGCCAAGATTGCATGGAATGCCAATGCTTATAAATAGTTCTCATATAAGCCCATTACGGGAAAACTTCGTATCGCAGCGAGGTGCCAAATTCTGTTAGCTCTAATGGCTACAGGAAAACTTAAAAGAGAACTATGTTCTTTGATCCAGAAAGTAAGCATAATGCACGACACATGCAATATCTTTTAAGGATGAGGTTTTGCTGAAACTCTGCAGGAATTATTAAGGCTTCTCAAAGAAAAAGGTGAAGATTGAAAACAGGAGCAATCGGAGATTGCAGACACTTTTGCAGTCCAGTTTTGTCACTTTGGAAACTGTTTTCAGGATTTTTTGATTCTCTGGATTTTTTTTTTTTTTATTTTATTTTTTTTACAGATTTTCGGGATTTTATTTGCGCATCACGCTGAAAGTCGTGCACCGTCACACCCTTTCTTGTGCCAAATTTTGAGCTGAATTGGACCAGTAGTTTCCGCGATATCAATAGATTCAGAATTCGATCTGATCCAGATCCGACTATTCTTATCCGGATCATGGTCAAACTATGGAAATTCTCTTGCACGCCAGGTGAATTCATGAATCCATTTCCTCACTCAATCATATGACATCATAAGCAACTACGTGACACGTTGGATGACATCATTAATGACTCGGTTTAGTCCGTCTTTAATGCTTAATAGTTCCACACGTATGAATTGTATGTCTTTACCATTTAATAAACATTCATAGGCAGCAACATCTCCCAATCAAGTTAATTTCAAAATATTCAACAGCTTACCTGTATAATTTTCTGGAAACTGATAGTCAGGGAGTTCAGAAATTGATTGATCCCAACACAATCGAGGTGTGGGTGGAGCTTAGATAAAGATGGGCGGGGCATAGCTAAAAGTGGAAAGGGCCATTCATACGAGCTAGGAGTTATACTGAAGCAACTATTCTTGTTGTTTATTTATTTTAAATTTGCCAGAATCCATGCTGCTGTTCCAAAGTTATACAAGAGAAGCGAATGCTGACATGTGTGCATACATACACTCATACAGACTATTGTCACATCCATTCCAGTCATCGTGTGGGCGGGTGGCGAATTTGTATATATATATATATATATATATATTGCCATCCACACACCCCACCGCTGTACTGCTCCCAGAGTAGATATGACCAGTATTTATGTGTATTATACTGTCCCATCTCTTGCGTTGATCCACCAGTAGCTGAAGGCAGAGGACAAAAATATCCACATTTTTTTCGCTGTAATACCTCCAAAAAATAATTATCCTGAATTCAAAACAAAATATTTTCAAACTAATTTGACTCCGGGCTGAGTCTACCAGGTAAATTAGTTACAAAATATTCAGACGAATATGTCTTTATCATAAAATATTTATCATATCTCAGGTCTGTGGGCAGCGGAAACAGTGAAGATGTCGGAGATGAAACAAATATGATTAGACTAATGGATAGCCTTAACACTTTAACACTCAAATTTGTTCAAGAAAATTTTAATTTTCTCAGGAAATGTCCTTTTGCAGACCAAGAGAAGAGTATTTTTGAAATTTTA
This sequence comes from Chaetoderma sp. LZ-2023a, assembly GCA_034401795.1. Lineage (NCBI taxonomy): Eukaryota > Metazoa > Mollusca > Caudofoveata > Chaetodermatida > Chaetodermatidae > Chaetoderma > Chaetoderma sp. LZ-2023a. Next base: position 29,449,202 of record CM067365.1, on the reverse strand, counting down.
CAAACGGAATGACTGGCTCGGTTATCGAGCCAGTCATTCCAGTGGTAAATTTTCAAAAATACTCTTCTCTTGGTCTGCAAATGGACATTTCACGAGACCACTGCAGAAGCCATTTTTGGATGATATGAGTGTTAAAGGCTTAAGATCCTCCTTCATCCTTCTAAATCCTTGTACAGTCGGAATCACCTCCATTCAGCATCCTTGTTTTAATTTAGGAAACTATGTTGGTGAATGGTGTTGCCATCTCAGATTTATTTTGCAACATCAATTCCTAAATTAATTTCTAGAGTTGTTCCATGACTGTAGGTGGAAGAAAATCTTGATATTTACTTTGAGCAGTATTGGGGGTTTAAGACTTCAATGCTTTGTCTGCGCGAGACACAAATATATATATATATATATATATATATATATATATATATATATATATATATATATATATATATATATATATATATATGTAACATTACTATCTACAGGTATGACATATTGCAATTTCTTCAAAATGCTTGAAACATTGGCTTGGCTATTCAGAAATTAATTTAACAGGAAGCCGATGCTGACTAAGCCTACAACAACTTCTGGTTAAAATATTTTCAGAATATTATATACCGATAATTGCTTGGAAAATAGTGAGATTTTCGAGGCAAATGGTTAATTTAGGCATAATGTCATATGTATTAAAAGTCGCAGAGAAGACAATGGCGCTCCATCCAGGCAATGATTATACTAATGCACCAGATGATACACGGTTCATTATGTCGCTGTTTTACACAATCTTGACAACAAAAGAACCTCAGTACAATGAGTCTTCTGATCATGAAACACTATCTTATTAACCCTTTAACACTCATACCAGCCAAAAACATCCTCTGCAGTCGTCTTGAGAAATGTCAATTTGCAGGCCAAAAGAAGACTATTTTTGAAAATTTACCGCTGGAATGACTGGCTCAATAACGGCAAATGGACATTTTCTATGAGAAAATTGAAATTTTTGTGAACCAATTTGAGTGTTATAGAGTTATGAGATCTATGGTACTTTGATGTTTAATCCTTGTATAAGAGACCCAGCCAAATCCGGCCTTTGTAGTGGTCTAGAGGAATATCCATACAAGCCAACTAACAGTATACTATTTTTGAAAATGTATTTTCAAAAATAGTATTCTCATGGCCTGCAAACACATTCAGTAAGGAAAGAAATGTATTTTCTTGACCAAAATTAATTGTTAAAGGGTTAACCCTTACCACTCTGATGTCAATATTCTATCTTTTCCTGCGTCAATATCAAAGATACTGGTGTATATTTTCCAACAATCTTGGTGGAAGATGTTGCTGTCTATGACAGCACCATCTCCACCAAATTTGTTGGAAAATGAACACCAGTTCATCTTTTAATTTAATTTGAAAATTAAAACTTTTGACACCAGAGTGTTAACCGTTAAAGGGTTTATATAATAAAGGCAAAACATGAATGCGTGGTACAGGTTATGATCTATTATGGATGAATTTTGAGTCATTCGCCCACACAACGCTGTCCACAAAGGAAATTTCTTTATATAATGCCTTGGCTGACCAGATGCGTGTGAGACGGATTATGGTTTTGATTCCATAGCTAACCCATAGACTATAGCCAGCATCTCGCTAAAGTATAATTTACTTAAATAGATTAATCAAAACTACTTTGATGGTCAAATTAATTGAATTCGTCGAATATATTATATTACACATAATTTAACCTTGTAAAGCTGAACTCAAAATATGATTGGCTTGCTAGATGCCTTTAACCCGTGAATAGTCAAGCCGGACAAGACAGACATCGTCAATGGTGTCGAGAAATGTTCAGTAACGAGCCAGGCCTTTGTCATATTTAATTTTCAAAATTGTCTTTGCTTGACCTGTAAATAGACACTTGATGACAACGATGATGATATACTCTGCAGCTGCAATCAGTCCTTCGTTGCCCACCGTTTCTTGTCGTCAGCAAAGAATTTGTAGCTCCATCAGGCTCTCCTTGGCAGTCAGTGTATACAGTTCTGTTTCTTTTATATTGGTACGTAGCACACTTGTGGCTTTGTGCAATGGTATCGTCTACAAGCTCAGTAGATGTTGGCACCGAGAACAGCAGATTCCAAGACCTTCTGTGCAGCGGCATCTTGTGGTAGTCCGACTAGTCACAGCTCATCATCATTAACGTCACCTGATGTAGTATGTCCAGAATAATGGACCTGTCTCCAGCTAAGCTCTACTTGTGTTGGGATCGATCGATCCCTCTACTCACTGCCTATCAATATCCAGAAAACTATAAAAGCAACCTGTTGAATATGTTGAAACTAATTTGACTGGGTGCTGTTTCAAAATATTCAACAGCATGTTTACTAACAAGAGCTCCGCAAACAGCGCATAATAACCCGCCATGATGACAAACCAATGAATGAGAGCTATCAGAAAATATTTATTTCTTCCTCAGACCCATCAGACCAGTCATCCTTATGAAGTGTCAAAGCAATTCGTTAAACAGTCAAGGAGGTATCATCCGGAAACCAATTTTCAAGATGGCTGCAGCTGACTGGTGGCCATATTGGATTTTGGATTATCATAAATTTCAATAAGTTTCTTCACTAGGCATATTCCAATGACCCTAGGAAGTGATCCGATAAATGGTAACAGAGATATCATCCAGAAACCAACTTTCAAGATGGCAGCCCGTGGATGGTGGCCATCTTGGATTTTGGATCATCAGCAATTTCGATAGGTTTTTCTCCAGACCTAGTCCAACCACCCTATGCAGTTTCAAAGCGATCCGATAAACGGGAACAGAGTTATCATCTGGAAACCAATTTTCAAGATGGCCACCAGTGGCTGGTGGCCATCTTGGAGTTTGTATCATTGTCAATCTTGATAGGGTTCTTCCCCAGATGTAGTCGAACCATCCTATGAAGTTTCATAGCGATCCGATATACGATAATGGAGTTATCATCTCGAAACCAATTTTCAGGATGGCCACCGGTGGCTGGCGGCAATCTTGGATATCGGATCATTGTTGATTTTGATATGGTTCTTCCTCAGACCTAGTCTAACCACTCTATGAAGTTTCAAAGCGATCCGATAAACGGTAACAGAGTTATCATCCGGAAACTAATTTTCAAGATGGCCGCCAGTCACTGGTGGCCATCTTGATTTTGGATCACTGTCAATTTCGATAGGTTTCTTCCCCAGACCTAGTCCAACCACTCCATCAAGTTTCAAAGCGATACGATAAACGGTAACGGAATTATCATCCGGAAACCAATTTTCAAGATGGCCACTGTGGCTGGCAGCCATCTTGGATTTCGGATCATCGTCGATTTTGATAGGTTTCTTCCCCAGACCTAGTCCAACCACCTTATTAAGTTTCAATGTGATCCGACAAACAGTAATGGAGTTATCATCCGGAAACCAATTTTCAAGATGGCCGCCACTTGGATTTTGGATCATCGTCGATTTCGACAGGTTTCTTCCCAAGACCTAGGCCAACCATGCAGTTTCAATGCGACGTAACAAACGGTAAGAGTTATCATCCGGAAACCACTCTGCTGCCTGCACACCCGACCACCAGCACGCCCGGACGGCGCCATTACATAATAATCTTTTGGCGGGGTATGAAATGTAGACATACAATTCGTACAACAACGCATAGTCTATAATCAATAATATGAACTTATCTACGTCATTCATTATGATGTTATCCTACATGTTACATAGTTGAATTATCAGGTCAAATGATTGATCGATAAGCTGAAATTAGGTCCATTAATCATTTGATGGTGTCAAAGGCCAGTCACATGTCAGTGACTATCTTGTGAACGTCCAAGTGCCTTCACATAATTACTGACACATCCTCTTTCATTAAACTGCTCTAGTAGGGTGACTGGGTCCAGTGAAATTGTAACCTTTTTCTCTGATATGGAACACTGTCGCATTGAACAAGATCATCTGGATACTATTGAAGAGCACTATAGACTGCAGGTTAGCTGTTGGTCCAGGAAGCTTCTTGGGTTAAGGCAGTGTGTTAATGGTACCTTAGTGAACTGAGCGTTGATAGGGAGGTGTTTCCTTGACATTATGTTCGTGATTGGTTTGGGGATGCTATCACTTGCATTACTTAACCATTTAACCCTAAAAAAATTCCAAATTTGTTTTTTTATTTTCTCACAGAAAATGTCAATTTGCAGACCAAGAGAAGAGTATTTTTGAAAATTTACCACTGGAATGACTGGCTCAGTTATCGAGCCAGCCATTCCAGTGGTAATTTAAAAAAAATACTCTTCTCTTGGTCTGCAAATGGATATTTCTCAAGACCACTGTAGAAGTCATTTTTGGCTGATATGCGTGTTAAAGCATTACACTAAATTTAATATAAAAAAGCACCCTGCGTGAATTGCTGTATGTTCAATCAGAAAAAATTGTTAGTTTACTGCATATATGAATTGCCATGTCCATCGGAGATGTGTGTGGATATTGGGAATTACCCTTGTCTTAGTAATGAACGCCTCTTTGATACAATAGACAACTGGTATTTCAGTGTACTGAATGTCGATTGATGTCCATGAGACATTTTTGTCCGATATGAGTGTCAAAGTTGGCTGACAAATCTATAAATTTTGTATACAGAATTAAATGTATAAACTGCTTCTACGGTGTCAATACTAACATTTGATCTTCAATTCTTATAAATAGCTTAAGAAGCCAAGAGAGTAATTTCAAAAATATTAGTAATGTAAAGAAATTTGAAGGCACTCGGATTTCACGACCGCTTGACAGAGAACACCACAGTATCCACTTACAATTATTGTCCTGATTCGTTGGCTCAGAGTGTGCACGCTATAAATGATATGTTGTGGTTATGTCAGAAGCTGATTTCTTTGAAGCGTCCCAATTTTTTGTTTTGGTTTGGACCCTTCGCGCCAGTCATTTCAGGTTTTGCGAGCAATGGGGATTATAGAACTTGTGGTGCCCGTATTTCATCTGAAAATCTCAAACTGTCTAGACATATTTAAGATGGTTTTAAGCTGTCACTTACCAAAGGAATGTTTCATATTTAAAATAATGCCTTACGCAAAGTAACTGCAGTGCACGCAAATGTTCACATAAAAATAGCAAATAATAACAGATACGGGTGACTGGTCCGGGATATCTGTGCAAAAAACGGTATGCAGTAACACATCGAGAACATTACATTAACAAAATAACATAAAATATTCCCAAATTTATCTATATCTAGCAGCAAATGTTTATTTAAACAGTTCATTGCTGATGATGGCAGGTCCAGATGCACGCCCATTTTTCAGGCCCATAAGTGCCTTCTCAGCCTTAGCTGTTTTGATCAGTGTTGTAGTTACCTAGGATTGCCTACAAATCTGTGTAATTGCTTAGCATCCAGATCCATGACCTCGTTCTTAACCCTTTAACATTCATATCAGCCAAAAACGACTTCTGCAGTGGTCTTGCGAACTGTCCATTTGCAGACCAAGAAGACTTTTTGAAAATTTACCACTTGAATGACTGGCTCAATAATCGAGCCAGTCATTCTAGTGATAAATGTTCAAAAATAATCTTCTCTTGGTCTGCAAATGAACATTTTCTTTAAATTTTCTTGAACAAATTCGAAGGTTAAAAGGGTTAAGCCATTCTCTGATGGCATCATGGCATCTGCTTTTCCCTGGTCAGTCCCCATGAAGATGCCTTCAGTGTTATGCGCAGAAAGTGATGGTGGTGGACCAGCAACCCTCAGTCTGGGCTCAATTCTCAAAGCCTGGGCTGCCCTAAATATTTTACGACAATCGTCTGTGGCTGGGATGGCATCTGCCAAAGATTCTGCTTGTAGGGTGGTGGGATATTTCAGCTGTTCACTGATCTGATGAAGTAGCCAGCCATGTCCTTCTCAGAGCACCTTTGTGCTGTCTGCTCTGTCCACTTTGACAGATGAGTAGCTGTAGTACTTTCTGTTCTTCGGACAATGGAGAATCCAGTTTTAGCTATGCCCTGCCCATCTCCAGCTAAGCTCCACCCCAACTTTGCCCGTGTTGGGATCGATCCCTGCACTCCCTGAATCTCAATTTACAGAAAACTATACAGGTAAGCTGTTGAATGTTTTGAAACTAATTTGGCAGGGTGATGTTAATGCCTATGGCAGCAAGAATAGGGAGCAAGAGCGTCCAGTCAAATTAGTGTCAAAATACTCAACAGCATATTTCCGAAAAAGTTGGTCCCGATCCCAGGATGATTCATAATAAGGAAAAATTAGGTTCCTCTCCGGGATGTAGAAATTGTTTGAGTACAGCATGTTTGGTAAATAGTAGACATACAATTCGTACAACCAGACAGGCTATTAAGACAGATTAAATTGAGTCATTCATGATGTACTTGATTATATGATTATAACGCCAGCCTACACATCACATAGCTGATTACGACATCATATGGTTAACTGAGAAACTGGATGCCTCAATTATAAGCTACCCCTTTAGTGGGGTTTTATAATGGAAGATTTAACATTTCTTTTTCCGAATCCATTATCTTGCAAATCATTGCCACAGATTAGTTATATTTTATTTTGGTATCATGAATATCATACAATAAGATTGACAGTAATAATATGCTGATATACAGCTCTGCTCATTTCTAGCTAGGCGCTGACCATTGCTAGGTAAGCTCTGTTCATTTCAAGCTAAGCTCTGCTCTGCTCATTTCTAGCTAAGCTCTGCTCATTTTTAACCAAGCTGTGCCCATTCATTAGCCAAACTCTCCCAATTCAGGGTTTTAGATTACCCCTTAGCTATGACCAAGTCATGCCCAAATGAAATATGCCCACATTAGTGAGCCCAAATTAAAATACTACTGGCTGCTATGAACACTAATTAACTAATTTACAGTCAATTAAATACTCAGAGATGGATGCAGTTGCATTTTATTGCCATTCAGAGGTCTAATATAGTGCTAATAAAACTAAAATGGCTCAAAATCGATCTCTGATTTCAAAATGCTCCAGTTTCTAGGAGAATTGATGGATCCTGGACCAGATAGGTGGTGTGCCCAAATGAGGTAAATCTAAAGCCCTTCCCATTCTTAGCTAATCTCTACTCATTTCTAGCTAAGCGTTGCCCATTTCTAGTGAAGCCCTGCCCATTTTGCAAAGCTAAGTTTTATCAATTTCTAGCTACGCTCTCTCATTTCTAGCTAAGCTCTACCAATTTCTAGTTAATTTAATGCTCATTTCTAGCTATGTCTCTCCCATTTCTGGCTAAGCTTTGCCAATTTCTATCGTTATGCTAATTTTTAGCTAAACTCTCTCATTTCTAGCTAAGCTCTACAAATTTCTAATTAATATATGCTCATTTCTAGCTATGTCTCTCCCATTTCTAACTAAGCTTTGCCCATATTTCTATCTAAGCTTAGCTAATTTCTAGTTACGCTCTGCCTGTTTCTAGCTATGTTCTGCCTATTTCTAGCTATGTTCTGTCCCATTCTAGCTATGTTCTGTCCCATTCTAGCTATGTACTGTCCCATTCTAGCTATGTTCTGTCCCATTCTAGCCAAGCTCTGCTCACTTTTTATGCTGGTTGGAATCGATTAGAAATTTTGAAACCTAAATTTCAGTGTAACTATGCAGGTAAGCAGTTGGAACTTCTTACCTAATTTGATTGTAACGTAAGCTAGCGTTTGATTATGACATTGGATAGGTCAGGTCAGATCCCTCCATTACCTCCTTCCCACGCCCACACCAATGGAATCTGATAACTATTTGAATTCGGAAATTAGCAAAATTCTTATGATCGACAACCCGATAGGTGAACACATTTTATTGCTGCTCATTATTTGTTTTAGTATATATAGTAAGGATGCTTATATACCGCCCACTACCAATTCCTGATTCTGTCATATTAGTGGAGTTTGCGCAGAGGCATCTTCTACAACTTTAACACTAACACGTTAATGGTCACAATTTTTCACAAAAATTACAAAGATTTCTGTTTGAATGTCCATTTGCAGGCCAAGCTACGTCAATTTAAAAAAAATTTACCATAGGTATGACTGGCTCGATTATCGAGCCAGTCATTCCAGTGGTAAATTATCAAAAATTGTCTTATCTTAACCTGTAAATGAACATTCCTATACACACTTCAGAGGCACATTTTAACCAGTGTGACCATGAAATGGCTAATGGTCAAGCTGGCCAAAACCGGCCTCTGCAGTGGTCTTCAGGAATGTCCATTTGCAGGTCAATGGGCAGGTCATTCCAGTGGTAAATTTTTAAACATAATCCTTTCAATAAGTAGATATTTTGTTTCTCTTGTCCAATTTTGACCCTATAGGTGTTGCCGCAGCGTTTAACGAATGTTTAACATGTCTGATGGTATTCACATTAGATGGCCAACATGGGTCAACTTCGACTCATTAATTACAGTCAGTTTGCTGGTTTACTGAACATGCACAGTTGCTATGCCCAGTCAGACGCTAAATAGTTAACTATAGTTCATTGGTACCTGGTTCCCCATTGAATTACTATTGCAGAAAATTTGGAGCCGGGTACCAGTCTCGACTAACCTTTTCTGTTGTCTGTTTTGATGGCCTACAAATAGGGCTGCGCGATATACCGATACCATATTTAAAACCGATATCCTGCACTGACGGTTTCATAACCGATTATAAAAAATAAATATCGAAAAACCGAATATGAACATATTTTCGGTTTTTCATATCAGGATTGTTAAAAATAAAAGATACTAACGAGCATGAAAATCGCAATGAATAATAATGGCCATACTTTCCATTAAGCTATGTTCGGGGCAACTAATAATTGAACGTGGCCCCAATTGCGCATATTGTGTAACTCCATGTAACTCTCTGTACGCCGAGAGAAATCAAGCAGCGAATTAATTAAATAAATATCCACTCGTCTTTTCTCTGGTAGTCTCAGATAAATTTGCAATATAAAACACAATACTAATGTGGGAATTTGTCATTAAAATTTGTATCGGGGAAAACATTTCTAAACAACGGCATCCATTTTATTTACGTCACTGGCTAATTAACATAATGTAAAGTCATCCCAACACTAAATCGCCCGATTGCATCAAAATCTCGCCAAAAAATATAATGCTGAATACATTTTGCTGATCAGGATATAATTTTAAATAAAATTATTACTCAAACCCTTTTTAAAACGTTATCTTCTATACACAATATCATATTAACTTATGAAATTCGCGATCGCAATATTACAGTTAATATTTTCTTCAAGGCATGATTTCGTCCTCGGGCCGAATTGGAAATGAAAGAAGAAAGGGAGATAATTACATCATAATTAATTACAATCGCGTGATTTACGTCTTTTCGCAACCTGTTTTGCTGATTTATGATTAATTTTGACAAAATAAACGATGTTTATTTAACTGCGCGTAATATTTAGGTGGTCTAATTAATAATTTCACTCCTGCGATGATGGATATTATAAGGTATATTAAGTTTTAAAGGCGTAATACGTTACGAATGTATCGGGGCGTGAAAATACGTTCTGTTTTCGTGCTAATTTTTATCATTTAAATTTTTTGTTTCATGTCCATAAAACCGATATTCGGTTAAAACCGATATGAAAAGTCATATCGAAACCGATATGGCTGTAAGCCAAACCGCGCAGCCCTACCTACAAACATGGGTTACTTTTGTCCTCTAAGGTGTCAAAAAGCATCTAAATACTATAAAGCGGGAAGGAAATTGGCCATGGGAACATAGATTTACTATAGGGCATCATAATTTCATCAAACTTACATAGGTTACGGAAATATTAACATGTTTATGAGCATTTTACAGTGGCAAGCGAACCCTATCCGCCATTTTGGATTTTACACAAATTTCGCACCAACCATCTGAACCGAGCTCAGGTGCTCGGTTGACTATAGCTGACTAGCTAGTTAACTATTTCAATTTTGACTGGGAATCTAGTTAGCTATAGCTAACTATGGTTAGGAGTCAAACTTGACCCTAGACTACCTTCGTTGGTCCACTTGCAGAGTTGACCATGGAACTGTATTGCATAATGTATAGCACATCATAAGTTTATGGTGTTAGTTTATAGCAAAATAACAACACAGGTACTGCTAATAGTAGAGGAATCCACTTCTCGCTATGCCCCACCCATTACTAATTAAGCTTCGCCCACTTTTTATACACGTTTGAATTGTTTTGAAACTTTTAAATTAAAATTCCCAGAATTAAAATTTCAATTCAACTCTCTATAAATGCACGCTGTTGAAAATTCAGAAACTATTTTGACATGGGGCTGTTTATGCCTATGTTTATTAAATTGTAAACCCTTCAGACATACAATTTGTACAACCTTCATGACAGACTTCATTTTCGTGATGGAGCTACGTCATTTTCATGGTGACATCAGCTATACATGTGACCTAATTGACTATAATGTCAGATAAATGAGTAACAGATCATATACCTCCATTGGCATTTGAATTATTCATATATTTTGATAACTAGTGTTGGTGCTGGAGGTTATATTCACATTTTACCTCTCTCTCCATGCTCACGTTTATCTGAACATCAGCACGTGAAGGCAAGGTGATGGAGCAGTATTTTTATGTATAATCAATAGCTAGGATGAAATGCATTCCAAGACATCTGGCTTGTGCACAATATTCAGCCGAGGACCCACCTCGCGTGAGGAACAGCCCCGCATGATTTAAACCTGCCATGCATTTTTGTCTCTGTATTTCCTCCCAAGCTTTAAGTGCCTGACAATGAATCAGGCTTAACCCTTACCACTCTGATGTCACAATTTTAAATTTCCAAATTAATTTAAGGATGAACTGGTGTTCATTTTTCAACAAATTTGGTGGAAGATGATGCTGTCGTAGACTGCAACATCATCCAACAAAATTGCTTAACAATGAACACCAGTTTCTTTGTTATTGCCATGGTAAAAGATAGAATATTGACATCAGAGTGGTAATGGTTAACACTCAATATGGGATGGGGGTGGGTGCGAATCAAGGATAATGCCCTTACAGGCCCATAAATCAGTCGTCATGGCGTGGTGGCGAACATTATTGAGCCATTCCACATTCTACATTTTAGCGCTGATGATGCTTCAGTAGACGTCATGGCGATGGTGATGCCTCTAGAGACGTTGTGGTAACCTTCTGGTTATTACAGGCGACATAAATGTAGAAAGAAGCATGAGAGAAGGAAACATGAGGCGCATGAATTCACCTGATCATTCATTCATCCCACACCCACCCATCCCATTCAATAAGTCACATGTTACTATTGGTACAACTGATTTTCATTACTTTATTGACAAAAGGTACTCAGTACTTAGAAAACAGTCTTACAAAAAGGTGTTGCATCCTCAGACAGCAGCACTATTTTATCAAATTTCTCTCAAAATGCAACAAATATATGTCGCTTACAATTTCCAATCAATCACCATCCATCATAACCTGGATAATTTCTATCAGCCCACTATGCAGCGTCACATCAGCGATACACAGTTCATATTACGCCAATATTATATGACAAACAGTGGATATTTGTGCCCAGTTCGTCAAAGCCCATAATAAGACTGAACGTTAGCATATAGCTCAGACCATGTGACTTGACGCCAAATATTTACTATATGCAAAGCTAATTGAATGTTATATTAGAATTGGTTTATTAAACATGCCAATTAAATCTGTAGCCACAGGATTTATGTTTTATGAACTGGTATCACATTACCAACTACATGCATGTAGGAAACTGAAATTTCATTCTCTTTCATGTTGGTGTACAATTTGGAAACAATGTTGCTGAAAACTGTTGCTGTCCACTAACAAGTTTTAGCAAGATCATTTCCAAAATGTACACCAACCTATTTTTCTACTGATGTATTAAACTTTTGATGGAACAATCCGATCTGTCACACAAACATCTGATGTCATAACAAGAGGCCCAAGGGGCTTGTGTTGCTCATCTGGAGCACTACACATTTTTGTCAAACTTGTTGGTGGGTGGTTTAGTGGTCTTTTAAATGAGTTTGTGGACATTTGCTAAACATGCTATATTTTGATTGGTCCACTGCGGCCATGTTTCTGACATAGCTCCTTCCCTTGAACAAATTTTAATGGCACTCAGTGCCTAATCATATCTCCCAAATTGCGGCCCAATCTGTTCAGTGGTTATGGAGTTGTTTTGGCAAAAAAATAGGTTTTGAAATGATCCCCCAAGCGGTTTCGGAGAAGATTTTTAGACATTTCTAAAAATCGAACAAAATCCAAGATGGCCACCAAACAACTTGGTCGCTCGGCTTTGTTTGAACAAATATGGACCTCTATGCCCTAAAAATGCTTCCTGTCAAATATAATTGAAATCGGTCTAGTGGTTCGCGAGAAGACATTTTAAATTTGCCATTGCTTTAGTATGGTAGTTTTTGGCAAGAAAATGATCCAAGACGGCTGCTAAAACCTTTATTCGACAGTTTCAAAAATGGCAAATATGAAATCAGAATACCCACAAACATATATAAAACCAATTTCGGCCTCAAAACCCATCAAATAAAAAAATCCAATATGCTGACCGTACACTTTGATTGGCCCACGGCGGCCAGGCTTTTTAACGGATCAACGTCCGTTGAACAAACTTTAATGGCCCTTAGTCCTTAATCATATCTTCCCAGCTGGGCCTGATCCCGTCAGAGGCTCTGGAGTCGTTTTCGGGAAAACTAGATCATCCAAGATGGCCGTCGAACCATTTGGTAAATCAAGCCCTCTTGAACAAACTTGGCTTACCGCTTGCCCTAGATGATGTTTCATGAGTTTTGAATCGATTCCCCAAGCGGTTTCGGGGAACATTTTTAAAGACGTTTCTTAAAATTGGCCCAAATCCAAGATGGCCACCTGCGAAATTGGCCGATCGAGTTCATTTGAACAAACTTGGATCCCTATGCTGTAAGGATGTTTCCTGCCAAATATAATTGAAATCGACCTAGAAGTTCACAAGAGACATTTTAAGTTTCCTATTGCTTTAGTATGGGAGCCTTTGGCGGGAAAATAATCCAAGATGGCCGCCAAATCGTTTAACCGACAGTTTCGAAAATGGCAAATTTGAGCTCAGAATACACAAAAGCATACATAAAACAATTTCAGCCTCCAAATCCATTAAATAAAAAAATCCAATATGGCCACCAAACACGCTATATTTTGATTGGCCCACGGTGGCCATGTTTTTTTTACGAATCAACTTCTCTTGAACACACTTTAATGACCCTTAATTCCTAATAATATCTGCCCAATTCCAATATGATCACTTCAGCGGTTCTGGAGGAGTCGATTTCACTCAAATTAGGTCAACCAAGATGGCCACCGAACCAGTTGACCAACCAATCAAGTTCCCTTGCACAAACTTGGTTCAGCTCATACCATAGATCATATTTCATGACGTTTGCATCAATCCCCCAAGTAGTTTCGGAGAAGAATCTATTTGCATACCAAGAGACGACTATTTTTGAAAATTTATCACTGGAAATATCAATCCAGTGATTCCAATGGTAAATTTTCAGTGTTCGCTTGGTCTACAGATGCACATTTCTCAAGACCACCGCAGAAGCCATTTTTGGTTGATATTAGCATTAAAGGGTTGACAGCAGGGAAATGTTGGTGCCATAGGCAGCAACAACTCTCAGTGAAATCAATTTCAAAATATTAAACAGCTAAACTGTATATTGAACTTGAAATTGAGTTTCATGGTGCTTAGATAGAAATGGACTGGGATTGCCAAATATATGGATCTCTCGATTTTAACCGTTAGCAATCCGATGTCAATATTCTATCTTTTACGCTCAGTATCAAAGAGACTGGCATACATTCTTCAACAATTTTGCTGGAAGATGTTGCTGTTTATGACAGCACCATCTCCCACCAAATTTGTTCAGAGTACGGTACTAAGAGTTAATATACACTGCATTTTAGACTTCTGCTACATATTTTGGATATAATTTTACGGAAAGTCACAACTCTCCGAGACACTCAGATGACATAATTAATTTGTGGTTTCTTTTATAATATTCACTCAGTTTCAAAGCTAAATTTTCGTGAACACGGATTTAGCTGTCTTTCTGTTGAGTTCTCTTTAACCCTTTAATGACTAACTTTTTTATTTAATGTCTATTTGCAGGCCAAGTGAAAACCTTTTGAAAATTGACCATTGGAATGGCTGGCTTGGTTACCAAGCCTGTCATTCCAGTGGTAAATTTTCAAAAATAGTCTTCTCTTGGCCTGCCAATGGACATTTCCCAAGACCACTGCAAAGGCCGGGATCGGCCGGCTTCGTCATAAGTGTTAAAAACACATCATGGAAATTCGTCCGGACAATGAATAAACATACATATTAGCGCAGAAACAATAAACGCGTAAGACCATGTAAACAAAACAGATTTGCTTATTATTGGATTCATAAATATCAAGCACTCGGGAAGCTCGCTTGATATGTGCATGCAAAAATAACGCAATGCACCCACACACACCCCCACCCCACACACCCACACAACCACACACCCACCACCATGACCATGGACAAACATGGCAGTCTAGATGTATTTGTTTAGAATTGGATGGAGAAAGACAAATGAGAAAATGATAAGCGGATAGATAAACTAATAAGGACATACATGTACATTTCCAGCTAAGCCCTTCCCGTGTTTTTTTACGTACGTTGGAATCGATTTATACACTTTGAATTATGAATTCCCAAAATTCCAAATTTAAGGTAACTATACAGGTAAGCTGATGAATAACTTTGGTGAAAAATAGCAGAATTTGCATAAGAAAACTCAGCATGTGAGGTCTGCTTCTAAATTTAAAGGGACGGAATCCATGCAGTTGCTCCAAACTTATCCTCTAGGAAAAAGGTCTGGATGTACATACATCAGGAGACAATAAATAGCAGACATATAGAACAGAAAATGTATTCTTGAAAACTTTGCCTGATAAAATGGATACTCTAAACAGCCAGTTATAGAAAGATTTTCAAAAAAACTTCCTTGCTGGAGTTATCTGTGGCAGTACTATGACCGGTGTTCGATCTTGGTGTGTAAATGAAAATTTTTCTAGACAACTGAGGAAGCCGACTTGACGATTAACTGTTTCACTGTTGCAAGCCACCAGACAATATTTTCAATGGGCAATAGCTCTGGAATTGTTGAATATTTTGAAAACAATTTGAATGAAAGTTGCTGGTGGCTTAGTAGCCACCAGCAACTTTCAGTCAAATTGTTTTTAAAATAATCAGCATAATCAGAGTTAAACCCCATGGAACATGTAGTTTGTAGACATTCAACAGGCAGACCATTGAACCATAAAAGTTGAGAGCCCTCTGCAATGACCTAATTTATTTGAGGAAATCTGGTAAAATATCATATCGTACATCCCCAAAGATAGTCTGCTAGTGTGTATAGTCTACACCCCTAAATTTGGGCCCAAAAAAAAATTCTTGTTTTCCGATACAAGCCGCTATGTAGAGCTGTTCGGTATTGATATTTTATGTTCGGCACAGATATTGGTATTTTTTGGCCAAAATACCTCGGTATCGGTACAGTATCGGTATTGCGTTGATTCTTCTGCAGTCTTTTTTACAACATAATAACTGTCAGACAGTGCAACATTATGATGGCTAGCCCTCAAATGCGATGCAAAATAATGAGGATTGCCTGTGCAAACTTGATGGAATTCTCTCTTTTGTGCAATTTGAGGCAATTTTTTCAGTATTGACATTTCGGTAATTTGAGATTTGCTCGGTACGGTATTTCGATATTGTCACAGTATTTCGGTATTGTCATAATATTGATATCACACGGTAATTTAGGTATACCTAACAGCTCTACCGCTATGAGATCAAGACTTGTAAATGAAAACCGGAAACAAAAAAAACACTACGCTTCGAAGATTTTTCCGTTATACAATCCAGTTTCTGTCCTGTGTTAATCTATTAAAAAAAATTTTAATCACAGGTCTATTGTCTATTCTTTTAATAAATATTTCAGATAAAATCTTATTTACGGGCATGATCACAGTAACTGCCGAATAGTTCAAAATCAGCCATGACCAATTCGTCCACATTTTCGCGGAAGATATGCTGTTCATAGGTACGCGACAAGTTGACACTATTAATACTATCAATGAGTTTTAGCTACCACCAAGTAATAGAAGGACATCTGGCTAATTTATGAAATATCTGCATTTAATTTCGAAATCTAGCGAGAAAATATAACATATATGACTGGTTATATTGTAATGTAAGCGATCAAGATAAGATGATCCAAAATGAAATGAGATGTACAAGAAAAATTGCTTGATCGCACAAGAATTAAAATGAGTTAGACCCCCGTGGCAGGCGCAAATGAGAAGGGTAGATCGCATTGCCGAATTGCATTCAGCCAAATTTTAAGTCCAGGATAGTTATATATCCGAGAACTCGCTCTTTTGCGATTGAAGGCGCAAGATACTTCTTTAAGATCTGATTTAACCTGAGCAGATTCCTAATACCATGTGATCTATATATTTTAAAGACAACATTTTATGTACATTTTAGGATTAATTTTGATGGAATAAACCATTTTTATTAAAGGGTACGCAATAATTAGGCGGTTCAATTTAATAATTTCACTTCCGCGATGATGTTTTTGAGGCATATATTAAACAGAGTAGCAAGGTGGCAAGAATTTTTAACAAGAAATTGTGTTAAAATTTTCGGGGAATCTTACAACTTCAGAAATGTTTCAAAATTTAGAGGAAAAAACTATAAGTTTTATCCTTGTATATGGTGCACACTAACTCTTTAGAACATGTAAATTGAGCAAAAATGTGAGGACTATATATGGGTTGATACGTTATTCTGTGGCCAACATATAATGGTGAAAATAATTTACTCATTGTCACCATTTTTAACCAGAATATATTATCCAATAGTTACATTTCTCAAGCGGGTGAAGAGTCGGTGACAACAATTACCTATTCAGGGAAGTGAAAACCAGTGTTTAGAATAGCGATTAATCTCCCGCTAATATACCATGTGATCTCTGAGGGCAGAAGGATAATGTCAACCATACACTTACAAGTGAAATATAGACAAATGATTACTGTACGGTTTCGACATTTCGGCGGGACATTTGTTTCATTATTTAAGCCATCCTCAGTAGGGAACACACCATTAACGCTGATCAATGTCAATGGAGGAATACATTTCTAGCCAAGCTCCGCCCACTTTGTACATGTTATCCTTTTGACAACCAAATTTATCCTTTAACTGTAAGCCTTCAATTTGTTAAAGAAAATTTCAATTTTCGCAAAGAAAATGTAAACTTGCAGACTAAGAGAAGACTATTTTTGAAAATTTACCACTGGAAAGACTGGCTCTGTTATCGAGCTAATCATTCCAGTGGTAAAATTTAAAAAATAGTCTTCCCTTGGTCTGCAAATTTACATTTCTCAAGACCACTACAGAAGCCGTTTTTGGCTGATATGATTGTCCATTAAGGCTAAGTGCTCAGAACGTTCCACAACTCTGTTCTCTTTACCAGTACTATATATACCGCTTAACCCTATACCACTTATATCAGCCAAAAACGGCTTCTGCAGTGGTCTTGAGAAATGTCAATTTGCAGACCAAGAAGACTTTTGAAAAATGACCACTGGAATGACTGGCTCGATAACTGAGCCAGTCTTCAGTCTTTCCAGTGCTAAACTTTAAAAAATAGTCTTCTCTAGGTCTGCAAATTGAAATTTTCTTGAACAAATTCAAGGCTTAAAGGGTTAAAGTCACGTCAGCCAAAACCTATTTTCACAACAAAATAAATATAATTTTTTAACCCATAACACTTATCTCAAAATTTTTAAGTTTTCAAATTAAATTAAAAGATGAACTAGTGCTCATTTTTCAACAAATTTGGTGGGAGATGGTGCTAGCGTAGACAGAAACATCATCCAACAAAATTGTTGAAAAATGTACACCAGTTTCTATGCTATTGACACAGAAAAAGATAGAATATTGACATCAGTGTGGGAAGGGTTAAGGGATAATTTTTGAAACCTTACTACTGGAATGATGAGCCAGTTATCCCAGGGGTAAATTTAACGTCTTCTATTGGACTGCGACTGAATATTTATTAAGCATGTTTTTTTAATTTACATGGCCAAATCTTGAACATTGAAGGGTGAATGACTTTGCCATTCAGGTTATGCGTTACTGGGCATGTGCATTCAGGTTACATGTTACTGGACATGTGCATTCAGACTACGTGTTACTGGACATGTGCATTCAGGCTACGTGTTACTGGACATGTGCATTCAGGTTACATGTTACTGGACATGTGCATTCAGACTACGTGTTACTGGACATGTGCATTCAGGTTACGTGTTACTGGACATGTGCATTCAGGTTACGTGTTACTGGACATGTGCATTCAGGTTACGTGTTACTGGACATGTGCATTCAGGTTACATGTTACTGGACATGTGCATTCAGACTACGTGTTACTGGACATGTGCATTCAGATTACGTGTTACTGGACATGTGCATTCAGGTTACGTGTTACTGGACATGTGCATTCAGGTTACGTGTTACTGGACATGTGCATTCAGGTTACATGTTACTGGACATGTGAATTCAGGTTACATGTTACTGGATATGTGCATTCAGATTACGTGTTACTGGACATGTGCATTCAGACTATGTGTTACTGGACATGTGCATTCAGGTTACGTGTTACTGGACATGTGCATTCAGACTATGTGTTACTGGACATGTGCATTCAGGTTACATGTTACTGGACATGTGCATTCAGACTATGTGTTACTGGACATGTGCATTCAGGTTATGTGTTACTGGACATGTGCATTCAGGTTACATGTTACTGGACATGTGCATTCAGGTTACGTGTTACTGGACATGTGCATTCAGACTATGTGTTACTGGACATGTGCATTCAGGTTACGTGTTACTGGACATGTGCATTCAGGTTACGTGTTACTGGACATGTGCATTCAGGTTACATGTTACTGGACATGTGCATTCAGGTTACATGCTACTGGACATGTGCATTCAGACTATGTGTTACTGGACATGTGCATTCAGACTATGTGTTACTGGACATGTGCATTCAGACTATGTGTTACTGGACATGTGCATTCAGGTTACGTGTTACTGGACATGTGCATTCAGGTTACATGCTACTGGACATGTGCATTCAGGTTACATGCTACTGGACATGTGCATTCAGACTATGTGTTACTGGACATGTGCATTCAGACTATGTGTTACTGGACATGTGCATTCAGACTATGTGTTACTGGACATGTGCATTCAGACTATGTGTTACTGGACATGTGCATTCAGACTATGTGTTACTGGACATGTGCATTCAGACTATGTGTTACTGGACATGTGCATTCAGGTTACATGTTACTGGGCATGTGCATTCAGGTTACATGTTACTGGACATGTGCATTCAGGTTACGTGTTACTGGACATGTGCATTCAGACTATGTGTTACTGGACATGTGCATTCAGGTTACGTGTTACTGGACATGTGCATTCAGGTTACGTGTTACTGGACATGTGCATTCAGGTTACATGTTACTGGACATGTGCATTCAGGCAACGTGTTACTGGACATGTGCATTCAGGTTACATGCTACTGGACATGTGCATTCAGACTATGTGTTACTGGACATGTGCATTCAGGTTACATGTTACTGGACATGTGCATTCAGGTTACATGTTACTGGACATGTGCATTCAGGTTACGTGTTACTGGACATGTGCATTCAGACTATGTGTTACTGGACATGTGCATTCAGGTTACGTGTTACTGGACATGTGCATTCAGACTATGTGTTACTGGACATGTGCATTCAGGTTACATGTTACTGGACATGTGCATTCAGGTTACGTGTTACTGGACATGTGCATTCAGGTTACATGTTACTGGACATGTGCATTCAGGTTACATGTTACTGGACATGTGCATTCAGACTATGTGTTACTGGACATGTGCATTCAGGTTACATGTTACTGGACATGTGCATTCAGACTATGTGTTACTGGACATGTGCATTCAGGCTACGTGTTACTGGACATGTGCATTCAGGTTACATGTTACTGGACATGTGCATTCAGGTTACGTGTTACTGGACATGTGCATTCAGACTATGTGTTACTGGACATGTGCATTCAGGTTACGTGTTACTGGACATGTGCATTCAGACTATGTGTTACTGGACATGTGCATTCAGGTTACATGCTACTGGACATGTGCATTCAGGCAACGTGTTACTGGACATGTGCATTCAGGTTACATGCTACTGGACATGTGCATTCAGACTATGTGTTACTGGACATGTGCATTCAGGTTACATGTTACTGGACATGTGCATTCAGGTTACATGTTACTGGACATGTGCATTCAGGTTACGTGTTACTGGACATGTGCATTCAGACTATGTGTTACTGGACATGTGCATTCAGACTATGTGTTACTGGACATGTGCATTCAGACTATGTGTTACTGGACATGTGCATTCAGGTTACATGTTACTGGACATGTGCATTCAGGTTACGTGTTACTGGACATGTGCATTCAGGTTACATGTTACTGGACAGGTGCATTCAGGTTACGTGTTACTGGACATGTGCATTCAGACTATGTGTTACTGGACATGTGCATTCAGGTTACATGTTACTGGACATGTGCATTCAGGTTACATGTTACTGGACATGTGCATTCAGGTTACGTGTTACTGGACATGTGCATTCAGACTATGTGTTACTGGACATGTGCATTCAGACTATGTGTTACTGGACATGTGCATTCAGGTTACATGTTACTGGACATGTGCATTCAGGTTACATGTTACTGGACATGTGCATTCAGGCTACGTGTTACTGGACATGTGCATTCAGACTATGTGTTACTGGACATGTGCATTCAGGTTACATGTTACTGGACATGTGCATTCAGGTTACATGTTACTGGACATGTGCATTCAGGTTACATGTTACTGGACATGTGCATTCAGACTACATGTTACTGGACATGTGCATTCAGACTATGTGTTACTGGACATGTGCATTCAGGTTACGTGTTACTGGACATGTGCATTCAGGTTACGTGTTACTGGACATGTGCATTCAGACTATGTGTTACTGGACATGTGCATTCAGGTTACATGTTACTGGACATGTGCATTCAGGTTACATGTTACTGGACATGTGCATTCAGACTATGTGTTACTGGACATGTGCATTCAGGTTACATGTTACTGGACATGTGCATTCAGGTTACATGTTACTGGACATGTGCATTCAGGTTACGTGTTACTGGACATGTGCATTCAGACTATGTGTTACTGGACATGTGCATTCAGGTTACATGTTACTGGACATGTGCATTCAGGTTAATTTAGTGCTCAGGATAGCGACTAGGATCGTAGGCAAGTAGTAAATCTTTCAAAATTATCATCCCCAGGCCTGCAAATGCACACTTAATAAGTTGGGGTTTTTTTTACTTTTTTCGACAAATTTTGAGCATTAAAGGGTTAAGAATATATTTCTTAAATCATAAGCCCTCGAATTTGTTCAAGAAAATTTCAATACCAGACCAACAGAAGACTATTTTTTTAATTTACCACTGGAATACTGGAATGACTGGCTCAGTTATCAATCACGCCAGTCATTCCTTTGGTAAATAAATAGTTTTCTCTCGGTCTGCAAATGGACATTTCTTAAGGCTACTCCAGATGTCATTTTGGCTGATATGAGTGTTAAAGAGTTATTCATAAAGAATATGTGTATCTACCCTTGCAAAGGTAGAGTCGCTAATTTATCATAATAAAAAAATCAATATTTGTGTAGAGAAAAATGAACATCGTTGAAAATTTATCAGTAGGAGAATCTATCCATATTTAATCATGAAGCTGACTATAGCTGCATCAGGGACAAAGAGATATAACCACAAGATTTAGTCAAAGTCCTCAAATCCCTTGGGCAAGGACTGCTTCGCAATCTCCTGATCTACAAATCAATAGGCAACAGTGATCAAGTTCACAAATTCCCGATCGGATTCGGATTGTCTCCGGGCAAACATCGGCTAGCATATGATACACTGGCCGCCGCTGCTGGTTCCATGGTCACCGGGGTGATACAATGCCTGATTGCGCCGACGCTTCGACACACGATGCGCGGCCGTGATATGGGGCTGATCGCTTACTGACACTAATAGGTTTGTGAGACAAAACCCTGATGGTTCCATTAGACGTGATGAAGAGACATGTTAACACGATTTTCTCCTTACCAGATATGGACGCGTGTTGTACGCCATCTCGCTCTCTTACCGCGCGCAAAAGATGCTGGGGAAACTTCAGAAGTTTTCGTAGCGATGCTTTTGGCAGTATAATGGATATCAATATCAAGTTGCCGCTTTTATCGCGGGCGTTCATTTCATGGCTTCTATTCACAACTTATAACATATTTAACGCTTTTAAAGACAGAAACGTCCTTCAACACGGCGTGAATGTATAACCAAATAAGAAACCAGATAATTAGACTTACTTAAACCCTTTAACATACAAATTTGTTTTAAAAATTTTGATTTTCTCAGCGAAAATGTCCATTTGCAGACACTACTTTTGAAAACTCATCACTGGAATGACTGGCTCGTTTATAGAGCCAATTGTTCAAGTGGTAAATTTTCAGGTCACGTCTTCTCTTGGTCTGCAAATGGACATCTCTCAAGAACACTGCATAAGCCCTTTTTGGCCAGCTTGAGTGTTAAATGGTAATTTGCTTGAGAAGCTGTTGCTAAGAATAGCAATGACAGATTTCTGGCAAATGGCTTACAACACTATTATAACCAGTATTTTGTAGGATGATAGCATGCAGAAAACAATCATTTATTTAACTCCTTTAAACTTCAAATTTGTTCAATTTTCTCATAGAAATATCATTTTACAGATTAAAAAAAAGAAGGCAATTTTTGTAAATTTATTACTGGAATGACTCAGCACAGTTATGGACTCTCCTCAAGTCCACTGCAGAAGCCATTTTTTCTTGTGGTCAGCGTGACCATTAAAGGCCGAGTGTCTAAATACAGTACTCAGTTATTACATGACTAGATATCGTGACTGTTGAGTTGAAATGGTTACAATACTAGAAGTTAGAAATTAAACTTTAACCCTTTCAATGCCACATCCCTGAGAAAGGAAATTCTTTATGATATATAGCACATCAAGATTGCTTCCAGTCATTTTAATGTCAAAATATTCAACAGTTTTCCTGTTTGTTTGTCCTGAGATTGAGATACAAGAAATTTATCTATGAAATGGTTAATAAGAGGAAGGTTTTAGGTTCATTTATTGACATTTACAAGCCAAACTTTCACAATTAAATATTCATCAGATTTTAATTTAGCATGCCGTATTCGAGCAATCAAATCGGTCCAATCCAGCCGAAATGATTTCTTTATTTCCCCAGAGCTCAAAAGACAACCCTAAATCGAATGCTGATAAAATTATTCAGCAATTTCTCTCAGACTTGAGACAGTGTAAAATTGCTTTTATGCAGCATGGTTTGTGGTGTACTGCATCTTGAGATGCTTGGAGTGGTGAATATTCTACTCCTCGGTTCCAAGAAACAGGCCGCGCTTGATGATGATGTAACCAGGGACTAGGATCTGTCTATTCATTCATCATGCTTAGTACATTGTTGATGCGTACCCATGGTAATACATAATTTTGTGCGTAACAGAAATTCTCCCTGGCTCCTCAAGGTGTCTGTTTTACGCAAAACTTTAGTGAAAATTCTGACAATATTTATTTCTAGACAGATTGTGTTCTGCAATGTATGTAATAATATTCAAACAAATTTTCTAAATGTGTACCAGGACTAAAAGTATACAAATTTTCAATATTTTGATATCACAATTTAATTTTTAAAACACCTTTTTTCGATTAAAAACTTTTTAAAAAATCTGAAAATCATGAACAATTTACATGTTGAATAATTGGGCTGAAAGATGTCGCTAGATAACGCAGCAGTTCAGCTTACAGTCAAACTAATCTCAAAATCTTAAACAGTGTGATGCTGAATTTTATTAACACTATTACATACATGTGTCCTTACCAATGTTGCCTTGACCGTCTAAACTTCCGGTGTCGTCTGATTTATCACGATTTGTATATACTATGTTATGATATAGATTCATTTCTCGCTATGCCCTGCCCATTTCCAGCAAAACCCCTAAAGATTTGAAAACTGAATCTCCAGAATTTAAATTTCAAAGTAACCATACACGTAAACTGTTGAATAATTCATCAAAGACATACAATTCGCATACCTTTGTGACAGACATTTCAATTTTCATGGCGGAGATACGTCATTTTGATTACATCATCTAGCATGTGACATATTTGATTATGACATCAGATACTTGAGTGACAGATCGAGTGATTTATTACCCATTCTTGGTCAACATCATGCAGCCCTAAGACATCGTATTTCCAACCTGTTTCATTAGTTACCTCTCTATAAACAATAAAGACATCACATATAGATGATTTCAAAATAGTCCACATTTACTAATTAGTGATTGTGATATATTGGTTGAGAATCTATTGATCATGTATGCCACACTTTCCATTTGAAGGCAAGCCCAATTTAGTGTCTGATTTACAAAAATTCCCACCCATAACATAAAAATCCAAAACGTTTACTCAGTGAGTGTCCATTTGCAGACCAAGAGAAGATTATTTTTGAAAATTTAATGAGTTAGCCATTCCAGTGGTAAATTGAACCAGAGGCCCGAGGGTCTGTGATGCTCACCTGGACCATTAGCATTAAATAAAGCATTAGCATGTCAATTTACATGATCCTTTACATTAAACTAGATCTGAAGCCTGCTGACATAGGATCCTTTCATCCAGGTCTGCTTGAAATCGACCAAGCAGCTAATGAGGACAGTAACGTTTTAAGCGATATCAGGTAAATTTTCATAAGATTCAAGATTTTCCCACAAAAAATTCACCAATCAAAATTCTGTATACAAGGTCTGAAACCTACACCCCATAGGGTCCTTCCAGCTAAACTAGGTTGAAATCTGCCAAGCGGTTAATGAGGAGTAGTGCTTTGACAATTTCCGGTAATTGTTTTTACAAAATCTAAGATTTTCACCCAAAAAATTAATCAATCAAAATTCTGAATAGCAATTGTAGAGCCTACCACCATAGAATACATCTAGTCAAATTTGGTTGGAATATGTCAAGCAGCTGAGAAGTAGCATTTTCACCATTTCCAGTAGATTTGTCACAAAATCTAAGATTTTCACCCCAAAAATTGATCATTCAAAATTCCGAAATGAGGATCTAGAGTCCTACCACCATAGAATGCATCGGGTCAAATTTGGTTGAAATATGTCAAGCAGCTAAGGATTAGCAGCATTTTGACCATTTTCGGTAGATTTTTCATAAAATCTAAGATTTTCAGACAAAAAGTTGATCAATTAGAATTCTGAAAAAAACCCGTCTGGATGGTACCAGCTTTGATTCATTCCAGCCAAATTTGGTTGAAATTGGTCAAACTGTTAAGGAGAAGACGCAATTTGATGGACAGACAGACAGATGACGGCTGGCCGCCAAGATATAAGCTCACTTGGCCTTTCAGGCCCGGTGAGCTAAAAAAAAATCGTCTTCTCTTGGCCAGCAAATGTACTTATGACCATTGCAGATATTTTGAGTGACTTGACCATTAAAGGGTTAACAAATCTACAATGAACATAGTTACAGAAAATGGCTGCGAAAAAATTGCCAGATGGAAAGAATGTTGAAAATATGCCTTAAAATTCAAACATTTCTTTTTTTCTGGATATGGACAAATTAAGTTAGCCATTTAATGGTCAAGCCGGCCAAATCCGGCCTTTGCAGTGGTCCTGAGTAATGTCCATTTGCAGGCCAAAGAGAATACTATTTTGAAAAGTTACCACTGGAATGCCTGGTTCGACAACCGAGCCAGTCATTCCAGTGTAAATAGTAAAAAACAGTCATCTCTTGGCGTGCCTGAATGGACATTCAGTAAGTCAAAATTCTTACTTTCTTGTTTGACCATTAAATGGTTAAAAGGGTTTGTAAAATAAACAAAATAAATTAGTATGCTCTAACCCTTCACTGGTCATGACTGGGCAAGAAAATTGAGACATCTCTTCAGTAAATGTTCAGTGACAAACCAAGAAGACTAATTTTGGAAATTGACTATGTAAATGTCTGGCTCAGTTGCTTTAATAGCCTCGAGTCACACTTCTGTATGAGACAGGATACTTTTAAAATTTGTACTGCCTTGGCACATCACGTTGTGAAATGATGTCTGACTATATACCATGTGATTAACATGATTTATCTCATCTGTTTTAATCTACATGTCTTTGTGGAAAACATTCCTGCCACCTTAAAACATAGTTCAGCGTTGCAATGGATGAATCTATTTTTAGCTATGGCTCAACCATCTCTACTTAAGCCGCACCCATAATGAACTTTTCCATTTTTAGCCATGCCCCGCCCATCTCTAGCTAAGCTCCACCCACACATCGCCGTGTTGGGATTGATCGATACCTGAATGCCCTAACTATCAATTTCCTGAAAACTATACAGGGAAGCTGTTGAATATTTTGTAACGAATTTGACTGGGTGCTGTTGCTGCCTATGGCAGCAACTGCGCCCAGTCAAATTAGTTTCAAAATATTCAACAGAATATTTATTAAATAGTAAAAGCAAACAATGTGTACAACAACGCATAGACCGTCTTCAAATATGCGTTCGTGACATACTTATGGACGTCATTCATTATGATGTCATTCTACACATCACGTAGATGATTATGATGTCATATGATGGGTGCATAGTCTGGAAAGGTGAATTTCCAGAAAACAAGTAAGTCTATATTTTAATTATGAAGTATTTTAACTGTAACATCAGCCTATCGGTGACGTAATTATCCCGTTTGAAAAAAATTTCACGGATATTGTAACCACCTCCGTCCGTCTGTTTGTCCATCACGCAATCTCCTCCCAAACTCTTGGGTGGAATTCAACCAAATTTGGTATGTGGGTTACCCATATGATTCACATCCCTGGTATGGTATGATATAGGTATACTAGCGCAAGCATTATGGGCATGAGCCAGAGAAATTGTCTACATTGCACATGTTTAATTATATATGTTTATTGAAACATCAAACTTAATGGAATCAATTTAAAAGTGTACATCAACACATACACAAATGCATTAACTGACTAATGTGACATACAAGGACAAAAACAGAACCTGATGACACAATCCATACATGTAACATCTCATGCAGAACTTTTGTAGCATCACCTCATAGCGTATAAATAAATAACACGCAACTCAATCTCATAATAAATAAGCATTTGTCTCCTCAGGGCCATTCCAGGTGCATTTTAGGCGTAGCTATGCCGATAAACCAAATAATAATAATCAAGCCACGAAACAATAAGCGGCGCAATGTAGTCCAATGTGTGAAGATATGAAGTGACAAAATGCATTAGGAAAGCTCATAAATCCCACTCTATGCAATCTTCACGTATACGTTCATTCGTGCAATTTGGCATACTTCCAGTTTCATTTTTGGAGTTGTTGAAAAGCTATACGACCATGAACATTTAATTACCAATCCTAGCCCCATCAAGCTTCTTTGCCTCATAACTCTTTCATGGTAAAGAGCACGAGAACTAACGTCCATAATTTAAACAGAAATAATTGGTTCAACTTTTAAAAATGAATTTGACGAATGGTGTTGCTGCTAAGTCAAATTCATTGTTTAAATATTACAGAATAAAAATGAACGAAACTTAAATTTCCAGCATATCGTTGTCAATGAAGGGAAGCGTTAAAGACGTCCAAGTTTTATCATGAACATAAGAACGATTCCTACGATTTATTACGCTGCACTTATGGATATCCCTCCCCATCAGTGTGCCGGTTTTATTACTGGAACGAAATATAACTGAAGAACCTTTCATCGCCTCGAGTCACGCTTCTGTCTCGACAGATACTCTATAGTAGTTTATTACAATTTTTTACTGCCTTAGCACATCACGTGGCGAGATGATGTCCGACTACATACCATGTGATTGAGTGGATTTATTTCCTCCGTTTTACTCTGAGTGTCTCTGAGGAACAGATTCCGGTCACCTCAAAACACACTTCAATGTTGAAAATTATCACATTCATATCTGCCTTTTCCATGTCGGTTACAACCAATAAATGTTCATGCCTGCATAAATGGCCTCTGCAGTGATCCTGAAGAAAGTTCCTTTGTAGACCTTGATAAGGTTATTTTTTTTAACTTCCCTAGTGAGACATTCCACTCAAAAGTTGCAAAACAAATTTTGTCAAAAAAACATTTCCTTTTTCTCATAAAACATGAGGTCAAAGGGTGCTGTATCGTTCACCTGGAACATTGGCATTTCAAGAAGAAACACTATGTTCTACATGTAGAGCCCTACAGATCAATTGGTAACTGGAAAAAGTACAAATTGTGGCTGGGCATTTTAGACGGAATACTTTTAGCGATTTCATGGACATGTTGGAAATCAATGATGGCCAGCAAATAAACTGACCAATCAAACTCTCGTTAGAAGGGTACCACACTGACTAGGATCGTTCCATCCAAGTTTTGTTGATATTGTGCCACTGATTATGGAGGAGTAGCGCTTTATCTAAAAGATTTCCTGAAAATCCAAGATGGCTACTAACAAAAAAAAATCTACAAATCAAGATTCTGAATAAAAGCACTAGAGCCTATACACCAATAATTTTCCTCCAAGTAAATATGGTTTAAATTTGCCTAAATGTTTAGGAGATATGTTTAAAGCATTTCCAGAAAGTCAAGATGGACACCAAAGCAAATTTACCAATAACAAGAGGCCCAAGGCCCTGTGGCGCTCACCTGGACCATTAGCATTTGAACCATTTGCATTTAAATAGATATGATGGATAATTTCCGGAAAATCCAAGATGGCCACTCCAAAAAATGACCAATTAAAATTCTGAATAGATGTTCAAGAGTCTACCATGATAGGGTCATTCTAGGCACATTTGGTTGAAGTATGTCAAGCGACTAAGGAGAAGCAACGTATTGACAATTTCTGGTAAATTTTTCATAAAATCTAAGATTTTCACTCAAAAAATTGATTGATCAAAATTCTGAAGATGTTCTAGAGCCTACCACCATAGAATGCATCTAGCCAAATTTGGTTGAAATATGTCAAGCAGCTACAGAGGAGTAGCATTTTGACTATTTCTGGTAGTTTCTCAGATTTTCACCCAAAAAATTGATCAATCAAAATTCTGAAAAAACATCTAGAGGGTACCAGCTTAGAATCATTCCAGCCAAATTTGGTTGAAATTGGTCAAACCATTATGGAGAAGACGCGATTTGACGGACGGA
This sequence comes from Chaetoderma sp. LZ-2023a, assembly GCA_034401795.1. Lineage (NCBI taxonomy): Eukaryota > Metazoa > Mollusca > Caudofoveata > Chaetodermatida > Chaetodermatidae > Chaetoderma > Chaetoderma sp. LZ-2023a. The sequence continues at coordinate 29,419,667 of CM067365.1, read as the reverse complement.
CAGACAGATGATGGACGACGGATGGACAACGGACGGCTGCCATGGCATAAGCTCACTTGACCTTTCAGGCCAGGTGAGCTAAAAATCCTTGCTAGAAGTGCTGAAGTCTACCAACATTGGATCGTTCTGCCCAAATTTCATTTAGATCTGGCCATCAATTAAGGTCAAGTAGAGTTTTAAAGGATTGAAAAATTACGAGACGGCCTCCGGAAAAATCAACCAATTAACATTCAGAATATTAAGCCAACCAATATCAATAGATTTAACCCTTTTAACAGGAAAGACCAAAAACACCAAACTCCTTTATGATTTACTATATAATCTATTGAATATTTGTAAACTAATTTGACTGGTAACTGTTTGCTGCAACAGGGTCCTGTCAAATTAGTTTCAAAATAATAAACAAATTAGCCATATAGCGACCGTAAAATTGCAACTCTGGGAACATATTAATTAAATGAGTCTGTTGGCTGATCATGGCCGATTGTGCGGCTACCTGCAGCTAAAAATAGTTGGCTATCATAGACACCTTTGGATGACTTTATTATCTGTGACTCTCAACTAGTATAGTAAGTTGATCAGTTTGTCAGTCAAATTTGTCACTCGCAACTAGTAGTCGCTCTGTCTGTCAGTCAAATTTGTAACATTTCTGACAAAGCTACCTACATCGCAAATATTGCATACAACACAATGTTAATGCTTTGACGCTGAAATTTATCCAAGAAAATTTAAATTTTGTCATATAAAATTTACCACTGGAAGGACTGGCTCGGTTATCAAGCCAGTCATTCCAGTGGTAAATTTTCAAAAATAGTCTTCACTTGGTCTGTAAATGGGGATTTCTCAAGACCAAAAAGGTACCCTGCATGAATTGCTGTATGTTCAATCAGAAAAAATTGTTAGTTTACTGCATATGTGAATTGACATGTCCAGGCAGAGATGTGTGTGGATATTGGGAATTGCCCTTGTCTTAGTAATGAACACCTCTTTGATACGACTTGACAACTGGTATTTCAGCGTACTGAATGTCGATTGATGTCCATAACGGAAAAAAAGAGAAAGAAATCTGACTGCAGAACATTGGCATTTAAATTTGACAGTGATTACATAGCAACCATTTGCGCTCAAATGACTGATTTATGATAATTAATCGCTTAAACTTTAAATTTCTTTAAGAAAATTTCAATATTCTCATAGAAAATATCCATTTACAGACAAAGAAAGGACTATTTTTTTTTTAACACTGGAATAACTGGCTTAGTTATTGAGCCAGTTATATGTGGTAAACTTTAAAAATTAGTCTTGCCTTGTGGCAAATGAACATTTCCCAAGGCCACTGCAGATGCTGTTTTTGGCCAGTTTGGGTGTTAAATAGCTAACTAGTTAGTCACGCTATAGTCCATTCAACTGCTAAATAGTTGACTACAGTTGCCACTATGCGCGAATTTATCCATTATGATCGATATGTTTTAAGACAGGAAATTGAGCTCCTAATATTGCTGCGAACATGAATTATGCATCTTATATTGGCAACAGTACATGAATTGTGCAAGATATCTGGGAGAAATAACAAATATCAAATCTTATCTATTTGAGAAATTGATTCCTTTATTTTGGGACTAGAACTACGATATCTCACAGCTTGTCATGTAAAGAAAGCATTAATCAGACAACTAACATTGGCAACAAAATACTGAAGCACTTGCTTAACGACTTAACATACTTCCGGTTCATCAGCGCTTACGCAAATACTACAATAAACCAAGTAGGCAGCTTTGTTACCACTGTAAAATATTTTCCCAACAGACAGACAGGCATATTTTAGCAGCAATTAACAACTAAAGGTCGTGTTGAATATTTAAAAAATACTTAATTCAACTCATTTCTGAAAATCAGTCAGTCGGTGGGTCGGTCAGTCACAAAAGCTTATTTTTGGCTGTAGTTTGAAGTTTGTAGTATACAGTATTCAAACTTGTGGGGAAATGTTGCCCATATAGTCCTAGAGATGTGTGAATGTTAATATTGAAAAAACACTTCTTGGTAATGCCACAGTGACCATGACATTCAATCTTTTGAACTCATAATGAGTGTCCGATGCTCCGTCATTATAAGGAAGCATGTGTCCAAGTTTGCGTCCAGTATGATTAACCAGCCATGAGATATGAACTTCTAAATTGAGCCAAATGCAAAATGTTAATGTTGAAAAAAACCACCCCAGTCTTTTACCAATGTCACAATGATATTGATCTTTGACTTTTTGAGCTCATCGTCATTGAGGGAGGCCCTCTACACATAGGGAAGTATGTGTCCAAGTTTGGGTCCAGTATGTATGATTAACCAACAAATGAGATATGAACTGCTAAGTTAAGCTAAACAGAAATTATTAATATTAAAAAATCAGTTTTTACCAAGATCATAGTCACATTTTGCTTTGATCCTTTGAACCCAAGGTCATTGTGTGATACCTTGTCATTATAAGGAACCATGTGCCCACGTTTGAGGCCAGGATGATTAAGCAAAGATGAGATATGAACTGCTAAGTTGAGCTAAACAGAAATTATTAATATTGAAAAGCTAAAGCTTTTAGCAATATCGCAGTGGCTTTGTCCTTTGACCTTTTGAAAACAAGCTCATTGTGTGATATCCTGTCAATATTATGAAACATGTGTCCTAGTTTGGATCTGGTATGGATAACCAAACATGAGATGAGAACTGATAAGCTGAGCTAAATGCATATTGGATGATGACAACACCACTGCCGCCATTACCATGATGATGTGCAGGGTATCACAATAGATCATTTAAATGTTTTAAGGAAAGCTAAAAATTATTATTTTGGAAAATATGTGTCTGAAAGACTCAATTTGTTAATAACTCTGATTCTATTGGAGAGATCTTTACCATACATGGGTGCAAGGTTGCCAGTGGCGTCCTGGATAAATTTGGGTCAAAAGGTCAAATACCAAGGTTCACAGTAACATAATTAAAAATTCATCTAAATGCAAAAGACGTGAGTATCGATCAAATTTGTGCTTGTTTATATGTTAATAGTTCTCGCTGGTCGCGTTAGACAAGTGGACATGTTAGACAGGTGGTCGTGTCTAATCAGACTTGGTGTATGCATGCATTGTAGGCGTAAGGTGCGTAGCACAACAACAAAAGTGGGTCAGTGTGATATTAGTGTTACGTCAGTGTGACATCAGTGTGGCGTTAGTGTGACATTAGTGTTACATTAGTGTGACGTTAGTGTTACGTCAGTATGACCTACTCTTCATGCTTCACCTGCAGCCTACCAAGATTGTATCGATCTTGTTTTGGTCTGCAAATGGACATTTTTCAAGACCACTGCAGAGGCCATTATGGTCAACTTGACAACCGAAGCGTTAATATATAGATGACCCGTGGACATGAATGGACCTTTCCATTTTTTTTCCCGATTCCCCCACCCTTCTCCAGCTAAGCTCCTCCTAACACCTCGACTATGTTCTGATCAATCGATCTCTGAACTCCCTGATTATCAATTTCCATAAAACTATACAGCCTAAGCTGTTGACAATTTTGAAACTAATTTGACTGGGTGCTGTTGCTGCTATGGCATGTGTCCAAGTTCCCAGTGCTGAAACAAGAGTTGTCAGAAGATACCAAATATCCTGCCTTCTTATGTTGTCACAGGACATCGCCTGCATTTGACTGAATACTCGGTGAAAAAATAATGTCCAAGCCATGTACATAGATAGAACCAGAGCTTTCAAAAGAAACCAAATAGCTTACCTGTATATTAATTGTACATCACAGGATATGATGGACCACCGGATCCAACCTCATTTTGAAATTTGACAATCAGAATCTACTTGTTTACAATCAAAATACCCATGGTACTACCCAACATGCCAGCATAGCTTCAGAGAAGCATAGCTTCAGGACTGAACCATAAAGCCTCACTGCCTGGTGGTAACCTGCAGTATAATGACTACTGACACCCCAAGACTGACCGAGAGGCAAATGGTCCAAACATAAGCAAGCCTGAAAAAAGCAATCATTTTCAAAATCAAATACACTAATATGATAAAGACTACGTTTCAGTAGCCTATTGAGCAAATCAAAATATTCAATCTAAATTCTTTTCTGATTAAATTATCATTTGAAAAACCTTAACCACAGAATAAGAAGAATAACCTGGATGCAAATTAACCACAAAATAATCAAAGTTCAAATTCGGTAAAAACTACAGCAAAAATGTGAAAATTTATTTCTTTTTGATGTGGACTGGTATAACCTTTGGTTGATGTAAATATTGTTTGAAAAAAGCTTAACTGCAGCAAAAACCTTAACCTTGATCCAGGAAATAATCTAAGTTCATACACGGTAAATGTTTAGGAAAATCACGAAAATCAATAATTTTTTTAAATCTATGCAGTCTTCTTTAAATTGGTTATGTAAATGTTTGAAAAAAAAATAATGGGAGCGGAAGCTGACCCTCCACTCCAACGGCGATGCTGCCATTTTCCCCATCTCCCAAAATCTATTTTCACTTCGTGACGGCAAGATAAAAAGTGGTCATTTCTCAACACCATGGCAGATGATTTTTTTTGCCGGTTTGACCATTAAAGGGTTAATTATATATTAAATCTCACTTTTTTGAGAAGACAACAAAAGCCATGTTTCCTTCCCCCTCTTCATTGCTATTCTCTGGTTGAGTCACAGTCTCCTCTTCATTATCAGCAGCAGCGGCTGAAAAGGATTTGAAAAACATCTTACACACTCTCACCACTTTCACACTTTAACACTATCACTGACTAATTACCCATATCACATTTTCAAGGCAACCATACAGGAATACTGTTAAATATTTTGAAACTACTTTGACTGGAATCCATCAGCAGCAACATCTTCCAGTCAAATTAATTTCAAAATATTCAACAGAGTAAGTTTTCCATAGTAAAATATATACTTTTAAGGGGTTTATCGTTGAAAGGACTAATGGTCCTCATTTGTCTAGAAAATAACAACTTTTGCTTTGTAAATAAATGTCAATCTGTTTGCTTAGAGAACACATTTGGAAATTTTACCACTGGAATGACCGACTAAGTTGCCTTAGTCGTCCCAATGATAGCGTGTCATACTTCTTTGGGACTGAAAGCAGAGGTCTAAAACTGCTTGCTATTCTCTATTGTGCATGTATAAGCACATCATAACCAGTGAGAATCAATACGCTTATTTCGTCCTTTGAGCTACCTTATGAAATGCATTACATCAAATAGATTAAAACAAGAAGCCAAAGGCGCCTGTATCGCTCACCTGGAACATAGGCATTTCAACTAGAAAGGCCATCAGCTATAAGTAGACCCCTAAGGAGGTGACCAGAATTGTAACTAGAATACACCGACCATGTTTCTTTAAGTATCAACTTTCATTGAACAAATTTAAATGGCCTTTAGTTGCTAATCATATCTCTCAAATTTCAGGCCTGGTCCGTTCAACGGCTCTGGAGAAGTCGTTTTCATGAAAACTAGCTCAACCAAGATGGACGCTAAAGCCTTGGACCAATCAAGTTCCCTTGAACAAACTTTGTTCATCTATTGCCTAGATGATCTTTTATGACTTTTGAATCGATCCCGCAAGCAGATTTGGAAAACAGTATTTTTAAAGACATTTCACAATTTTTGCCAAAACCCAATATGGCAGCCAGCCAAATTGGCTGATCAGCTCCATTTGGACAAACTCGGATGGTTCCTGCCGAATATAATTCAAATCGGCCTAGTGGTTCCTGAGGACTTTTAAATTTCCTATTGCTTTAGTATGGGAGTTTTTGGCAGGAAAAAGATCCAAGACGGCCACCAAATCATTTATTCGAAAGTGGAAATTTAAAATCAGAAGAGCTCTCAACTTTTGAAAGATGAAAGCGTGAGTACCTGAGGTATTTTTGAAATTAGATGCTCTGAGAAGCACTCTGAAACACAAAAAACATCAATTTCCCTCAACTATCTGGGCTCCAAGATGGCCCTATAAAGGTCAACATTAGTCAGCAACAGTTTCTTGTCAGCTAATCTGAGGATTGAGGTATGAAATTCTTATGTCATTATGTAAAAAACCCCACAGAACCCCCTTGTGGGTTGGTCTGTTGTTTTATTAACCACTATAAAAACATACTTACCGTTCAATCACTACTTGCTAAATCAATTATCTGCATTTAGCTATCAGAATAAGATTTTTATGCCTGCATACACACCTCCCCATGCCTATTCCTATTAATATGGACCCTCAATCAGGCTACTGGTTGAGTCCATCTCCAGCCTACTGACAGATATAGACTGGCACCAGTCTATACTCACCCCATAGTGACGCTTGTCACTAAGCGCGCTTGCGCATGTGTACTGGATCCCAAATAGGAAACAGATTCACTTTTCTAAATTTAAGTGCTAAATATTAAAGGCCAATTCTCAAATCCTACCACGCGGGGTGGCTGAGACCGGGTTGTAGTGATTGAATTGTAAGTATGTTTTTATAGTGGTTAATAAAACAACAGACCAACCCACAAGGGGGGGTCTGTGGGGGGTTGTTATTACACCACAAAAACATCCATTACCGTTCAATCACTACTTGCTAAACCCGTAGACTTGGTCAGTGCCCATTTAAACATTAGGTGGGAGATTTGAGAATTAACAAACAAGGATAAAAATCAAACCAATCTTATCCAAATGTTAATAACATAACATAATAGTGCATATAACTCAATCACACCTTGATTAACAAATAAGGATAACTTGAACTTAAAGAAATAAATAAAAACCAAAAGAAGATTCTCACCATTTCATACAGACGCACAGTCCTAACGAAAATGGTGGAAAGTGCTTGGTAAATGGTCTTCGCCTTTTTTTAGTTAAAATAGTAATGTTACGAAAGAAGGAGGCTGCTGCACTCTGGTCTTTGAGATAAAAAGATGTAAAAGTGGATTCAGATTTCCATCCTGCCACCTGCATGACCTCATCCAAAGACGAACCGGCAAAAAGAGGGAAAGAAGTAGCCATGCCTCTAACGTCATGGGCTTTAATATGGGAGATTAATTTGATCTGGTGAGGCTATCTCGTAACAAAGCTTAATTGTCTCACAAATCCATCTGGCAATCGTAGATTTTGAGACCGGCTTAGATAACTCTTCCACGTAGGAAACCCATAAATGGGATGGATACTCTTTTAAAATCGGTTCGCAGTTTGTAGGTTCTTAATGCCCTAACAGGACACAAAAATCTATCGGATGGCGAAAGAGATGATAAAGATTTTTAAATGATCGGACTAGCACGAAAACGGTTAGACTGAGTTTTGGATAAAGTCCCTTCTGGGATATAAAACCAAACCGTCTCCTGAAACTATAAATCTATCCTTTTCAGCCGAAAGAGCATGAATCTCTGTCCGGAAAAGGAGACATGTAAGAGGAGATCTGGGCATTCAGAGAGGTCGCGAACAGATCTACTAGAGGACGATCCATAATATTGAAAATCGCTCTGACAACCGACTTCTTTAACTGCCACTCTGTGTGGGCGAACTTGCTGGGATGTGACAGTTGGTCCGTCAGAAAATTCAGACTGCCTGGGACATGTGACACTAGAAAAATCTGCCTCTTGCGGCACCACAAGAGAAGATTCCACACTTCTAAACAAAGGAGAGACGACCTTGTACCTCCCTGCCTGTTGATATAAGACACCACTGTCGAATTGTCTGACCGAATCAAGACTTTGAGACCTATCACCAGATCAGACCATGAAAGGAGAGCCTTCTTGACAGCCCACAACTCCAGAATGTTGATATGGGCTGTCGACTCCTCCCGGGGCCAAAGGCCGGAAACTGACAGGGAATCTCAGACTGCTCCCCAACCCTCCTGGGAAGCGTCTGTGAAGATAATCGCCTGAGGAGAGGACTTTACCAGTGGAACACCCATCAGGAGCAGAGAACGATCCCTCCAAAAATCTAGATGAGGGATCAAATGTTCTCTGATGGGAATCTGATGGTAAATTGAGTGGATTGACTGCTTCCAAAGGGACATTAAATACATTTGGAAGGGTCTTCTCATCAGCGCCGCCCAAGGAATCACTTTCTCTATGCTGACCATCAGACCTATCACTCTTAAAAAGAATCTTGCTCTTACCACGGGAAAAGAAGAAAGGATTTCCATTGCCACTGATAAAGCCTCTATCCTTGGATCTGAGGGAAAGACTAGACCCGGGCCAGGTCGAAAGAAATGCCTAGATGCCTAAAGATTTGAGATGGAACTAGGCTTGATTTCTTTAGATTTAAAATCCACCCTAGGTTGCATGCCAGACTGCAAACCTCTGGAAGAATTCCTAAGAGAATAGAGGATGACCTTGCTTTTACCAACCAGTCGTCTATATAAACGTGAAGATGGATAGAACGACGGTGTAAAATTCCTGCTGCGGCTGAAACTAGACAGGTAAAAAGGAAAGGAGCCGTGGTCAGGCCGAAGGGCATGGCGCGAAACTGCCAAACTCGATCCTTGTAGGCAAACCTCAGGAACTTTCTGAAGGCAGGGTGAATAAGAACATGGAAGTAGGCGTCCTTTAGATCGATGGAAGACATTCCACATTCCCTGATCCAGACTGGAAATGATCTTGGAAACCGTCTCCATCTTGAACTTGGGGGTGAGAATCATAAGATTTAACTTCTTCAAATTTACGATGGGACGCCAACCTCCTGTTTTCTTGGAAACAAAAAAGATGATCGAGTAGTAGCCCGGGTCTACTCTCCAATTGGGAACTTCTTCTATTGCCCTCTTTACAATCATGGATTCCAACTCCTCTTCCAAAGCTACCAGTTTTTCCGGATTTGAGGGAACCGGAGTCCAAACTGGGAAAAGGGAGAGAAGAGGAGGATGATGGATCCATGACGGAGCATAACCTCAACGTATCTGAGACACTAGCCAGGAGTCCTGAATGAGGGCTTGCCATTTCTCCCAAAACAGAGAAAGGCGCCCTCCTACTGGCACGTTGGGTAACCGGCACTGGACCGATTGCTCCAAAGGGAGAAGAGGGGGAGGGAAGGGGAAGGGAATAGAGAAGGTTGGACCTACCCGGGAATAGTCCATACCTTCAGACTCTCTTTCCCTGAAACCCTCTAAAGGAAGAACGACCTCTGGACCTGGAACCAGAACGGCGAGAAGGGGGTCTGACCCCCCTCTCACCCAAAAAGAAGGAGACTGCCTCCCTAGAGACCTCGAACGATGTGAGGAAATAGAATAGAAGCAATCCTTCTCCGTGGATCGATCCTGACAATTGGACGAAGACAGATTAGAATTATGGATGACCCTAGAAGGATAAGGCCCAAATTGATCAGGTTTGAGGCTCTTTCTTCTAGGAGAAGAATTAGGACTTCTCACAGAAGACACATCTTTTTTCAAGGACGGATTAGAAAACAAAATCTGAGCCTGAAGTTCCCTAGAGGCCTTCAGGCACTCAGATTCTGCACGAATTAAATTAGGAGCCGACTGTCCAAAAAGATCTGTACCAAACGGGGATGCAACCACAAGACTGCTTCAAAGTGCTAGAAATCCTAACCTCAGAGAGTTTCCTAGATCTACGCTTGGAAGTAATAAAACCCAAAGACTTACACACAGAATTGAGTGAGCCACGAGACAAATCAGCCAAAGAACGAAAGACTGACAAAGGAACTTGATCACCCCCTTCTTCAGCCTTAAGAATGGCCTCAGATAAAAGAGCAAGAAAATTAGAGGATTTGAGCTGAGATCTGCAAACAGACTCCCATTTGGAAAGGCCATTAGAATATTCAACCTTGGAAGCATCCTTTAACTGAGATGAAAGAACCTCCCAAGCGGAACCAGAAAGAGACTGAGTGGAAGCAACCTTCAAATAGGTCCTCCTTAGGAATTTCAACAGGAGAATCGTACTTAGCAACAAGAGAAAAGTCAGTATTAGTAGAATCATTAACAAAGAAATCTAGCATATCAACAACTAAATTATCAATAGGCAGCACCTGAGGAGAAGAGAAAGGATCAGAAGTAAAGAGAGCGGATCCGAAAGAAGTAGGATCCATAGCAAATTCCTCCTTAAGAGAGAGTAGATGCGATCCACCTGTAAGCCATGGACCAGTCTTCCGAAGAGGCTCTAACCGGGCAAAACCTCTTCAGATCCCTGGCCCTGACCGACCTGGGAGCAGAAGGAAGAGAAGGAAGAAGAGGAGAAGAAGAGATGAGAATAGATGAGTCACCTGTCACTAAAGATTCACCTGCCCTAGAAGAAACTGGAGAAGAGGGTCTACTAACCGATTCAGGAAAAGAAGAAACCTGTGAAGAGGAAAAAGAATCCCTACCCTAATCCTGACTAGAAGATAAACAAGGAAGGACCAGAGAACTAGCAGAAAACCTCGAGAATAGAAAAACGAGCAGAAACAAATGAACGATCTAAAGAAGAATCACTCACCATGGAAAACAAGGAAAAATCTAAGGCCTGAATCAACAATTTGAAATTCTAGTTCAGGAGAAAGAACCACAGAAATGATCGGATCAAGATGATCAAAGGACGGAGAAGAAGCAGAAGAGGAAGAAGGAAGAGAAGAGAATGAATGAGAGGAAGAAGAAAAAGAGGAAGGATGATCCAACTGACCATGAGAAGAAAGAGAAAAAGGAAAACGGGAGAAACCCGGAAGAGGAGGAAGAGTGGATTTAAAGGGAGCCGAGGCGTTAGACACATGACTAGAAGAAAAATCCTTGGCCGAAAGAGAAGGAGTAATAGAATTAGAATGAGAAGATGAGGAGAAAGAAGAAGACCTAGAAAAAGATGGATTCACAACGGCATCACGAAAGGAAGGAGAAGACCGAGAAGATAAATCAACATCAGCTACCTTAGAAGGAAGAAAAGATTCATAGTTGGAAGCTACAGAATCCTGAGAAGCCCGTTGAGAAATTTCTGAAACAGAATCAACAAAACTCCTATCATCCAAAATCCTAGAAAAACCTAAGCAATTTTGATCTCTCACTAAACCGGAAGCTAGCTCCCAAACGGAAGCGGAAGCCGGAAGTCTCTCCAGATCTGACCAACCCGGAAGAACACCTCTAGGACCGGAAACGGAAGTATACCGACCAGAATGCAAACCGGAAACGGAAGCGCTACTACCGGAAGTCGAAAAATAGTCCTCAGACTCCGGATATCTGGAATGGCCAGAAGCGCTGTTGAAACCGGAAACGGAACTAGGCACCAGATCTTGAAGACCCGGATGTCCTACAAAAACGGAAGTCAGACCGGAAACGGACGGAACGGAAGTGGTGACCGGATCTTGACGACCTGGATTACCTACTAAACCGGAAGTCCTACCGAAAACGGATGCCAGAGAAGAAAGAACCGGATCCTGAAGACCCGGATGTCTTGCTAGACCGGAAGTTAAAACGGAAACTGATGGAGCGGCGGAAAAAGGAAGTAAACCCGAGTCCAGCGGACCCGAGTCCACCACAACGGAACCGGAAGAACTAGCAAGACTATTCTTGGCAATGGGCGATCTACAAAGAACCTACACGACTGGTACAATCGAAAAATTGGCATTTGCATACGGTCCAGCCTTATGGACGTCAGCCTCAGCCTCCGCCACCACTGCTTGTGGGTTATGCCCGTCACCCTCAAGTCTTAGGTGGGTTTGACCCGGTGCACTACACGAGCCCACCTTCAAGAGCTTAGGTGCTCTAGACTTCTGCTTCGGAGATTTTTTAACCTGCATGGAGGTTAGAGGGACCGGTTTCCCCCATTTGCTGGAACGCCCGCTAGCCTTCGGGCTATCATCGGAACTAGAAGAAACATCCTGTTTCTTAGCCACCTTAATTGCAGCTATCCTTTCGTCAAGGGATTTCGTCAAAACAGATGCGAGCGATTCAAATCTTGCAAAAAGAGCTAGCACAGCATCTGAATTCGCCGAAGAGGCTCCCCCCTCCATTGCTACTGGTAAAGAAACAGTAGATTGTGCAAAAGACACAGCTTTCGCCTTGCTAGCAACAGAGGTAGAGGAAGGACGACCAGAGGGCAGCAGTTGTTTAAATGGTAAATCTTTAAAAAAAGGTCTTAGACACCAAGACCGGCCACCCTTTACAGATCCCACACATCGTTGTGAAGGTACAAGTGGTACAGATTGCAGACATGCCTGGCAAATTCAACTGAGTGATGGCGATCACACTTTGATGACGTACATATTGTCTTGTCAGACGATTTAGCGGACTCCTAAAAATGAAAAACGTAACAATGAAGCATATCGCTTAAAATCGTAAAAAGAAGACTAGAAAGATAAAAAATCATTTCTTAAAAAGGCGGGAAAGTTCAAATCAGAAAGCAAAGATCCCTACCGACAAGAAAGCAAACTTGCAAAGGGATAAATGATAATCCTTATAATGCACTATTAGTAAATTGATAAGGGCTCTGAATGACTGCTGGAGAATATTATATGATGATGAATGATATAGGCATAGTAATTAAGATACCACGAAGCGAGAACGATCTTTCACGAAAACCGGTAACAATATGAACATAGTTATAAAATACCATATAACCACGAAAACACTTCCTACACATAACTCAGGGAGGATTGACTTAATATTAGGCATAATCTTGATAATATAGAAGACAAAAGATGTAGCTGACACAGCGCAAAGCACAAAAAACTTAGACGAATATTTTAAGCAGTTGTTCTGCAAGCAGAATAATTGAAAAGTGAATCTGTTTCCTATTTGGGCTCCAGTGCGCATGCGCAAGCGTCACCATGGGGTGAGTATAGACTGGTGCCAGTCTATATCTGTCGGTAGGCTGGAGATGGACTCAACCAGTAGCCTGGTTGAGGATCCATATTAATAGGAATAGGCATGGGGAGGTGTGTATGCAGGCATAAATATCTTATTCTGATAGCTAAATGCAGATAATTGATTTAGCAAGTAGTGATTGAACGGTAATGGATGTTTTTGTGGTGTAATAACAACATGGAATGCATCCCTAGGGAAATCCCCCAGTCACCATTTAACAGTAAACACAGCATTATAGCTAGTCTATACTTTAATGAAACTGCCCGATGCATGAGATTTGCACGTGGCTGCATGAGTGAGAATGAAGACAAATGCATGTCTCACACCGAATGTGTGAGTTGAGAGGTCTGAATCAGCATACCGAAAAAAACCTATATGAAACTAATTTCGGCTTAAAATTCCATCACAAAAAGCCGATATGGCCACCAAACATGCTACATTTTGATTAGTCCATGGCGGCCATGTTTTTTTTACGTATCAAGCTCTTTTGAACAAACTTTACTGGCACTCAGTGCCTACTAATCATATCACCCAAACTTTGGCCAGATCCGTTCAGCGCTTCTAGATTAGTAATTTTCATGAAAAGTAGCTCATTCAAGATGGCCACTGAAGCATTTGGCCAATCACGTTCCCTCAAACAAACTTGTTTCAACTGTTGCCGTAGACGACATTTCATGAGTTTCAAATAGATCCCTGGCGGTATTTGAAGATTTAAAAATTTGGCGAGAAACCCAGATGGCCACTGGCCAAATTGGCCGATCGGCTTCCATTGAACAAAATCGGATCCCTATGCCCTAAGGATGCTTCCTGCTAAATATACTTGAAATCAGTCCAGTGGTTCTTGAAAAATCATTTAAAGAAAAAGTTGAGTTGACCAACGGACGATGGTCGGTTGCCACGGCCATAAGCTCACTTGGCCTTGAGATAATAAATTCATATTTTACTTTCTTGAAACAAACTTCCTGTGTTTTTAACCCTTTAATGGTCAAATTTGGTAAAGAAAATTTTAATATCTATCTATTGAATGCGCATTTACAGGCTAAGAGAATAACATTTTTGAAAATTTAACACTGGAATTACTGGCTCAGTTATAGAGCCAGTCATTCCAGTGGTAAATTTTCAAAATTTTTATTTTCGTGACCTGTAAATGGACATTCCACATGACCATACCAGAGGCCGTTATGACCATTAAAGGGTTAATTAGAATACAGGTATATATATATATACACATGTACAGATATCTGAAAATTAATAACCCACATCAACTTACTTTGTTCATCTGGTGTATTGTCGTCATCAGCTGATGGGCTTTCTTTCTTTTCTGGTAGTAAACTTTCAACATCTTCCACAGGGGTGGAGTTTTCTTCAGGCACAACGTCGTCATCTTCGGTCTCAGTTTCTGGAGGTACAATCTCCGCTTCAGTATTTTTAATATCTGTATAAAGAAACAGTAAGTTATATGATAAGGCACTTAATGGCTTAATAGTCAAGTAAATCTAATTTTTCTCTTTGTGACTGTCGTTTTGCAGGTCAAAAGTGAATTTCAAGCTAGTCACTCCAGTGATAAATTTTCAAAAATCCTCATCTCTTGGCCAGTAAAAAACAGTTCTCACGATCACTACAGTCTGTTTTTTCCAGGCTTAACCATTAAAGAATTAAGCAACCACGTTATGAAGCACAAATATATGGTCACTAAAGACAGGTGGTCTTTTTATACATGTCATTCACCATAGGATATGTATGCCTTTTAGAGCCACAAGAGCCACCTGTTCCAAAGGACCATTTGTCTTCCACCTGTCTTAAAAGTCCAATTGCCTTAAAGATCAACCTGTCTTAACCCTTTCACTGACAAACCCATGAAAAAGTATATTCTTTACTTACACTATAAAACTTATTCCATTGATTATTTTGAAATTAATTTGTATGGAAGCCATTGCTGCCTAGACAAATTAATTTTAAAATATTCAACAGTTTTCCTGTATGGGTGCCATGAAAATGAGATATGGGGAATTCATCAGTGAAAGAGTTAAAGGTTCACCAGTCTTAATTGGCCCTGTAGGTGGGGCTTAGAATACACCTTCCGTATCCTCTGCTCGTCGTAAGAGGCGACTAAAGGAGGTAAGGGTGAGGTAACCCTGACAGAAACCTCGAGTGCTGAAGACGGAGGTTCCAGGCCGCACGGCGCACTCTAATAAACCATGGATCCACGCACTTAACGCATATGATCATGTCGATAGTCACTTACAGGACTGCCGGTATGATCAGCGAATGAAAAGAAGAAGACCAGTCTTAATGGGCCACCTCTCCACCTATCTTAAAGGTCCACCAGTCTTAAAGGTTCACCAGTCTTTACAGTCTACCTATCTTAAAGGTCCACCTATTTTAAAGGTCCACCAGTCTTAAGGGTCCACTGCCTATCTGAAAGGTCCACCTACATCAAAGATCCACCAGTCTTAAAGGTCCACTTATCTTAAAGGTCCACCAGTCTTAAAGGTTTACCAGTCTTTACAGTCTACCTATCTTAAAGGTCCACCTATTTTAAAGGTCCACCAGTCTTAAGGGTCCACCGCCTATCTGAAAGGTCCACCTACATCAAAGATCCACCAGTCTTAAAGGTCCACCTATCTTAAAAGTCCACCAGTCTTAAAGGTCCCCATATCATAAAGGTCCACCTATCTTAAAGGACCACCTATATTAAAGGTCTGCCTATCTTCAAGGTCCACCAGTCTTAATGGTCCACCTATCTTAAAGGTCCACCAGTCTTAAAGGTCTGCCTATCTTAAAGGTCCGTCACACTTAAAGGTCCACTTAGATCTTAAACACCCATCAGTCTTAAGGGTCCATGTATCTTAAAGGTCCACCTACATTAAAGGTCCACCAGTCTTAACAGTCCACCTATTTTAAATGTCCACCAGTCTTAAAGGGCCACGTATCTTAAAGGTCCATCATCAGTCTTAAGGGCCCACCTATCTTAACGGTTCACCAGTCTTAAAGGACCAGCTGTCTTAAAGGACCATATGTATTGAAGGCCCAACTATTTTAAAGAACCACCAATCTTAAAGGTTCACCTATCTTAAATGAACATCTGTCTTAAAGGTACATCTGTCTTGAGGACCACTTGGCTTAAGACAAATTAAACCGTCCATCTGTCTTAAATCGTGTGGCCTAAAAAACACAGGTGTTTCTTGATTTGCATGTATTACAAAAACACGGAACTGACATGTCAATCATGCATATTTTCATTATATTAGTTCAACTGAAGTCACAATTAGATGTCAAAATTAACCATTTAACTTGCAAGACGACCAAAAACAGCTCCTACTTGAGAAAATATCCATTTGCAGAACTAGAAACATTAAAACAAATGTTACCACTGGAATCACTGGCTCGGTTATTTAAATTTCAAAAATATTATTCTCTTTACCTGCAAATGGACACTACATGCTAGGGAAGTTTTGGCGGGCTTGACCACAAAATGGTTCAAATGTATCATAACAAGAACATCACTGGAGTTAGACATTCTCAAATAAAATTATCTTTCACATGACAGAATAGTTTCTGTGGCCAGGGGTTGTCCCTTGGTACGTGTAATGAGTAAATGAGTAGTACGGCATAAACACAAATGAAATATTTCAGAAGTTAATTTTCAAATAATACGTGAGGGATAGAACACAGCTATCAGAAAATGGCATATCACCCTGGACCCAAACACTTCACATGTTGAGCCTTTTGAGAAATGTCAACAGTCTACCTTATTCTCAGATCATATGGCGCATACCATTCAGATCCCTAAATCATACATGTATCATCCTCTGCTTCGCATAGGGCGTGACAAAAACAATCGGTGAATCCTAATTGCGATAGGGGAGATAGCTCGGACGAATACACACATATTTTACTGAAACATGACCACAAAGGTTTTAGGTTTTCAAGGGGAATCTGTCAAAGAACTATGGACAGATCTTGCTGAAAAAGGCATACACTCATCTTCACATGGTAATGGTAACATTTACCAACTTTCACAGGAATCATAAGTAAACTGTAGGCCCTGCATTAGACAGACAGACAGACACAGACATACAGACATGGGATGGACATAGTGACCATGGGGATTCAATAATGTGAAATATATTGGCATGATAAATAACGTTGTCATGGTCATCTTGATCAATCAAAAATTTGTTAAATTACCATGGTAACAATGGTTGTTGCGGTCATCTTGACCAATCATAATTTCATGTTCATCAATGCTTAGTTACCAATATAACGATGCCTGCCACAGTAATCTTGACCAATCACAACATAGTATTTATCAGCTTACCACAGTAACGATGATTGTGATATCTTGACCAATTATAAAGTAACTGTTTAGTTACCAGGTTAACGGTGGTTATTGTGGTCATCTTCAACAATCATAATGTAGTGGTCAATATGAGTTACTTACCATCTTTTTCTCGCAGCTGAAACTCGAGCAACATGCGGTTAACGATACCTGTCAGCTTATCCAACTCATTGTCCGATAATTTACCAGGATCAAGATTCCCTACAAATAAACAAGTGCTGGTTGTCAGAGGATTAATGAAAGAAGATGGTGTTTGTCTAAGGCCAGGGGTGCGTTCAGGAGCATGATTATTTTCAGTCCACCAAACATTTAGTTAGTTCACATAGTAAGGTTCACCGAGAAATATCTATAGGCGAACCCATGTGAGTGAACAAAATGTTCGGCGACCTGAAAATATTCACGCTCTAGAACGCAAACCCAGTATTCACTGAAATGATGTACATATCCATATATGTAATTTGTATGACTTTTAAGAAATTGAATTCATGAAAATTATGATGAAAACAAGTTTTCGCTCCCCAAAAGAGTAAAAATCTCCAAAAGCTCTCATGCTTTAATGAATTTTCAGATTATGCTGTCTAAATGGATACATCCTCTTGTTTGATGATGATAATGACAAGAGTGACTCGCTCGGTTTAATTGAAGTGGTTATTCCTGCGACATATTTTAATTCAAGTTCAATTATGATGGAGACTAGATGCAGTGCTGGTAGAGATAAAATCTGTAACGTTTTATTAAGATCGGATAACTCCTTGACAAAATAAATGTCCATTGAAAACCTTTAACATTTACCTAAATTCTTGTCGGGTGCTGAATATCATTTGGATTACTACGTCAGGATGCACTGCTTCATTATGGGAGTGACAAAATATAATCTCATGACCTGAAAATGGACCTTTCTCGTGACCATAGTAGAAGCCAATACAACTCAGAAATAACTTATCCATTATGCTTGCAAAAAAATAATTAAACATACGGTTGAATACTGTGAAGATAATTGTAGTGGAAGACACTGTAGCAATATGTTCCAATCTAGTATAGGTTCAAAATATTCAACAGAACATTTCTTACATCGTGTTCAAAATTGTATTAACATGTTTCTGTTTTTGTTTTGAAAATATGTTAACTTATTTATGAGCCACTAACCCTTTAACACTCAAATTTATTCTAGAAAATTTAAATTTTCTCATAGAAAATGTCCATTTGCAGACAAAGAGAAGAGTATTTTTGAAAATTTATCACAGGAATGACTGGCTCGGTTATCGAGCCAGTCATTCCAATGGTAAATTTTCAAAGATAGTCTTTTGGTCAGCAAATGGACATTTCTTAAGACCACTGCAGAAGCCGTTTTTGACTGATATGAGTGTTAAAGGGTCAATCCATATCTGTAGGTACCTTGGAGTAAGTCAGATAGCAGCTTAGCATAGCGAGGTGTAATTCCAGGGTATCGCGATTCACTCTCAACAGCCTCTGTGAAACAGAAGAAAAGATGTATCATATAAACAAGGCTTTCAGCATATGAACACACATGTAATATTCAACAAAATATTCTCATTGGTTAGATAATGCGTGAGAAATATTTTCATTGGTTAGATAATGCATAAGAAATATTTTCATTGGTTAGATAAAGCGTAAGAAATATTTTCATTGGTTAGATAACGCGTAAGAAATATTTTCATTGGGTAGATAACGTGTAAGAAGTATTTTAATTGGTTAGATAACGCGTAAGAAATATTTTCATTGGGTAGATAACGTGTAAGAAGTATTTTCATTGGTTAGATAACGCGTAAGAAATATTTTCATTGGTTAGATAACGCGTAAGAAATATTTTCATGTGTTAGCTAATGCATAAGAACGTACAAAATATTGTCATTGGTTAGATAAACAGCCCGTTCCATATTTCTTGATAGGAACACACATGTAATATTCAACAAATGTTTTCACAGGTTAGATAACGCGTAATAATCACACATGCTCCATGACATCACAAATGTTTTCTAGCGACGAACGCTGCGAAAATGTAAACAAGACGGGATAGGTTATGTTGTTGATTTATATTTTGTAATATATATATATATATATATATATATATATATATATATATATATATATATATATATATATATATATATATATATATACTACTGAGTTATGAAATAGGTTAGTTAAAATGAGTGTTGTAGGAGTTACTAAACAGCGAGATTAATTCCTATGGGATTCATATTATGTAGCTGTTGAATCCAATAAGACTCATGTTCCTTACGGAGGTTAGTTGTCTCCTGGCATTCAGGATCATGTGGTAAGACTTCGATTATGCGATATTCAACACAGTTCGTGTCATGATTTTACAGGGTGAAATGGGATGCTACTGGACTATCTTTGTTGTTTCTGATGTCCCTTAGGTGTTCCTTGATGCGTATTTGAAACTGTTGTTTGGTTTCTCCCGCATATTGTGTTTTGCAATAAGAACATGTAATTAAGTAGAATACATTTTTAGTGGTGCAATATGTGCGGACCGTAGCTTTATATTTCAGTCATGTGTGTGTGTGTGCGTGCGTGCGTGCGTGCGTGCGTGCGTGCGTGCGTGCGTGCGTGCGTGCGTGTGCGCGCTCTGAAACGTATGTCTTGTGTTTTATTTCCTGCAGAAGAAAAAATTGGTCTTGCTGCAGGGATCAGTTTTGTTTAGGGATTGTTCTTCCTTGTATTCCCCTTGTTTTGGGATTTGTGTAATTGTCCCGGATTAATTTGTTTTTAAATGAGAAGTTTTTTCTGTGGCCAAACGACGGCATTTCTGTGAATGTATCACCACATTTCAGACAGCTGTTTCGTAATCACCAGTGTCTGGTCACGATGTGTTGGATACATTTGTTATGAAATAAGTTTGTAAATTTGCATAATAGACGTAGAAATTTTTAAAATTTGGATTAAAAGTAATTTCGAGACCGAAATAATTATATTTTGTTTGTCATTATTTTTTGTGGCGCATTGGTACGAAGTTGTAGCATGTAACGAAAATGAACAGCGCAAAATGGTTGGAAAATTTTTCAAAATGGTGTGTTCAAACAGATTTCGGGGATCACTTCATTGGAAAATTTGTCAAAATGGTGTGTTCAAACAGATTTCGGGGATCCACTTCATTGGAAAATTTATCAAAATATCAGTTTATATGATAAATAGAATCTCAAACTCGATCCCATTTAATATCATTATTATCAACCGCATAAAAAAAATCATCACATTGCACTCGCTAAAGCTGGTGCAATGTGATAATTTTTGATTTAATAGTGACATGAACTGGTGCCGAGTTCCAGATCTCTGTATGTCTAGATGGATCATCTAGATCTGTCATTCAAGTGCACTATCTAACATCATAATCAAATATATATCACATGTTAGCCGATGTCACAATCAAAATGGTGAAGAGCCGTCCCGAAAATCAAATTATGTCCTGAAAGTGTATGAATTGCATGGTTTTCATAAATGTACAATTTAAAAAACATTGTTGAATATTTTGAAATTATTTTGACTGGGAGTTGTTGCTGGGTAGCAACAGTTGCTGGATAGCAACAGTTGCTGGATAGCAACAGTTGCTGGATAGCAACAGTTGCTGGATAGCAACAGTTGCTGGATAGCAACAGCCCCAGTCAAATTAGTTTCAAAATATTCAGTAGCTTACCTGACTACAGTTAACTAGAAATTGAGGTTCTTGGAATTCAGGTTTCAAATTAATTTGATTATGTGTACACAAGTGGGCGGAGATTAGCTAGCCAGAATGCTTGAATTTTTTTAATTTTTAAACGGTTAAGTTGAACACATTAATGTAATGAAATGAAAAGAAATAAAACTTACCATATGATGATTTTATTCGTTTTCGTATAAATTATCACAATATTTTTAGTTGCAAAGTTAAATTAGGGACTCGTATTCCTAATTCAAATTCACAACTTAAATAGTTCAGTTTCTTGAACATTTCACATGCTTGTAGATTCGTAGCAATGCTAAATTTGGTTCTGTTATTGCAAAACTCAATAATAATTGTCATTTCTGTACGAATTTCCAAAATTCCTATAAGTTTTCTACTAATAATATAATGGACAATTACAGTTTATCCATCCACCATATGATGCCATTATCAACTATGTGGCATGTAGGATGACCGCATAATCAATTAGAGCATAAATAACTCGATTTAGTCTGTCTTAAACAATTAATATTCCGACACGTTGTACGAATTGTATGTCTTTACTATTTAACAAACTTTCTGTTGAACATTTTGAAACTAATTTGACCGGGCACTGTTGCTGCAAATAGTTTCAAAATATTCAACCTGTCTAGTTTTCCGGAAATTGAGTCAGGATGTTCAGGGATCGATCGATCCCAACATGGGCGAAGCCTGCGTAGAGCTTAACTAGGGATGGGCGAGGGATGGCTAAAACTTGAGGGGTCCATTATCTCTAAATATTGGAAAACTATTTATTAGATCTTGAACTTGCATAGATTCTCTTAAGATTATTTTCAACTTACCATTATTTATCTGCTCTGAAAGCATCTGTGAATCTGCCATGACAACAGCTTTAGAGGCTTCTGAGAATGTACAATTCAAATATCAATCATATAAAATTATTATTATTATTATTATTAATCACATATTCATTCATCCGTTCACACCATCATGCTTGCTCAGCTACCAGTTCATATTTGCATGCACAGCCACATAACATCCCATCCACTTCCTACATCATTTCAGACAATTCATCCATCCATCCACCCATTTACCCATCAACCAACCCATCCACAGCACACTCTTTCTTCATTCACAGGTATCAAGCCAACATTCTGTCATTATACTTGTCCGACAATTTGACGCTTTTGTCTAAAATATATATTAGTGGTATAAGTACATGTGTGTATTGTAACTTGAACAAGAGTCCCAAGGGCTTTAACGCTCACCTGAACCATTAGCATTGGAACCATAGACATTTGAACAGAGATAAGACATTAAATTCAGCAGTAACAGAACATTAAATACAAAATTGGGATTCTGAGTACGCACAATATTTAGTGGAAAATTAATGATGGATGCTGATCAAACCTTAGGTTCCATTCAATCACTAAAAAAATCCAATCTGGCTACCAACGGTTAAATTCTGATTGGTCCATGACAGCCTTCGGGACATGTCAGCTAATGAATAGATGACTTTATTTCTACCTAAGCTCGGCCCACTTTTTTACTTATACATTAGTAGTCGTGGCATTACAGTATATTGGCATTGACCAGGAATCCAGTTCACAACTAACGAAAGATGGTGCTTTCAACGGTTTTTGGTTCGATTCCCTGTCAATGTCACTTTTTTTCGCATGTTGAAATCGATTTGCAACTTTGACATTTCATTCCCAGAATCTCAATTTCAACTTAACTTACTATACAGGTAAGCTGGTCAATATTTTGAAACTAATTTGACTGGGGACTGTTGCTACCAGTGTTCAACATATTCTACAGAATGTTTATTAAATTGCAAATTTAAAGACATACAATTTCTACACTTATGAGATGGACATTTCGATGTATGTGACAGGTTTACATCATTTTGATTGTGATGTCAGCTAACATGAGATGTATTTTTGATAATGATGTCATATACTTGAATGACAGATCGAAACATCTATTGAAAATTGAGTTGTGTATAATGTAAGGAAGCATGTTCATAAAACATCAGACAAAGCTTTTATGATTATGAAGGCTTATTAAATGGCATATTGATGGTCACTGCAATCTACATACTTCCTATTCTAACTACAACATGGAGGCACAAGATCACGCACACCTGTCATACCCTTAATAACGGATTAAGATTTGGCAAGAAAATTGCAGTGTTTGCACAGAGAATGTCGATTTGAAGACCTTTGAAGATTTATCACTGGAATATTTAGCCCAATGAATGTCTACCAAATGTAGACCAAAAGAGGACTATTTTTTAAAAAGAATTTACCAGTGGAATGACTGACTTGGTCATTTAGCCAGGCATTACAGTGTTAAAATTTCCAAAAATCAACTCTTCTCATGGCCTGCAAATCGATATTTCTGAAGATCACTGCCGAGAATGGTTATGGTCAGCTTGATCATTAAAGATTTAACAAAACTTTGTTCCTACCTTTTGGTTGAATCGACAAGCTGTGAACTTCTGGTGCTGGTTGCAGATCGTCACTTGGCCAGAAGGCGTTATGTAATGGTTCGCTAAGAAAGTCATTGGATCCTTGATTAGAGATCTCTGTGTCAAATGCAAGATTTTCTTCAAAAGGGTTAGGATTATTATCACGAACATTTGAGATGTCATTCTCCTCCGTATTAATATTATCAGTGTCAGAATCATCTGACAGAAGTTGTAGCACCTCGAGGTAACTCTGTAGATCCCTCCAGTCCTGAGGAGACCACTTTTGTATATAATCACTGTTATCGAACAGACTCTGTTCAGTGTCCAGTTGGTCACCATCATTATTGGAGACCATATCCAGGTAAGACTGGAAATCTGGACTAATCAGAGGTGGAGGGGGACTTTGTTTCCGCCGCTTCCACAGAGGTTGTGATGGATCGACATACTTGTGCACATGTAGAATCTCATCACGCTTTCTGGAGCCGCTCAAGTCTCGCTCACCGCCTTCACCACCGGCGTAATAATCGTACCCAAGTAGATTTGAGTAATCTGGCTCTTCCTGATTATACATAGGAACCTCTTCCAAAGCAGCCGGATCTCCGCCCGCCTGGGCATACACATCACTATAGTAGTTGAACAGCTCCTCCAGGATGGAAACAAGATCATTGTTTATGCCATCATCATCTAAATTCTCGGAATCACAAATTCTCTCATCGAACCCTTGACCCTGTGTACGATACGCAGCGAGAATATTCTGCACTACACACTGTGTGTACTTATCACGCCATGTGAAGCCGCTTTGAATGAGCTGCCAAATCTTCGTCTGCAGAATCTGTAATGTCGTGTGATCGAGGAGATACTGATAGTAGTCTCGTGGACCCACATTCCTCTGACATGTGCCGAATAAGTGATCTGTAAAAACATAAAGAAACAGACTGTCAATTAAACATAGCTTCAATGGTCTTCACGGACTGTACAATAACTTATTAGAAAGCTGATGAAATACCAACTGGTTGGCCCTATAACTGCTTAGTATTCAACGTTGGTCAGAAATGGCCCCTGCAGTAATCTTGAGGAATGTTGCTTTGAACAGCAAGAATCTTTTTAGAAAATACACCAACGTAGTGAGTGACTCGGCTATTTAGCCGATTATTGATATAAGATTTCTAATATAATCTTTTAGTCAACAAATCAACCATTCACAGGCCCAATGCAGAGGTTGCCAATGTTGATGCTGAGGTCTGCATTAAATTCTTTGAAAAACTATCTTATATACAACCACCAGTGGCAGCGAGAGACTTATCATTATGTCCAATCTTAGACACATAACAGATCTAGTCATAGTGCATTCCCTCAGACAATGGAGGAACCATGTTTTAGCTATGCCCAACCCATCTCTACCTAAGTTCCACCCATGCCTTGCCCGCGTTAAGATCGATCTGTTGGGATCAATCTATCTCTCCACTTCCTGAATCTCAATTTCCAGAAAACTATGCAGGTAAGCTGTTGATTATTTTTAAACATATTTGAATGGGTGCTTGCTGCCAACAGCGCCCAGCCAATTTAATTTCAAAATATTCAACAGCATGCTTATTAAATAGTAGACAAAAAATTACAATTACAGCCTGACGGACTATTAAGTATTTAAGGCAGTCTAAATCGAGTCATTTATGACGTAATTGATTATGACCTCAGATGACACATCACTTAGTTGATTATTATGTCATATGATTGATAGATAAACTGGATTCCTCCATGAGACTTTGTCAGTGTAACGTGTTCAGCAGTTCTTGTTTGGGTGCATTGGATTGAGTCTGTATCTATGTGTCTTGTTTCTTAGAAACTATTGATCAGATTGGCTTTTAACACAACACAAGAAGTCATCTTCTAATAAACAATGATTTCCATCTTTGGTCTTGATGGGACAATATTTTATGGGTAAGATTCTGGTCATGAAATGCAAACTCAGTGCAACTGACCACTAAATCTCTATGCCCAATCAGTGATTGTTCTACTATCCTGCTGACATGTGACAAGAAAGAAGAGACAATTACTACCCAATGGGGGAAATGTTGCACGGTCTTACCCAGAGCCAATCTCATACCTTGACAATCAATTAATCATTAAATTAGTGGCCTAGCTGGACAAAACCGGATTTCACAATGGTCTTAAGATATGTCGAATTTGCATGCCGACAGAAGAATATCTTAGCAAATTTACAACTGGAATGCCTGGCTCGTTAAATGCACCAGTTATCTTAGTGATACAGTTTTTAAAACACTCTTCTCGTGGCTGACAAATGGACATTTCCTAAGCAAATATGTCAGATTTTCTTGACCAATTGTTACCATTACAGAGTTATAAAGAAGATGTTGTGTCTACAAAACAAGTCCCCAATGGCGTGAAAAACACGGGTCATGTTTGGAAATGTTCCTGGTTTACAGAGGCTAAGTAGGAGAATAAAGGGGCCCATTTCTAGCTAAGCTCCGCCCATACTTTGATGGAATCGATTTGAAACTTTGAAACGTGAATTCCCAGGTCGTGCTCTCACTAGAGAGTTAATCCTGAATACTCTGGTGTCATTGCTTTGACCCTTTAATGGTCATGCCGGTCAAAACCGGTCTCTGTCATGGTCTAATGGAATGTCCATTTACAGGCCAAGAAAATACAATTTTTGAAAATTTACCACTAGAATTACTGGCTCGATAACCGAGCCAGTCATTCCTGTGGTTAATTTTCAAAGATTGCATTCTCTTAGCCTGTAAATTGACATTGAATAGGCAGATATTTAAATTTTGTTGACCAGATTTGACCATTAAAGGGTTAAAGTATAAGTATTGAGGTTTCGATGATGAAGCGGACTCAATCGATTCAACATATTTCTACGTACTTTGAAATTTATTAATCCTTTAACACGGATATCAAAAAAGACTTATACAGTGGTCATGAGAAATGTTCATTTGCAGACCAAGAGAAGACTATTTCTTTAATTTACCACTTGGAACGACTGGCTCGATAACCGAGCCAATCACTCCAGGGATAAATTTTTTTTAAATTGTCTTCTCTTGGTCTGCAAATAGACATTTTCTACGTGAAAATCTAAATTTTCTTTACAAATTAGAGGGTTAAAGGGTTAACAGTATAATTTAGATGCTTTAACTCTTTATCACTCACGCCATCCAAAAACGACTTCTCCAATGCTCTTGAGCAATGTCCATTTGCAGAAAAAGCCAAGATTATTTTTGAAAATTTACCAATCGAATTACTGGCTCGATAACTGAGCCAGTCACTCCATTGATAAATTTTCAAAAATAGACTCCTCTTGTTTTACAAAAGGACATTTAATAAGCAAATATTAAGATTATTTTCTAAATTCAGCCACCAAATGGGTAATTTAGAGTCTTTGTTGAAAGAAGTCTAGATTTCTAAGCTAGCATTAACATAGACTTAAACGCTATTGCTCTAGAAGATATCGCAATATATTGTGATGAAACAAGAGCTCCTTAAATGGCGCATAATATCCCTCCATAATGACAAACAAAAGAATGAGAACTTTCAGAAAATAGCGATTTCTTCCTCAGACATAGACCAGTCATCCTATAAAGTTTCAAAACGATCCGCTACAGTCATGGCGTTATCATCCGGAAACAAATTTTCAAGATGGCCGCCAGTGGCGAGAGTCATAATGGAAGTCAGATTATTTAATTTGGATAAGTTTCTACCTTAGACCTAGTCCAGTTATTCTATGAAGGTTCAAAGCGATCCGCTAAACGGAAATGGAGTCATAGCACAGAAACCAGTGACTGGTGGCCATCTTGGATTTAGGATCATCATCAATTTCAATAAGTTTCTTCACCAGACCTAGTCCAAGGGCAGCCATCTTGGATTTCAAATTATTGTCAATTTTGAGCTTTTTTTCTGCAGATGGATTCCAACCACCCTATGAAGAAGTATCAAAGTGATCCGATAAATGGTAATGGAGCTATAATCTGGAAACAATTTTCAACCTGGGCGCTGGTGGCTGTTGGTCATCTTGGATTTATTGTCAATTTCAAGTTTTTTCTCCAGACATAGTCCAACCACCCTATGAAGTTTCAAAGCAATCTGATAAAGGGTAATGCAGTTATCATTCGGAAACCAATTTCGAAGATGGCTGCTATCTTGGATTTTGGATAATTGACAATTTTGATAGGTTTTTTACCCAGACCTAGTCCAAGCACCCTACAAAGTTTGACAGCGATCCGATAAGCGGTAACAGTTATCACCTGGAAAGACACGCACACACACACACACACACATGCGCACGCATGCACCGATAGATACACACACACACACACACACACACACACACACTCACCCAATAGACACACACTCACCCAATAGACACACACACACGCATACACACAGTCACTAAAATAAAATAAAGACATTTATGAGGAACCAATTTTTATATACTTAAAATATTTTCAGTTAAATTACTAAAACAGCTATCTTAACCCTTTACTGGTCAAATTTGGTCAAGAATATCAAAATATTTCCTTATTGAATGTCCATCTGCAGGTAATGAGAAGAGTATTTTTTGAAAATTTACCACTGGAATGGCTGGCTCGATTATCGAGCCAGCCATTCCAGTTGTACATTTAAAAAAATACTCTTCTATTTACCTGCACATGGACATCCCTCAAGGTTACCACAGAGGCCGGTTTGACCATTAAAGGGTTAAGCACTTCATAGGAATGCAAGATGAAAAAGCATTTAAAAGGAGCCAATATCCCGAGGGGCATAAATTAACAATTTGTCTCTCAATTCTGACCAACCATAATCATTTATTTTTATACCACAACACAATCCATGACACATGACACACTGCACATCGCATCCTAGCCGAACCCTGTCATCTTGTAACGGCGGAAAATTGATACGAACCGCTCTCCGTAACACTAGCATATTGTCAGCGCTGACAACACCCCACTACCAGCAATCAGCTTGAAAAATGACATCCGCGCCTATCGTTATTTGACAGCAATTGCTTTGCTTGGATTAGCGGGTGGTTGTGGCGTAGATTGAAATAGTGATGGCCTTTGACCAGAAGGTGAAGATTGCGATGGAAATTATGCGGAGATAAACAAGAATTGATCTGGTCAAGTTAATTTGAGCACAGTATTTCAATCAGTATTTGTTTCACGGGAATCGAATCTTGCAGTCAAACATATAAAATACGATAAAATTCATTATAGTCCGATTTCCATATCTGAACACTAACCTTGAGTGGTCACGTTCACAGTTTATGCAAATAGAAAAGGTACATATGACAGCGTTTCCCTGATATGACACAATTGTTCTTTAACCCATTATCCCTTGAATTTGTACCAGAAAATTTCAATTTTCTCACAGAAAATGTCCATTTGTAGACTAAGAGAAGACAATTTTTGAAAATTTACCATTGGAATGACTGGCTCGGTTATCGAGCCAGTCATTACAGTGATAAATTTTCAAAAATAGTCTTCCCTTGGTCTGCAAATGGACAATTCTCAAGATGACTACAGAAGCCGTTTTTGGCTGATATGAGTGTTAAAGGGTTAACACTTAAATGTAGGTAACCTTTCTCATGGAAAATATCGATAAAAGGTTATTTATTTTTGATAAGTTACCACTAATGACTGGTGTCCATACTGAGCCAGCCATTTGTAGTAAATTTTCAAAAATAGTCTTTGCTTAATGGTCTGCAAATTGACACACTCATTAGTTCCTAGTAGTCAAAAGGCAACATATTTGCTTATTCAATGCCCATTTTCAGACCAAAAGGAAATTTTTGAAAATGGGCCACTGGAATGACTGGCTCGGCTATATAAAGCCAGTCATTCCAATGGTAAATTTTCACAGCAGAGGCCGGAATTGGTCTACTTGACCATTAAAGGATTCAAGACCGGGCATCATCATGTCGTCGTCGAATGATTAGTGGCATAACTGCTAGTAACCATTTAAGTCTCCAATTTATTCACAAAGATTTCAAATGTTCCTCTGCAGACCAAGAGATTATTTTTGAAAATTTATCACTGGAATGACTGGTTCAGTTATTGAGCCAGTCATTCATGGTACATTTTCAAAAATTGTCTTCTCTTGGTCTACAAATAGACATTTTTCAAGACAACTGCAGAAGCTGTTTTTGGCTGGGTATGAGTGTTAAAGGGTCAATTTACAAAATTTACAAAAATTTACAACTGGAATGACTGACACAGTTATTGCGTTACAATCACTTTCTTGACCTTGTATGTACGCCACCCACCCACCCCCATATGTGTGGACCTAAATGTAAATGCCCTCGTCCACCCTGCAATCGTATGGGTAACTCACATACCAAAAACCTTTTTTTAATTACGGCTAACGGTTTCAGAGAAGTCATGTTATAATTAATTTTTGACCTCTTCTGTCTTCTCTTGGTCTGTAAATAAACATTTCTCCAAATCATTGACACAAGTTTACAGGGCTTTATAGGGTCTTTATGATGGGGGAGGGGGGGTTATAACAAATTTGACAATGAATAATTATTGGATATCATGTCAGAAGTCAGAGCTCATTCATCATATATCCTTCATTCAGTCCTGTGTACATTCTCAGCATGCCTTTGTGTCCATCATGTAATACACTAGCGTGTCCCATGAGGCACCCAGACTACATTAACCTGGATGTTGTGTCATGGATACTAGAAGGAAGACGTGTCATGGATACTAGAAGGAAGACCTTGAAATTTTGTCAAGCGAAAGTAAATAATTCATTGCAGTGTACATAATATTCATCACACAGAGCAATAAAGTGAATGTAATTTTAACCCTTTAACCATTTAATGCCCAATCCGGCCAAAAATGCCTTCTGCAGAGGACTTAAGACATATCCATTGATGACAAAGAGAAGCCTTTTTTTGAAATTTAGCACTGGAATGACTGGATCGATAACAGAACCAATCATTCCAGTGGTAATTTCCCAAACATTAATCTTAATTATTTAACGGTTTGGAAATGGACACTATTAAAATTAATTTTCTTGTCATTAACCCGTTAACCATTTTTAATTTGTTCCGAAAATTTCAATTTTCCCATAGAAAATGTAAATTTGCCGACCAAGAGAAGACTATTTTTGAAAATTTACCACTGGAATAACTGGCTTGGTTATCAAGCCAGTCATCCCAGTTGTAAATGTTCAAAAATAGTCTTCTCTTGGTCTGCAAATGGAGATTTCTCAAGACGACTGCAGAAGCCATTTTTGGCTCATATGGGTGTTAAGGGGTTAATGGTCATGCTTAAGGTTCAGAGAATTTCAATTTTCTCATAGAAAATGTGCATTTGTAAATAAAGATGACTATTTTTGAAAATTTATCACTGGACTGAATGGCTCGGTAATTCCAGTCATAAATTTAAAAAAAAAACAGGCTTCTCTTGGTTCTGCAAATGGGTATTTCTCAAGTACACTGCAAAGGGTGGATGTCAACTGACAAGGGAGACAACTCTTGCTGGAATGAGATCAATGTTTTATAACCATCTACAGGCCTTGATGATTCACAGGATTTTTTTTTTATTTGTCTCTTTAGCGGTTTAATGGTCAATGAAAATGCTGTTTTGAGTAATGTCCATTTTCAGGTCAAGAGAACACTATTGTTCAAGATTTATCAAGCCAGTCATTTCAAAAAGTTTAAAAAAACCTATCTGGCCTGTAAATGGAGTCAGTAACCAAATATTAAAAAAAATATGATTTTAATCATCAAAAGGTTAGACACTGTGAGATCAATGAAGAAGCAGTGACAGATTCCAGTCAAATTTGATTTGACCCTTTAAGCATTGAATTTGTTCAAGAAAATTTAAATTTTTTTCAAATAAAATGTCAATTTGCAGATCAAGAGAAGACTATTTTTCAAAGTTTAGCACTGGAATGACTGGCTCGGTTATCGAGCCAGTTATTGCAGTGGTAAATTTTCAAAAATAGTCTCTTGGTTTGCAAATGGACATTTCTCAAGACTACTATAGAATTAGTTTTTGGCTGATATAAGTGTCAAAGGGTTAAAATATTCAATGACTTAGAACAAATATGCTTTCTTTGAAATTTGAATACAGGCAACCGCCTATTGGCCACCAAATATTAGTTCAATATTTAAGTCAGTGCATTTTATAAAATGTAAAAATACAAGTTTTGTAACACAACAAAAATACTAAGCCACTCAATTCACTGTTTGCTAAAAGTCACCTGACTTAGATATCTCAGAAAATTTTAACCTATTCATTCCCATGGTGTAGGTTCCCTTGAAACAAGTTTAGCAGAGATACATCCCTCCATTGGGTAGTCTTGATAGTATCTCTTTAACTCTAAAGCAGTCATTGCTCTAGGGAACCGGTTCCTCTATTCCTATAGAGAACATATAAACGAGTCTGTGAGCATGCGCACTTATGCTACTATGCATGCGACCGAGTCCAAGCCGTCATTAATTAATTTTCTGTATTACGGGAAACACATAACTTTTATCTCAACAAATCCTATTCATTCCATAATCTTGTGGAGCTACATCCACATTTGCTTTTCATGAATACCACAGTACAAGTGGTCTTTGTTGAATAAGTCATAGTACTTATGTAAAATGGTTATAATTTACGTGAATATGAGCAGAAAGTTCGTTGTGACCAAGTTGAAAGAAAATGGCGCCAGCTTCACATTACAAGCCAGGTGAAGTCAATAACTCTGATCCTATTTTAGCCACGAGGCTCCGTTCCTACGAAAGGTATACTATATACCGGTTTGGAACATCTCCTACGAAAGGTATCCTACATAACATATGTAACATACCGGTTGGGAAGTTAGCGGATCAATTAAGAGTTTTGACTAGGTACGTATTTCCGAGCGTCATTCTTTCCTACATAAGGTATACTACATACCGGTTTGGATCGAATCCTACATAAGGTATCCTACATAACTATGTAATATACCGGTTGGGATGTTATTGGATCTATTAAGAATGTGACAGTGGTGCAAACAGGCGTGGTGGACCGGATGAACACCACAAGGATACACCACGATCATCCCCTGAAGAAAAGCGAGTGGTCCTTCTAAGGACCGTTACTAACCAACTAACATGAAACTCGCAATTACTTCATGATGATCAGTCAGTCATGTCAGTCGTATTACAATAAAGACGAGACCATCGTATTAATTCGCGATTCGGTGTTCGCTTTCAATTGGCGGCGTTTTTGCAGGCTAATTTAACATTACTAGCAATGGGCCATGAAACCTTTTATTTAATATCTTATAAAAATTACTCGAGATTTTATGTTTTCTAATACCTGGCGGGGTTAGTCGACGCAAGTATTTTTTATGGCCGTAGTTTCATGAAAAATGTAAACATTGCGTTGCTATGGGATATCCTCTTTAGTGTGTCGTAAATTGGCAAATGTCGGACGATCTCGGAATGCCCGGATGTTCAAAATTACGATACTGAATTGAATCCTCGTAATCACATAACCCGCTTTTGTTAGAGGCTATTAAGCCTGTGCCAGATTATCAGGTTCACTTGATTTGTAAATCTAGGGAGAAACTTGCGTTCACTTGATTTCTAAATCTAGCGTTAAAACTTATTATATATATTACTGGTTATATTGTAATGTGAACCTAAAATGATCTAAAACGTAATGCGATGTTCTAGAAAAATTGCATGAACGGCCGATAATTAAACTGGGTAGCCAGCGTCTATTGTTAGCGAGCCGGACAGTGGCAAAGTAAATCTCCGTTTGGAGGCGCTGACGAGAAGCGTAGATCTCATTGCCGAATTTCCGATTCCAGGATATCTATATCCGAGTACTCGCTTAACCTACTTCATTAAAATTTGCTTTAACCTAATCGGGTCAGATAATATCACGTGATTTATATATCATGTGATTATCACGTGATTCTGATTTATATATTATAAAGACGACATTTATGTCAGGTTAGGATTAATTTTGATGGAAAAAACAATCTTTATTAAAGGATACGCAATATTTAGGCTGCTCAATTTAATAATTTCACTTCTGCTAATGATGTTTTCAGGTATACATTAAGCATAGCCGCGTTGTGACAAGATTTGTGAAGGGTTTTTTCGTGGTATCTTCAGACGTTAAGATGTTTAAAAATTCAGAGGAAAATAAGTTTTATCCTTGTATATAGTGCGCGCAAATTTTTTAGAACATGTAAATTGAGCATAAATGTGCGACCTATTTATGGATTTTTAAGTAAATACGCCACTCCCATATTTGCTGGTACTCATTCAGATTCAACTTATTTCAGTTGCAACTTATGACTAATAACTTCGAGAGTTAAATGGTTGATATTTTGATAGTAAACGCTACAAACTTTGATGACCAAGTTTTACTATATCAGAGATGTGTGTTGATCTCAGTGTTTTAGTAGCAAGCATAGCCTTTGGATCAGGAAAGTTCTTGACTATCAGCCACTTTTATTAGCCCTAAGATGGGTTTTTTCCCTACTTAATGTATAATCTAATCTCTCATCATTTTGTAAATTCTTTCTGTGGGTACTTAACTTGGGTGAAATTGGATATATAGAGCACGTACCCAGGCTATGAGGGATCATTCTATCGGCTCTCAATCGATTAATTGTTATAGTCAAATATAACATTCTGCTTGCAAATGGACTATTACTCGTGGAAATCATCTGAAAGTCTAGAAGAGGGGGAGAACTAACCTAGTTAGAAAAATTTTCTCTCTAAGGGGTGTGTAAACTGTGAAATGTTGGTCTGAACATGTTGTTTCCACACCATCTCTTAAAACATTCGAAAATGGTTTAGGTAGGCTTTGGCATAGTCAAGCCAATGTATGACTACACCGTACACGCAACCCATGACTAGAAGTGACGGCACAGGCATGGAGATAAATGAAGAAGAGATGACCATGAGGCCTAATTGTCCTGTGCTCAGTATTATTACCTAGATTATAACTCAATTTTTATGGCATAGCAACTGATTATAATTAAACTTCTGGTTTAGGTATGCCAAATCAAATCACTTCTGGTGTTTTGCTGGTATTGTTTGTTTCTAAATCACTTGACAGTTTAAATGCCCTATTTCAGGGGCTCTTATTTTGGATTCTTTAATTCTTTATTAGTTGCTCTTAGTGCAATGGCTGAACCATCCAATTATCCTCATCCTTCGAAACCTTGTGTACACCCAACTCTTCGCATTTATCTTCTAGGAATAATTTAATTTTTTCTTATGATCCTAGCAGTGCTTTTGTCGTTTTGATTTCACTAGATTTCGTTTTGCTCCTGAATCTTCTCATGTATTACACTCTAACTATCAGCCTCCATCTTTCGACTAATATCAATCTGCAAATAAGTGCGTCAGACTTTATTATTTTAATTGTGAATAGTGGTTTGCTATCTTTTAGTATCATATCTGGCCTGATTTATTTTTAACATAGTTTTTCAGTCTTTCTTTTCTGTCAGTAGGATCCCTCGCCATGATGAAGCATATCTATGGGTGAATGTAAGCTTGTCACAATAACAAAATCTTTTTTGTCTTATCAAGATTTACACCGCTCCTTTCTCGAGTTCAGTAGAAATTTTGATCTTTTTATTTGTCTAGGGATATATCTATTTCTATTATTGTCATATGGAGAGGTCTTCTCAGCCTTATCTATTCAAGCCTATTTTTTATTCTTCTAAATTCTAAATTTCCCAGGCATTATTAAATAAATTCCTCAAGGGGGCCTAACCAAGATGATTGGATTATTGCCTTTGCATGGATTGTGGAATATGGTTTTTTCCTTTCACCCTTCTGTGTAGTTTCAGTCCTTTGTCCTTATCCATCATTGATCTGGTCACAGGTTTGATGGACTTCTTTCCTGTTTAATCATCTGATAAAGATATTAACAATTGGGCTCATATCATACTAGCTTGGTTTTAAAATTAGATTTGTAAAATAAGATTCTGCAGGTTTATTCTGGTCCTAGCTGTCATGCTTAAGCGCTTCTATATAATCTCTACTCTATCAGGGGTGGGATGGGTATAGCTAGCCTCATGCATGTCTTAGGTAGCAGATTTCCTACATATAAGGTACAATCAATGTAGTCATTGAATCCCCCTTTTTTCTATCAAACCATGTTGGTCTCCTTTGACATTAGTCCTGCTTCTGTTCCTGATCAATAATTTTCTGCTCTTTTCAAGTAGGATACAGTGGAGGAATGGCAGAATCCAGACTTTAAGGATTATGAGGTGCTGGCAGATCATCTTTTATAGGGTCTCGGCTCTTATCTTCAACTCATATATTTATCCTTTTCTGACAACTTCCAAAAAATTTACACTTCATGATTTAATACTAATTCTGTTGTATATTTTGGAATTATTTTGTCTGGAACCCATGGCTGCTTTGATACTGTTTGAGACAAAAATTACTTAGTCAATCGTTTTATATTCAACTCTTTTCCTACTATGTTGTCTCAGAAATGGAGTTCATCGATGAAAGGAATAATATGGACATGGAGTCATTTTGCCTAGTCATCACTGGTCTAGTCAAGGATAAGGGACAGTGTTTTATGATATTTCTATATATACAGAATTTGTCCTAACTGGATCTGGGTTCTTTTAATTACATCATAGCCAGTCTGGGATTCCTCTGGCTTGGAAGGTTGCTTAATTGTGTTAAAATTTGGGCCGAATGGAGTCAGTTTTGTGTACGAAGGTCAAGTCTGGTAATTCAGAATTTTGTCCCTCACCACGACTGCATACACTGCATTTTCATTCGTTGGGTGTCATCGGTACCAATTCACCAGTTAATCCATCTGCAGGTCCAGTTTGATGTCTTGTTCTTACGTGTTTGGGGGAGGGGATCTCGTTCTTGTGTCTATGGAATCAGATAAAGTAGTCTTACTACTCTCTTCCTTTTCAGGAACTAGAACAGGAACTAATACTCTAGTATTCCTCTTCAATACTCAGGAATATTGGAGAATGAAGAGATATTGTCTCTTTCACAAGCACCTATCTGCTCATGCAGTCATTTCTATAGTAGTGACCTTCATCAACAAGCAGGGCAGTTGAGGTTATCATATTTTGTCTGGAGTCTTGGTCTTCCTCCTGCGGTGGAGATGTCAGCAAAACTTTCAGCAGCTCACATTCCAGGTAGAATGATTTTCCTTGTAGCTCATTTATTACATCCCATTAAGTTTCTACTCAGTATAGTGTCCAGATTTGATGTTCATATTCTTCCTCCAGGCTAGGCTCTGGCGGTAGATGCTCTGGCCCAGTCATAGACTTCACATTTTTTTAAATTATCTTCAATTTAACTTTCTAGTGCCAATTGTATTTAAAAACTTTTGTCAGCGGTTTCTAGTACAATTGTCTTTAAGAACTTTTGTCAGCAGAATGTATTATCCCTTTAATCACTCCTGCTTGGCCCAATGAGAGTTATTCAGTGGATCTCGTAGTCCTCTTTGTGGAAATCCAAAGCGTCTTACCAATTTTGCTGATTTTCTATCTCGTTTAACAGCAGCTTTCAGTTCATCATTCCACAACTCTTCAATATGTATATATGGTATTTTCCAAGAGACCTGTTTTTCAGAGTATTCTTAATCAATTCAAACTATCTGTTACAGGAGAATTTACCAGAGTATATTTAAGGTTTTCAAATGGTTGTAGAACAGCACATTATCTCGCCCGATTCTGCATCCCATCATCAAGTCATAGATTCATGGCATATTTTTTGATGATTTAAATCCCTGTATGCTGGGGTGGTGTTATCGTTTTCACTAGCATCTATCCTTCTTTGTTTTCTAGAAGCCGGTTTGAGAGTTATTAAGTATTTACATCATTTATCCATGGTACCGGTATTTTTAGGGTATAGCACAAAGGCAAATACCTATAATAAATTCCTCTATTAATTCATTCTTGGGTCCATCTGTTTAATTGTATAACTCTGAAATCATTCGCGGCCGCGTTTGTTAGATGGCATTTTGATATTCATATTCTTTTTGGGAATGATCTTTTCTAGGTGGTAGGAGAGCTGGCCTCATTCTTTGCCCTTGAAGAGATCTTATATATATATATAAAACCTAATTAATTGTTTTCAATCCTTTCCGAAAACTATGCCCAATTTAAAATATCTTTTTGAAACACCGTTCAGGTTACTTATGCAAATTTGTTTAGTAAGCGCGCATCTCATCAACTGGATTACAGACACCATTAATCGACACTAGAATGTACCTCCAGGAGACACTCAGTAAGTGTTAAGGCACACGATGTTCGTGGTATGGCCTTCTCCTTCGCATTCTATGCAGATCTACCGTTCAGATTACTTATGCGAATTTGTTTAGTAAGCGCGCATCTCATCAACTGGATTACAGACACCATTAATTGACACTAGAATGTATCTCCAGGAGACACTCAGTTTGTGTTAAGGCACACGATGTTCGTGGTATGGCCTTCTCCTTCGCATTCTATGCAGATCTATCAGTGGACGACATTATGTAAGTTGCAGTATAAATGTCAGATTCTACATTAATTTTATCTGAAAGATCAGATTCAATTCACAATCTGACATTTCTCGTTTCGCCACTCAAACCTAGGCTCAATTGCCTAGATTCTTTAGTCAGCCGTCTTCTTCACCATCTCACGGCTGCTTTTAAATTCTCTTTGCTGAGATTTTATAATTATCATTATATTATTGTATTTTATTTCGAACATTTGTTTGTTCGTGCTATTTCAGCACTTCAGCGATTTAGTTGGTTTTAGTATTCTTGGTGATTAACCTTTCATTCCTGATTTGCAATTTACCAACCCACCTAGTATTTGGGCTCTGACCAATTCTGTGTTTTAGCAAACAGTGAATTGAGTGGCTTAGTATTTTTGTTGTGTTACAAAACGACCAGACGTATATATACTGGTCTGGCGTTTTGTTAGCTTACTAAAATACTTACCACTCAATTCACTGGGGCCCACCTCAGCCACCCCGCATCGTTAAATTGCAAATCATTAAAAATTTGTGGAATTAATTAATGACGGCTTGGACTCGGTCGCATGCATAGTAGCATAAGTGCGCATGCTCACAGACTCGTTTATATGTTCTCTATAGGAATAGAGGAACCGGTTCCCTAGAGCAATGACTGCTTTAGAGTTAAAGAGATACTATCAAGACTACCCAATGGAGGGATGTATCTCTGCTAAACTTGTTTCAAGGGAACCTACACCATGGGAATGAATAGGTTAAAATTTTCTGAGATATCTAAGTCAGGTGACTTTTAGCAAACAGTGAATTGAGTGGTAAGTATTTTAGTAAGCTAACAAAACGCCAGACCAGTATATATACGTCTGGTCGGTTTGACTTCACATGTGTCTACTAGGACTACTGTGCATCTGTATTGATACATCTGGTGCATGAGATATTCCAAAAGTAAGGTCATAGGTCATGAATTTAACACATAAATGAAAAATAACCTTTTTGCACTGGTTGAAATTTGTAATGGTCAACCAAATTAAGTGACTCAATTTAAGAAATTTTCTGCTGAAGATCTACGTTATTTTAACTTTTTGACATTAAAATTTTCTCAAGAACCTTTCAACTTTCTCATAGAAAATGTCCATACATTGCAGACCAAGAGTAGATTATTTGTGCAAATTTATCACTGAAATAACTGACTCCTATATCGAGCCAGTAATTCCAGTAGTAAACTTTCAAAAATAGTCATCTCTTGTTCTACAAATAAACATTTCTCAATGACAATGCAAAAACCATTTTTGTCCAGCGTGAGCACTAACCCTTTAATGGTCATGTCGGCCAAAACCGGCCTCTGTTATGGTCTTGTGGAATGTCCATTTACAGAACAAGAGAATAAAACTTTTGAAAATTTACCACTGGAATGACTGCTTCAATAACGGAGCCAGTTATTCCAGTGAAGAATTTTCAAACATTCAATAGGCAGATATCTAAATTTCCTTGACCAAATTTGACAATTAAAGGGTTAATTACATGAAGGGAGACCAAATAAAAAGAGAACAGTGTTGGTTAAGGTACCAAGGGCTTTCAGTTAAATTAATTTCAAAAATACTAAATGTCATTCTTGATTGATTATTTTGGAAATATGTTGTTGTACACGTTATGGACTTCAGAGATGGCGTGGTTACTTGGTGAATATATGACCGTAAGACAAATGCTACAAATTCTCAGCAATCTTCTACGCTATTGATTCATCATCATTGGTAGCATTACACCAGTATTAACCATGCAACTCTTTAAACATTCATATCAGCCAAAAACAGTGTCTGTAGTGGGCTTGAGATATGTAGATTTGCCGACCAAGAGAAGACTATTTTTGAAAATTTACCACTGGAATAACTGGCTCGATAACCGAGCCAGTTATTCCAGTGGTAAGTTTTCAAAAATAGTCTTCACTTTGGTCTGCAAATCGACGTTTTCTATGAGGAAATTAAAATGTTTCAAACAAATTTGAAGGTTAGAGAGGTAATGGCCTGCAAATCAACATTTTCTGTGAGAAAAGTGAACTGTATAAATTTCCCATATCTCATTTTCAACTGAAAACCGTCGAATATTTTGAAATTAATATAACTGGAAGACCTTGCTGGCAATGGGCTCTAGGTAAATTAATTTCAAAATATTCAACAGAATAAGTTTTATATCGTAAAGATTATACTTTTTACAGGTTTTGTAGGTGAACAGGTTAATTCACATCTCTGGTGTGAAAAGGTCCGTACATCACCGCTAATCTTGTTCTCAGCAGGGGCAACCATCAGGAAATCGTCAGGATTAGCGTGGTTGCCATAGTAAACAAATAACACCTTGCGCGATTCCATCACGCCACTTCCTGATTTTGTCTAGGAGGCCATTAAGCATATCCGTGGATGTTTCTGTCATTTTCGTCTTACAACGTGGAATTACCTTTAGCAAATTGGCTTCGCGCGATAGTGCTGCTGGTCACCAGTACATGTTCTTGATAAAGGATGCACAAAAGATCGACAAATTGACTATTCACAGTACATGTATCTTAGAAATATATTTACTAAAATATTCATCATTTTCATCCCAACGGCCCAAAAAACCCGATTCTACATCCTGGCTATTGGAATCATATAATCTGATCGGCTGATGTAATCATGTGATTATTGTTGGTTGAATTATATGTTCTATAAAGGCTTTCAGCTTCCCCCCCCCCCCCCAACCCCCCCCCCCCCCCCCCCCCCCCCCCCCAGACCCCATACACACGAACGCACAGCCACACACCCACCCGAGTGGATCAAGGGTCGTAATTACACTGATAAATGGAGCTTAGAGAATGTCGATTTGCAGGTCAAGAAAACTATTTTTGAAAATTTACCGCTTCAATAGCTCATTGATCCAGTCATTCCAGAGATAATATGTAAAAGATACTCTTCTTGGCATGCACCTGGACATTTCTGAAGGTCAGTTTTGGCTTGACCATTAAAGCGTTAGCATAGCTGCTGCTGGAGACAATCTTGCTATCTTAACCTGATGTTGATCCGCTGAATATTTTGGGAACAATTAGCCATCAACAACTTTCAGTCAAATTGTTTTCAAAATATTTAGCCAGTCCAGAGATATAACCCTTGAAATGTCATTTGCAAAAACTCTGCAGTCAGATGGTTAACGGTCAAGATGTCCAAAACTATGATTATCATGGCTAAGGTGCTCAAAACCAGCTGCTGCAGTTGTCTTGAGGAATGTCCACTTTCAGGCCAAGAAAACAATTTTGAAAAATTTAGAACTGGAATGACTGGCTCGGTTATCAAGCCAGTCATTCCAGTGTTAAAATTTTCAAAAATAGTCTTCTCATGGCTTGCAACTGGGCATTCAATAAGCAAATATTTTTATTTTCTTGACCAAATTTAGCCATTAACCCTTTAATGGTCATACTGGCCAAAAACCGGCCTCTGTTATGGCCTTGTGGAATGGCCATTTACAGGCCAAGATAATACAATTTTTGAAAATTAATCGAGCCAGTTATTCCAGTGATAAATTTTCAAAAATTGTGTTCTCTTGACCTGTAAATCGACATTCAATAGGCAGATATTTAAATTTTCTTGACCAAATTTGACCATTAAAGGGTTAAGGGTTAATCTGTGGACTCTGCCTAACAAGGGTTAACATTCACATACCTATAGTAGTGACTATATGTGACTCAGATACCAATGCTTCCTAATAATGAGAGGGTGAAGCATGTTTCTGCTACAAACCCCCAAGGCCATGCATTAAATGAAGATGGATGACAGTGTTCGGACAGGGATAATGCATTGCTCCTGTGAAGACCAGTGTTTGAGAGTGCTGCAAGCAGACATTAGGAAATTAGATCAAATTAGAGCTAATTTCAGAGCATGCACTTACAAAATAATACGTGGGCGTAGTCGGATTCGTTTTTCCCCCAACCATAATGATTAAATCTTTCTGTGATGTGGGAAATTCATGAATTCAGTTTTATTATTGTATGTGTCTCGCCTTAAAACCATTTCAGCAAGAATTTCCTCATATTTAAATTATCAGATAGTTAATGGCCTAGCCAGCCAAAAATGATGTTTGCACTGGCGGTTTTGAGATACATGTATGTCCATTTGCAGACCAAGAGTACTATTTTTTAAATGTTATCACAGAAATAACTAAGCCAGTCAATCCAGTATTAAATTTTCAAAAAATAGTCTTTTCGTCATCTGCGAATGGATATTTCCTATGAGAAAATTCAGATTTTCCCCATCAAATTTCATCAATAATGCACTAAAGCTGAACTCTCTTGAATTGATTTTTTAAAAGACTATTTGACCAATATTTATTGCTGCGTAAGACAATAACAATTTTTAGCCATCAGAATATACATTATTAATATTAGCGCATAAGAACCATCTATTCTACATTCAGCCATATTAGAAAAGAATGGGACTTTGTTACTGGGTCCTGCGCTTTCGCGCTCCGGGAGCGAAAGATTTAGTGACACAATTCATCGAAACAGGAAACGAGTTTTGATCTCGATTCGTCGTTACCAATGGTTACTCATTCGTAAATTTTAACATGGCGGTGCCTAGCTAAATTTTACAATCTATTTAAATGATTAAATATCGTCAATATTTTAGTGAACTAAGTCGTCCCCGATTTACTTCCAGTGAATTTAAAGCATAAATCTAAATACCATCAAATTAATTGCTCAAGTTAATGCAATTTAAATTGCTCGTGGGTTCAGAACATTGCCAAGAAATTATGATCATCAACTGTCCCTAATTCGCATAAATCCTGCTTTGTCTCTTCTTGTTCAAAACCAAGCTTGTGGTACGAACCATGACAACACATTCCCGAATGAAGTCTGCAGTCATGAAAACACACACCTAGCGTAGCTGGGATCATATACACTTACGGTGTACTCCCAGAGCCTTTCAACGATGAATTCCTCAAATCTCATTTTCAAGGCAGCCATAAAGGAAAACTGATGAATATTTTAAAATTAATTTGACTGGAAACCGTTGCTGCCCTACGCAGCAACAACTTCCAGTCAAATTAATTTCAAAATATTCAACGGAATAAGTTTTATATCGTAAAGAATAAACCCTTTCAGGGATTTGTCGGTGAAGGGGTTAATTTGTTTCCAGAGCCTAGTGTTAATTTCAGCGAGCAATAGAAAGAGGATCCTAGTAACTTTGTGAATTACATGAAGAAACTTAGATGAAATTTTAATAAGATTCTGGAAAATACCGTAGTACAGTGTCATTAATGTTGATTAATGGATGATTACCCGCAACAGAGGTGTACCCGCAGTTCACAAACGCGCACACATGAACTAATAGATCTGCATGCTGAGGATGCATGTATGTGCACACAGCCACACACGAATGAAGGACTAAGCAAGCGATATTTTGAAGAAATTGGCATGTAGATGAATGGAAGCCTATCATGCTTAATATCCTGGTAATTCTTGGTCATCACTGAGATACCATGGTGACCATGGACTACCATGGTGATACAACACAGTACTTTATGGTATTTGAGAGCTGACCATGGTATTTCATGGTTTTCCATCAAATACCAGGCTTAATTTTAGAATTGTATCCAGTGGTCGTTGTTTTGCCTTGGTATGAATGAATTAACATGCAAATGAATGGAAGCATGTGTTGTGAGCATGAATTAATTAACCTGGAGATGAATGGAAGCATGTGTTGTGAGCATGAATTAATTAACCTGGAGATGAATGGAAGCATGTGTTGTGAACATGAATTAATTAACCTAGAGATGAATGGAAGCATGTGTTGTGAGCATGAATTAATTAACCTAGAGATGAATGGAAGCATGTGTTGTGAGCATGAATTAATTAACCTAGAGATGAATGGAAGCATGTGTTGTGAGCATGAATTAATTAACCTAGAGATGAATGGAAGCATGTGTTGTGAGCATGAATTAATTAACCTGGAGATGAATGGAAGCATGTGTTGTGAGCATGAATTAATTAACCTAGAGATGAATGGAAGCATGTGTTGTGAGCATGAATTAATTAACCTAGAGATGAATGGAAGCATGTGTTGTGAGCATGAATTAATTAACCTGGAGATGAATGGAAGCATGTGTTGTGAGCATGAATTAATTAACCTGGAGATGAATGGAAGCATGTGTTGTGAGCATGAATTAATTAACCTCGAGATGAATGGAAGCATGTGTTGTGAGCATGAATTAATTAACCTGGAGATGAATGGAAGCATGTGTTGTGAACATGAATTAATTAACCTAGAGATGAATGGAAGCATGTGTTGTGAGCATGAATTAATTAACCTAGAGATGAATGGAAGCATGTGTTGTGAGCATGAATTAATTAACCTAGAGATGAATGGAAGCATGTGTTGTGAGCATGAATTAATTAACCTAGAGATGAATGGAAGCATGTGTTGTGAGCATGAATTAATTAACCTGGAGATGAATGGAAGCATGTGTTGTGAGCATGAATTAATTAACCTAGAGATGAATGGAAGCATGTGTTGTGAGCATGAATTAATTAACCTAGAGATGAATGGAAGCATGTGTTGTGAGCATGAATTAATTAACCTGGAGATGAATGGAAGCATGTGTTGTGAGCATGAATTAATTAACCTGGAGATGAATGGAAGCATGTGTTGTGAGCATGAATTAATTAACCTCGAGATGAATGGAAGCATGTGTTGTGAGCATGAATTAATTAACCTGGAGATGAATGGAAGCAT
Organism: Chaetoderma sp. LZ-2023a; assembly: GCA_034401795.1. Classification (NCBI taxonomy): domain Eukaryota; kingdom Metazoa; phylum Mollusca; class Caudofoveata; order Chaetodermatida; family Chaetodermatidae; genus Chaetoderma; species Chaetoderma sp. LZ-2023a. The sequence goes on along the minus strand of CM067365.1, from coordinate 29,375,150 downwards.
GTGTTGTGAGCATGAATTAATTAACATGCAAATGAATGGAAGCATGTGTTGTGAGCATGAATTAATTAACCTGGAGATGAATGGAAGCATGTGTTGTGAGCATGAATTAATTAACCTGGATATGAATGGAAGCATGTGTTGTGAGCATGAATTAATTAACCTAGAGATGAATGGAAGCATGTGTTGTGAGCATGAATTAATTAACCTAGAGATGAATGGAAGCATGTGTTGTGAGCATGAATTAATTAACCTAGAGATGAATGGAAGCATGTGTTGTGAGCATGAATTAATTAACCTAGAGATGAATGGAAGCATGTGTTGTGAGCATGAATTAATTAACCTGGAGATGAATGGAAGCATGTGTTGTGAGCATGAATTAATTAACCTGGAGATGAATGGAAGCATGTGTTGTGAGCATGAATTAATTAACCTGGAGATGAATGGAAGCATGTGTTGTGAGCATGAATTAATTAACCTAGAGATGAATGGAAGCATGTGTTGTGAGCATGAATTAATTAACCTAGAGATGAATGGAAGCATGTGTTGTGAGCATGAATTAATTAACCTAGAGATGAATGGAAGCATGTGTTGTGAGCATGAATTAATTAACCTGCAGATGAATGGAAGCATGTGTTGTGAGCATGAATTAATTAACCTGCAGATGAATGGAAGCATGTGTTGTGTGCATGAATTAATTAACCTAGAAATGAATGGAAGCATGTGTTGTGAGCATGAATTAATTAACCTAGAAATGAATGGAAGCATGTGTTGTGAGCATGAATTAATTAACCTGGAGATGAATGGAAGCATGTGTTGTGTGCATGAATTAATTAACCTAGAGATGAATGGAAGCATGTGTTGTGAACATGAATTAATTAACCTGGAAATGAATGGAAGCATGTGTTGTGAGCATGAATTAATTAACCTGGAGATGAATGGAAGCATGTGTTGTGAACATGAATTAATTAACCTGGAAATGAATGGAAGCATGTGTTGTGAGCATGAATTAATTAACCTGGAGATGAATGGAAGCATGTGTTGTGAACATGAATTAATTAACCTGGAAATGAATGGAAGCATGTGTTGTGAACATGAATTAATTAACCTGGAGATGAATGGAAGCATGTGTTGTGAGCATGAATTAATTAACCTGGAGATGAATGGAAGCATGTGTTGTGAGCATGAATTAATTAACCTGGAGATGAATGCAGGTATGTGGGATGATATTTACAAAGTATGAAAGAATAATTGTAATATAATCCACAGTAAACCAAACATTTGACAATTTTCTTTCAGGGGAGATAATTATGGCAAATATGATCAGCTTACACTGAATCACAATTGCAAGTCAGTTACTGCCACATGCGAGCCATGCAATGGACTTGAATCGGATCTCTGTAGGCTTCCAGAAGACAAATTTTGGATAGAATTCTACAATTTTTTCAGGAAGATAACTCTAACATATATAAGACAGGTATCGTTGAAATGCAAACTTTGATTTCCTATCACACCGTTGAAGCAATTTTGTCTGTCTGCTACAAATGGCCATGAATGCTTCTCAGAAACTACTGATCTGATTTGACTCAAATTTTAATATAAGAAAAGGTGTTACTGTACACTAGGAAAATCTACAGTACAGCTCAGAAATCAGTTAAAATGGTTCCAAAAACCCCCAGAAACATGATAGTTAGTGAAATTTTGAACATGATGTAAGAAATGTTCTGTTGAATATTTTAAACATAATTGCATTGTAACACATTGCTGCATCACCAATGTCTTAAAATCCAATTATGCTCAAAATATTCAACAGAACGTTTTATTTTGTTTCGGAAACATGTTAAGGTTTGTGTGACCTGCACTGTACACTCTCGTATCTTTGCATATGGCATGAAGAAGAATAACAAGTTAACCCTCAAATCGGGCAACAACAGCCTCTGCAGTGCCCTTGAAAAATGTCTATTTGCAGACCAAGAGAAGACTATTTTTGACAATTTACCACGAATCATTGGCTCTATAACCAAGCCAGATTTTCAAAAATAGTCTTCTTTTGGTCTGCAAATGGACATTTTGAATGAAGAAATTGAAATTTTCTTGAACAAATTTAAGTGTTAAAGCCGTAACCTTGAAATGGGCTATCTCTGATTGCTCTTGTTTTCAATGCATTCAGAGTTCATTCTGGTCTGATTGATGTGAAAAATCCTACAGCTATTTTAACTGGTAAGAACGCCAATTATTCAGTATGTGACAAAATTGCCCTATTGTGAAAATTATTCCGAAATTCTATCAGACAAAAATTTTACAAAAACCACTCCAACATTCAATTATCTTCGATATGAGAGAGGAAGTGGAATGTTCTGAGTCGCGAGTAACGTAATCCGAAGACTGCAAATTGTCTCTCAGGGTATAAGTTAATTTCACTGGACTACTCTTGGAGAAAATGCATAGAAGATGATACCGTGAATTAAGCTGCTGTGGCAATATCTGAAGGAAATGCTCATACCATATCTGTCTGGTTTAACCCATGTGTTTCTATATCATGCAGATCAGAAATTTGCTATGTGTGAACTTGGTAAAATCCTGATTATTTTCAAAACAGTTTGACTGAAATATTTTGCTGCCATAAGCAGCAAAATCTACCAGTCAAATTGTTTTGAGAATTTTCCGATAACTAATAACCAGGTTTCAGGGAAGTCACAATAAAAAGGTTTTAATAATAATACATTTAATAAGATCTCCGGGCAAGACCCAGGAAGGAAAGATTTTATCCTGATCCGCTTTGGAAAAGATTACGAGAATAAATGCTATAAAATTTTTCAGGATATTTCTAAGAATTAAGGTTGATTTTGAATAAGAAAAATTCCATGTAATTTTATGCGTCTCCTGCTCCAGGGTCATTTGTCAAGAAATACGTCTTTCAAAGGAAAACTTACAATACCAACTCCCACGGCTTTCTGTAGATGTCCCCATTCTATCCATTTATCTGTGTGATCATGGTCAGAGCGTCATTCAGACAGCACACCCACATTGAATGTAGGAATCCAGTTTTAGATAATAATCCCCCATCCATTTCTAGCTAAGCTCCACCCACACTTCGCCCATGTTGGCAGCAAGTGCCCAGTTAAATTGGTTTCAAAATATTCACCAGCTTGCCTGTATAGTTTTCTAGACAATGTTTTATGTACAGCTATCACCTTCACTTGAACAAACTTTAAAGGCCATTAGTCCTTAATCATATCTCCCAAATTTTGGCCTGATCCGTTCTGTGGCCCTGAAGTTAAGCTTTCACGAAAAATACATATAGTTCATCCAAGATGGCCACAGAAGCATTTGGTTAATCAAATTCCCTTGAGCATACTTACTTCAGCTTTTGTTCGTAAGATGATGTTTCATGAGTTTTGAATCAATTCACCAAGCAGAAGATTTTTCAGGTTAGCCAAAATCTGAAATGTCCACGGAACAAATAGATCGGATTCGTTTGATCAAACTTGGATCTATATACCCTAAAGTTACTTCCTGCCATATATAAATGAAATCGGCCCAGTGCTTCTTGAAAAGAAGTTATTTAATGAAAAAGTTTACGGATGGACAGACGATGGACAGACAGATAGATGACAGATGGTCACCAGAGCATAAGCTCATTTGGCTCATTAGAGAGCAATTTCCATATAAATTCAAAACTCTGTTATGTTATTTTGAGAATGATGAGTGAAAGCCATTGCTGCTGACATACAGATGACTTTCAGTGATAATGATATATTTTTGAATATTCAGTAAGTCTTCTAGTTTGCGCTGCTGAATGAGGCTTTCGGTAGCTAACTGTTAAAGTGGTCAGTGAGATTTTCATCAGCCAGACTGATTCGCTGTAGACAATATGCATCGCTGCTGGCTACAAAATACAGCAACGTGTTAAAGCGAGCGAGATTAGGTTTTGCGAAACACTGACAAGAGCAGCTGCCGCTAAGGGTGTGTAGCGCCACCACGGTTGGCCGCCATTACTGATGGCGTATTCTGTTTCCAGCTTTGTACAAGATTTGATTGTAGCTAGCAGGTAAAAAGGCGGAAAGACACGAGGCGCCGTAGTTTCCAATGCATTAGGCAATGACTGTAGTTTTCTCAATAATTAATCCGCCAGGATTGTAAGAGGGAACGCGGAATAAGCTGTCGAGTGCAGTCCCCTGAGTGCATGGCACACAGGCAAGAAAATCGCTCGAAGCACATTAACACGCATTTAGAACGTTTCAAATATGCAAGAATTTCATTCCCATTACGAATCACATGCACCAAGGGAGACAACTCCACTGGTTTCTAATTAGTGAGTTATTTGAATGGAAGCATATTTTTTTACAAATGCTTACGGTTATGACAGTTTCCTTAACCCTTTAACACGTAAAACAGACAAAAACAGCTTCTGTTAGTGATGTTGAGAAATGTTCATTTGCAGAACAAGAAGACTATTTTGGAAAATTTACCACAGGAATGAATGGTTCGGTAATGGAGTCAGTCATTCCAGTGATAAATTTTCAAAAATAGTTTTCTCTTGGTTTGCAAATGGACATTTTCTATGAGAAAATTTAAATGTTCTTGAAAAAATTTGGTTAAAGTGTTAAAGCTGAAGTGCTATATTTAAGACTAACACATAGCAGTGATATGATAAAGGCATCTGATCTGTCAATCAAATACGTCACATGTCACCTGACGCCACGATAACATATAGCTAAATAGGTCTGTCACGAAAATCAAAAAGTCTGTCACAAAATGTATGTCTTTGATGAATTTACATTTTAATAAACATACTGCTGAACAATTTGAAACTAATTTGACGTGGCGCTGTTGCTGCCTTTAACATTTTGAAACTAATTTGAAAGTGGACCTGTTGCTGCTAGTCAAATTAGTTTCAAAATATTCAATCGATTCCTACATGTGCAAAAAGTGGGCAGAGCTTAGTTAACAAGAGCTATCAGAAGACGGCGTATCCCTCACCCCACCCCACCCCACACCCTCCCACCAACACACACCCCCCACCCGGATCCAAACATTTCAGATAAAATACATCAAGAGTGGACATACATGTAACGTTAATTGTACAGGACAACATTTTAGAAAATCTAATCAAAGAAAAATGAAATCCTGACACTGCATCTCGCCTTAAAGCGATGCTAATCTCATCTCAAATATTATACTGCACCGATAGATTATGGTTTATAGATTCCAGATCATTCATATCCTGTCACATTCCCGTTTCTGTATCACAATTATCTGCTTTGTAATATCACGTAAATGTTGAACAGTGAGCGCCACCATTTTGTCTCCTCAAGCGATAGCGCCTGATGTCATGTAAGTGCCAATGCATTACATTCTTTATTATGTAATATTCATCTCGTTGAATATTTTGAAACTAATTAGACTGGAAGTTGTTCAGTCAAATTAGTTTCAAAATATTCAACCGCTTACCTGTATAATTGCTTTTATACCACGCTGCCAAACTATAGCCAGCGCCTCTATGACTGAGCTATATCCCGAGGCAGGCAAACTAGGATTTTTCTGATTGGTTGAAAAGTAAATCATGACAGCCATCATAGGCTGTAGAAATGTATCAACATTTAGCTACTAAAGCCTGAATAGTTTTCTTACCGGCATGATGAAAAGCTTAACATTACCTGCATAGTTTATGACTGCCATCTTAGATTATCTGAATAGCCATCAAGAGTTCAGATTAGTTATCCTTTAAAGAGAGATAGATTTGTAAGAGCAGGTTTAATTCCATTCAACTATTATGCCTGGACAAGAGTTTTGGTGAATTTTAAGTTTTTCAAGGCGATAACTCAGAAAAATATGGATGAATTTCTTCAAAATGGAATCATAGTACTGTTTCTTCAAGTAATATATTCAGTAACAAAGGAATTGAGAGCATAGGTTCAAAATTCTTCAAGACTTATAGCACTGTTTCTTCAAGTAATATATTCAGTAACAAAGGAATTGAGAGCATAGGTTTAAAATTCTTCAATACCTGGCACGAACAAGACAACGTTGATGAATTTTAAGTATTTCAGGGGAGATAACGACCACAGAGGCCCCTAGGGTTGGTCTGTCATTTTATTAACCAAATAAACATACTTATCATTCAATCACTACTTGCTAAATAAATATAATTACATTTAGCGCCAGAAAAAGATTTCTAATCTTGCATTTAGTGCCTTCTAATGCAAGAACCACAACTCTCTTCTCTAGTCCAAGTTTCTGGATGGAGCAGACTCCCTTAATGTTAATCAAACAGACACTTCTGGAATCATAGCTAAACTGTAGGAGTTGTGTTGACATCTTGAAATGATTGTCAGCGATGGATGGACATACATACCTACATACATTCTATACAGATGCATGGATGTACAGGCATATGGATAGCACATGCTTCGAGAAGTAATGAGAACCTGTACGAAGTTTCAAAAGAATCACAGCTAAATTGTAGGAGTTGTGGTGACAAGAAATGATTGGTACTGCTGCTCAATGTATCGGCTTAAAGGTATTTAAAGGAGAATAACTCTGTAATGAATAATTTTCTGGCCACGAAAAAAAGCACATGCACATCTTCAGACGGTAATGACTAGATTTACCACGTTTCAAAAGAATTGTAACTAGACTGTATTAAGGAGTTGTGTTGACAAGGATGGATGGACAGACGAACATACATCTGGGACAGATGGATGGACATACAAGTATACGGATAGCACATGCACATCTTCATGTCGTAATGATAACACTTACCACGTTTCAAAAGAATCACAGCTAAACTGTAGGAGTTGCATTGACAAGAAATGATTGGCAATGCAGTTTATGTATCAGCTTTAAGATATTTAAAGGGTGATAACGCTGTAATGAGTAATTTTTTGGTGCAAAAAAAAGCACATGCACATCTGTAAATAATACTGATAATGTGGACAAAATTTTAAGATAATCCATTGAGACCTCTAGGAGATGCGTAGACAAGACAGGGATGGATGGATGAACATGCTGATCGCTATATCACCCCCACCCCGTCTTCCAGAGCGTGTGTGTGAGGGGGGGGGGGGGAAGGGTGTGTGTGTGTGTGTGCGTGTGTGATAAAAATACACCTTTCTCACGGTTGGACATCATTGCGTCGTGATTCCCCATAATCAATGCTCAGAGTGCAACTGCTGGCTGGTAATGCCACCAACAAGCAGCTGACCCACACTGAGTTACTATTGCCATAAAATACAAGTTCCTATGATAAACTAAAATCACTATATTATTTAAGTCATACATCAGTTGAAAGCGCATTCAATCACATTAATGCGTTATTTTATTTTTTTTATAAAATTTTCACCGAGTTATTTGTGTGTATAAAATCCACCATTATACCCAGATTCACTAAATCATGTGGCCAATAGGGTCTATTTTAAAATTGCAATCATCAGTATTAAAGTTTACAAAACTATAAAACCTAAAACAGAAATGTATAGGAAATTGGCTTAGCTTTCCAATGATGTATGATTTCAATAATATTATGAATAGAGTGATCGGCTAAAATCGGTCCAGTGGTTCTCAGGAAGATATTTTTAATTTCTCATTGCTAAAGTATGGGAGTGTACAGGAATGATCCAAGATGGCTGCCAAACGATTTATCTGACAGTTTCAAGCGGCAAATTTGAAATCACCATGCCCAAAAACCTGTACAAAACCAATTTCGGCTTCTTCATATAAACTGCTTAAAGTGTGTTGTATCTGATTGTAATAGTAAAGTACTGCTGTTTACGTGAAATCAAAGGGGGGGGGGGGGGGGGCCTTCGTTTTCAACTCCGCTAACTTGATGATGACAGGTAAGGTGTAGTGTTTCTGCAAATCAATGGTGGCACGCATGCTGATGACATCATACCCACTGGTCTCAGCGTGATGTACTTATGTCATCCATCAAACAGACTGACATGAGCTTGATGGTGTGGGTGTGGGTGTGGGTGATGATACAACTATGCTAAGTTAACCATTTTAGCCGCAAATTTGTTCACAAAAATGTCAACTTTCTCATGAAAAATATCCATTTGCAGACCATAAATATATTTTTTTTAATTTACCACTGGAATGACTGGCTCGGTTATGGAGCCAGTCATTCTAGTGGTAAATTGTCAAAAATAGTATTCTCTTAGCGTGGACACTTACCACGGTCATGGCAGAAGTTGTTTTGATCAACATGATGAACATTTCTAAAGACCACTTGAGAAGGCATTTTTGCAAATGGACATTCAGCAAAGTAAATCTTTGATCTTCTTGACCAGATGTGAACCACTAAATGAGTTGTAAGTAGGGTTGCACGATTTTTCAATTATTTGATTAATTGCGATTATATAATTCAATATGATCGTGGACGATTATAAAATGAAATAATCGTGTAATCGCCATGTTGAAACTTTTGTCAAGACACTTACGCATGTGAAACTCTGCTCACGTTACCAGCCAAATGTGTGAATGATTAAATAAACTAAATAAATAACTGATTTGTTTGTATTGACTCATGATTAGTTTTAGATGAATAAAGATTGTTCACTTAGTCGCTATTTGTCATTGTTGTTGTAATCACACACGCTTATCCCGCGTTCCCCATCCTCTGAATAGTCATGAGCTAATGGTTTGCCCAAAAAAGTTCTAAAACTGATACCACGGAAATTCAACGCATTTTCTCCCATAAAAATTCTCACCGCCTACGCCTATGTTTAATGTATACCTCAAAACATCACTGGGGATCACGTGATTCGCCTCCAATTGAAGAGTTTATTTTAGAGTGAGTACTCAGATATAAATATTCTGGAATCGGGGACTCGGAACTAGGGAATTTCTATATATTATCATTGCACGATAGGAACTGAGTATTATACTGATATGAATAATGGGTACCCGTTTGATAAACTCCCGTTAGCAGATAATATCTCGTGAGAACACGCCGCCTCTCATCGCAAAAGAGCCGTTGGCTCGCCACCTTAAGAAGCCGGCTATATTGTCGTTCGTAATAATTCAATTTGGACAATTTAATGTTGATCGGCGTTACAAAATTGATGCACATTTTCTCCTGTACTTGGTTGGTACATAAATTTGGTCCTAAAATATATTTATAAGGAAGGTATTTAATCACGCCAAGACTGTTTCAAGCACATTTTGATGACAAAAGTGTGGAATAAACTTTATTATATCTTGAACACATGTGGCCTACTATTAGTATTAATCTAATAGGTGGTCGAGATTTACAAATCCGAGGCCTGTATTGAATTCTAGAGGGGCCGGAAATGTATCAGGGCAGAGATCGGTCTGAAGGAGACACACCCTGTGACAGGATTGTTATTATTATACACGCTATTCTTAAAAATTTGCTCTTAAAAAAAACTTTCCTATACAATCTGCTGAATTAGGTGTGTGTGTGCGTGCGTGCGTGCGTGCGTGCGTGCGTGCGTGCGTGCGTGCGTGCGTGCGTGCGTGCGTGCGTGTGTGTGTGTGTGCTTCTAAACAGGGTTTTGTCGTTTTGAAACTGCTAAGAAATCATTGGAGCTCATATGTCAAAGTTAGGGGGTGGGCTTCTATTAGAGCATAGGCTACAATTAAGCGAAATACGGTAACTTCCGTTTTCCGTCTAGAAAAATCTGGATATATTTCTTTTTTTGCAATCAGCAACTGGCGTATTCTGTCCATGTATGTATACCCATGTGCCTAACCCATAATCTTACAATCTGCAGTAGCATAATAACTTCCTCTAATCAGCATTGACGTAGTTAATATAGTTCATGATTAATCGTATGATTGCGATTATTTTTTTTAATGATCGCGATTATGAAAAGTGAATAATCGTGCAAGCCTAGTTGTAAGCCATTGCCGTATAATTATTATAACATATATATGAAACAAGAGGCCAACTTTTAAGGGGCCTGTATCACTCAACTGGAACATAGGCATTTCAACTAGAAAGGTCATAACATATAAGTAGAACCCTAAGGTTTGGCAAAAATAACAAAGGATGTATCATCTATCAAATTCGGCTAACATCGGTCCAGTGGTTCTCAGGAAGATATTTTACATTTCTTATTGCTTAAGTATGGGGGTGTACAGGAATGATCCAAGATGGCTGCCAAACCATTAATCTGACAGTTTCAAATGGCAAATTTGAAATCACCATACCAAAAAAACCTGTATAAAACCAATTTCGGTTTCAAAATCCATCAAAATAAAAAATCTAATATGGCTGCCAAACACCATACATTTTGATTGGTCCACGGTGGATATTTTTTTCTTACAAATTTAATGGCCCATAGTGCCTAATCATACCTTCAAAATTTCAGCCCGATCCATTCAGTGATTTTGGAGAAATCGTTTTCATGAAAACTAGGTCATCCAAGATTGCTGCCAAAGCATTTGGCCAATCAAGTTCCCTTGAACAAAGTTGGTTCAGCTGTTGCCCTAGATGATCTTTCATGAGTTATGAATTGATCCCCAAGCGCATCCTGAGATTTTTAAAGATGTTTCTAAAAGATAGCCACCGGCCAAATTGACCTTCATTTCAGCTTCATTTGAACAAACTTGGATCTCTGTTCCATAAGGATGTTTTGCTTCCTGTCAATATATATTTGAAATCGGCCTACTGGTTCATGAGAAGTCGTTTAATTAAAGAGTTGATGGATGCAGGACAACGGATGCAGGAAGACAGACACTCGCAATGAAGTGCTTCTCTTGGCATCTACATTTTGGGAGTTCCCATTGACCCCACATACTGAAATCTGTGGGTCTCCAGCTGAAATCAGGTGTTCCTAGGCAGTATTTCTCATCCGTGCTAAATTTAGAGGGTACCATGGAACTCACAACTATGAACTGTGGCGCTCCCATGCTAGTGTGTAGGGATCTTTGTGCAAAAACCTATGAAATTATTTAGTATTACACAATCATACAAGATTTTCAGGGGTCGTATGGAACCCTTTGCCACTACTTTTGGCAGTCCCATCTTGCATTTTGAGGGCATATACACTCAAAAAGACCGTTATGAGAATCCATCGCCATGGTATAACCTCACTAGGTCATTCTGGCCAGGTGAGCTAATAATCAAGTTAAAGTCTTTAACCCTTTAGCACTCAAATTTGTTTCAAGAAAATTGTAATTTTTTTAAAAGAAAACATCCATTTGCAGATGAAGAGTTTGTTTTGAAAACTGATCACTCCAATGACTGGCTATCGGATATCGAGCCAATCAATCCAGTGGTAAATTTAAACAAGAGGCCCCTTCGCTCACCTGGAATTATTGGCGACCGGCACAAACGAACAAAATGAGATGACCACTGTAAATATTTACCAATCAAATTTCTGTGAAGAAAGTTTAGCCAAGTTTTATTAAAATTGGTCTAGTGGTTAATAATTAAGTATTTTTATGTTTTTCTCAGAAATTTGCAGAAAATACAAGATCTCTGCCAAAAACGTTATATTTTGATTGATTCATGGCGGACATTTTTTTTTTTACATATCAACTTTCCATGGACAAATTTTAATGGCGTTTCAGCCCTAATCATATCAACCAGATTTCGGCCCGATACATTCAATGGTTCTAGAGAAGTCGTTTTCACGAAAACTAGATCATCCAAGACGGTCGCAGAAACATTTGTCAAATTAAGTTCCCTCAAACAAACTTGGCTCAGCTCTTGCCCTAGATAATATTTCATGAGGTCTGTATCGATTCTCCCAAGGAGTTTCAGAGATTTTTAAAGACATTTCTAAAAGTCGGCCAAAATCCAAGATGGCCGATCGGCTTTGTTTGAACAACCTTGGATCCCTATTCCCTAAGGATGTCTCCTGCCAAATATACTTGAAATCGGCCCAGTCGTTTTCAAGAAGAAGACATTTTAAATTTCCCATTGCTTTAGTATGGGAGTTTCAGCCGGAAAACGATCCAAGATGGCTGCCAAACCATTTATCCGACAGTTTCGAAAGTGGCAAATTTGAAATCAGCATACTTAACAACAGATATAATACCAAATTCGGCTTCAAAATCCATCAAAAAAAAAAAAGAAAGGTCATCCAAGATGGACGCCAAACTATTTGGCCAATCAAGTTTTCTTGAACAAGCTTGGTTCAGGCCTTGCCCTAAATGATATTTCATGAGTTTTGAATCGATCCACCAAGCAGTTTCAGATATTTTTAAAGAGATTTCCTAAAATCGGCTAAAATCCAAGATGGTCACTGGCCAAATTGGTTGTCGGCTTCCTTTGAACAAACTTTGATCCCTATGTCCTAAGGATGCTTCCGGCCAAATATATTTGAAATCGACCCAGCAGTTCTCGAGAAAGACATTTTAAATTTCCCAATGTTTTAGTATGGGATGTTGGCGGGAATATGACCCAAGATGGTCGTTAATTCGACAGTTTCAAAAATTGCAAATTTGAGATCAGAATACCCAAAAACATATATACAACCAATTTCGTCCTCAAAATCCAATATGGCCACCAAACATGCTATATTTTGATTGGCCCACGACAGCCATGTTTTTTGATATATCAACTTCCCTTGAGCAAACTTTAATGGCCCTTAGTCCCTAATCATATCTACCAAATTTTGGCCTGACTCCTTCAGCGGTTCGGGAGTTGTTTTTGATAAAACTAGGTCAACAAGGCCGCCGAAACCATTTGACCAATCAAGATCCCTTGAACAATCTTGGTTCAGCTCTTGCCATATATCATATTTCATAAGGTTTGCTTCAATCCCCCCCAAGTGGTTTCGGAGATTTTTAAACACGTTTCTAAAAATCGGCCAAAATCCAAGATGGCTGCCGGGCAAATTAGCCGATCGGCTTAGTTTTAACGATCGGCTTCGTTTGAACAAACTTGGATCCCTATGCCCTAAGGATGCTTCCAGCCAACTATAATTGAATTGGACCCAGCGGTTCTTAAGAAGTCATTTAAAGGAAAAGTTGATGGATGACGGACGGACGGACCGCAACGACCTAAGCTCACTAAGGTGAGCTAAAAACAGTCCTAGACTAGACTAAAAATTGACATTTCACGAGACCACAGCAGAAGCCATTTTGGCCAACTTGTTAACACGTTGATGAGTAAACTATTGAAATTTTGAGCTTCCTATATTCCATTCCCGTTATATAAGAACTGAGTTCATTTTAAACCAAGTTGCTGAAAGTTGTTGCTCCCTAAGACAGACGCAGCTTTCAGTAACTGTGTTTTCAAAATTAACACCAGCATTTCTCCTACTTACCCTATAACAATAATTAAATGCCATCAGTTTTTATACACATCAGTTGCCATACATGGTCATTTTTAATCCTTTCATTGTCAAACTTGGTCTTAAGTGCTTACTGAAATTTTTTAATGTAGACCTCTCGTGGCATGCAAATAGACATTGTTCATGACAAATGCAGAGGTCAGTTTGAGCTGGAAGGAGTGATCATAAATTGCTAAGGGATGTTTACATGGAACCACCTGTCTAAAAGAGCTACCCCTTTCAAAGGACCACATTCTCATCTTATGGCCACAGAAGACATCAGAAGCGACTTCATGGGAAAAATTTATTTAATCCTTTGACCCCCATATCGGCCAAAAACGGCTTTTGCATTGATCTTGGGAAATTCCCATTTACAGACCAAAAGAAGTATTTTTGAAAATTTACCACTGGAATGACTGGCTTGATAACCGACGAGCCAGTCATCCCAGTAGTAATTTTTCAAAAATACTCTTCTCTTCGTCTGTAACTGGAGATTTTCCATCAGGAAAATTGACATTTTTAAAAACAAATTTGAGGGTTAAAGGGTTAACTTCACAATTCTTCTAGGCAAATTGACAGCCAGTGTTCTCATGGGGTACTCAGCTTAACACCCGCAATTTTCATGTCATTTTGTCACGACATGACAAACCAGTGACGGCTAAATTACTATGGAAACCATTATAATCCTATCAATTTCTGCGTGCATCTTATATTTAATATATATATTATATATATATATATATATATATATATATATATATATATATATATATATATATATATATATATATACTCTAAAGATGTGAGGAATTTTAGAAATCTTACAGTACATAGAACCGAGTGAGAGAGATGAACGGATGATTGCCTGTTGAAAGCCGACGGCAGATTTTTGTCCCTGGGGCGATTTTCCGGTAATCTTCTACAAGTAATATCTTACTGCAGCCAAAGCAACGCTCAATTAATTTCTCCGTGAATTCAGTCCAGTCTTGTGCTATCGATAATCATCAGCCCAGGGGTCTGAACTCTGCCGCCGTGCCATATAATCAAAACCCATCTCCAGGAGAAATTCTAGAATTTAGAATCTACTCAATATAAAAGCCTGTAATTATAGCAGAATGAAGTCCGTGTGATGATTTCTAGTTAAATCTGAGAGGTTATGAGAGGATCAGATGAAGACCAGATTCGTACAGATACATAGCATATTGGTGATTACCGCACTATTTACACTTCAGACAGATATAATGAACATATTTTTTCTTCTCTTATGCTCAAAGGCCACACCTTAACCCTGTAACTCCCAACAGAAAATGTCCATTTGCAGACCATCGTATTCAGCCAACACTTTAACATCACAAATTTAAAATTGGCATGCTGATATACATACATAAACCAATTTTTGCCATCAAAACCCATTAAATAGAAAAGTCCAATATCCCTGTTTTCCTAACCATGGTTTTCCCATGGCCAATGACCATGAAATACCATCATTGACCATGCAGGTTAAATGGCACCACAGTCAGACCATGGTCAGCAAATTCCTCATGGCTTTGATAAAACCATGTTTGATGGTCAGTGACAGACCATTGTCAAACAAAATTTGACAGGTTTGAATAGTGACCATGGTTTGACTGTGGTGCCATTTAACCTGCATGGTCAGACCATGGTAAACCATGGTCTGAAGGTTGGTGCCATTTAACATGCATAGGTGACCATCGGTCAGCATTCCAACTCCATTGGAATAAGGTTATTTTCAAATGACCATGGTTGACCATGATATATCATGGTCAAGGATGGGACTGAAAATTTATAAAATGTTGTCAGATCCGACCATGATTTCATTGACAATAGGGATAGCACTGCAGTGACCATGTACGACCACGATAACATGGTCACCTGACCATGGTCAACTGACTATGTTTATGTGGTCGCTGAGACCATGGTCAGTTGAGTAAAAAAATCATGGTGGACCATGGTCAAACTATGAACTACCATGGTCGACTGTGATATCATGGTCAGCACAAAATAAGGGATGGCCACCAAACTCTACAATGTCCTTTGAACAAACTTGAATCTCCCTTAGTCACTAATAGTATTTACAAAATTTCAGGATGATACCTTAAGCAGTTCTGGAGAAATCGTTTTAGTGAAAATTATGCCATCCAAGGTGGCCACCAAGAAAATCGACCAATCAGGTTCTTTTGAACAAACTCATATCAGCCCTTGCTCTAGATGAAATTTTTTTAATCTCCGACCAATCAGCCCAGCGGTTTAAAAGGTCTTTCTAAAAAGCATTCTATTAGTATAACGAATTCTATGTTACCAATCATCGTGATTTATGTCAATCGGATCCATTGTATGTAGTTGATGAATACAATAAGCTTCATGCCCCTTATGCTTGGAACTGATTTCCTTTCATTCAGGATCATGAGGAGATACTTCTATGACTGTAATTAAGTGATGTCATGATGTGCCAGGTTTCTAAAAAAACATCACAGAATCCAAGATGATGATGTACTGTATTTAGTGGCTGTAGTAGTTGAAACATCCTACAGAAGCAGTCCTTCTTCACCTTTGACCGCTGCGTCTTGTCCTCAGCTGAAATCTTTAGCTTCCTCAGGGTCACTTTGGATATGAGTGTACAGAGTCCTCTTTTTAGCAGTTACGCTTCACAGCACGGTTAACAGTTTTATGCAATGACAACCTCTCTTCTCTGAATATTTACTATCTCCAAGCAGAATGAATTCAAAGGCTCTTTGTGCGGTCTTTTAGCATCTTTAGCATATTTCCAAACATGGACCATCATCGCTGGGCGACCTTTAAGGACAGCGCCAATGTATTACACATCTTGTATAGTGCATCATTGGAAATCATGCTGCCCAGCCATTGGTGTCCAGTGATGGTGCGGAGGGGTTTATGGGGGCAGGTATCAACTATCAAGCTTGTCTAAAGCTGGCTTTGGAACTGCCCAGCAGTTATAGGTCTAAAGCATTAAGGATACACAAGTTACAAACATAGTCTTTTTGCTAAGGGAATCTTTGATCTACAAATCCAAAGCTTCCAGAATGACTACGAAAGCGGTTTCACATGATGTAGCATAGAACAATGGCGGAGGTACTGCAGAGCAGTGAGTCCAGGATTTTGCTTTTCCACCATGGCTCACAGCACAAAGTGGATCATCATTTTCTTTACCCCTGTCCTTTGTCGATTGGTATATGGGGGTGCACTCTGTTTTGGATTCAATTATAAACAGATTCTCAGTTTTTAGTTTGTTTGCAGCTATCAGGATTAGTTTATCCAAAGGATTTCTTTTCCTCATCTCTGAAGTCCACATAGTCGGCATATTCCATCTCTTGTAACATACCCAGTATGGACACAAGGGGGGATTGCTTTTGTGGACTTTCAAGGCTGCAGCACGGTAGCAGATGAAATGCGCAGAGGATAGACTATCTCCATGTGAGGAACCGGCTGAGCCTCTTGCCATCCCAAACTCCGGCGACTTCACTGTCTTGACTCGTACTCTCAGCTTCAATGGTGTCTGCGGGTAGCATAGTCTCACTAGTCGCAGCCCATCTTTTTTGCAAAGGGCCTGGTGTAGTACATCAAGGATCTTTGAGTGTTTAATTGTGTCAAAGGCTCGTGACATGTCAATGACAATTTTGTGGAAATTAGTGTTTGTACGAGTATATGTACATGACTACTGACCCAAGCATGCGTTGAGGTCATACCATGTCTGCTCAGCTGCAATCACGTTTAAAGCTACTTTAACAGGATTATATTTGAATAGTTCATTGCTCATGCCATTTTTCAGGGCTTTGAGTGCCTTCTCAACTTCTGCTTTTTCAATTGGTGTTAGTAATGACCTGGGGCCTTGGAGAATCCAAGATGGCCACAAATTAAATCTACCACTCTGGTTCTTTTGAGCAATCTTGTAATTCTATGACCAAAGGATTCTTTCTGCCAAATATTGTTGAAATCAGTCTGGCAGTTCTTGAGAAGAGGTCATTTAAACCTGTTCCCATTCATCTCATACATGATTTTCCGAAACCATATAAGTCCAAGATGGCTGCAGTAATTTTTGCCACCGAAATCCAATATGGATGCCAATTAAATGCTACATTTAGATTTATCGATGGTTGCCATGTTTTTACTGTACCAAGTTCCCTTAAACAAACTTGAATGTCCCTTGATCCCTAATCATATTTACAAAATTTACCGTATGCCAGATCCCTTCACAGGTTCAGAGGAAGCATTTTAGTGAAAACTAAGGCATCCAACATGAACTTGCGCTCAACCAATCAGGTTCTCTTGAACAAACTAGCTTCCGCTATTGCCCCAGATGAAGTTTTTAAAAATTTCAAATCAATCGGCCTAGCGGTTTTGGAGATATTTAAATGATACTCTAAAAATAGCACAGAATCCAAGATGGCTGCTGCCCAAATCGACCAATCAGCTTTGTTTGAACAAACTTGGATCTCTATGCCCTAAGAATTGTTCGTGCAAAATATAATTGAAATTGGCCCAGTGGTTCTTCAGAAGTCGTTTAAAGAAAAAGTTGACTGGTGACGGAAGGATGACAGATGATCGCCATGACCTAAGTTAACAAGAACCCTCGCCCTCCCATTCTTGTCACATTGCAAGAAAGTTTGATTTGTCCGGATTTTGTAGAACTGCACAAAAATTGTGGAATTCTACTGTAGAGTCACATTCTTTATAGTGTTCAAATGAGAGGTAAATCAGACCAGCAAATTTCCCAGCTCTCCATACAGATAAGTTTTTAACCTTTTAATGGTCAAGCCAGCCAAACCCCGGCCTCTGCATTGGTCTTGAGGAATGTCCATTTGCAAGCTAAGAGAAGACTATTTTTTTTAATGTACCACTAGAATGCCTGGCTCGATAACCGAGCCAGTCATTCCAGTGATAAATTAA
This sequence comes from Chaetoderma sp. LZ-2023a, assembly GCA_034401795.1. NCBI lineage: Eukaryota > Metazoa > Mollusca > Caudofoveata > Chaetodermatida > Chaetodermatidae > Chaetoderma > Chaetoderma sp. LZ-2023a. Next base: position 29,356,977 of record CM067365.1, on the reverse strand, counting down.
AAAAAATAGTCCTCTCTTGGCCTGTAAATGGACATTCAACAAGCAAATATTTTGATTTTTTAAACTAAATCTGACCATTAAAACGGTTAACTTGACCATTCCCAATGTCTGGAAATCCTCTAGATCCTTTGTTGTGTCAAAATCTTTCCCAGATCGGATCAGTAGTTATTAAATATTGTACCGGACAGGCAGGCAGGGAAGGGATACATACACGCACGCATCGAACCCGTTATTCCATTGGTAAATTGTCAAAATTAATCTCTAATTATGAACAAATTTGAGGGTTAAATTGTAAACTAAGTAAAGACATACAATTTTGTACACTAGTGAGTTTAAATTTTCGTACCAGAACTATACATTATTATGATTGTGATGTCATCTAACTAGTGACGTAACTGATTATGATGTCAGCTACTTGAGTGACAGATTGGATCTCTCCATTCTTTGCTGATTTTGGATGTTAAGCTTCACTCATTACCGACATACCTATCACCCACCAACAGGCCAAGAGAGAACTATTTTTCAAAAGTCAGTACAGGAATGTCTGACTCGGTTATTGGGAATCGGGAAATCCTATTATGCTACAGGTTCTTTTGTTGTGCTAAAATTTAAGCCAAATCTGATCATAAGATTTTGACACACCTCAATCGATACCGACAGACAGACACACACACATACATACAGACAGACAGATCGGAATACAACACCCTCTTTCCCTTACAGGGTGAGAATCATGGTACATGTACATGTCTGTTAATGAACCTTTCCAGTTTTAGCTATGCCCCGCCCATCTCTAGCTAAGCTCCACCCATCCTTTGCCGTGCTGTGATTGATCGATCCCCGAATGCCCTAACTATCAATTTCTTGAAAACAATACAGGAAAATGGTCGAATATTTTGTAACTATGGCAGCAACAGTGTCCAGTCAAATTAGTTTCACAATATTTATTAAATAGTAGACATACAATTCATACAACAACGCATAGTTCGTCTTCAAATATGTGTTCGTGACATACTTATCTATGTCATTCATTATGATGTCATTCTATACGTCACGTAGTTGATTATGACGTCATATGATGGTTGGATACTCTGGAAAGATGAAGTGTACGTGACAATGACATGACATTTGATGAATGTATGTTTCTTTGAGGGAGTCTATCACTCTTACTCCATCGATCAGTCTCTCGATAATGTCAGCTAACAGATTCATAGCTTAATAGATTCGTCTTCTTTCTGGTCACGTATACAGCCCAAGGGAGACTACTCATCCTGGTTAAAGATTTTACTTCAATCTGCAGCAGAGATAGCGTCCACATTCATAGCACAGACATGCATTATTATGAAGAGAAGATAAAATTACATTCGCTCTATTAACACTTTCGATGACAAATCCTTGAAAAAAAGAAATTAAACTTATTTTGAAATTAATTTGACTGGAGTAAGGCAACAACGGCTTCCATGCAAATTAATTTCAAAATATTCAACAGTTTTCCTGTATGGTTGCCTTGAAAATGATATATAATATTTTATATATATATATATATCTATATATATCTATATATATATATATATATATATATATATATATATATATATATATATATATATATATATATATATATATATAGAGAGAGAGAGAGAGAGAGAGAGAGAGAGAGAGAGAGAGAGAGAGAGAGAGAGAGCGAGAGAGAGCGAGAGAAGAGAGAGAGAGAGAGAGAGATAATTTATCGGTGAAAAGATTAACCATTTAACATTCAGATCAGCCAAAAACAGCTTCTGCAGTGGACATTACCTATAAGAAAACTAATATTTTCTTGAACAAATTCTAGGATGAAATATCTAACATAGACAACAAAAACAAGCAGGGATCTCAGACCCATGCCTGTCCATTTTTTGTCACAATCTAAAATCTGTTTTTAATTTTCCTAATTATGTTTTGATTTTTACAAATATTTTAGATTTTCCCGGATCATACTCAAAGTTGTTTAATCCTAGTGTCTGGTCACACCCTTTCCTGTATTAGAATTAGAACCAATTTGGACAAGCATTTTCTAAGATATTAACAGATCCAGGATTTGATACAGTAAGGGTAAAATGACTCTTATCCGGATCACGTCTAAAGTCTGGGAATCCTCTTGCACTGCAAGTTCCTTTGCTGTGTTAAAATGCGGCAAAACCAGATCAGCAGCTTTTGCGATACAGTTTCGCGGGCGGACGAACAGATGGGCACATGCATGCACGCACACAGAGACAGACAGACAGACAGACAGGCAGGCAGGCAGGCAGGCAGGCAGACAGGCAGACATGCAAGCAAGGAAACAGACAGACACACAAACAACTTTTGAAAATTTATCACTGGAATGACTGGCTCGGTTATCTAGTAATAGTCCTCTCTTGGTCTGCAAATGGACATTTATCAAGATCACTGTAGAAGCCATGTTTTTGGCTGATACGGGTGTTAAAGGAGTAATGCTCACCTGCACCCTTAGCATTTGAACAGACATTATACTTTAAATTTGGCGGTAAAATGCAAAATTGTAATTCACTACACATGATATTTAGTAGGAAATTAAGGATGGACGTTGACCACACAATCAGATCGAACCTTAAATTCCATCCAGCCAAAAAGAAAAAAATCAAATATGGCCACCGATGGCTAAATTTTGATTGCGCTATGATAAACATGTTTCACCGCGGAGCCTAGAACTAGACTCCTTTGCGCCAAATTTGTTTGAAATCCATCAAAACGGTTAACGGAAGATGGGTTTTTGACAACTTTCAGTACATTTTTAATAAAATAATTTGCTAATCAAAATTCTGAATAGAGGTTCTGGACCCTTACACCATATGGCTTTTCTAGCCAAATTTGTTTGAAATCCGTTAAAGAGCTAAGGAGATGAATTTGACAACTTACAGTACACTATTCATAAAATCTCAGATTTTCACCCAAAAAATCAAGAAATCAATATTCTCAATACATGTCGTGGAGCCTACCACCATAGGGCTATAGAGCTTGACTCTAACCCTTCCCATAGGCTTACTATGGGCTTTCAGTTCGCCACATAATCTGGTTAACACACTATAAATAAAATTATCTATAATGTTTTCATTGTCTATAACATTTTAATAAGTACGGTAATATTTCTATGATGCTTTTTTCGCCATACGAAAAAAGCGGTAACATTAAATAACATAAATAAATGTTTCGTGAGGGGTAAGAATAAGGATATAGCCCACCATAGGATCTGTCCAGCCAAATTTGGTTGAAATCTGTCTAACCGTTAAGGAGATGGGATTTGAGGACAGATGGATGGACCAGACTGACAGATGGATGGTAGCCATGGCATAAGCTCACTTGACCCTTCATGGACAGGTCAGCTAATATAACGTATTGTTGAATATTTTGAACATAATTGGACTGGAAGACATTGTCGCTTTCAATAAATAAGTTACCATGTTTACAAAACAAAAACACAAACAGGTTAGTTAGCACAACTTTGAACACTACCATATGTAAGAAATGTTCTGTTGAATATTTGGGACTTAATTTGATTGGAAGCCAATCAAATTAACCATTTAACCATCAAATTTGTTCAAGAAATGTTTTTATTTTCTCACAAAAAAATGTACATTTGCAGACAAAATGAAGATTATTTTTGAAAATTTACCACTAAAATGACTGGCTCCGTGATCGAGATAGTCATTCTAGTTTTGAAAATTTATGATAATTTACCATTAGAATGACTGGCTCGGAGCCAGTCATTCTGGAGATAAATTTTCAAAAGTAGTCTACTCTTGGTCTGTTTTATGTTGTTTTTGAAACAGAAAGTTATTTCCGAACTGTACTGTATTAAATCGAATTGAAATGACTTTTGAAATAAGCCAAAGAGAAAAATTGTGACCCTAATACATACATAGAGTAAAGGCTGGTATATCTCCAGTAAACACAACTATTTCTCATTTCATTCCAAACCCCACTATGTAACTACATCAAAATCAGGGGACATAAATCTTTGCAGTTCTTATTGTGGCCAAATAAGGGAGATAACTCACTGACACCATATCAAAAAGCAATCCAGAAAGACAACTCCTACAGCATTTTAAGAGGAGAGATAATTCAAGTAGTAGATTCCCATTTCATTGTGGTTTTTATCACGCATTTTGAAAAAAAACCCTGATGTATATTTTGAAATATATTTGATTGAAACCTGCAGTCAAATTAATGTCAAAATATTTTGCATAATATTACCAGTACAGTAATGTGTCAGCTATAAGAACTTTAACCCTCTGGACTCGAAATCTCAAATACAAAATACCCATTCATGATATAAGAGGTGAATATTTTGAAACTAATTTGGCCGGGAGATGTGGCTATATGTTCCTGTCAAATTACGTCCAAATTATGCAACACCAGCCTACCAGTATGATTATCTTAAAATTGAGATTCAAGAATTTCAGTGTTCAAAGGGTTAATAGTATTACTCACCCTTTAATGGTCAAGTCGGACAATTTGACCCATTAATCCAACAAGAGGCCCAAGTCCTGTGGCGCTCACCTGGACCATTAGCATTTGAAGTTTTTTGGCATTTGCATTTAAAGATCAATACAAATTCTGAAAAGACGTTTTAGAGCCTACCACCATAGAATGAATCTAGTCAAATTTGGTTGAAATATGTCAAGCACCTAAGGAGGAGTATCATTTTGACCATTTCCCGTAGATTTTTCATAAAATCTAAGATTTTCACCCAAAAAATTGATCAATCAAAATTCTGAATAGACATTCTAGCGCTTAGCAGCACCATAGAAGCCATCTAGCCAAATTTGGCTGAAATATGTCAAGCAGCTATGGAAGAGTAGCATTTTGACCATTTCCAGTAGATTTTTAATAAAATCTAAGATTTTGAGCCAAAAAATTGATCAATCAAAATTCTGATGAGGTTTTAGAGACTACCACCATAGACTGCATCTAGTTAAATTTGGTTGAAATATGTCAAGCAGCAAAGGAGGAGTGCATTCTGACCAGTTCCGGTAGATTTTTCATAAAATCTCAGATTTTCACCCAAAAATGTGATCAATCCAAATTCTGAAGAGGTTTTAGAGCCTACCACCATAGAATGCATCTAGCCAAATTTGGTTGAAATATGTCAAGCAGTTAAGGAGGAGTAGCATTTTGACCATTTCCGGTAGATTTTTCATAAAATCTCAGATTTTCACCCAAAAAATCGAGCAATCAAAATTCTGAAAACGCTTGGAGGGTAGCAGCTTAGGATCATTCCAGCCAAATTTGGATGAAATTGATCAAACCGTTAAGGAGAAGACGCGAATTGACGGACAGACAGACGATGGATGGACGGATGGCCACCATGGCATAAGCTCACTTGGCCTTTCAGGCCAGGTGAGCTAATAATGGTTAAGCGGAAAGCCCCTCAAATTTTGTAAAGAAACTTGTAATTTTCTAACGAAAAATGCACATTTGTAGGCCAAGAGATTATTTCTGAAAATGTATCACTGGAATGACTGGCTCGGTTATCGAGCCAGTCATTCCAGTGGTAAATTTTCAAAAGCAGTCTACTGGTCTGCAAAGGGACATTTACCATGACTTACTGCAGGAGCTGTTTTTGGCTGGCTTTAGCGCTAAAGGGCTAAGATGCTAAGGTTCTAAGGTTCTTTAGTGTTAAAGGGTTCTTCTTAAACGTGATACTGTAGTAAATGTACAAGTTTCCTAAGATGATATAGAAGATGGACAGTGATGCTAATGGACATTGTCCTGAGGGCAGGCACTCTTAAGACTTTGAATAAAACACTGCGCTTTACTACATTACCCTAGATCTAGATGTATTGTAAACCATTTTAATGGTCAATCCAGCCAAAACCAGCCTCTGTAGCTGTCTTGCGGAATGTCTATTTACAGGCCAAGAGGAGACAATTTTTGAAAATTTATTACTGGAATGCCTGGCTTGATAACCGAGCCAGCCATTCCAGTGAGAAATTAAAAAAAAAATTCTCTTTGAAACCAAATGGACATTGAATGAGCAAATATTTTGACATTCCTGACCAAATTTGACCTTTAAATGGTTAATAAAAGTCCAGACACTAAACTCCAAACACCCCTTCATAGGAGATTGATTTACTTATATATGCAGTCATAATGCAATTCATACCAGACTCCAACAGAGCAGGCTCAATCACTCAGACACCACCCTCACTCACGCATACAACACCCACCCGAGAATTATAAAGTCGGCCAATTAGGTGCCCTCTACTTATAAGGAAGCATGTATTCAAGGTTGTGTTAACTAAAGATGAGATATAAACTGTTAAGTTGGGCTAAATGCAGAATGATAATGTTGAAAGAGAAAACAGTTTTTACCAATGTCAGTGACATTTACCTTTGACCTTTTGACTCCAAGATCACTTGGAAACATGTATCCATGTTTGGCGCCAGTATCATTAACAAAGATGAGATATGAACTGATAAGCTGAGCTAAATGTAAATTGGATGACGTAGCCGCCGATGCGATCACCATCGCTGGCGGATGACGTGGATGGCATCAGAATAGCTCATTTTACTTAGTAAAGTCGAGCTAAAAACAGAAGAGTGAATGCCTGCAACTTATGATGGACATTTAAACACGTGTAAGTAGTTAAAGCAATACGCGATCATTGCATGATAAATTTGATCCCATCACAAAGAGAGACATGAATACTGCCTGATGATGCTACATGTCACTAAAAGCGTTTTTCTAAAAAATGAGTAAACTATCCACGACGCTACAGCTTGGCGTTTTAACACATTCACAGACACAATCACAAAAACTCAATTTAATGGCAACCATACAGGAAAGTTGTTGAATATTTTGAAAATAATCTGGTCTGCGTCAATTAAGTGTTGAAGTACAGTGCAGGAAGGATAACTATATCCATCCGATCTAGACAGGCAAAACAGCGAGATGTCAGGTTAACCTGAAATACAATTGGGAAGTGTGTGGGGAGGGATTGGCCGACGTCCTGCCAATAATCTCTAATTACATGACCAAATGTAATCAGAATTTGTACGGAAAAGAATAAAGCTCAGAAAGAACTTACCATTTTTTCCAAAACAAAGTAGGCTAGCATTCTTCCATACAAGTTTTATTGAAATCGGGCATGTGGTTATCGAGTAGGCTTTTATGTGATTTCTAAAAATTTTCAGAAAACCCAAGATGGCCACCGGAAAAATTGACCATCAAAATTCTGTATACAAGTTCTGAAACATACCCACATACTATCCTCCCAGCTAAGCCTGCTTGAAATTGTCCAAGCAGATAATGAGGAGTAGCGTTTTAAACAATTCCCCGCAATTTTTCAGAAAATTCCAGATGGGCGGCCAAAAATTTACCAATCTAAATTCTGTATACAAGTTTTGAAACCTACCAGCCTAGTATCCTTCCAGCCATGTCTGGTTGAAATTGCTCAAGCAGTTAATGAGGAGTAGCGTTTTAAATGATTTCCTGTCATTTTTTTTTTAAATTCAAGAAGGTCACTGGACCAATCAAAATTCTGTATACAAGTTCTGAAGGATATCACGCTAGGGTTCATTCATCCAAGTTTCATTGAAATCAGCCCAGTGGCTTATGATCATATCGATAGTCACTTACAGGACTTGCGGTATGATCAGCGAACGAAAAGAAGAAGCCCAGTGGTTATTGAGACGTAGGCTCTAGTGATTTCCAGAAAATCCAAGATGGCCACCGGAAAAATTGACCAATCAAAATTCTGTATACAAGTTCTGAAACCTATCCCAATAGGGAGCTTCCAGCCAAATAAGGTTGAAATCCGACAAGCAATTAATGAGGAGTAGCATTTTTAAGCAAAAGTTGACGGCCAGACGCCGGACGGATGGACAGACAGACGGACGATGGACGGTCGCCCTGCCATAAGCTAACTTGATATCTGGCCAGGTGAGCTAAAAACATACAATGGCTTCCAATCAAACTAAGTCCCAAATATTCAACAGAATATTTCTTGCGTCGTGTTCAAAATTGTCCTAACTAGCATGTTTCTATTTTGGAGACATGTTAACTTATTTATGAGCTGTACTGACATTGTGTCTTCTAAACATGTCAATCTTTAACCCTTTAACTCTCATATCGACCAAAAACGGCTTCTGCAGTGGTCTTGGGAAATGTCCATTTGCAGACAAAGAGAAGACTTTTTTTTAAATTTACCACTGGAATGACTGGCTCGATATCCGGCTCGATAAATTTTCAAAAATAGTCTTCTCTTGGTCTGCAAATGGAAATTTTCCATGAGAAAATGGAAATTTTCTTGAACAAATTCGATGGTTAAAGGGTTAACCCTCTAATGGTCATGCACCCTGTCAAATCTTGCCTTTGCAGTGGTCCTGAGAAATGTCCCTTTGCTGGTCAACAGAAGAAATTTTCAAAAATTTTACCACTAGAATGAATGGCCAGATAAACGAGCAGCACTCACTGCAATAGGAAATTGGCAAACTTAATAGTCTTCTTTTGGCCTGCCAATAACATTCGCCAAAGAAAAAAAAAAATCAAATTTTCTTGACAAATTATGACAATTAAGCCTTTCATGGTCAAATTTGGTCAAGAGAATTTAATTTTTCTATTTATAGGCCAAGAGAAGACAATTTTAGAAATTTTTTCACTGGAATGACAATCGAGCCAGTCGTACCAGTGGTAAATTTTCAAAAATCGTCTCCTTTTGGTCTGCAAATTGACATTTCCCAAGACCACTTCAGAGGCCAGTTTTGGCCAGCTTGACCTTTAAGTGGTTAAAGAGGTAAATAAATGACCGTTTTTTATGAGTCTCAGATATCAGTGCAAACCAGCAACCAGAGATTACACCCTCCCATTTCATGTCACGAATTGGAAAAAGTATTCTGATCTTTCAGATTTTTTCCATGGTTTTCTGGAACTTTTTTCGGATTTTCCTGATTTTTTATAGTTGTGCGATCCTAATGTAGAGTCGCACCCTTTACTGTGATAAACTTAAGCCAAATGGGAACAGTCGTTTCTGAGATATTAAAATATCCAGAATGTGATACAATCTGGCCAAAATTGATCCCGATCATGGCCAACGTCAGGAATTCCTTTTGCATGGCAAGTTCCTTCGTTGTGTTAAAATATTATCCAAATCTGATCATAAGTCTTTGAAATACAGTGACGGACGGACGGATGGACAGACACACCCAGACAGACAGACAGACATGCAGGCAGGCAGGCAGGCTGACACACTCGCGGGCTGGCAGACATGCAGGCAGGCAGACACGCATGCACACATACCCAGACAGACAGACAAGCAGACATGCAGACAGACAGACAGGCAGACAGACAGAGACCTGCTCGCAATACCCTCTTTCCCTTATGGAGAAACAATGGTATGGAGCAACATGACAAGCAAGCCAAGGGTGTTAATGAGGAGACAAAACAAGCGATATACTAGTGCATCAGATATACTAGTGCATCAGATATACTAGTGCATCACGTATAAATATAGCTTTTGTGTTCAAAGGATGTTTGAGCTGGATTTATTGTACATAGCTGAGCGATGCCATACGAAGTAGATGAATAGCTGCATTACTGTCCATTATTATACAAGAAATCCAATGTTGCCTTCTGGCCACAGTAGCGTAAGAAGACAAATTAGTTTCTGTGGCGTTTAATCTCCCCACGTACATAACTAATCTCCGTGGTTACAACATACCCAATCTCCGTCTCAATGATTAGGGTCCACAAAGGACACCACCACCACCCCCTCATCAACTTCATCTAAACAATCCTACTTTAACTATTCATCCCATGAATTTGCTCAAGAAAATTTTTAATTTTCTCATAGAAAATGTTCATTTTCAGACCAAGAGAAAACTATTGCTGAAAATTTGCCAGTGGAATGACTGGCTCAGTCCAGTCATTCTAGTGGTAAATTTTCAGAAATAGGCTTCTGTTGGTATGCAAATGGACATTTCACAAGACCAGTGCTGAAGCCATTTTTTGCCAATATGAGTGTTACAGGGTTAACAAGCACAAATCAGTAATAACAAATTCTAATTTGACTGAGAGCAACAGGTTCCAGTAGAATGAGTTTCAAAATATTCAACTACTTTCCTGCACACTGGAATTTCAAGCAGAAGAGGATTAATGGATTCCCTGCCCATTTCCAGCTAAACTCTGCCCACGCTTTGTCAATGTTGGAATTGATTGAATCCTGAATTCTCAGAATCCTAATATCATGGTAACTATCATACAGGTAAGCTGTTAAATATTTTGAAACTGGTCAAATTTGTTTTGAAATATTCAAAAGAATGCTTATTAAATTGTAAAGACATGTAGGCAATTCGTACACTTGACAGACTATTAAGCGTAAATCATCAGATATTTTGATTCAGTCTTCTCGTAAAGTAACCCGGATGCTGAATGGATTCGTTCTCGGATGGAACCACGCAACATACGGATTACCTAAATAAACGAAAAACTGCTGGAATTAGAATCTTTCGGACATTTTTCAATGGGTCTAGGGAAGGATGCAACCCGGATGGCTGATTGAGTTCGTCATCGGAACTGCCCAATCAATCAAATCAAACAAATGTGCGCTGGTTCCTGCTACGGATGACGGCCAGAAGAAGTGCCGCACATACCATCCCACCCACCTAGCAACCCCTACCCACCCCATTAGGCCCTCACCATCCCCCACGCCCAAGCATGAGGAGCAACAGAACAGCCACGGACAAGAACAGTATGTACCATTTTCAACATGAGACAAAACTGACAGACAATGATGAACACACACACACCCATGCGCCAGCGCGCGCTCTTACACACGCACACGCGCGCACGCACGCACGCACGCACGCACGCACACACACACACACACACACACACACACACACTTATGTCACAAGAATTCACCAGAAACCACAAAAGCCAGGAGTGAGTCTAGACCCTATCACTTGGAAACTAGCAAATAAAGACCTTAAAGATTACAACACAAGATATTTTGATTGTGAAGTTCACCTACATGTGACGGAGGTTATATACATGAGTGGCAAATTGGATTCATCCATTCTGACAAGGCTTCAGATATAGTAGGCTGTGTTCACATCTGTACTATGAGGCAGTTACTCCAACGTAAAACTGAGGCGGTGTTGCTTCGAAGTAAAAATTTTGTGTTCACGCTAGCACATTTTTAAGTCGAACAGTACACCTCTGAAACATCAGGCTCATAAAGGAACTAGCTAACAAGGGGATGCTGTCAGCTGATCCTATGAGATTCTCTTTAAATCTTTTAATGGTCAAGCTGGCCAAAAAACAGCCTTTGGAGGGGTCTTGAGGAATCTCCATTTACAGGCTACAAGAAGCATATTTTTGAAATTTTACCACTGGAATGACTGGCTCAATGATCGAACCAGTCGTTCCAGTGGTAAATTTTCAAAAATAGGCTTCTCATGGCCTATAAACGGACATTCGATAAGAACATTTTTAGATTTTCTTTCAGCAAATTTGACCATTAAATGGTTAAGAACCGCCACTATTGGTGTAGATACGAGACATGTTGGGTTCTCATTTCATACTTACGTCAGAGCAACTAACTCAAATCAGTTAAAACACCAATTTTTGTCAAATTAACTAATCTGACGAATATATCAAATTTAAGTGCGTTCAAACTTAGGAAAATACTCAAAACATCGGCATTATGCCGGAGTAACTCTCTGATGTGGACACTGCCTGAATCTCAATTTTTTTTTTATCTCATTTGCGTAATAACTTCTTCTCTAGCAAATTGTCTACATTTGGAACCAGCTCAAACAGAAAGATAACTGGTTCTTATTTTGAAAATAATGCTGAGTAATGCCAACAGCCGACTTCAGTATAATTATCAAAATAAGAGCCAGTGAACCTCGGGTATCATAATGAACAGGAAAATGGCATGTATTAGACATACAACAATTTAACAATAAAGTATTGACAGTCTTGTAAACAACTTGATTACTGTACTAATTGTCACATTTTGGTACACAGCACCCACACATGTTGCCCCACCCTTCCCAGACAATCAAATTATCCAGACTAATGGCAATGGTGAGTGGGTGGTCTAGCGGTCTAGAGGGATCTGATATTTTCAGAGTGGATACACTAGCAACTAATCCAGGTATAGGCCATGGAAAACAAGGTCAATATAATAGCGTGGGAGGGGGGGGGGGGGGGCCATTTGTCACTCAACTATCTGATATCATAATCAATTACGTCACCATGATGGTGATGTCACAATCAAAATGATGTATAGCACTATCATGAATATCAAACTGTAAGTTTTTGATGATTTTACAATGTATTAAATCTTCTGTTGAATAATTTGAAACTAATCTGACTGGGAGCTGTTGCCGCCAAAGGATCTGCTCCATATTATTCAAGATACTCAGTGTTCTGTGCCTAAGAAACGTACCATAAGAAATGTATCAGAATTATCAGTTAATGTATTTTTGAAACTGTCTAGAATCTTTCTTAACCCTTTAACACCCATATCAGCCAAAAACAGCTTCTGCAGTCATCTTGAGAAATGTCCATTTGCAGACCAAGAGAAGACTATTTTTGAAAATTTACCACTGGAATGACTGGCTCGATAACCAAACAAGTCATTTCAGTGGTAAATTTTCAAAAATAGTCTTCTCTTAGTCTGTAAATGGACATTGAAATTTTCTTGAACAAATTCGAGTGTCAAATGGTTGAGATGCAGGATCACCACCATACATGTCTAGGATGTTAGAGCGCAGTTCATAAATAACTTGGGATGTCTCCAAACCAAAACACAAATGTGTTAGCTAGTACTATTTCGGGACATCCTGGCTTATCCTATCCACGATTCTCTCAACAAGAGAATGGTGGACAGGTCATCAAGACCTAATTTTGAACACAACATAAGAAATGTTCTCTTGAACAATTAGAACATAAACGGATTGGAAGACATTCCTCCAAACCAAGTTATGTTCAAAATATTCACCGATAAGTAATAACACTATTACGTTATTTCTGAGCTATTTATCATGTGCCGTTGTGATTCTGAAGAAGACTCGTGATTTTGGAGGCAATGGCAGGCTTTATGGCTCTATTGCATCACTTTTCAACATTGGCAGAAATGAACTCGCCATTTACCCGAGATCATCAGTGGGAATAAATATACCCTATGTAGGTACAAGGGGGAGGGGAGAGGCAAAATTTGTCGTGTCTAAACTCTCAAAGAAATAAAAAAAAAAATAGGTGATGTACATCACATGATCTCCCACCTCACCCACCCACACACCATCAAATGAGATACATTCATAAAACTCTTTTTGACACAGGGATTGACAGATAGATTGCACTGACAGGCAGAGACAAACAAATGAAATGAATTCATCCATTATAAAGTGAAGTTATTGAGCGCAAACTAAATACACAGACATTTTTAACAAATTTAGGGATTTAAGGATAACTATGGTAAATCGGGAACCTTTCGCTGATACGCAATTCCCACCAAGGGCCCAATTCAAGAATTTTAAGGGAACTATTTATGATGAATCTGGATGCCTTTCGCCGATACATATTCTCCGCCAAGGGAATGTTATCAGTAGCCGACATATCAAATTTGAAATAAATCCATCCATTATAAGTGAAGTTATTTATATAAAGTGAAAACCCAATGGCCTGATGTACATGTATGCATGGATGAATGGAAGCGAAAGCATAATTCATCCAGGTTTTTTTTATAAAACAGTGAGGGATAAAAACACCAGCGCCATATTAGACTAAACCAAGCTAGATGCCTGCTTCCATGACAACAATTATTCTTATAAGAATATATTATCCATAGAATAATTTTATTAATGGGGGCAGTCATGACACTTTGAAATGTCACGCATCCAAAAATAGGACATTCCAAATGAACCAACGGGACATTGATATAATCCATGTAACCCATGTTAACCCTCAAATTCTGTCAAGGCAATTTCAATTTGTTCATAGAAAATGTCTACTTGCAGACAATTTTTGAAAATTTATCACTGAAATGACTGGCTCGGATATCGAGCCAGTCATTAGTGGTAAATGTTCAAAAATTATCTTTTCTTGGTCTGCAAATGGCAATTTCTCAAGACCACGACAGGTTTGGTCAGTTTGAGTGTACAAGGGTTATGTGTTGCTTATCCAATTCTATTGGTTCATATGCTATGATGGAAGAACATGGTGTTGCTGGAAGACGCTGCTGCGTCAGTTTTTCGGAACCCTGAATTCAAAATGAATTTCCATCCTTACATGAACACCCTAGTCCTGTAATGCGTAGCTTTACTGGTAGCACAATGTGATACAGATTGACAGAGAACACTACAAATCATCTTCATCCATATTTAATTGCGCATTGGATTGCAGGAAATCAATGGGGGGTGGGGGGTGTGTGTGCTGTAACTTTCAGACTAATACCATGGGATTTTTATCGATAGCATGGGAATGGATTGACAATATAATACTGAGAGATGATGCATGACAATAAAATTCTGAGATACGTTATACGATTCTCTCGGCAAATGATTTATAAAATCGTATGCGCAAACTTTGTCCATTTAATCGTTAAGCCAGCAAACACCACCATCACCCTCAAACCCACCCAGTACCACGTAATCGTCTTGAGAAAGGTCAGTTTTCAGACCAAGAGGAATATTTCAGAATGTTTACCACATGAATGATTGGTGCTGTAACTGAGATTGCCATCATTACTGGGGTATGTTTTTACCCCATGTCGCTAGACACACAGGTTACTGCGGGCATGTGCTTCATCTTCACCCGTGTACTTTTTTTTAACCCTTTCATGATGAAGCCGGCCCAAACCGGCCTATGCCATGGTCTTGAGGAATGCTCATTTGCAGGCTAATGGAAGAGTATTTTAGAAAATTTACCACTGGAATGACTGGCTCGTTTATCGAGCCAGTCATTTCAGTGGTAATTTTTCAAAAATACCCTTCTCTTGGCCTGCAAATGGGCATTTAGTAAGCAGATATTTTAATTTTCTTGATCAAATTTAGTCATTAAAAGGTGGTTACATTAACTTTAGTTCTACTGGAGGGATCTTCTTCAAGTTTGGGTGTAAGCAGAGTTGCCTGTGGGATTCCTAAGAGGTATGCCAAATTTGGGCCAAAAAACCAAAATGCACCGAGGGTTCCAACAGCCGTCATATGTTTTCATTCACCGATGCTTCAAGGACTTTCATGGCAGTAAAATATTTCAAAATCTTCTAGGGTCTGATACCAGATGGGCAATGGACTTGGGGTGAGAAATGAAGCAGGATGTCTGGAGTAGGCAATCCTCTGACAATGCATGTTATAAGGGGTTCCAAGAGCTAATACAAAGATTTTAATTTTATATGTTCTGAGATAACAATTCCTTCATTTTGACTGATGATTCACGAAACCGCTGTACTCAATGAAAATAATTTGGGCTGAAATGTTAAATTCAGGGACTTTTCAATGCATTAAATCAATTTTTCAAGAGAATTCTCAAATTCAAGGCTTTTTAAGTTATATGTTGAAACCTTTGACACATTTTCAATAACTCTAGTTCTACTGAAGCGATCTTCTCGAAACTTGGGTGGATGTTTGTTCATGGCGCTCCGAAGACATACACCAATTTTCAAGGCGTCATCAGCTAAAATGCAACAGCAACAGCTTTCAACAATATTTGTTTCCAAAATATATACTCTTGACTTCATCGCGGCACCACTGCAAAATATATCAATGATGGGGGCATTGGACAAATTTGTCTTGTTTTAAATGTTCTTCTTTTGACATTTTATACCAGAAAATCTATATTTTATTGACTAATTTTGATTTCTACAGAGGTAATGCTGTTTAGTATAGAATTCCCTGAAGATGTTTGTTGGCAGGGGACGTAATTATGCAACCGTGAAATGCAGAATGCAGATAACTCATGTGTTATTATTCATACAACTTTATAAACATATTAGTCTACTAACCACGAGCGTGAACCTAGAAATGTTGAGTACTTTACGGGTTATGTTGGAAATACAATATATAGGTCATAAGGACTAAAAAACTGCCAGGTGCTAATCGCCATATGTGTAGCATTTTGCCCAATTGATCTAATTACGGTAACATATTAATTAACACGTAATTGACGTAAACTTCAGTGATAATCTACCTATTAAACCCTAATATCACCCGGATGTCAATATTCTCTCTCTTACTGGTCAATAGCAAATTAACTGGTGCACATTTTTCAACAATTTTGGTGGACGATGTTGATGTCTACGACAGCAACATCTTCCCCAAAATTTGCTGAAAAATGAATACCAGTTCATCTTTTAATTTAATATGAAAATTAGAAATTTTGACATCAGAGTGGTAAGTGTGAAATCGGCTTTCTTGTAAATCCCCATGAAGAATATTTATTGAATATCACTGTAGCAATTCAAAGAGCTTCACACCCAGGTTGCCTAGTAACAATACTAATTGGTTAGAGAATAAGCTAGAAAACCATATCCATTTCTAGGTGAAGTACTCGTCTAAGACAGGTGGTATATTGAGTAATGTCAATGAAATTTCAAAATACCATAGTGATTACTCTAAGTGGTGTCGGTGAGTACGGTAATAGCAAATATTTGGTGACAATATCCGGTATAAGAGAGGATGGAGTGGTTTAACACTTTGATGGGTAAGACAGACGAAAACTCTTTCTGCAGTGGCCTTGAGTAATGTCCACTCGCAGAATGAGAAGAAAATTTTTGAAAACTTAACACTCGAATGACTGGCTCGATAACTGAGCCAGTCATTCTGGTGCTAAATTTCCAAAAAAATATTCTTTTCTTGGTCTACAAATTGACATTTTCTTTAAGAAAATTTAAATATTCTTGACAAAATATGAGGATGAAATGGTGAACGTATTCGAGTCTGAAAGGCAAAATGGCATCTTGCCAGGTCTGAATGACAGCACTGGATAACCTGTCTCATCCTAATTCTCTGAAGTCATATTTCAAATATGCCACATAGAAGAGCTGATTTATTATGGCATGATAATGGAGAGATCTGATCAGTCACTCAAGTATTTGTCGTCATACACAATTGCTTTACTAGACTAGTTAGCTGATCATAGTCACAATCATAATGATGTATAGCTGGGCCCAAAAATTGACAAGTTTATCGCTAACTTGTACAAATTATACGTCTTCCCCATCCTCCATCCCTCAGCCAAATTAGTCATTAAAATATTCAAAAGTGTACATGTATTCAATTTAAGTAATACATTGAAATTTAGATTCTGGGAATTCAACTTTCAAATCAATTCCAATATGCATGAAATGTAGGCAGAGCTTAGCTAGAAATGAGCGGGTCGTATCTACAAAAGAATCCATTCATTATATTGCTTGCTTCAGTCTAAAGGAATCAGCAGTAATTCAATATTACCAGCCAGTGCACAAAAGCATAATCAGACACTTCATTTACTTAACCTAATTTTATTTTTTGGTTGAAGGCGACGTTGAGGCTTCCTAGTTCAGCGGAAACACATACATACACACAGACAGACAGACAAACAAAACATAGTTAAAAGGTGATAGGCATGTAGCAATAACTACTGAACATTTGGTGGGTTTAGTGGGCAGACTTGCGGGTAACCTACAACTGTAATTGTGTAAATAATCACATTTTGCTCTTGGAATAGAGTAATAGCATGATCCAGATTTATGCTTAGGAATTAGAAAACATTTACGTTATTATGGTATTAACTGCATTATATTGGTGAGAACTCCAATACACAAATTAACTGGCAATCTATCTGCTTTATATTATTTAATGAAAGGGTACCATATATGAGGTGGCGTAAATGTGATTAATGCATTTCATTCTTGCTACGGTTGTAAGTAAATGATTACATATAATATATGTGATGATTGAAATCATGAAGATTAATATGATACTAATGGTCCAGGTGGCATCACAGGCGCTTAGGCTTCTTGTTACATTTTAACCTGTAAATCATTACATTAAGCAGGTGTGAATTTCAATAAAGAGGACCTAGGCCCTGTGACACTCACCTGGACCATTTATATTTGAACCATTTGCATTTAAAGACGTGATGGATAATTATCGAAATATCCAAGATGGCCAACGAAGAAATTGGACAATCAAAATTATCGCTTGATATGTTGAAGGCTACTGCCATAGGATCATTCAACTCAAAGCGTTTTTAAATGGTTCTGTAAAATGTTAAAAAAAATCCAAGATGGTTGCCAAAATATTGAGCAACCAATAGTTCTAAAGCTTACCACTACAAAATCCCAAATTTTGATCAAATCCACCACGCAGTTGAGGAGATGAGTTTTGACAATTTCTGGTAAATATTTGATAAACTCTATGATTTTCACCCCACAACTTAAGCAAGAAAATTCTGCATAGAAGTTCTGGAACCTACCATGATAGGGTCATTCTAGCTAAAGCAAGCCAAGCAGCTAAGCAGAAGCATTTTGACAATTTCCAGTAAATCTTTCATAAAGGCTAATATTGTCAATCAATATATTGACCAATCAAAGTTCTGTATCTAAAATCTGAAGCCTAACACATATAGGGTCGTTCAAGCCAAACTAAGTTAACACACACCAAATGGTTAATGAGGAGTAGCGTTTTGACAATTACCAGTAAACTTTTCATAACATCTAAGATTTTCAACCCAAAACTTGAACAATCAAAATTCTGCATAGAACTTCTGGACTCCTTAAATAGGGTCCTTCAGTCAAATTAGCTTTACATCTACCAAGCGATTAATGAGGCCAAGCAATTAATGAGGAGCAGCATTTCTAAGCAAAAGTTGACTGCCTGACGCTAAATGTACAAACACAGGATGGACGGTTGCCATAGAATAAGCACCCTTGGCCGAGATAAAAATATTTTGACTTGTTGAAATTCAATAGCTCCTTTGCAGGTCAAGGATGGAATCAGTTACACATTAATGTTATCATAAGTTAATCCGCTTGATCAGGATTAAGTGTAGTGATGGGTGGCAGTCCAATTATGGGAGAAGCTTAAATACGTCCAGCATAATTACAGATATCAATTTATAAATTGTATTTTATAATTCATATTTCGTCAAATAGCATTATCCACTTTTCATGGACATAATTTGACATTTAATGGCAGCAGATCGGATTAAGCTCAGCGTAGTCAATAAGTGGCTGATAGAATGGAGAGATCTGATCTGTAACTCAAGTATCTGATGTTATAACCAATTACTTCCGCCACTCAAGTATTACGCGCCTTCGACACAGTCAAACATTCAAAGATCATAGTTGTACTGTGCCAGGCCAGTTACAATGAAGATGAGCTAGGCCTACTACTACTACTTTCAGACACCAATCTGACTGTATGACTTTACGAGTCAAGTCAGTGAAGTCTGCAGAGTTTGAGACATCAATCAGCTCTCCACAAAGAGATGGTCAAATCCTATATGTTTTTCACCTGCTACCTTGCTGCAGCATTGAAATCTGTGAATATGCTGATAGTGTGAATTTCAGATGAGGAAAAGAAACCCCTTAGTGAAGTACTCACAATAACAGCAAGCAAACTAAAAATTGAGAATCTCTTGATGAATGAATCCAAAACAGAGTTAATCCATATATGTATGATTACTGTATTCTGCAGCCGTAGTAGTAGAAACATCCTACAGCTGCAATCAGTCCTTCTATATTTTTGCCCACTGTGTCTTGTCCTCAGCCGTAATTCTTAGCTTCCTCATAGCACGCTTAGCAGATTTATGCAATGACGTCCTCTCCTGACTTTGTATTTGCTCGCTCCGAATCCTCCGATTAGGGCGAATTCCAAGGCTCTCTCTGCTGGTGTCTGCTCTGGCATCCTTAGCACATGACCAAACATGGACCATCTTTGCTGGGTGACTTTTACGGACAGCGGTGACCTATTACACATCTTGTATAATGCATCATTGGAAATTTTGCTGTCTGGCCATTGGTGTCCAGTGATGGTGTGTAGGTGTTTGCGGTGGCAGGCATCGAGTTTGTCTAGCGCTGCCCAGCTGTTACAGTTATACAGCATCAAGAATACACAGGTTGCATTACATAAACGTAGCCTTTTAATTAAGGGCATCTTTCATCTACGAATCCATAGCTTCCAGGACAGGTGGGGGGGGGTTGGTCTTGTGGAACTTTCCTGTATGGATTTCAATGCAGCGGCAAGGTAACAGGTGAAAAGCACCGGAAATAGAACATCTCCCTGTGTGGAGTCGATTGATGGCTTAAACTCTACAGACTTCACTGACTTGACTTGTACTCTCAGCTTAGTGTCTACAAGGAGTAGTCTCACTAGTCGTAGTTCATCTTCATTGCAACTGACCTGGCGTAGTACATCTAGGATCTTTTGAGCGTTTACTTGTGTCGAAGACTCGTGACTTGTCAATGCCTATTTTGTGGAAATCGCAGTGTTTGGACATGACTACCGACACACGCATGCGTTTAGCCCATACAATGTCTACGCAGCTGCGTCCACATTTGAAGCCACTTTGACATGATCCAGTGAAGTCATGGATCTTGTCTCGGATGCGGCATAGAGTAAAATTGGATAGGATTTTTCGTATGCTGTTGAGGACCACAATGGGCTGCAGATTGACTGGGAGGGGGGGGGAAGGGGCGGGCCGGATGACTTCTTGGGCTTGGGTAGTGAGATAACGTTGCCTTGGCCTACAGCGTCTATGGGAAGGTGGTGCATAAAAGCTGAATTAATTAGGCACGTGATCGGTTTTGAGATAATGGCACTTACATATTTGAATAGTTCATTGCTCATGCCATCATGTCCAGATGCACATCCATTTTTCAGGCCTTTAAGTGCTTTCTCAACTTCTGCTGTTTTGATTGGTGTTAGTAATGGCCCGGGGTCTCATGAGAACAGGTGCAAGGGCTCATCATCCATGTCAGTGAGCTGTTCCTTGAACCATTCTCAGATTGCCTCAACTTTTCCCTGGTTGAGTTGTGTACTGTGAGTGGTGGCGTGTAGTCAGTAACTCTCAGGGGCCGGGCTGCCATGGCAGTGATTTCGTCTGCTGGTTGAATAGCAAGATCTTTTAAGCATTCGCTAATGTGGCGCACAATGTTATTGCGCTCCCGGCGTAGTTTGGTGCGGTCTTCACTTTGGCCACTTTGATAGATGCGCAGCCATAACGCTTTCTGCTCTGCTGACAGTTTTACTACTAGAGGGTCGTCAGTATACCTAGTTTGGTTGTTTTTAAGAACACCTATGGTGCTAGTAGCTGATGATTCCATAGATTTCAGTATTTTGGTTATGGTTTGGTTCTTGATACTTCGTGGTGGTGAACTATGGAGGAAAAGTAAAATCCTGGGCTCACTGCTTTTTATTAAGTACTGCTGACATTGCTGCATCATGGGAACATTATGCTTTGAAGGTCTTCTGGAAGCTATCGATTCGTAGATCCAACATGCCCTTGGCAAAAAGACTATGTTTATACAATGCACTCTACATATCCAGGTGATGCTGTATAACTGTATCACCGATCGGTTTGTGGATCTGGGGGACGATCCACCCTCAAGCGGATGATAATCTCTCAAAACACAATGATGTCCGTTAAGTTTCAATATTCAGTGGTTCTTATTCTCTGAACGAATTAAGCTAAATCACAACTTTGAGACAATGTAGGGTCACTTATCTAATCTTTATTAATCATTATTGCACGAGATCTTCATTCCACAGTTTATAATTTAAGATGAATTATTCTCTTTTATCAAATATTTATTATCTAACATTTAAACTTTCCTTCTTAATTAACTAATTTCCTAAGCAAATTTCTTATAACACTTTTTCTTTATTCTTGTCAATATTATCTTTATATTTCAGTACAATTCATTATCCAACACGAGACCTTATGAAAGACTTATATTTCTTTCAAACAAATGATTCTGAATCTTATTGTTTCTAAGTCCAAAACTTATAACGAGAATGACAAGTGATTCCAAGAATGATCAAAAACGGAATGCCCAAAGTGGGCGCTTTTCCCTTTATAAAGGTTTCTGGACCTTCACGTGACCATTATTGACTTCTGGACACGTGTTCAATGAATTTCACCTACGTCATAATCAGATCCAGCCTAGGTCATAATTTATTCCTGTATGTCATAGTGTCTCAGCCTGGATAACAAATTGGAACTGTCAAACTGAATAGTATGCATGGATTCTTGTAATTGCAAATCTGATAGAATCGAAGCCAGTAATGGACTTTTATACCGTATAGCATCCATGCATCAAGCTTCAGTTCTATTCCAGTACCAAATCTGACAGTTTTCGCATTAGTTTGGACCAACTTCTCCCATTACTGAGAGTGTAATGCGATCACTGTATGATTTAGTACACTTTTAGGACCCTGTCTTTTACCCAAACTAATTACTATAGAGAACAGTTAACACGCACTGGCACTATGTATAATTCGTCTGCTCTGTATAATCTCTTCTTTCCTTATTCCTTCTATCTAATTCTTAATTTCGTTATTTATTAGAACAAAGCAATTTGCCTTGAATGAACTATTGAAGGCCCAGCATATGATATATGCCTCGCCCTCAACAAAGCCAGAGCCTGGCTTTCCATCCTTTCATGGCCCATTGCCATTGCCTTTAACTTCAACCAAAGACAATTGGAACGCATACCTGCAGGCGAATTACACATCCGACCATATCCATCGGTTCCATAGAGGCAAAATTCGGACAAAAAACCCCAAACAAACGTAAAGTATAATTCATAATCATGCGTAGTCTATTCACACGAATATTATCATAGTAAACAAGACAACCAGACGCATCGTATATTCATAAAACCAAAAAAATAACGTATACACCTGTCAACTTTATGTGCTCTCTTAAGCCCAAAACAGAGGAACAATTCCTCTCAAATCCAAATCAGATTCCATTCACTCCATCTACCAAAAGGTATGCAAAGTGTACTCAAACTATGTAAGCAAACATTAGGTGATTTCCGAGTAACCTGAATCCATCACAATCCCATCTACCGGAAATATAGTGTATCCATGTGTATACATTTTGCAACATAATCAACAACCACGGAAATCAAAACTGCAGATGTAACGTATTCACGCAACAACATCCATATTGACCAAATTTGAATGGTCTACCAATAATAACACATATGTATATATATGATATAGCACATAACTTATCAACAGTAAACCGATCACCATCTATGCACAGGACCATGTGCCCCGGCCTATCAGGATCTGAAATGGCTTGATGGCGCAACCTTGCTATCAACCTCAGGTGTGTACCCCTATGGCACCCAAACAGAAACACCCAGAGCCCTTTCCGCAAATCCGTTCATTAGATTAGGACTATTCCTGAAACACCATACCAACCGTTACATGTTGAACCTCTATTTAAATCAATAGATGGATAAATATACCCACTAATAACAACAAGTCATGCAAATGATCCCATTCACACCTGTCATGACAAAGTATTCTATGCAATATGAATGATACCACGCTGATGAAAGAGAGAAATGAATACATTCAATCTTGTCAGCTACTCGTCCACACTTACACTATGCATTTACATGTATGTACTCATCCACAAGGGATTACATAACGAATAACAAATCAGTACAACATACGTACAATAGTACAATATCCCTGCGTTGTATTAAAGCATGTAGTCCGACACAATACATAAATAATCACCCAATAATCATTGGCAGTCCTTTGATTATTTAAGTATCTAGCAGAACACACTTCAGTGCGAATGAACCATTAACTCGAAGCATGGGAATTGTTAATAAGTAGTATACAAACATGCAAAGTATGGAAAGAGCAGCTTTACCATATAGTGACGCACTCAGCTGATTGCCCAGCGGAGTCCATGACCATACATGGCTACAAATTCAGCCATGCAGTCTTACATACATATATGTATATTTAACATTACCAGCATCGATGCATTAACAACATGTATGTTACATATTATTTACTTAACCATAACTTCGGTCAACCATCATCAACCCCAAAAAAATGTGCATTAACATCATTATCATTAACATTTCCCTTCGACATAAATGAAACATATGGAAAAGATATATATTTAAACAATGGCATATTGTACAAGCAATCATACTCTCATCCGAGATGACATAGAATGAATTACATTCAACCTCACTTACAAACCAGTTGCATCATCAAGATTCATACCATACTTTCGTCCATGTTAAGTGAAGTAAAGTATAACAAAACAATATATAATCAATAATATCTTGTCCATCATATTAGTAACCCGACAGGATACAGAAACAATCCAATAATCATTCACATTACACCATCATTCCTGTATCA
Source organism: Chaetoderma sp. LZ-2023a (assembly GCA_034401795.1). Taxonomy (NCBI): domain Eukaryota; kingdom Metazoa; phylum Mollusca; class Caudofoveata; order Chaetodermatida; family Chaetodermatidae; genus Chaetoderma; species Chaetoderma sp. LZ-2023a. The sequence goes on along the minus strand of CM067365.1, from coordinate 29,332,584 downwards.
TGTAGGAATCATTTTTATCAAATGATAAGCAATTCATTGTGTATCCTTTCTAGTGTTAAGCACTTGTCATTTGCAGTGCACATTCTCCATGATATAAGGGTTAATATTACCTAGTATGCTGTAACACGTTCACTGCCAAGGAATCCCTTGCATGCTATCCTCACACACCTTTGGCTTTACCTGTGGTTGTGAGCTAGAAAGGCCATGTACCCCGCCTTCCACATTGGTTACCCAATCTATAACACCTCACTGTATTGTGTCATATGAAATGTATATACTATAAACTGTATGATAATATTCACAGAAGTAGCTATCGAAATGAACTCGTAATCCATATTTATACGATGCTTTCAAATACTGTGACGATTCCGAGAAATCAAATGTAGCAGTTAAATCGAGTCGGCGAACAACATATCAAGTTCACACTCCGCGGCTATCATCGTGATGTAATATATATATATAATAATATATAATGAGCTCATTTATGTATGTATGTATGTATTTTTATTTTATTGACGCACTGGCAACGTGCGGCTTCAATTTCCATGTGCTAACTTAGCCGACAGTGCTGCACCCGTTAGTTTAATTTGTTGATCACCATCTCCCGGTCGGGGGATCGAACCGTCATCCTGCAACTCCGCATAGCATCAGCAACCAGGCATCTTTCCACTGGACCACCGCACCAAGACTAAAGTCAAGGATTGGCCGACCAGTTTTCACATGTCTGATATACTGACACACTGACGATTCATATGGGACTATCTGTGGATGCATCTGTCACAATCAATCCTAGGCTTTTACGCCTATTGTACTCTGACTCCAGCACGGCTCTGGCAGTATATGTATTTTTATTTTATTGACGCACTGGCAACGTGCGGCTTCAATTTCCATGTGCTAACTTAGCCGACAGTGCTGCACCCGTTAGTTTAATTTGTTGATCACCATCTCCCGGTCGGGGGATCGAACCGTCATCCTGCAACTCCGCATAGCATCAGCAACCAGGCATCTTTCCACTGGACCACCGCACCAAGACTAAAGTCAAGGATTGGCCGACCAGTTTTCACATGTCTGATATACTGACACACTGACGATTCATATGGGACTATCTGTGGATGCATCTGTCACAATCAATCCTAGGCTTTTACGCCTATTGTACTCTGACTCCAGCACGGCTCTGGCAGTATATGTATTTTTATTTTATTGACGCACTGGCAACGTGCGGCTTCAATTTCCATGTGCTAACTTAGCCGACAGTGCTGCACCCGTTAGTTTAATTTGTTGATCACCATCTCCCGGTCGGGGGATCGAACCGTCATCCTGCAACTCCGCATAGCATCAGCAACCAGGCATCTTTCCACTGGACCACCGCACCAAGACTAAAGTCAAGGATTGGCCGACCAGTTTTCACATGTCTGATATACTGACACACTGACGATTCATATGGGACTATCTGTGGATGCATCTGTCACAATCAATCCTAGGCTTTTACGCCTATTGTACTCTGACTCCAGCACGGCTCTGGCAGTATATGTATTTTTATTTTATTGACGCACTGGCAACGTGCGGCTTCAATTTCCATGTGCTAACTTAGCCGACAGTGCTGCACCCGTTAGTTTAATTTGTTGATCACCATCTCCCGGTCGGGGGATCGAACCGTCATCCTGCAACTCCGCATAGCATCAGCAACCAGGCATCTTTCCACTGGACCACCGCACCAAGACTAAAGTCAAGGATTGGCCGACCAGTTTTCACATGTCTGATATACTGACACACTGACGATTCATATGGGACTATCTGTGGATGCATCTGTCACAATCAATCCTAGGCTTTTACGCCTATTGTACTCTGACTCCAGCACGGCTCTGGCAGTATATGTATTTTTATTTTATTGACGCACTGGCAACGTGCGGCTTCAATTTCCATGTGCTAACTTAGCCGACAGTGCTGCACCCATTAGTTTAATTTGTTGATCACCATCTCCCGGTCGGGGGATCGAACCGTCATCCTGCAACTCCGCATAGCATCAGCAACCAGGCATCTTTCCACTGGACCACCGCACCAAGACTAAAGTCAAGGATTGGCCGACCAGTTTTCACATGTCTGATATACTGACACACTGACGATTCATATGGGACTATCTGTGGATGCATCTGTCACAATCAATCCTAGGCTTTTACGCCTATTGTACTCTGACTCCAGCACGGCTCTGGCAGTATATGTATTTTTATTTTATTGACGCACTGGCAACGTGCGGCTTCAATTTCCATGTGCTAACTTAGCCGACAGTGCTGCACCCGTTAGTTTAATTTGTTGATCACCATCTCCCGGTCGGGGGATCGAACCGTCATCCTGCAACTCCGCATAGCATCAGCAACCAGGCATCTTTCCACTGGACCACCGCACCAAGACTAAAGTCAAGGATTGGCCGACCAGTTTTCACATGTCTGATATACTGACACACTGACGATTCATATGGGACTATCTGTGGATGCATCTGTCACAATCAATCCTAGGCTTTTACGCCTATTGTACTCTGACTCCAGCACGGCTCTGGCAGTATATGTATTTTTATTTTATTGACGCACTGGCAACGTGCGGCTTCAATTTCCATGTGCTAACTTAGCCGACAGTGCTGCACCCGTTAGTTTAATTTGTTGATCACCATCTCCCGGTCGGGGGATCGAACCGTCATCCTGCAACTCCGCATAGCATCAGCAACCAGGCATCTTTCCACTGGACCACCGCACCAAGACTAAAGTCAAGGATTGGCCGACCAGTTTTCACATGTCTGATATACTGACACACTGACGATTCATATGGGACTATCTGTGGATGCATCTGTCACAATCAATCCTAGGCTTTTACGCCTATTGTACTCTGACTCCAGCACGGCTCTGGCAGTATATGTATTTTTATTTTATTGACGCACTGGCAACGTGCGGCTTCAATTTCCATGTGCTAACTTAGCCGACAGTGCTGCACCCGTTAGTTTAATTTGTTGATCACCATCTCCCGGTCGGGGGATCGAACCGTCATCCTGCAACTCCGCATAGCATCAGCAACCAGGCATCTTTCCACTGGACCACCGCACCAAGACTAAAGTCAAGGATTGGCCGACCAGTTTTCACATGTCTGATATACTGACACACTGACGATTCATATGGGACTATCTGTGGATGCATCTGTCACAATCAATCCTAGGCTTTTACGCCTATTGTACTCTGACTCCAGCACGGCTCTGGCAGTATATGTATTTTTATTTTATTGACGCACTGGCAACGTGCGGCTTCAATTTCCATGTGCTAACTTAGCCGACAGTGCTGCACCCGTTAGTTTAATTTGTTGATCACCATCTCCCGGTCGGGGGATCGAACCGTCATCCTGCAACTCCGCATAGCATCAGCAACCAGGCATCTTTCCACTGGACCACCGCACCAAGACTAAAGTCAAGGATTGGCCGACCAGTTTTCACATGTCTGATATACTGACACACTGACGATTCATATGGGACTATCTGTGGATGCATCTGTCACAATCAATCCTAGGCTTTTACGCCTATTGTACTCTGACTCCAGCACGGCTCTGGCAGTATATGTATTTTTATTTTATTGACGCACTGGCAACGTGCGGCTTCAATTTCCATGTGCTAACTTAGCCGACAGTGCTGCACCCGTTAGTTTAATTTGTTGATCACCATCTCCCGGTCGGGGGATCGAACCGTCATCCTGCAACTCCGCATAGCATCAGCAACCAGGCATCTTTCCACTGGACCACCGCACCAAGACTAAAGTCAAGGATTGGCCGACCAGTTTTCACATGTCTGATATACTGACACACTGACGATTCATATGGGACTATCTGTGGATGCATCTGTCACAATCAATCCTAGGCTTTTACGCCTATTGTACTCTGACTCCAGCACGGCTCTGGCAGTATATGTATTTTTATTTTATTGACGCACTGGCAACGTGCGGCTTCAATTTCCATGTGCTAACTTAGCCGACAGTGCTGCACCCGTTAGTTTAATTTGTTGATCACCATCTCCCGGTCGGGGGATCGAACCGTCATCCTGCAACTCCGCATAGCATCAGCAACCAGGCATCTTTCCACTGGACCACCGCACCAAGACTAAAGTCAAGGATTGGCCGACCAGTTTTCACATGTCTGATATACTGACACACTGACGATTCATATGGGACTATCTGTGGATGCATCTGTCACAATCAATCCTAGGCTTTTACGCCTATTGTACTCTGACTCCAGCACGGCTCTGGCAGTATATGTATTTTTATTTTATTGACGCACTGGCAACGTGCGGCTTCAATTTCCATGTGCTAACTTAGCCGACAGTGCTGCACCCGTTAGTTTAATTTGTTGATCACCATCTCCCGGTCGGGGGATCGAACCGTCATCCTGCAACTCCGCATAGCATCAGCAACCAGGCATCTTTCCACTGGACCACCGCACCAAGACTAAAGTCAAGGATTGGCCGACCAGTTTTCACATGTCTGATATACTGACACACTGACGATTCATATGGGACTATCTGTGGATGCATCTGTCACAATCAATCCTAGGCTTTTACGCCTATTGTACTCTGACTCCAGCACGGCTCTGGCAGTATATGTATTTTTATTTTATTGACGCACTGGCAACGTGCGGCTTCAATTTCCATGTGCTAACTTAGCCGACAGTGCTGCACCCGTTAGTTTAATTTGTTGATCACCATCTCCCGGTCGGGGGATCGAACCGTCATCCTGCAACTCCGCATAGCATCAGCAACCAGGCATCTTTCCACTGGACCACCGCACCAAGACTAAAGTCAAGGATTGGCCGACCAGTTTTCACATGTCTGATATACTGACACACTGATGATTCATATGGGACTATCTGTGGATGCATCTGTCACAATCAATCCTAGGCTTTTACGCCTATTGTACTCTGACTCCAGCACGGCTCTGGCAGTATATGTATTTTTATTTTATTGACGCACTGGCAACGTGCGGCTTCAATTTCCATGTGCTAACTTAGCCGACAGTGCTGCACCCGTTAGTTTAATTTGTTGATCACCATCTCCCGGTCGGGGGATCGAACCGTCATCCTGCAACTCCGCATAGCATCAGCAACCAGGCATCTTTCCACTGGACCACCGCACCAAGACTAAAGTCAAGGATTGGCCGACCAGTTTTCACATGTCTGATATACTGACACACTGACGATTCATATGGGACTATCTGTGGATGCATCTGTCACAATCAATCCTAGGCTTTTACGCCTATTGTACTCTGACTCCAGCACGGCTCTGGCAGTATATGTATTTTTATTTTATTGACGCACTGGCAACGTGCGGCTTCAATTTCCATGTGCTAACTTAGCCGACAGTGCTGCACCCGTTAGTTTAATTTGTTGATCACCATCTCCCGGTCGGGGGATCGAACCGTCATCCTGCAACTCCGCATAGCATCAGCAACCAGGCATCTTTCCACTGGACCACCGCACCAAGACTAAAGTCAAGGATTGGCCGACCAGTTTTCACATGTCTGATATACTGACACACTGACGATTCATATGGGACTATCTGTGGATGCATCTGTCACAATCAATCCTAGGCTTTTACGCCTATTGTACTCTGACTCCAGCACGGCTCTGGCAGTATATGTATTTTTATTTTATTGACGCACTAGCAACGTGCGGCTTCAATTTCCATGTGCTAACTTAGCCGACAGTGCTGCACCCGTTAGTTTAATTTGTTGATCACCATCTCCCGGTCGGGGGATCGAACCGTCATCCTGCAACTCCGCATAGCATCAGCAACCAGGCATCTTTCCACTGGACCACCGCACCAAGACTAAAGTCAAGGATTGGCCGACCAGTTTTCACATGTCTGATATACTGACACACTGACGATTCATATGGGACTATCTGTGGATGCATCTGTCACAATCAATCCTAGGCTTTTACGCCTATTGTACTCTGACTCCAGCACGGCTCTGGCAGTATATGTATTTTTATTTTATTGACGCACTGGCAACGTGCGGCTTCAATTTCCATGTGCTAACTTAGCCGACAGTGCTGCACCCGTTAGTTTAATTTGTTGATCACCATCTCCCGGTCGGGGGATCGAACCGTCATCCTGCAACTCCGCATAGCATCAGCAACCAGGCATCTTTCCACTGGACCACCGCACCAAGACTAAAGTCAAGGATTGGCCGACCAGTTTTCACATGTCTGATATACTGACACACTGACGATTCATATGGGACTATCTGTGGATGCATCTGTCACAATCAATCCTAGGCTTTTACGCCTATTGTACTCTGACTCCAGCACGGCTCTGGCAGTATATGTATTTTTATTTTATTGACGCACTGGCAACGTGCGGCTTCAATTTCCATGTGCTAACTTAGCCGACAGTGCTGCACCCGTTAGTTACAACCATTCACATGTAAGTCCCTTTTTAATTACCAACCCTCCTGTGTAGCATTATATGGAATGGCTGGGTAAAGCGGAGCAGTTGCAGCAATTACAGGCTGAGTAGATACAATTGGTTCTGTATCCACTGAAGGACGCAGTTCATTAGGTCTAAGATAATATATGTATCCTGAGTGCATCAAGATCATATAGACATAGAATGTTTTGGACAATATGCGTTTCAAAACAGTGGTCTGAAACATGGGAACCGGAATTTCATTTGGAGGTTTCACATTCTCACCTGAAATTGCATTATGCAAGTCAAAATTACGCCATTGTGCACAAAGAGTAGAGCGAAATGGATGTTGGGTAAGAGGAAAATCAATCAGACATTCATACCGTCTACTGTACAGTAGCATTGGAGAAACTGGAGCATGCCAAACAGGCAAAGAAACAGTTTCCTGGGTGTCAGTGAGTTGTAGCAGAAGGTAAGTATGTTTAGGCGGTGTAAAAACATAAGATCTCAAAAGAACTAACACTACACCCAATAAAATAACGCCGATCAGAAACAAAGTGATTGAAGCTGGTGTTAAACGTAATATAATATCATTACTTAATGAGGTAGGAGATGTACTGGGTGTCTGCCACACCAACTTTGGCAGTGGTGGGGTCTGTTCGAGTGCATTAGCAGCTTTTGCCATCTGCACTATAGTCAGAGTCATTGCAAGGATACGCATGCGCCGGATAGCATATATACCTGCCACTAATGATATAGTGGCAATGATCAATGCAATGTACCCATTAGTAGTGAATCAGTCAATGTCTGATACACAGGCTTATCATCTTTAATCAAAGCCGCTGCCTTGGATAAAGACAAATCAAATGAATCATCTAATGCAACCAAACGTGAAAAATTGTGAGTAGGAATACGAAAAGACGGAATTTCAAACGGGACCAGCATTTTATGAAGTGTATCACCCAGAAGGTGTGAAAGATTACTAGGTGAAAAGAAATGTAATAGAAGACCCAGGTTCACCCCATATGATTTTGTAACAGTACCATCTAGATCATGACAGTTTGTGAGACTAGACGGAATGTAATAACCATTGGCTAACAAACTGCATGAACAAGGCAACTGTATAACACAAAATGCACATCCTCCTATGTCATTTACCTTCTTGTCACATGACAGTACAGCAGTACTGATATTTGACATTAGAATAGTAGCAGGTGCAATTTGAACAACATATGGTCGTGTATTGTTCGGTTTTAGTTTGAACTCGCACAGCTTATGTGCTTGACCTAGATCATTTTGATATATAGCCGACAAGCATGATGGTTTATTCAAAGACATAGTAGCTGCAATATTTGGACATGTAAGAAATAGCTTACCAGTACACAAAGTGTACTCAGAAGATGTCAAATGAAAATAACTGTCATTGTTTATGGCAAAATAATCAGGAAGACCTACCAACTCAGTGGTATGAGAAATAGCATCACTTAAAGGTACGGGATGTATATTTACTTGGTAAACAGTAAAAAGGTTGACATGTTGTGTAACCGGTATGTGTAATTGTAAAATAACTGAATCCCCATGTAGATAGGCGTCGACATATTGATTGATATAATAATATCCAGTATCAAGGTGTGCAAGACGAAATTTAGGGTGTTTGTCCATTAATTCCTTTTGTATGTTTCTTAATGTTTCTTGCAAAAGCATTGGAGGGACCAGTGTAGGTGACAAACGATGATGTGCAAGCTCATTAACCGCCAGTAAGAATTCTTGAAGTACACTTTTGATATGGATAGCACTGTGCAAAACATCGACCATAAAGCGAGTCATCGTTAACCATTGCGTCTGCAAAGCCTCAGAAATGTTTGTTATTGTCTTCTGCACATATTGTAAGTTACGATGATTGTCATTTATAGCTTTCATATGATTTCGAAATCTATCATTTGTAGCAGCTATGAAAGACGACATATGTAATTCATGTGTCTGAAAATTCTTATTGCTGGATCTCATATGCTGTATAATCTTATTTACATGTGTAGCAACCCGTTGAACATCTGATGTTGTAGCAATTCCAAAAAGATGTTTAGCAATTGTCGCTACAAACGGAATGATTGCTCGACGTGTCCTTGAATCAGTATAATGAGCTACATCTTGTGGCAAGGTTGTCTTTAATCTTTCCATAGATTCCCTAACATCAGTAAGTATAGACGCACGTAACGTAGAAATGTAATCAAAAACAATGCCAGCTTGAATACAGTAAGTATGATTACTGGCATTTTGTCTTTGTGCAGTTGGTAAGAGCTCACACGGATGTTCTTATGTAATTGGATGTATCGATGCATCAGGCAACTTCACTTCAAAAGAGTGTAACCAACTCTGTTCAGAAATGTCCATCAATGCAATCTTATTAAATATGACACCGAAATTAATCCTTTGTTTAATTTCTCTGTGTGGTCTACCTATCGCCAATGCAATGCTCACCAACACTAGGGACATGTGATATAGCATGATCCACAGGTCGGATTGCTGGATCTGAAGATATTACCACTGAATACTTGCACAAAACTTGCAGAAATTGTCCGAGAATTGTACCCGAAGATACTCCACCACTTTATCACCGTTCGGTTCGTGGATCTGGGGGACGATCCACCCTCAAGCGGATGATAATCTCTCAAAACACAATGATGTCCGTTAAGTTTCAATATTCAGTGGTTCTTATTCTCTGAACGAATTAAGCTAAATCACAACTTTGAGACAATGTAGGGTCACTTATCTAATCTTTATTAATCATTATTGCACGAGATCTTCATTCCACAGTTTATAATTTAAGATGAATTATTCTCTTTTATCAAATATTTATTATCTAACATTTAAACTTTCCTTCTCAATTAATTAATTTCCTAAGCAAATGTCTTATAACCCTTTTTCTTAATTCTTGTCAATATTATCTTTATATTTCAGTACAATTCATTATCCAACACGAGACCTTATGAAAGACTTATATTTCTTTCAAACAAATGATTCTGAATCTTATTGTTTCTAAGTCCAAAACTTATAACGAGAATGACAAGTGATTCCAAGCATGATCAAAAACGGAATGCCCAAAGTGGGCGCTTTTCCCTTTATAAAGGTTTCTGGACCTTCACGTGACCATTATTGACTTCTGGACACGTGTTCAATGAATTTCACCTACGTCATAATCAGATCCAGCCTAGGTCATAATTTATTCCTGTATGTCATAGTGTCTCAGTCTGGATAACAAATTGGAACTGTCAAACTGAATAGTATGCATGGATTCTTGTAATTGCAAATCTGATAGAATCGAAGCCAGTAATGGACTTTTATACCGTATAGCATCCATGCATCAAGCTTCAGTTCTATTCCAGTACCAAATCTGACAGTTTTCGCATTAGTTTGGACCAACTTCTCCCATTACTGAGAGTGTAATGCGATCACTGTATGATTTAGTACACTTTTAGGACCCTGTCTTTTACCCAAACTAATTACTATAGAGAACAGTTAACACGCACTGGCACTATGTATAATTCGTCTGCTCTGTATAATCTCTTCTTTCCTTATTCCTTCTATCTAATTCTTAATTTCGTTATTTATTAGAACAAAGCAATTTGCCTTGAATGAACTATTGAAGGCCCAGCATATGATAACTGTAACAGTTGGGTATCTCCAAAGGCAGCTCTAGAAAACTTGATGCCTGTCACTGCAAACACCTCTGCGCCATACTGGATAACGATGGCCATACAGCATAATTTCCAAATATGCACTATACAAGATGTGTAATATAGTATCCCCGCTGTTCATAAAGGTCGCCCAGCAAATATAGCCCATGTTCAGCCATGTGCTAAAGATGCCAGAAGATACAGCAGCACAGAGCATTGGAATTCGCCCTAATGAGAGCCAGCAAATATAGAGCCAGGACAGGGAATCATTGCATAAATATGTTAAGCATACTACGAGGTGACCTCAAGAAAGCAGGACTTGATATATTTAGATCATTTAGACCCAAGGAAGCTAAAGATTTTGGCTGAGGACAAGACAGTGGTCAAAGTGAAGCAGGACTGATTACAGCAGTTAGTTGTTTTTACTACTACAGCCGCAGTAATCATACATCTTACATACTTAAGTATCTGATGTCATAATCTCCACTTATTAAAAGAAATGAAAATAAATTAAGTAATGTATTAGCATAGAGATTATGAAAGAATGCTAGATTTAGAACTACGCTAAAATCACTTAATAACATAGTAATAGATATAGGAGCTATTGATTAAATGAAATGCTGAACCCCATTAGACAGGAGTTACGCATGGTGATATAGAGCCCGTGTATATCATTTCAGGAAGACGCCTTCTTCCAGGGCTTTCATCAGCAACATTGGCGATGCTCCAGTTTTGGGGAGACAGTCGGCCAATTGAGCTTCGAACTCTGACCATTGTATTTGTTGAATTTGATGGCTGTCGATTAACTCCTTGATGCCACTCATTTCAAGAGGTAGACGTTTTTCTGTGACAAATTTGGTTGAGGTCACAGCTTCAAACAATGACTTGCAATCTGTAATGCATTTCATTGGTAGATTCAGTGGGTCTGGCCTACCAGTGGTTAGCTCTGCAAATAAGGTTGACAGAAATATACCATTGTCAATTCCATCAGCCAAAGCCAGTGTTTCTGCAGCCAATGTGCTGCGAACAACTCGGCGTATTCTCTTAGAATTCCAACACAGCGGTGAGAATTTTCCATTTTCTCCCTCAAGTAGAATCAGGTGTGCACCTTGGGTTCCTCCATCAGAAAGATTTCCAAGGGATGCATCACTGAATACTAATAAGGATAAATTTCCTTTATCCAGATGTTGGAATTTTTAGAGTTACCCTTTCAGATTTGATGCATTTGATAATCTTGTTAGCATTCATGATGTCACTCAATTTTCCATCTTTGATACTAGCTGCTGAGATACATGCGTCAAATATTATATCTGGGCGACTCTGGCGAGCTATCCATAATATTTTGCCAACCTTAGATCTGAGGGATTCTTTCTCTTGTTCAGTCAATAGTGCATCTTTATGTAGTCCTGGCTTTGTCGATTTGAGCGGAAGTTAGACTATCTGCAGAACTGTTCTGATGGAGGTGTATCTGTTCATCTTCATAAGACAGTTCAATACCTAAGTACTGAAAGGCACCACTGTCTTCTTTCCCCACTCTGAAGCTTGAGCATACATGTTTGAGCACTGTCTTTTTAAACTCTGCTACCAATGATAGATAAACTTAATTAATTATAAGACAAATGTTAAACCAGTTTTACTGACTGTATTCTCAAAAACATCTGATATTTTTCACTGCTAATAGAAGACTAACTAAATATAGCTAGTCATATAGTCAGCCCTGCTCTCTCATTTTCTATCCACACACACGGCATCACTGCTGTAACTTGAGATGCCCAGCAACAGTCCTGTTCTTAATACACCGTTCTCACATTGACGTCATTATGCAGGGATTGCCCTAAATCAATGCTCAGAGCAAAACTGTTGGTTAGTATGGCCGCCAACAAGCCGCTGACCCGCATTGAGTTACTTTTGCACTAAAATACACCGCAATCTAACCCGTTCCTATGATAAACTAAAATCATTATATTATTTAAATCATATACTGTTGGAAAGCGCATCCAATTGCCAAAATATTAATGCATTATTCTTTATATTTTCATAACGTTTTCACCGAGTTATTTGCGTATATAAAATACACCATTCGACTTAGATTCATTAAATCAAGTGGACAATAGGGGATATTTTAAAATTGCAATCAACTGTATTAAATTTTACAAGACTATAAAAACTAATATAGAAATGTATAGAAAACTGGCTTAGCTTTCCAATGATGTATGACTTCAATAATATTATGAACATAGTTATTCATATGGTGTCTCACCCACAGGGTTTGGGGATTACCAATCTGCATGATTAATACAAACAGAGTCCATTGGGTACATTGTATAGAGTTGATGGATCCAGTAAGATTCGCGGTCCTTGCGTGAAGCTGTGGCTTCAGTGCTTTCAGGACCGTGACGCGGAACTTCTATGACTTTTTATCTGATACTGTTTGTATCATGTCCTGGCAGGCTGAAGTGTAGTGCGACCAGTGATACACCATATTCATTGTTGAGCAGTACGCTTTCACGTGACATCTATATGCTAAACGTGTATGTGTGCTACGGAATTTGTGGCAAAAGATTCAGTTTTTGACATGGTTCTCCTTTGTTTGGTATCGAACTGCCCTGGTATCCTTTGATATCAGGAAGTGAAATCAGCATGGACTAGTTGTTCCCTGAGCATTCTGTTGTATCAACCGATACGCCAGAACTGCTTCCTGCGATGCGGACATAGTTTTTCATATGCACTGCTTAAAGTGCACTGTATCTGATTCCCATAGTAAAGTAATGCTGTTTGCGCCTAGGCTATCACGGTTACCAGCCGGAAGTGGAATGTGCGATGCATTCAGGGAAGGTATTTTCCCCAAATACCCTAATGTGGGAAAGGTCTATTGACATGCAGCTGACCTTAGAGCATGAGCCAGTCTGATAAACACTGTGTCCATAGAGTTGATATATAATAAATGCACAGTTATCAATAACCAATTACATCATTAGTTAGCACACAACAAATTCAAAATGACATATTTCCATAAAAAAACTCGAAAAAAATGTCATGAAGATGTACAAATTAGTCTTAAAATATTCAACTGCTTACCTGTACATGTATAATTAGCTTTTAATTTGGGATTCTGGGTGACAAAGTACATATATATCAGTTTTAAAACGCTTACAAAAATGTGAAGCTTAGTTAGAAATGAGCATGGTATAGCTAGAAATACTTCCATTAATTGATATTTAGTCAGATTTCTTAATAATAGAGGCTCTAGGACCTGGGGAGCCCACGTGAAATGGACAGACATAGTGATGAACCGGTGTATGATGGGACAGGACAGGACAGGACAGACAGACAGGATGGATGGATTGGTGAATGGATGGTGACAGACTGACTGACAGACATGTAGGAATGTAGCCAGGAGGGATAGTAGGCATGCAGGCAGACATTGGATACAAGTCACAACATAAATTTTGTATTCTCAATTGTCGCTAACCATTAACCCTTTAACGACCAAATTTGTTCAAGAAAATTTCAATTTTCTCAGAAAATGTGCATTTAGGAACGAAATGAAGACTATGTTTTTAAATTTACCACTGGAATGACTGGCTCGGTTATTGAGCCAGGAATTCCAGTGGTAAATTTTCAATAATAGTCTTCGCTTGGTCTGCAAATGGACATTATTAAAAACCAGTACAGAAGCCGGTTTTTTTGCCAACATGAGTGTGCACGGGTTAATACATATGACAATCATGTAACCGAAAGCAGTTCTCACTGATGCCAAGTATTAAAACGCACAAACGTAATAATCATGAGGTTCTGATATTTCCAGAAATCGCCATGTCTGTTTCATGTATAGTTGCCCTTAAATGTAGTTCTTGTGATCATATTAGAGTTGAAAAACCTAATCAAGCTATGTGTAATTGAAAGGGCACTGCTCTTGAAGATAAATGCCATGGTAACGTTATAGGAAATCCACCACACTCCAGCAAAGGTATTAAACCTAGTAGCCATTTATATGAAAAGAATTGATTTGTCAGCTGCTGGGAAGTACGATTGCATAATTTTCTACTTTGTTCGAGTGGGGGACTTTTCGAATCAATGCCATTATGCACACCATCATGAGAATGATTGCTATTCTCAATGCTATTATGCTGAGTGAAGAAGCTACTAGCTATACTTAGTACTATCAGTTTAGTTCTTTACAATGAGCAGATCCTATCTGACACTCAAGTATCTGATGTCATAAAACAAGAATGCTAAAGTGTGATATGTCTCGCCCCTGATATTATTGACCACCGGATACATATTTTGATACGTAAAAGGCAAAGCACTTGCATAATCATTATAATCATGAACTAAAGAGGGACGTGGATGTGGTAAGAGAATTTTGGTAATGTCCATACACTGACTCATATGATCGCATAATTTGTAATTCTTTGGAGTCCTCATTGCCCATAAAACCGAGCCATTATCAATTTAAAAATGTTAAAATAATCATCAAGTCCAAATCAGTAATGACGCGAATTGGATCGCTGAATTGATGATCAGCAATATGTTAATTGTATGGGAATTGAGTTAATCGTGCATATTTTATCTCAAAGAAGTTAAATATTAGGATCTGTTAAACTATTATTTCATTTAGACGGTTTCCAAAACACTGAAACCCCCAGGAAATTCCTCACAAATAAAAATAGTAATGACGGGGAATGCATCCATATATAGCATAGAGGATGTCTGTAAAATTTCCTTGATATCCGATGAGCTATTGTTGTAAAATAAGGCAATTAAAAATTTTAACACAAATTAATAAAATACTGTAACGGAAAACATTCAAAATCCAAAACCATGAAAAAAACATGAGAAATACACCACAAAAGAAGATCTGATGAGCCATTGTTGACTAATAAGGCGAATGAAAAACTTTAACGCAGAAATTATCCAAAAACTGTGAAAAAAACATGAGAAATTCACTGAAAATCTGCTTAGTAATGTTGAGGATTGCATCAATGAATTGAATAGAACTAGTCTGTAAAGTTTCATTGAACTCTGATGGGCCATTCTTGACTAATAAGGCTAATGAAAAACTTTAACGCAGAAATCATCCAAAATATTTTCAAAGTCCAAAACCGCGAAAAAAACATGAGAAATTCCCCAAAAATCTGCTTAGTAATGATGAAGATCACATCCCTGCATTGGATACAACCAGTCTGTAAAGTTTCATTGACATCTGATGGGTCATTATTCTTGACTAATAAGGCTAATGAAAAAAGCATTGCTGAGATATAAAGCAATAACTTTTGTTTAACGCAAAAACTTAACATAAAATATTAACAAAGATTATACTGTGAACTTTGACACCATAAACTTGACCTCGTGATGCCTGCATCAGCGTCCTGCTTCCTTTCGATGTATATCTCCATGTACCCAAGTTTGGTTCCAATTAGATCAGGCATTGTTGAGATATAAGAAAATAACGTTTGTTTAATGCAAAAACGTATTGCAAAATATTAACAAAGATTATACCATGCGCTTGACCGCATGATGCCTGCATCAGCGTGCTGCTTCCTTTCAATGCATATCTCCATGTATCCAAGTTTGGTTCCAATTGGGTCAGGCATTGTTGAGATATAAGGCAATAACTTTTGTTTAATGAAAAAACTTAACGTAAAATATTAACAAAGATTAAAATATTAACAAAGATTATACCGTGACCTTTGACCCCCATAACTTTGACCGCATGATGTCTGCATCAGCATGCTGCTTCCTCTTGATGTATAGCACCATGTACCCAAGTTTAGTTCCAATTGGATCAGGCATTGCTGAGATATAAGGCAATAACTTTTGTTTAATGCAAAAACTTAACGTAAAATATTAACAAAGATTATACCGTAACCTTTGACCCCATGATGTCTGCATCAGCATACTGCTTCCATTAAATGTAAATCACCATGTACCCAAGTTTGCTTCCAATTGGATAAAGCATTGTTGAGATATAAGGCAATAACTTTTGCTTAACGCAAAAACTTAACATATTATACCGTGAACATTGACACCATAAAGTTGACCTCGTGATGCCTGCATCACCGCGCTGCATCCTTTCAATGTATATCTCCATGTACCCAAGTTTGGTTCCGATTGGATCAGGCATTGTTGAGATATCAGTCAATAACTTTTGTTTAACGCAAAAACTTAATGTAAAATATTAACAAAGATTATACCATGACCTTTGACCCCATAACCGTGAACGCATGATGCCTGCATCAGCGTGCTGCTTCCTTTCGATGAATATCTCTATGTATCCAAGTTTGGTTCCAATTGGATCAGGCATTGCTGAGATATAAGACAATAACTTTTGTTTAACGCAAAAACTTAACGTAACATATTAACAAAGATTATACCGTGACCTTTGACCGCCATAACCGTGACCGCATGATGTCTGCATCAGCATGCTGCTTTCTTTTGATGTATACCACCATGTACCCAAGTTTGATTTCAATTGGGTTAGGCATTGCTGAGATATAAGGCAATAGCTTTTGTTTAACGCAAAAACTTAATGTTAAATATTACAAAGATTATACTGTGACCTTTGACCCCATAACCTTGACGTCATGACCGCTTTATCGGTGGGCTGCTTCCATTCAATGTATATCACCATGTACCCAAGTTTGGTTCCAATTGGAACAGACATTGCTGAGATATAAGGCAATAATCTTTGTTTAATGCAAAAACGTAACGTAAAATATTAACAAAGATTATATCATGACTTTGGCCCCCCGCCATAACCTTGACCGCATGCTGTCTGCATCAGCATCCTGCTTCCTTTTGATGTATATCACCATGTACCCAAGTTTGGTTCCAATTGGATTAGGCATTGCTGAGATATAAGGCAATAAGCTTTGTTTAACGCAAAAACTTAACGTAAAATATTAAACAAGATTATACTGTAACCTTTGCCCCCTGTAACCTTGACGGAAAAGTGATGCCTATGTCTCGATCCTGCTTTGCCAATGTCACAATCAAAATAACGTATACCATATTTATTCTAATTTAACCGCCCCTCCCAATTATACCGCCCCCCTTATTTTTGAGACTCGTTAAGAAAAAAACCTAAGCTCCAAATTCCCAAAAATACAGACCAAAGACAAATAAAAATAAAAGATTAGCACGAAAATTCAACACATTTCCACGCTAAATATTTCATACCGTTTTCGCATATGCTTAATGTATAGTGCATATATATCCATAATCGCGGGAGTGAAATTATTAATTGGGACCGCCTAAATAGTGCTTATACTTTATTAAACATCGTTTATTTCATCAAATGTAATCCAGATTTTGATAAAATGGCGACGCGAGAAAAGATAAATATTTTGTATCACGTGATATATCAGCTTCCGCTTAGTAGGACAACTTAAGGTCGTTACTCGAGTAGCGCCAAGGCACTAATATTAGTACCCGGGTAGATGCTTCACAATCCACATACATAGGAAGGTATCTTCGAGTAGCTATGAGAAACACGGCATAAACTCGGCCTATAGCGGAAAATGATTAATATTCGGAAGAATCGTCTGCGGTTTACAGACCTAATTTAATGGACTCGGGAACTCGGAATGTACTGTCCAAATATATGTAATCAATATGTGAGCATTATACATTTATATCCGATCCACCTAACTGGCACCGGACAAAATAACGGCGACATACGGTGAATTTTTCTCCCTAATTAAGCCACCCCCTTACGCGACTGCTAACCGCCCGGCGGTTAAATTAGAATAAATACGGTAGATCTGTTAAGGAATTTTGAATATTTGTTTTGAGGTTTTAATCAACAAAGCTAGTTATGAGTTTAGCAAACAGCCACCCCACTCCCCCTCCAGGTCTGTCCTTTCCCATAGTGGTCCCCTAGGTTTTGGCCCACCCCTACTTCAGCTCGCCCAGGTCCAAGTATGTTCCTTATATCACTGCATATCGCAGCTATTACCACCGATAATAGGTCTGCCATGTGTTGATGCATCTGTCTGGGGTTTTTTTACAAGGGGGTAGGGGGGGGGGTGCATATCATTGGAGGTAACACAATCTAATAAAAGTAACCAAATATGTTTAGATAGATCCTAACTTAGCCCTTTCACCCCTACCTCTCTGATGTCAAAATTTTATTTTTCAAATTAAATTAAAGGATGAACTGGTGTTAATTTTTCAATAAATTCGGTGGAAGATGGTGCTGTCGCAGTTTCTTTGCTATTGACATGATAAATGATAGAATATTGACATCAGAGTGGTAAGGGTTAATACTCATATCATCCAAAAACAGCTTCTGCAGTGGTCTTGAGAAATATCAATTTGCAGATCAAGAAGACTATTTTTGAAGATTTACCAACATTCAATGGCTGGCTCGATAACTGAGACAGTCATTCCAGTGGAAAATTTTCAAAAATCATCATCTCTTGGTCTGCAAATGGACATTTTCCATGAGAAAATTGAAATTTTCTTGAATAAATTCATGGGTTAAAGTCTGTCAGAGCTCAAATGCTAAACAAATGGTAAAATCCAAATTGCAACAGCATTCCATCTTTTCCAAATTAGAGCAGGTAAAACCACAAATGGGATCACAATAAGGTTAGAGAAAATCTAATCATTTGTGAGTGATTACCATTTTATGCCACATAAAACTCTAATTTTACCAAGTATCCAGGCTGATTAGAGCTTTAAATATCCCTGTTGCATCACTAGCTCTATCTACTGTAAAAGCCAAGTGCCTTCCATAAAGCAAACATCCCTGGATGGCTAGCACTATGTGTGCAAATGAGAATCCAAGCAGACTGTATATCAATGATGACCCATTAGCCATGACAGTGACACACTTCTTGAACTACCATCAGTAATTCTCATTACCCCTTTAACACTCATATCAGTCCAAAACTGTTTCTGCAGTGGTCTTGGGAAATTTCCATTTGTACACCAAGTGAAAAATATTTTTTTTAATTTACCAATGGAATGACTGGCTCGATGCCTGAGCCAGTCATGTCAGTGGTAAATAAAAAAAAAATAGTCTTCTCTTGATCTGCAAATGGACATTTTCTATGAGAAAATTAAATTTTTTAAAACAAATTTAAGGGTTAAATAAAGGGTTAAACATTTCATCCAACTCGTGAAAAGATAAACTATTTTGCTGGATGAAGCTGATAATGCCGGATACTGGGCCTGTAATGGGCCAATACGGGAAGCATTGGCATGGTAGATGGCCCAGTAATATGCATTATCAGGGTAATAATGAATCATGCTTCGCATTTTACTGGATTAAAGGATGAAAGGATTAATTCCATTATTGAAACTAACTGTTAAATTTGTTCAAGAAAATTTCACATTTATCATCGAAAATGTCCATTTGCATACCAAGAGAAGCTTATTTTTGGAAATTTACCACTGGAATGACTGGCTTGATATACTGGCTCGGATATCAAGCCAGTCATTTGAGTGATAAGTTTTCAAAAATAAGCTTCTCTTGGTATGCAAATGGACATTTCTCAAGCCCAATGCAGAAGTCATTTCTGGCTGGGTTGATTGCTAAAGCGTTAATGCTAGACTCAGATCAGTAACCACTGGATGAACCGCATTTACTCGTAAAGGTCAAGGTCAATGAAGCTACCACAAGCAATGTATTAGCACTGCGCTCAGGTTTTATGGCAGACATCAAAATTGTATTATTATAGCCAGATGTTATTTCATGTCTTAGTTGGATTCGGTCCCATACTTAGTATTCCAAAGTCTGTGATCATTTATATGCAATTCGCAGAGAAGACTCAAGGGATCTTAATAAATCAATTACATCTTAGGTATATATAGAGCATTAGTCTCTAGTTGTATTCACTTTTGTGTTGTGCGAAGAATTTATCACTACATTAGCAGTGCCTTACAATTCAATCCTTACAGTGATAGACAGAGCATAGGCAAATTAATTGGGATTGAAGCTGGAGGCCCTCACTCAGAACCACAGCCCTTCCTCAAATCCACATGTCCTCCCCTGGCCCTTCTCAGAGCATCACATTTACACTACTTCCGCGGGAGGACACCCATGTTTCACATTAATCAACTACCTTACTCACAGACTGTTACAGGGCCCTGCAATTCTATAGCAAAGGCCCTCAAGTTAGATTCATTTGACTACACATAGTACACTTCCCAGCACATGCCCATTTCTGTCTTAACACACCTTTCCCACATTGACGTCATTACGCCGGGATTCACCTAAATCAACGCTCAGAGCACAACCTTTGGCTGGTAACACCGCCAATAAGCAGCTGACCAGCATTGAGTTACTATCGCACTAAAATACACCGCAATACACCTTTCCCACATTGACGTCATTACACCGGGATTCCCCTAAATCAACCCTCGGAGCAAAACTGTTGGCTGGTAAAACTGTTAACAAGCAGCTGACCTGCATTGAGTTACTATTGCACTAAAATACACTGCAATTTAAGCCGTTCCTATGATAAACTAAAATCACTCTATCATTTAAGTCATACATCATTCGAAAGCGTATTCAATTGCCTAAACATCATTAAAAATATTTTTGTAAAATTTTCACTGAGTTATAAATGCGTATATAAAAGACACCATCCATTATACCTAGATTCATTAAATCAAGTGGACAATAGGGGCTATTTTAAGATTACTATTAAGTGTATTAAATTTTATAAAACTATAAAAATAGATACAGAAATGCATAGAAAATTGGCTTAGCTTTCCAATGATGTATGACTTTCATAATATTATGAAACTAGTTCTTTATATAAGCTGCTTAAAGTGTGTTGTATCTGTTTCATATAGTAACGTAATGCTGTTTGCGAGTTGGTTATCACGTTTACCAGCCAGAAGTGGTTTGCGCAATGCATTCTGGAAAGGTATTTCCCCAAAATACTCTATTGTGGGAAAGGTCTATTTAAACCGTTCCTATGATAAACCACAATCATTATATTATTTAAGTCATACATCATTAGAAAGCGCATTCAATTTTCAAAAGCTTAATGCATTATTTTCAATGGGTTATTCGCGCATATAAAATACACCACTATACCTAGATTCATTAAACCAAGTGGACAATACGGGCTATTTTGGTTTCACAATCAACTGTATTAAATATTACAAACCTATAAAAACGAATGCAGAAATGGCTTAGCTTTCCAATGATCAAAAATATTATGAAATTAGTTCTTCATATAAGCTGCTTACAGTGCATTATATCTGATTCCAACAGTAAAGTAATACTGTTTGCGCATCAGCTATCGCCTTTACCAGCTAGAAGTGGTATGCGCAATGCATTTTGGGAAGGTATTTTCCCAAAATACACTAATGTGGGAAAGGTCTTATTTTCGCACCGTCTCTTCATGCCCGCAGATATCAAAGGACATCACTGTGGTTGGTACATACTACATTTTGTGCAAGTCGCAAAGGTTACATAGACACAGCAAAACATTTGTGCAACTTACAGTAGTAATGTGGATAATCAAGCCAGTCACCAGTGAAAATCTTTCAAAAAATGTAAATATTTTCTTGGTCTACAAATGGATATTTTTGTGAGGTTACAACAAGGCAGAGCTGACTCAACCCTTTGAGAACTGAGAGTGAGATTTGTGAGAGGGTCGAAGAGGGGGATATGACCCTACCGGTACTTAAGGTGTATGGGGGGGGGGGTCTGGGTGTCCTCCACCAGAAAATTATTTAAAATGAGATGCTCTGGGAAGTGCTCTGAGACACAAAAACGTCAGTTTCCCTAAAATACCTGAGCTCTAAGATGGCACTATGAAGGGCATGATTATACCTAGCAAGTTTCTTGTCAGATTGAGGTATGAAATATACTGTTTTATAGTAAATACAGCATTATAAGGATTATACTTGAATGAAAATGCATGATGCGTGAGATTTGCATGTCATTGTGTGAGAGAGTGAGAATGAAGCCAATGGACGTTTCCAGTTTTAGCTATGTCCCGCCCATCATTAGCTAAGCAACACCCACACCTCGCTCGTGTTGGGGTTGATCAATCCCTGAACTCCCTGACTATCAATTTCCAGAAAACTATACAGGTAAGCTGCTAAATATCTTGAAATTATTTTGACTGGGAGCGTCCAGTCAAACTTAAGTTTCAAAATATTCAACAGAATGTTTATTAAATGGTAAAGACATATAATTCGTACAACATGTCGGACTATTAAGCACTAAAGACGGACTATTTTGATTCATTCATGACATATTATGATGTCATCCTAAACGTCACGTAGTTGATTATGACATTATATGATGGATGGATAAACTTGGAATGGTCCATTGATGTGTGAATGCATGAGAGTTGAGGTCTAAATAACGATTATACCTCGTAATTGTTGCATTCACTCAGCACACAGAGATCTACCAGTATGACTCTACAACATGGTCATAGATAGTGGGATCCAAATCTAGCAACCGGCACACCACGCCACACCTATTTCTAGCTAAGCTCCACCAACATTGTATGTGTGTTATCGATTTGAAAACTGAATTCACATAAGCAAAATTTCAAGGTACCTATAGAGGTAAGCTGTTGAATATTTTGAAACTATGACTGGGAGGTGTTGCTGCCTAAGACAGCAACAACTCTCAGTTAAATTAGTTTCAAAATTTTCAAAAGAATGTTTATTAAATTGTAAATTTACCAAGGAGATACAAGTCATACACTTAGATTTTGTGATGGACAAGGTTAGAACAACAACCACAAGCACCTTGAGCGTAAACGGAAGCTCCTTGATTGATCCAGCAGAACAGTGCAAAGCATTCTCTGCTTACTATGAAGACCTTGCAGTTCCCAAAGTCGAGCCCCACTTTGATATAGACTATATAGATAGAATTCAGTATGATCTCTCGTTAATACGCAGTGTCTGCACCCAAAATATACATCCGTGTGATCCAGTAACCACTGTTGAAGTCTACAATGCAGTTAAAAGGCTGAACACGGGCAAAGCGGCGGATGAGTTCGAAATCACAGCGGAACATATAACTCACTCCATTAATGTACTACTTCCCATCTTGGTGCATGTTTTCAACACTATTCTTCAAACAAAACAGATTCCACTTGCCTTTAAGTCTGGCATAGTCATTCCAGTGCACAAGTGAGGCAAAGATCCTTCAATCCCTAGCAACTACAGAGGTATCACAGTATCATCTTTACTTGGTAAAATATTTGATCACATCATCCTGGACAGACTGCAAAAAAATTTCCCGTGCAACCAATCTTTGCTTCAGTATGGCTTCATGTCAGGACTTTCTCCAGTTATGGCAGCCCTTGTCTTATTAGAGACCATTTCAGAAGCAGGGGTAGTAAATCAACCAATTCATATCGCATTCCTTGACAGCCAAAAGGCATTTGATGTGGTTGATCATAATTCATTGAAATGTCATCTAGTTGACCAGAACATCGACCCACATCTATGGCAAATCATTGACTACATGTATGAAGATGTAACTGCCAGAGTAAAGTGGAAGGACGTGTTAAGCGAGAATATCCAGATAAAGCAAGGACTTCACCACGGAGGTGTTTTATCAACAGGTTTATACAAAACATATATTAATGACCTTCTGATTCATCTTTAAGCACAGCAACTCGGAACACATGTGGGAGTTACATATACTGGGTGTCCCACTGTTGCTGATGATCTTACACTATGTAGCAACTCGTCTGAAGAACTGCAAGTCATCTTACCACTATGCATGTCGCGAGAGATACAACATCCACGCTGAAAGGTCTACTATTATCAGTAAGCCCAATAACAGAATCCCCAACGGGCAAAGTCCGGAATGGAACCTAGGTACATCAAGATTACCCATGAGTGAAAAAGCAATACATCTTGGACTAGTACGGGCACCTAAGAATGAACCTTCTACTCCATGACAGGTACTGGGCTCCATGGATCAAACGGTCTATCTCCACATGTTTGCCTTCATTTCCATGTGATGTACACCCTACCCAGGTTATTATATGGTATGGAGATCTTTGTACTCTCACCTAAACAGATGGATATCCTGGAATACTTTCACATTAGCATACTGAGAAAGATACTTGCCTTGCCAATTCGTACAACTAAATGCGGAATCCTTCCACTTATCGGCACAAGTACCCTCATAGCAAAATTCCACGTTAGACAGCTCTCACTTCTTGATGGTATCATTAGAAGCAAAAATCTGACATTGACTGCAATAATGGAATGACAAGTGTCTATCAGCCCAATTACATTAAAATCCCAAAGCTGGTTCATCTACATGCAGACAATTCTACAAAGATATGATCTACCCACGCTAGCAACATTAATGTATAACCTTCCAAGTAAACTGCAATGGAAAGACATAGTCAAGAGAACCATGGACAAACACTGGACTAATGAACTCAGGCAGCAACGTCTTGCGAAGAAGACCCTCTCCTGTAGTTGCACTTCCAGTCTCCATAGAAAATACTCATCTAGCCATAAACAGCATTCAGAACATTATAAAAGATGTATGCTGAGCAAGCATAAAACTACGGCTGCTCACTAGAACATACTTGGTCCAGACCAACATAGTCAGATTTAACCAGAATCAAATAGACCCAATATTTCCACTCTGTCAACAACAACCGGAAGATTATCGCCATATGCTTATCACCTGCTGCGTCCTACTTAGATACAGTAGGAAGGCTCTAACCAAACTCAGGCTACTTATTAAGCAATGTCTTGGTGATGCAACATGGATACTTCTATGTACGGATGTCCGAATGTTAGCCCAATTAGCCATTGATTGCACTGCTTTAATAGACGCAGGAATAATTCCAGATAACTATCACCTCAGGCTCTGCCATCAGATTGAGAGCATTTCGAGACAATTATGTTACAACATACATTGCGGAAGCGCATACACCCTCAAATCATTTTACAGCAGATGTCCAACAAATAACTAAAGAACAGAACTGTATGATATGTATATGTATATATATATACCTGCAACGCATGCGTCAGGCATTTGAACTACAAATCACCTACATGATAATCATTCTACATGGTGCTGGTTGTAAACAAGTTATATTGAAAGCGTTGATAGTTGTTCCTGTGTTGCTGATCTTTTATGAGTTTTTTTATCAATTAATAAATTTTCAATATTACCACACATTAGTGTGGATGCTCCAACCAATTGGAGGAATATCAGTACAAGAAGAAGAATGGAACAGGTGGGGGGACTCGGAGCGGGATAAAGCGATCCGATTTATCACTCAAGCATCTAGCATTATAATAAATAGCGCTTTCCACTTTATCCATCCGTCATATGACATCATAATTAACTACGTGATGTGTACAATGACACGATAATCAATGACGCCATTATGATGTCATGAATGATGTAGACAAGTACATCACAAACTCATAATTGAAGACGGACTATGCAATGTTGTACGAATTGTATAGCTTAATAAATATTCTGTTGAATATTTGGAAACTAATTTGCCATAGGCAGCAACAGCACCCAGTCAAATTAGTTTCACAATATTTTACAGCTTATCTATACAGTTTTCTGGAAATTGATAGTCAGGGAGTTCAGGGATCGATCGACCCCAACATGAACGAGGTGTGGGTGGAGCTTAGCTAGAGGTGGGTGGGGCTTAGCAAAAACTGGAAAGGTTATTACGTCACCTGTTACCAAATGCAGTTTGTAATCAAAATGGCATAGCAGCTCAATCATGAAAATCCAAGTCTGTTATGAAACTATAGAAATTGTAATTATCTTAGCCGAGTTTACAATTTAATAAACATTCTGTGGACTATTTTAAAACTCATTTGACTGGGATTCCAAGTCAAATTACTTTCAAAATATTCAATATCTTACCCATATTAAGCCACGATGAAATTTAGAATCTGGGAATTCCGGTTTCTGCGTTTCAAATCGATTCTAAGACATGTAAAATAGGACAGACCGACAGAACTTCGCTAGAAACAGGCAGTGCATAGCTAGAAAAGGATCTCCGACTGTTCAAAGGTCACTGACCTATCGCAAGCAGATGCATGCCGACATACTGAGGAGCATGGTATAGTAACCCTTTAATAACACTCATATCAGCCAAAAATGGCTTCTGCAGTGGTCTTGCGAAAAGCCCTTTTGCAGAGCAAGAGAATATTTTTGAAAATTTACCCCTTGAATGCCTGGCTCGATAACCGAGCCAGTTATTCCAGCGGTAAATTGTCCAAAATAGTCTTCTCTTGGTCAGCAAATGGAAACAAATTTGAGGGTTAAAGGGTTACTCCTTCAGTGGTCACTGGTCAGGCTGGCCTAAATCACCCTCTGCAGTGGTCTTCACGAATGTCCAGGCAAAGAGAAGACGATTATTGAAAATTTATCACTGGAGCCACTGGCTCAATGACTGAGTTAAATTAAATTAGTAATTTTAAAAATTGTGTTCTCTTCGCCTGCAAATGGCTATTGACTAAACATAAATTTTTATTTTCTGGACAAATCTCGAGTATATAGATGGTTTAAATAAACATTCTGTTTCTACAGGTATGTGAAATGTCTGGACTTAATGGAAAACCAAGGTAGGAAGATCAATAATGTGATGATCATGAATGTACGTAAGTTTGCTGTCTGGATAATAATATTATCAATCAATCAATGCTCTTTTGTACCAGATACCACAAAAATGCCCTTTAACCCTTTCACTGATGAATTCCCAATATCTCATTTTCAAAGCAATCATACAGGAAAACTGTTGAAAACTTTTAGTTAATTCGATTGGAAAGACTTCATGTAATTTCCTAGGAAGCAATGGTAAAGCAGCAATGGCTTTTAGTAAAATTAATTCGAGAATATTTAACAAAATAAGTTTTATATCATAAAGATAAATACTATTCATAGGATTTGTCAGTGAAAGGGTTAGGTAACACATTTTATCCAGCATTTCATAGACAACATTTACAATGAAATACAGCAAAACATATTCTACCACATATGTCTGAGTGTATATTGTTGGTGCCTTAGGGCCAGCAACCACTTTCAATCAAATTGTTTTCAAAACCTTTGACAATTTATGTTGCTTAAATGTACGATTCATTGGAAACACACCATGTCAGTGATGAACTGTATTATATAGATAATTACATTAACCCTTTCATGGTCAAGCTGGACAGATTTCTGGCCACTACAGTGGTCCTAAGAAGATTATTTGCAAGTAAAGAGAAAACTATTTTTGAAAATTTACCATTGGAATGACTTTCTTAATAATCGAGCAAGTTATTCATAGTATGGAAATTATTTTTAGATTTTCTTGGCAAATCTTGAGGGTTAAAGTGATACAGGAAATATTCTTGAAATTTTATATAATAACGATTCCCGGGTAGCCACACACGTCACCATGACAACAGCTGCCTGATTGATCGCACATTCGCTATGATAACCACGTATTGACAACATTAAGTACTCACCATCGATGCATTCTTCCTCTGGCCCACATATCAACTTGGTGAACATACAACCTGGTGATGAGAAAAAAACACCTAATTATATTTTATATATAAATATTAACCCTTTAACCCTTACCACTCTGTCAAAATTTTCAATTTTCAAATTAAATTGAAAGATGAACTGGTGTACATTTTTCAACAAATTTGGTGGATGATGGTGCTGTCGTAGACAGCAGCAGCATCCGTCAAAATTGTTGAAAAATGTACACCGGTTTCTTTGCTATTGACACAGCAAAATATAGAATATTGACATCAGAGTGGTAAGGGTTAATCGCCCGATTTAATCAAGAAAATTTAAATATTTGCTTATTTTGTCCATTTACAGGTCAATAGAAGAGTATTCTTGAAAATTTATCAATGGAATGACTGGCTCGGTTATCGAGCCAAACATTAGTTGTAAATTTTCTAAATTAGGCCATCCATGATCTTTGAGGTAATGACCTACCAACCCTAAAAATCCTACTTCCCCACTAAAGATTTGGTTCTGCATTTCATAAAAAAAAATGTTCTTCATTTGACCTTGAAAATATGGCATTTGACAAAATGTTTGATTGTAAAATTCAGAGTTAGGAATAAAACAAGAGGCCCAAGGGGCCTGTGTCACTCACCTGGAGCACCATCAATTTTTGTCAAAATTGTTGGTGGGTGGTTTAGCATTCTTTTAAGAGCTTGTGGACATTTTTGCAAGTGCAATATGGCCACCAAACACACTACATTTTGATTGCCCCATGGCGCCAAGGTTTTTTTGATGGATCAAATTCCCTTGAACAAATTTTAATGGCCCAAATTTTGGCCTGATCCGTTCAGCGGGTCTGGAGGAGTCTTTTCGTGAAAACCACGTCATTCAAGATGGTCGCCGAACCATTTGGTCAATCACGTCCTCTTGAACAAACTTGGCTTACCTCTTGGTCTAGATGAAGATTCCCCAAGTGGTTTCGGAGAAGATTTTTAAAGACATTTCCTGAAATTGGCTGAAATCCAAAATGGCCACCGGCCAAATTGGTCAATCAGCTTTTTTTAAAACAAAATGGAATCTCTATGCCATAAGGATGCTTCCTGTCAAATATAATTCAAATCGGTTCAGTAGTTCTCGAGATGACAATTTAAATTTCCCATTGCTTTAGTATGGGAGCTTTTGGCAGGAAAATGATCCAAGATGGCGGCCAAACCGTTCATCCGACAGTTTTGAAAAATGCAAATTTGAGATCAGAATACCCAAAAACCTAAATAAAACAAATTTCGGTCTCAAAATCCATCAAATAAAAAAATCCAATATGGCCGCCAAACACACTATAATTTGATTGGTACACCGCGGTCATGTTTTTTGACGAATCAACTTCTCTTGAACAAACATTAATCGTCCTTAGTTGCTAATTATATATCACAAATTTCGGCCTGATCGCTTCAGCGGTTCTGGGGAAGAAGTTGTTTTCGCTAAAACAAATTTGGTTGAGCTCTTGCCCTAGATCATATTTCATGAGGTTTCCTTCAATCCCTCAACGGTTTTGGACAAGATTTTTAAAGACGTTTCTAAAAATCGGCCAAAATCCAAGATGGCCACCAGCCTTATTGGCTTCATTTCAACAAACTTGGATCCCTATGCCCTAAGGCTGCTTCCTGCCACATATAATTGAAATTGGTCAATCGGTTCTTGAGAAGAAGTCATTTAAAGGAAAAGTTGATGGACGACGGACGGTCGCCACGACATAAACTCACTTGGCCTTTCAGGCCAGGTGAGCTAAAAACCAAGAATTTGCCTACCGATCTCGCCAATTTCAAGAATATTATTGCAAACAAACAATATTTTAAGGACGGCCGTAACCTTTAAATAACGCTCATATCAGCCAAAAATGGCTTCTGCCAGTGGTCTTGAGAAATGACTATTTAAAACAAATTTCTCACTGCAATAACTGGCTCGATAACCGAATCAGTTATTTCAGTGGCAAATTTTCAAAAATAGTCTTCTCGCGGTCTGCAAATGTACATTTTCTGAGAAGATTGAAATTTTCTGGAACAAATTTCAGGGTTAAATGGTTAATTAGTATTTTCTTGGTGTGCAAATGAACATTCCTCAAAACCACTACACATATACACTGGCTTTGGCCGGCATGGAAAATAACCCTTTAATGGTCAAATTTCATGAACAAAATCAAAACATTATTGCATGTTCATTTGCAGTCTAAGAGAAGACTACTTTTGGAAATAAACCACTGGAATGACTGGCTCTGTCATAGAACCAGTCATTACAGTGGTAAAATTAAAAAAATAGTCTTATCTTGGCCTGCAAATGGACCACTGCAAACACCAGTTTTGGCCGGCTTGACCATTAAAGGGTTAAAATCTCATCATTGGTCATGCTAGTATTCTGGCGCCATGCATTATTCTGAAGATTATATTGAAGATCATGTTTCATACAATCAGACTAGATGACATATATAAAGGTGGGTAGGGTATGGGAAAGTGAGACAATCATTAGAAGATGGAAGTATTGAATAAGAACAAGATGCCCAAGAGGCTTGTATCACTCTCATCTGGAACATAGGCATTTCAACTGGAATGGTCATCAGTTAAAATAGAACCATAAGGAGTTGACCAGAACTGTAACAAGAATACAGTGGCCAGATTTCTTTACATATCTACATCCCTTGAACAAACTTTAATGGCCCCCGAGTCCCTAATCATATCTCCCAAATACTGAGTCCGATCCATTCAGTGGTTCTGGAGGAGTTATTTTCGCGAAAGCTAGGTCATTCAAGATGCCCACTAAAACGTTTGACCAAATCAAGTTCCCTTGACTAACCTTGGTTCAGCTTATGCCCCAGACGATGTTTTTTGAGTTTTTAATCAATCCGCCAAGTGATTTTGGAGAACATGTTTAAAGACGTTTCTAATAATAGGCCAAATTCCAGATGGTTTGGCTTCTTGAAACAAACTTGGATCGCTATTCTCTAAGGATGTTTCCTGACAAATATAATGATCCCCACATTTAAAAAAAATGTTGGGGTTATTGTAATCGCCTCCGTCCAACTGTCCGTCACGCATCTCCTCCGAAACCATTATTGGGATTAAATCAAATTTGGTATGTGGGTTACCCATCTGATTCTGCTTTGCAAGACGATATTTAGATTTGGCTCCGCCTCCAGGGGATCATGGCAGGGGTCAAAAGGACAAATCAGTTGTAACACAACTCCTCTGAAATCGTTAGATGGAACTCAACCAAATTTGATATCTGAGTTACCCATATGTTTGCGGAGTGCAAGAGGCCATTTAGATTTGGCTCCACCCCCTGGCGGAGGGAGAGGGGTCAAAGGGACAAATTTTAACCTGCAGAAATTTATTTAACACATCTCCTCCGAAACCATTGGATGGAATTCAACCAAATATGGTATGTGAGTTACCCATATCAGTGTGGAGTGGATGAGCCAATTTACATTTGGCCTCGCCCCCAGGGGTGGTGGATAGAGGTCAAAAGGTCATGAAATTACTTGTAATGCAACTACTTTGACACTGTTGGACAGAATTCAACCAAATTTAGTTGTAATTTATCCATATGACTTTGGAGTGCAAAAGGATGTTTACATTTGGCTTCGCCCCTGGTGGTGGGTTGTGGGGTGCGTCAAAAGTTCAAAGCGGTGAAAGTGGGAATTTGCAATGACACGTCATCGACCGATCAATCTAGTAAATTGAAATCAGCCAATTAGTTCTCGAAGACATTTTAATTTTCATACGCCTTTAGATTTTGACAGGAAAATGATCCAAGATGGCCCCAAACCATTTATTCAACAGTTTCGAAAGTGATAAATGTGAAATCGGCATACCGAAAAACATATATCATAACAATTTTGGCTTCAAAATTCATCAAATAAAGAAATCCAAAATGGCCATCAAACATGAGACATTTTGATTGGTCCATGCTGGCCATGTTTTTGGACATATTACCTTCCCTCGAACAAACTTTAATGGCCTTTTAATCATATCTCCTAAATTTCGGCCCTATGCATTCAGCAGTTCTGGAGAAGTCGTCTTTGTGAAAACCAGGTCATGCACATCATGGCTGCCAAAGCATTTAGCCAATTGGGTTACAAATTGAACAAACTTGGATCAGCAGAGCGCTGCCTAAGACTTTTAAAGACATATCTAACTAGATAATATTAAATCAAATGATCTTCCCGCAATGGCAGCCATGTTAGTGGGATGACATAATCCCATTGGTCCTCTTTTTCCCTACTACTCTGGACAACCTTCCCATGAAGTTTCATCATGGTACTTCAAGCAAAAGTATTTATCGTATGAAAATGCAAAATTTGCATGGACTGAGAGACACATGGTCAGAAAGACAGATGGACAGATGGATGGACTGACTGACCAACAATGCAACATGCAGTTCCCTACTACCACAGCCAACCTTCCTATTAAGTTTCACCACGATACTCCAAGCAAAAGTAGTCATCGAACGAAAAGCCAAAATTTGCACGTACAGGTGGACACAAACTCAGCTAAAGCTAAAGTAAAATTATTAAATGAAAACCCAAAATTTGCACGAATGAATGGACAAGAAGTCAGAAAGACTGATCGATGTACAGATATATGGATGGACTGACTCACCTACAAAATAATGTGCAGTTGCCTAATACCATAGCCAACGTCCCCATGAAGTTGTGTCATGAAGTTGTGTCACAATACTCTATACAAAAGTCAAGTTAGCAAATAAAAACCCGTGTCTGATAGAAATGAACCAATCAAAATTCTGAATGGAAGCGCTGGATCAAATCAGTGCAGGGTTCCTCCACCCGACATTTGTTGAAATCTGCCAAGTACTTCTTGAGAAGACCAATGGAAATTCTGAATGGTAATTCCAGAAACTATTACCATGGCTGGCCAAATTTACTTACAATTGGAACATTGATTACGGATGAGTACAGTAGAATTTTTAAAGATCCACAACACTTACCAATAGAAGTTCTGAAGCGGACCATCATATGGTACTTCTAACCAAATTCGGTTGAAATGCACCAAGCGGCTAAGGAGACCAATTTTGACATTTTCCACTAAATCTTTCAGAAAATCTAAGATTTTCACTAAAAAAGTGACCAATCAAAATTCTGGAAAGCAGTTCAGGAGTGTAGCACGATAGGGTCCTTTAACCAAATTTGGTTTAAAATCCAGTAAGCGGCTATAAGGAGGATTTTCACACAAAAAATTGACTAATCAAAACTCTGCATATAAATTCTGGAGCCTAGCGCCATAGAATCCTTAGAATCCAACCAAATTCAGCTGAAATTCACCAAGTGGCCAAAGAGAAGATACATTTTGTCAGTTTACGGTAAATTGTTCATAAGATTTAAGATTTTCACCTCAATCAAAATTCTGAATAGTAGTTCTGGAGTGAAATCCATCCAGAGGTAAACGAGGAGATGCGCTTTGACAATTCCTGGTAAATTTTTCATAAAATCTTAGCCGATATATCAATTAAACATTTTGATGGTCAATATATTTCAAGATATTTTAATTTTAGAATTTTTTTTCGCTGGCTTGACTATTAAAGGTGGTAATATTAAAGAAAATTAGTTTTTACTTAGCCAGTGTCTATCTGCAGGCCGAGAGAAGAGTCACAGAGCCAGCCATTCTAGTGGTAAATATTCAAAAATACTCTTCTCTAGGCTTTCAAATAGCCATGTCTGAAGATCACTGCAAAATAGTTTTTTGGTCAGTTTGACCATTAAAGGTCTAAGTTGACACAAGAGGGGTTAAATGAATTCACAGAATATGATATTAACCTCCTCTGTCTTATTCTATCACATACAATACTTCTATGACAACATAAACTGATGATCCTCATTAATTTGACAAAATGTTCTTGTTGCACCAACCTTAAGAATTTGTTATCAGAAATTTCAAATTATTGCGCAGGAATTCACCCACTGAAGACATATATATGTCTGGTAACTATGTAAAATGGGTTAAAGATAGATATATATATACATATATATATATATATATATATATATATATATATATATATATATATATATATATATTCATTTCTAAATATAATATTGATGAGGGACAAAGATAGTATGTTATTTAATTTCCTAGAATGCGGAGGTGTGTTTCTGGAAACCTTGTGACCGACGTCACAACTGAGGGAAGCATATGGTAGAGACGCGTAGCTTAATAAGATCGACATAATAAGTGAGTTGGGTCCATCTGAAGTGAGACTAATTTAATTCCACCAACGCAGAAATCAATATTACGATTATTAACCAGGGAAGTTCATCACCGTTGCGGGTACGCTTTAAAGATAGCGAGATAAAATTGGACGGGTTGTTATAAAATAACATTTACTGAAAATCATTGCTATATTTAACTCTTTCACCCTTTCATGCCGAAGTTGAGATCTGCAGGCCAAGGGAAGGTATTTTTGAAAATTTACCTGTAGAGTCAGTCATTAAAGTCTTAAGACAGCAATGATCACTAGCAAATTATTTTAGGAAAAAGGTGGAACGGGGAATCTCAGTAGCTGTGAGTTCCAGATTCCTTTGGATATTCCAGATATTTTTTGGATTTTCGGGACTTTTTAGGCTTACACACAAAATTATGGAATCTTAGTGTATGAATACATCATTTCATGTGTTAAAATTTGAGCTAAATTGGACCAGATATACACAGATTCGGAATTTGATCCGATCTCGATCCGGGTTCTTTGATCCATATTTTGGCGTCTGCACATTCTCTTACATGGCAAGGTCCTTCGTGGTGTTAAAATTTGAGCAAAATTGCGTCAGTAGTTTTTTAGATACAGCCGAGAATAAGCTTCTGTAACAGACTAGTAGCCTCTTTTGTGATCAAATTTGAGCCAAATCCAAGCAGTATAATTTTTTACATACAACAATGGGTGCATGCAGGCATGGACAGGCAATCACAAATAGACAGCTGCAGCCAGTGTCAGGCAGACAGCTCCACAGAGACGTCGACTGACCACTGCTGACAAACAGCGATGGATAGATCCCTGCAGATAGAGAACTAAGAACAAACAACTGTGGACTGAGAGCCTTGGACAGACAGACAAACTATCAGCTGTGGACACATGTACAGAGCTGTGAACTATCAGCCGTGGACCAAGGGCCATGAACAATCAGCTGTGGACCAAGGGCCATGAACTATCACCTGTGGACCAAGGGCCATGAACTATCAGCTGTGAAACATACAGCTGTGAACTAACAGCCATGAACAGACAGTAGTGAACTAAGCATGCTACGAGGTGACCTCAAGAAAGCAGGACTCGGTAGTCGGTACACTCAAGTCAAGAATGGACCTGAGGAAGCTAACGATTTCGGCTGAGGACAAGAAACAGCGGGCAAAAGCGCAGATGGACTTATTGCAGCTGTAGGATGTTTCTACTACTATAGCCGCAGAATACAGTAACCACAATGTATACATACAGTATATTCGTACACTTCATGACGCTACAATTTTAATGACGGAGTAAAACATAATAATGATTGCGACATCAGCCTACATGTGACAATCGACTACGATGTCATATACTTGAGTGACAGATTGGATCCCTCCATTACAATTACAATTTCTATGCTATGAGGCTATTTAACCATTTAATAACTAGATTTGGTCAAGAAAATCTAAATAATTGCTGATTGAATCTCCATTTTCTGGCCAAGAGCATCCTATTCTTTGAAAATTTACCACTGAAATGACTGGCTCGGTTATCGAGCCAATCATTTCAGTCATAAATTTTCAAGAATAGTATTCTCTTGGCCTGCAAACGGACATTCCTCAGGCCCACTACAGAGACAGGCCGGTTTTGGCCGACTTCGTCATGAAAGGGTTAACACATGATCTATTACTACTACATTACTATTACACTATCGCACTGTGGTACGAATGACACTGCTACTAAACAGTAAAGGGAAATGTCAAGATATATATAATCAAGTATTCACCTACAATGATGTTCATTGATCAGGATCTTACATAAAAGTCTTACTAATCGAACATGCCAGTTTATCGGTCAATACTGGCTATAAAAGTATTCTCGCCTTAAGGTTTTACTAATCAAGTCTGGCAATTTGTTGGGAAAATCGGTCATACAAGGAGTTCTATGTGGAATAGATGCTAAGTGGCACATCCACATCAAAGAATGAAATGTCAAACATAACCAAAGGCAATATATAGGGGCAGTTACACCCACGGTTCACGGTATAAACTAGCTTCATGACAGCTCAATATAAAGTCTACCATGTACTTTGAAAACAAACGTGATGGAAAGTTATTGTTACCAGGGGCATCAATACTGGGGTGAGGGAAACACTTATTTGACCACATTATTTCTCCAAAATTTCATCTTTCTGAAGCCGTGAAATGCCTTCGCAGATCATCTAATTTTTAAAACTTTTATGAAGATACTTAGTTCCCTAGAATTTTACAAAACAATGGAGGAATTTTGGACAGAAATTCCTAGAATCGCTACCAATAGGATTCCAGTTTACCCACAAATCATATGATGTCATAATCAACTACGCGCTGTGTAGGATGATGCCATAATCAATTACGTCATGAATGACACAGCTAAGTTTGTCACCAATGCTTAATTGATGACAGACTCAGCATTGTTGTTCAAATTGAATGTCTTTAATTATTATTTAATAAATATGGCATTGAATATTTTGAAACTAATTTGACGGGTCGCTGTTGCTGCCATAGGCAGAAACAGCATCAAGTAAAATTAGTTTCAAAATATTCAACAGCTTACCTGTAAAGTTTTTTGGAAATTGATAGTCTGGGAGTTCAGGGATCGATCGATTGATCAATACCAACACGGGTGAAGTGTGGGTGGAGCTTAGCTAAAGATAGGCGGGACATAGCTAAAACTTGATTCCTCCATTGCTAACTAAGGTAGAAATGGTTACCGGTGACAGAATGTCTTTTCAAGGTAGGAATATCTATCATATCATGGTTATAGAAGTGAAAGTTGGAACAAAGAACAATTCAGAGATCGAAATATCCATTTACCCTGTTGCCCAGGGCAACCTGATTTTCAAAAAGGCACCTAAACTTTGGCAGTTAATGGTACACCGGGCAACGATGACAAATACTCAGACTAATAGTACGTACTACACTGTGTTTTTGATACCTACTGACTAACTCTTTTTGTTTTTAAAGAGTAGCCATTATGTTTAATGCCATTTCTGAATAATTGAGGCTATTTTTGGGAATTTACTTGACAAAACAATAGTGATTCTAATTTTCTTTGTCATTTAGCTTAACATATATGGGCAACCTTAATCTGCAGCGGGCAAACTGAAAACGCATGAAATGGCATCGTATAGGTTGACCTGCGGCCCACTACATCTTTTCATTTATTTCTAACCCTGACTGTCAATGGCAACAAAAGGAAACTCTTCTCCGCCTTTAACCTAAACTTTTTATGGTCAAATTTGGTATAACCTTTTGAAATATTTTCTTATTGAATACCCATTTACAGGTCAAGAGAATACAATTTTTGAACATTTATCACTG
This sequence comes from Chaetoderma sp. LZ-2023a, assembly GCA_034401795.1. Classification (NCBI taxonomy): domain Eukaryota; kingdom Metazoa; phylum Mollusca; class Caudofoveata; order Chaetodermatida; family Chaetodermatidae; genus Chaetoderma; species Chaetoderma sp. LZ-2023a. The sequence continues at coordinate 29,295,459 of CM067365.1, read as the reverse complement.
TAATGACTGTCATTCTAGTGGAAGATTTTCAAAAATTGTATTTTCTTGGCCTGTAAATGGACATTCCACAAGACGATAGCAGAGGCCGGTTTTGGCCGATATGACCACTAAAGGGTTAACAATCACATCAGAAAAAATTGCTTAGTGAGTGCGTGTAGTGGTCTTGAGAAATGTCCATTTGCAAACCAAAAGAAGAGAATTTTATCAAATTTACCACAGAAATGACTGGCTCAAAAACTGAGCCAGTCATTACAATGGTAAATTTTCAAAAATAGTCTTCTCTTGGTCTGCAAAGAGACATCTATGAGAAAATTTAAGATTTCTTGAACAAATTGTTAACCCTAATTGACAATTCAGTATCTCAGTTTCAAGACTATACAAGAAAACTACTGAATATTTTGAAACTAATTCGACTAGCCCTGCAGCAACTGCTCGCAGTCAAATTACATTCAAAATATTCACCAGAATATTTGCTACATCATAAAGAATTTGCCATTCCTCAGGTCTGTCACGGTTAAAGGGCTAACACAAACAGATAGCTCGCTATACGGACTTGAAGATACTTTTGGGAATAGATAGATGCCTTACTGTCTACATTAGAGGTTAGAGACATGTTTTTTTTAACATTATGGCATATATACTTCGATAAATAAATTGGGAACATGAAGCGTACAAGTCCCGATACTCACTGGTGATAATTGGAAAAAATCCTTGACAGATCACCTCAATTAGAAGACCATTGTCTGTCTTAACCTTTCAACCATAGAATTTCTTCTAGAAAATTTCAATTTTCTCATAGGAAATCTCTATTTGCAGACCAGGAGGAGACATTTTTGGAAAATTTATGACTGAAATGACTTTCTCGGTTATCGAGCCAGTCATTTCAGTGATAAAATTTCAAAAATAGCATTCTTTGGGTTTACAAATGGACATTTCTCAAGTCGACTGCAGATATGAGTGTTAATCCTTTAGTGGTCTTCAGGAATATACATTTACAGGCCAAGTGAACAATAATTTTACAATTTTACCACTGGAATGACTGGCTTGATAAATGAGCCCGCGGCATTCCAGTGATAAATATCTTAAAAAGTCTTCTCTTAGCCTACAAAGTACAAATAGACATGTAATAAGCCAATAACGTAATTTAGAATTTTCATAAGCAAATTTTAACATTAACCCTTTAATACTCATATCAGCCAAAAACGGCTTCTGCAGTGGTCTTGACAAATGTCCATTTGCAGACCAAGAGAAGACTATTTTTGAAAATTTACCACTGGAATGACTGGCTCGATAACCGAGCCAGTCATTCCATTGGTAAATTTTCAAAAAAAGTCTTCACTTGGTCTGCAAATGGACATTTTAAATGAAAAAATTGAAATTTTCCTGAATAAATTTAAGTGTTAAAGGGTTAATGTCCAGGTTAATATCAGATACTATCGTCCCATCTTAGTTGTCCATTTGTCAGCATAATAAACCTAAGCCAGTAGATGGATTCACTCCAAAATTCTGCTGCCCTTTGAACAGCGAATGGGTCATGGAACAGAATTCTGGCTGAGAATATCGAGCCCTTACAAACAATTGGCGTAACAAGTATGATGCGTATATACCACTAACTAAAACGGGGTGTTGAGAATTCACTAAATAGAAAAATAAGTTTAAATCCCATAGGAATCTAACATTTAGCAAATTTCAAACAACACTATATGCATCTAGGCCAGGCCATTAAGTGGCCATATCATGATTCAACTTTGAACACAATTCCACTCACTAAGGCCAGGTCAGTTATTATTCAAGTGATGTTACATACTTTGAACCCACCTACACCCATCAAAGTCAGGTTATTTATGGTTCAAATAGCCCTACAATCAAGCACAACTCCACCGCCAAGGTCAAGTCATTCAATAACATAACCCCATGTATCAAGGCCAGGTCATATTTTGTTCAAATCATGCTACATTGACCTTTCGACATAACTACATTCATCGAACCAAGGTCATTCATTCATTCATTCGCCAAATTTTGATACAAACCTTGAATACAACTCCATCGATAAAGGCAAGGTGATTCACTGGTCAAATAGTGCTACACCCTCTGAACACAAACATATCCAGCGCAGCTAGCTCATTCATTGGACAAATAATCTTGAACTTTTGAATTTCACCACGCCATCTGGGCAAGGACATTCATTGGACAACTAGTCTTACAACCTTTGAATGTAACCACGCCATCTGGGCAAGGACATTCATTGGTCAACTAGTCTTACAACCTTTGAACTTGAACCACACCATCTGGGCAAGGACATTCATTGGACAAATACTCTTACAACCTTTGAACTTGAACCACGCCATCTGGGCAAGGACGAGGGCTACCGTATACCAGCAGTCTACCAGTCCATGCTGTCACGTGACTCCACAAGAACTGACCAGAGTGACATTGCCAGCAACCGCCAGTTAGTGCTGAAGAAGTGACTGAGATGGTCACGAAAGCTACACTCAAACAATTTCTACATCCCGGAGAGGTAACTAATTTTTCCTTATTATATAGTCTTACAACCTTTGAACAGAAACACAATTCTTCCAATTCAAGTCATAGATCATTGGTCTTTGAAACTTTGTACACAGCCCATTATGGTTGAGCTGCAGCACAGCTCACATTCCCCTCACAAACAACGTCAACATTTGCAGGAGTAAATAAAATGTTCTGTTGAATACTTTGAAAATAAATGAATGGAGAGACATTACTCAGCCAATCAGAGCAATGTCAAATTATGTTCAAAATATCCAACAGACCATTTCTTACATCATGTTAATGTCTTAACACTCATACCAACCAAAGATGGCTTCTGCAGTGGTGTTGAGAAATAATCATTTGCAGAACAAGAAGACTATTTTTGAAAATCTACAACTGGAATGACTGCGAGCCAGTCATAATAAACATTAAACAAGAACGCTGAAGCGTGATATGTCTCGCCCCTGAAATTATTGGCCACTGGATACATATTTTGATACGTAAAAGGCAAACTACTTGCATAATCATTATCATTATGAACTAAAGAGGGACGTGGATGTGGTGAGAGAATTTTGGTAATGTCCATACACTGACTCCTATGATCGCATATTTTGTGATTCTTTGGAGTCCTCATTGCCTCAAAACCGAGCCATTATTAATTTTAAAATGTTAAAATAGTCATTAAGTCCAAAACCGAAATGATGCGAATTGGATCTCTGAATTGATGATTAGCAATAAGTTAATTGTAAGGAACTGAGTTAATTTTGCATATTTTATGCAAAAGAAGTTAAATATTAGGATACGTTAAACTACTATTCCGTTTACACGGTTTTCAAAACACTGAAAAAAAATGGAGGAATTCTTCACAAATAAAAATAGTAATGATGGGGAATGCATCCATATATAGCATAGAGCATGTCTGTAAATTTTCCTTGATATCCGATGAGCCATTGTTGTAAAATAAGGCAATTAAAAACTTTAACACAAATTAATGAAAAACTGTAAGGGAAAATATTCAGTCGAAAACCACGAAAAAACATGAGAAATTCCGAAAGAATTTGCTTAGTAATGCTAAAGATAGTATCCCAACAAGTGATCGAACTAGTTGGTAAAGTTTCATCAAAATCTGATGATCCATTGTTGAACAATAAGGATACTGAAAAACTTTAACGCAAATGTCCCCCAAAATATTCTAAGTTCAAAACCATGAAAAATACATGAGAAATTCCCCCAAAATTGGCTTAGTAATGATGATTGTATCCCTGCATTGGATAGAACCAGTGTGTAAAGTTTCATTGAAATCTGATGGGTCATTCTTGACTAATAAGGCTAATGAAAAACTTTAACGCAAAAATCATCAAAAATATTTTAAGTCCAAAAACCACGATAAAATATGAGAAATTCACCGAAAACCATCCAAAACCACGAAAAAACCCATGAGAAATTCACCGAAAATCTACTTAATGCTGAGAATTGCATCCCAGCATTGGATAGAATCAGTCAGTAAAGCTTTATTAAAATCTGATGAGCCATTCTTGACTAATAAGGCTAATAAAAAACTTTAACACAAATGACACGACGCCGACCCGGGAATTTGTAATCCCTATGTCTCGCTTTTCCATTCGGGGCGAGACAAAAATAGTCTTCTCTTGGTCTGCAAATGGACATTTTTTATAAGAAAATTTGGTGTTTTTTTGCAAATTCGAGAGTTAAAGATTGTATTAACAGGTTTCTGGGGGGGGGGGGGGGGGTTGTATGTAACCGTGTTAACTTATTTATGAGCTGCACTGTATTCCATGCTCATATTGTCATTCTTCATAAAGTTTAACCCTTTACCCATTTAGTTGTCAAGTCTTGCGATTAAAATTTAGGTTTTTGCTTTGAATCACTTGACAGGGTAATGGAAAACTATTTCTGATAATTTACCATTGGAATGACTGGCTTGTTTATCGAGCCAATCATTTCAGTGGTAAAGTTAAAAAACAAGAACGCTGAAGCGTACAATGTCTCATCTGTAAAGGCATGGATAGTATTGATTGGCAAAGCAAACTTGGCATGGTTTGTAATACACATATTCAGTAATGCACCAACAAACAAGTGTAACCAATCAAACATGGACATTTTTTATCAAACTGCGGATAGTCTGATCTTGAAATTTTTTTCCACATGAAACTAGTAATGATGCAAATAGTACTTCTTGCATAGTATCTAACTCTGCTGTAAAATTTTGTTGATATCTGGCGAGCCATTGTTGAAAAAATGTCCACGTCCAAAACCATGAAAAAAATATCTAAAATGCCCCAAAATTAAATCTATTGTTTGCAGATCAAATCCCTGTATAGGATAGATCACTTCTGTAAAGTTTCATTGAGATCGGATGAGCCAGTGTTGAAAAATAAGCTGATTAAAAACGTTAACGAAATGGCAAAATACATGAAAAATGTCTAAGTCCAAAAACGTGAAAAAATAGTTAAAATGCCCCAAAATTAAATCTATTGTTATGTAGATCACATCCCTGTATAGCATAGATTACTTCTGTAGTTTCATTGAAATCGGATGAGGCAGTGTTGAAAAATAAGTTTGACCCCTGGCGACTCTCCTCAGATTGACTCAAAAACAAAAAATTTGTACTGTAGTCTACTTAAATTACAAGCTTCAAAATGATACATGATATGACCACATTTGCTAAAATTTATTTTCTGCCCACCATTTCTCCCACCCCTGCCCCTGGGGGTGATATCAAAATTCCAATGTGTCATGCACATCCCTGGCCATATGTGTAATCATACAGAAAGTTTCAAGTTTCTATCTGAAATTGTCTAGGAGTAGCGTTACAATAGATTGGTGCCCACTTATAAGCCCGTCCCTCAACCCACAGTTTGACCCAAGATCAAAATAATTCTGTGTACTGTAGTTTAATCATCATTGTCTTGAGAATGATATGCAACATGACAAGCTTTGGAAGTTTTATTTTTTACCCCACATTTCCCACCTGTCATTGCCAAAATTTCAAAAGTGTCATACACATCGCTGGCCATATGAGCTACCATCCCCAAAGTTTCAAGTCTCTATCTGAAATGGTTTAGGTGGAGTTGCATTACAATAGATTGGTGCCCACTTTTGACCCTGCCGCCTACCCTCAGTTTGTGACCCAAGATCAATATAACTCCTTGTACTGTAGTCTACTCATCATTGGCTTGAAAATGATGTGACATGACAATCTTTGGACAAATTGAATTTTTGACCCCACATTCCACACACACACACCCCACCACCAACCCACCCCCACATGCCAAAATTCTAAGTGTCATGCACATCCCTGTCCATATGTGCAATCATCCCTAAACTTTCAAGTTTCTATCTGAAATGGTCTAGGAAGAGTTGCATTACAATCTAAAACTGCACTTGCAAAACACATTACAAAAGTCCAAGTCCAAAACCGTGAAAAAAATAGTTAAAATGCCCCAAAATTAAATCTATTGTTATGTAGATCACATCCCTTCTGTAAAGTTTTTATTGAGATCGGATGAGCCAGTGTTGAAAAACAAGTTGATTAAAAAACCTTAACCAAAACTGCACAAATGACGAACGCCGCCACCGCCGCTGGAATTAGTGATCCCTATGTCTCACTTTCTGCCTCGTAGGCAAGACAAAAATAGTCTTTTTCTTGACCTGCAAATGAGCATACATCAACACCAATACAGATCCCAGTTTGGCCTGGCTTGACCATTAAAGGGTTAATGGTCAAGATGGCCGGCACAAAATTGCTGCTGCCATGGCAAGTGAAGCCATCGAGCCAGTGATTGCAGTGGTAAGTTTTCAAAAATGGCCTCCCCTTGTCCTGTATATGGACCTTTTCTGAAAGTTTTTTAATTTTCCTGATCGAATTTGACCATTTTATCTTGAATTCTCATCAACCTGGTTGGTACAATTGGGTTGTATATCTGAAAACTGCTTTAGATATTTCTGAAAATATCTGACTGGAAAGTCATCATCATCATCATCAGCGGCTTGTATCGCTCACCTGGACCATAGGCATTTCAACTAGAATGGTCATTAACAATAATTGGAACTCTAATGAGTTGAGCAGACCTGTAACAAGAAAACAGAGGCCATCTTTCTTTATGTAACAAACTTTAATGGCCCTTACTCATCAATATCATATCGCCCAAATTTCGGCCCAATCTGTTCAGTGGCTCTGGAGACGAAGTAGTTTTCATGAAAACCAGGCCATCCAAGATGGCCGCCCAACCACTTGACAAATCCAGTTCCTTGAACAAACCTGGTTCAGCCGGTGCCCTAAATGATATTTTATGAGTTTTGAATCAATCGCTCAAACAGTTTTGGCAAAGATTTTTAGACATTTCTAAAAATCAACAAAATCCATGATGGCCACCAACCAAATTGGTCGATCGGCTTCATTTGAACAAACTTAAATCTCCATGCACTAAGGATGTTTCCTGCCAAATATAATTGAAATTGTCCCGGAAGTTTTCGAGAAGACATATTAAATTTCCCAATTGCTTTAGTATGGGAGCTTTTTGCGGGAAAATTATCCAAGATGGCCGGCAACCCATTCATCTGACAGTTGCAAATTTGAGATCAGAATGCCCAAAAACATATATAAAACCAATTTTGGCCTCAAAATCCATTAAAAAAAAATCCAATATGGCCACCAAACACGCAACATTTTGATTGGCCCACGACGACCATGTTTTTTGACGGATCAACCGCCCTTGAACAAACTTTAATGGCCCTTAATCTCTAATCAAATCTCCCAAATTTCGGCCTAATCCCCTCAGCGGTTCTGGAGGTCGTTTTCGGGAAAACTAGGTCATCCAAGATGGCCACCGAACCATTTGGTCAACCAAGTCCTCTTGAACAAACTTGGCTTGCCTCTTTCACTAGATGATGCTACAAGAGTTTTGAATCGATTCCCCAAGTGGAGAAGAAGGATTTTAAAGACGTTTCCTAAAATCGGCCAAATTCAAGATGGCCACTGGCCAAATTGCCCGATCGGCTCCATTTTGTAAATATGGGATTGTCACGTGGGAAGTCTTATAATTCATGTGACCCAAAATTAAATTCAGTTTTGAAAATACCAGGTGAGCTAAGCTAAAGATGGATGCTACATAATTGCATCAACGATATATATATATATATATTTATATGTGTGATTCAAAGTTGGAAAGTTAGGATGAGTAATATTCATCCAAGTACATGGCTGAGTCAACCACCTGCTATTTATAAATGTCAATCACTGGGATGGTGGAAAGTCTAGCCAGCCAGGTCATCTCTTTATATGTAATAATGTGTATGGTCGAGTTGCTTAAATTCGTGAGTACTGAAATTCGTAAATTTGTTTTTATCGCTCTCGTTCTATGATGTAACGTTGCATGGAACGCATCTATACAGTAGCCACATTTTGATTGACTGTTCTGAAGCTTTTGACAAAGTGTTGAGCAAAATAAGGTCGAAACAAGAAACCTTTCATACAATTATTGATGGTAGTGATAAAAATTGCAAGCTTCATTAATGCACCTTCTTAGATTACTTACTTGCGCTTATTTAGCACCTAAAATGAGCAATTTTTACAATCCAAAGTTACCACCTGCTTTGGTTACATTTTTTCGCTGCTTGACTGGAGCGTGTCTAAATTTTATTGCTCTAGAGGAAGGGGTGGGTGCTTATTAATCATTTACCAGTGTCAAAAATAACATAAAGTACACACATGGTTTTTTTAATGATAGAATTTTTTTTATTCTTTCCTTTATGCCTGCTGCTGAACATGTTTTAAAGACCCTAGCGTTAGCTCATTTCTTCAGCTCATTAATATTTGTGAATTTCATGTGACGTAACTACCTAACGAAAGCGGCATCCATTTGGGTTTTTTTCTTCTCTTCAAATGTATCAACTGCTTTTATAGTTTATACATTCATTTGTAGGACACATCTTTCGGTTAAAATGGGCAAAATTAGCAGTTGAAACATTCAACAAACTAATACAGTGATATTTAAGGATTTACAAGCATGTACCAGACAGCTGAAGATGCATAATCAAGAAATTCGGTACCGCTATTTCACACATAACCTGGCGAGGTGGGTCAGTTCAAATGCTTGGGATTTGTTTAAAAATTAAAATTTTATACTGAAATCTTTTCGTTTATATTCGGAAGTGTTATTTCACATTGTGTTAAATTCTTGCGCAGATCTGTTTAAGAGTTTTCTTTCACGAGTGCATTACTTGCTTAGATTCACGAACTTCGGTACCCATAGTATACTAATGTTAAATGGATAGGGATGCTGTTTATAGCATTACGTAACCAGCAGATGAGATTAATATGATAATGACGGAATAAGGAGATTTAATTTTAACGGTTCTATGGTTATGAGTTGATGTGTATTTGAGAATGATTTAGTTAAAGGTTGACAACCTCTTTTATTATATTCAGCAGTTGTTGATAGTTGTAGTTTTGGAATAAAGTAACGTTTAGTGGCTAGTATTGGGATCATGAAATAATGAGATAAATTGAACATGACTAACAGACACAGTTTGATGACATAAGCAGACTGATATTTGATCGTGGGCTAGAACAACACCATCTGGTAATGAATCGTCCAGCACATGTGCCTAGCACCCTAGAATACTCGAGACATCTCCATTAGTATAAAGTAGACAGGACATGGACATTAGAGTGTTTGGAAAGTATTCAGAACAGAATCAAAAATTATTGATAAACTATATGCCGCTCAATTTATAGTATGCATCAACACAGCATACCATAATGTTGTTATTTAGCTGACAGATCACATCAAACCAGAACTGGTCCCCACTGCTTTAAGTATATGAGGCACAATCTTCTTGGAATGATTGGGCAGAGTATGATTGGTCAGGATGACGTCATAACCCATCGAGATCAATCAGACTCTGCAATAAAGAAGTATACCGAATAAGTTATGTTCCATAGCAAGTGAGGGAGGAATCACTGATTGGTTGAAAGGACCAATTAGTTATCAGGTCACAACTTTTAGGAAGGGATAAGCGGAAATTGATTGGGTGACTTTATTGTTTAACCAGTCAAAGTGTGCTTATTGGTTGCCTAGAAGAATCATAAGAATATGTTCTGAGAGCTGTTGTGCATTTCTGGGAAATGACCAGAGCACTGAAGACATAATCTGTAACTATAAAAGATGGTACTTCTCTCAGAACAAATCAATCGGGTTACTCGACCCAAACCATCCGGTTCACCAACTCATCCGCTGCTAGGATCGTAAGTTACCAAGCTATGGCTATGCCTAACGAAGCTTGAGGTAGGATAGGAATAGGGTAGAAATAGATTAGTTTAGGAATAATAGTTTTATGTCCATCGTATTGTACAAGTATTCTTTGTATGAGCAATCTTGCTCAACCATTCGTTCAGTTTGTATTATAGTGTAAATAAAGTTTTCTAATCTTTTTACGTTTATGTAAGACGAGAGTTTGTCCGTATTTTAGGAATCTAACAGAGCTGGGAGAAACACCCAGTCCTTACTACGAATCTTGATCCAGTCAGATAGGTCCAGCAGTTCAGAATAAATATCGTCTATTCACCATCAGTCAGACGAGGCGAGCGACCTGCGCATTTCGCTTCATCTTATTTCGGCGACGTTGTCACAGCAACACTACAAAAGTTTCCGGTAGTAAGCAGAAATGATCATCATCGATAGTATAGAATCTTAGTAAGTTCCAGTTTTAGTTTCAGTCTTGAAGGCATCCAAAATCTTCAATTTGAACAAACTTGGATCCCTATGCCCTAAGGATGCTTCCTTCCAAATATAATTGAAATCGGCCTAGTAGTTCTTGAAGACATTTAAAATTTCCCATTGCTTTAGTATGGGAGTCTTTGGCGGGAAAATAATCCAAGATGGCTGCCAAACCATTTATCCGACAGTTTCGAAAATGTCAAATTTGAGCTCAGAATGCCCAAAAACATATATAACACCAATTTTGGCCTCAAAATCAATCCAAAAAAAATCAAACATGGCCACCAAACACACAACATCTTGATTGGTCCACGGCGACCATGTTTTTTGATGGCTCAACCACCCTTGAACAAACTTCAATGCCCCTAAGTCTCTAATCCCATCTCCAGAATTTCGGCCTGATCCCTTCAGCGGTTCTGGAGAAGTCATTTTCAGGAAAACTAGGTCATCTAAGATGGCCACCGAACCATTTGGTCAACCAAGTCCTCTTGAACAAACTTGGCTTGCCTCTTTCCCTAGATGATGTTACATGAGTTTTGAATCGATTCCCCAAGCGGTTTCGGAGATTTTTAAAGACGTTTCCTAAAATCGGCCAAAATCATAGATGGCTGCCGGCCAAATTGGCAGATCGACTTCATTTGAACAAACTTGGATCCCTCTGCCCTAAGGATGCTTCCTTCCAAATCATATAATTCAAATAGACCAAGTAGTTTGCAAGATTTCAGAAATCCATCAAATAAAAAAATCCAAAATGGCCATCAAACACATTACATTTTGATTGGCCCAAGGCGGCCATGTTTTTTGGGTGGACTAACTTCTCTTGAACGAACTTAAATATTCCTTAGTCCTTAATCATATCTGCCAAATTTCGGCCTTAAGATTGCCCAAAAACATATATAAAACTAATTTCGGCTTCAAAATCCATCAAATAAAAAAATCCAAAATGGCAACCTACATTTTGATTGGTCCAGGGCGGTCATATTTTTCGACGGATTAACTTCTCTCTTTAATATCCCTTAGTCCCTAATCATATCTGCCAAATTTTGACCTTATCCATTTGCCGGTTCTGGTGAAGTCATTTTCGGGAAACTAGGTCATCCAAGACCAAACTATTTGACCGATTAATTTCTCTTGAACAGACTTGGGTCAGCTCTTGCTCTAGATGATATTTCATCAGTCTTCAATCGATCCCCCAAGTGGTTTCGGAGACTTTTAAATACATTTCTCAAAATCGGCCAAAATCCAAGATAGCTGCCTGCCAAATTGGCTGATCGTCTTCGTTTTAACAAACTTAGATCCCCATAAACCAAAGGACGCTTCCTGCCAAATATAATTGAAATCGGCCCAGTGGTTCTTTAACGAAAAAGTTGACGGACGCCGGACGGTCGCCCCAGCATAAGCTGACGTGGCCATTCTGGCCAGGTGAGCTAAAAACAAACAAAAATTCTTAGTACAATTTTGAATTTGATGTTGAATGATGTAAGAAATGTTCTGTTGAATATTTCAAACTTGCAGAAATTGCGTCAAATCAAAATAAATCCATAATATTCAACGGTACATTCTTGACAATTGATTTCCAGAAAACTATACAGGGAAACCTGTTGAATACTTTGAAACTAATTTGACTGGGTGCTATTGCTGCCATAGGCAGCAACAGCGCCCAGTCAAACTAGTTTCAAAATATTCAACAGAATGTTACTAAATGGTAAAGACATGTATACAATTCGCACAATGTGTCAGACTATTAAGTGTTAAAGACGGACTATATCGCATCATTCATGAGGTCATGATTATGACATCATCCTACATGTCACGTAGCTGATTATGATGTCATATGATGGATGGATAAACTTGAAAAGGTCCATTGTTGCAATATCAAACCAAGTCCTTAAGAACCTAGTCAACTGAATACATTGTAAGTTTCTCATAGAAAGACACCAGCATACAGTTTTTGGCTGATCCATCTCACACGATCTAAAGTTGTTTTTGAAACATCAATCATTTCCAATGAATAGAATCATTGAAAGAATTCCGGGCATTTAAAAAATTTAACCTGTCTGAAAGTAGCTATTAATACGTTTCGATGGAGACTGAATTCACTGGAACCACAAATAGCATATCTTTATGAAAGTGTCTATTATACATTACCATGGTTACATGTATACACCTGGATTAGCGCTCTCATAATGCAGGCTCATGAGCATAAAATGATACATAAACACTGAAGGTGGCACAGCGGTTTGTACACTCAAGTGTTGTTAGCCTGTGAAGCTGGTTCGTGTCACAACATGGGCCTATCTCATTATCAATGGGTTTATTCCTTGAGTCATTATTTCCTGTCTCTACGTAGGTGTAGAAATGGACACATAATTGTACAAACTGGTGAACTTCCCTGAAATGAACTGACATTCTGCCCAGCTAGCTGGCCTTATAAAACCTGACCGTAATCCTTTATCCCTCTTATCAGACAAAAATGCCTTCTGCAGTGGTCTTGAGACATGTTCATTTGCAGACGAAGAAGACTATTTAAAAAAATTTACTACTGGAATGACTGGCTCGATAAGCGAGCCAGTCATTCCAGTGTTAAATTTTTTTTAATAGTCTTCTCTTGGTCTGCAAATGGACATTTTTAATGAGAAAATTTACATTTTCTTGAATAAATTCGAGGGTTAAAGGGTTAAGCCCTGTAATGCGATGGAAGCCAGGATACAAACTCTCATGCTTCAGATATTATGCCTTTAGCCATCAAATTTACATTTCCTCATCAAAAATGTCTATTTACCGACCAAGAAAGATCATAATTACTGAAAATTATCTATCACTGGAATGATTGGCTTGGTTATCGAACAAGATATTCCACTGATAAACTTTCAATGATAGTCTTCCAGTGTCTTGCAAATGGACATTCCTCAGGACCAGGGCAGAGGCCAGCTTGACCATTAACCCTTTCACTCTGATAAAGTAAATTCTTTAAGATATAAAACTTATTCTGTTGAATATTTTGAAATTAATTTGACAGCTTAGCTATTGCTGCCTAATGGCTTCCAGTCAAATTAATTTCAAAATATTCAACAGTTTCCTTGTATGGTTGCCTTGAAAATGAGATGTCGAGAATTCATCGCTGAAAGGGTTAACTTTACTGTAAATAAGACTACCCATTATCACTAACACATGTGTGTGTGTGTGTGTATTTCTTAAGAGAGGTATTGACAGAGATGATAAAGGAAATTCAATCTAGAGAGACAATGGACCTTTCCATTTTTAGCCATGCCCCGCCCATCTCTAGCTAAGCTCCACCCACACCTCGCTCGTGTTCGGATCGATCGATCTCTGAACTCCCTGACTATGGATCTCAAGAAAACTATACAGGTAAGCTGTTGAATATTTTGAAACTAATTTGACTGGGTGCTGTTGCTGCTTAAGGCAGCAACAGCGTCCAGTCAAATCAGTTTCAAAATATTCAACAGCATGTTTCTCAAATAGCAAAGAATTACAAAGACACAATTCATACAACGTGTCCGAGTATTTGAGATTTGGTGACGCTCTATATGGAACCATTTGTGACGTAATGATTATGACGTCATCATACGCGCGCTGAGCAGATTATCACGTCATACGAGGTCAGCTGATGGATGGATGGATGGATACTCTGGAAAGGTGAATTAAAATAATTTTTAAGGAAAGCCACACCTGTGGTCAAGGTTTGTTATGACCGTGTGTGCGTGCGTATGTGTGCATGCATGTGTGTGGCCCTATGTGCACGCAATGTGTAGTGAGTTGCATGAATACTTCACGCTACACTATCAATGGATAAAACCATTTAACATTCAAGCTCACCAAAAGTGGCTTCTGCAATGCTCATGAAAAGTGTCCACTTGCAGTGAGACCAAGCAGAATAGTTTTTAAAATTTATCACTGGAATGACTGGCTCAGTTATTGAGCCAGTCATGTCAGTGATAAATCTTCAAAATTATCTCCCCTCGATCCGCAAATGGACATTTTCTATGAGATAATTGAAATTTTCTTGAACAAGAATTTGAGGGTTAAACTTGCTAGAGTTGCTAACATTGTCTTCGGGCCAAAAAACAATTTGGATCATCATGAAGGTAGGTAAAAAACACCTGCCATAACTCGTTAACAGCCATATCAGCCAAAAACGGATTCTGCAGTGGCCTAGACCAATGTCCAGTTGTAGACCAAGAGACTATTTTTTTTTTTTAATCTACCACTGGAATGACTGGCTCTCGGTCTGCAAATGGACATTTTCTGAGAATATTTTTAATTTTCTTGAACAAATTCAGGGGTTAATTGGGCCTCAAAGGAGATTTCCTTTCCTATATAAATCATTATTTGCTCACACAGTAAATTAATTTACTTAAATGTGGATGGTCGAATTCAGTTTAATCACATTATTCTTGAGGTCAGATTTAGTATTGCAGCTCCTCCAAGGCAACAAACTAGGAAAGACGTTAAACATTGTATATTTACCTTGATAGGAAGCTGAGAATATCAGCAGTCAATTTACTTTCAAAATACTATACATCCTTATATCACAAGGATTGCATTAGATCTGTTGTGCCGAGTGTTTCTGGATGGATTCAAGGGGCAGGGGATGACACTTTTGAACAAGTGCAAATGCACTATAGTTGCAACGTTAGCAGTTTTGACATATATATATATATACCGGTATATATATATATCCTGTCTGTCTGTGCGTCCATACTTCTGAGTTGTATCTCCAAAAATGTTTGTCGGACTTGGCTCAATATATATCAAAGGATCTTTCTGTGCAAGACAAGATTTCCAGACATTGACCCTGCTCCGAATAAAACACATGTATCTTAACAGATCAGGATTCGATCAAATTCTATTGATCTATAAATATCAGAAACTATCAGTCTGATTTGTCTGATTTGATAACAAAAAAGAGTGTGACAGTACAACTTTTGTCACGAAACAAAAAATCCAGAAAATTTAAAATTAATAAAAAATCATGAAAATCTCCCAAAAATGTGTGCGCTGTACAATGTGACAACAATGGGAAGGTGATGGTTTACAATCTCTGACTGCGCTTGTTTTTTCATCATTTCGCTTTCGATCATGCCACAGATTTCAGGCACTGCTATATTCCGGCTGTTGACCAATGAGGTTCTCTGCCATATCTGCAGGTCATTATTGTCCCATGAATGTTATACATAAATGCTCTAGCACTATATCAGCAAGTTACACACGATTATTATTATGCATTATACGGATGGTTGCACTAGATAATGCATAGGGTTATTGACCGATGAAGCCTGGTGGGTCATACAAATATCTATTAACCGAGCCTGAGCCATGTTAGTGGAGACGATTCATTGCTGTTATTATTTTCAAATTACTCAACAGATAAATGATAAATGCAGTTTCCCAGTCAATTATACGACGTCATAATCAACTACGTCATGTGTAGACTGATGTCATATTCAATTACATCATGAAGGACACTTAATCCTTTCAGCACGAAACTGGCGAAGAGCAGCCTCTGCGGGGGTCTTGAGAAATGCCCATTTGCAGGCCAAGAGAAGACTATTTTTGCAAATTTACCACCGGAATGACTGGCTCGATAACCAATATTCAATAAGTAAATATTTACATTTTTTAACAAATTTCGTCATTAAAGGGTTAATAGTCTGTGATAAACGTTTAATAGTCTGTCAAGTTGTATAAAATGTATGTCTTTACGAGTTAATCTGAATGGGCACTGTTGCTGCCATAGGCCATAGGCAGCAATGGCACCCAGGCAATGTAGTTCCAAAATATTCAACAGCTAACGTGAATAGTTTTCTGGGACTCAGTGTGCAGGGATCGATCTAACCCAACACAGGCAAAAGCGTGGGTGGAGCTTAACTACTGATGGGCAGTGTTTAGCTAAATCTGGATTCCTCCATTATATCATTAGGTATTTCTATGTTGAATGAGTAAATTAACCCTTAATTGTCAGCCGGCCAAAAATGGCCTCGGCAATGGTCTTGCGCAATGTACATTTACAGGCCAAGAGCAGACTATTTTTTTTAATATACCACCAGAATGCCTGGCTCAATAATCTAGCCAGGCATTCCAGTGGTTCATTTTCAATTTTCTGTGAGAAAATTCAAATTTTCTTGATCAACCTTGACCACTAAAAGGGTGAAACCCTCGAATTTGTTCAAGAAAATTTCCCTTTGCAGACCAAGTCAAATATTTTTGAAGATTTATCACTGGAATCACTGGCGCAGTTATCGAACCTGTCATTTCAGTCATCAATTTTCAGAGATAATCTTTTCTTGTTCTGCAAATTGGCATTTCTCAAGACCACTGCCAAAGGCCCTTTTTGGCTGGCATGAGTGTTATTATTATATAAGGTCTAAAGGGTTCAATCATACCGACCGGCTAAAACAAATTCTTCATGATGCAACACAAATTCTACTGAATATTTTGAAAATAGTTTGATTAAACTCCCAAAGCCAAATTAATTTCAAAATATTCTACAACAATGACATGGCTTGAGAGATAAAATGTGGACCATGATAATTAGAATTGAGCATTGTGCATGGTACGGTAAGTTTATGCTTAGTTCAAGCACGAGACCTTTAAATAGACGACGCTCATCTGTACCATTAAACATTTGAATCATTTGCATTTAAATATGGCTAAGTTTTGGAAAATCCAAAATGGCCAACCAAAACATTGACCCAATCAAAATTCTTGTTTGACATCTTGAAGCTTACCACAATAGGACGAGTCCACCCAAGTTTCGTTGTAATCGTATCATTGATTTAAATGAGGTCACTAAATGGTTCGTTCTTAAGAATTTCTGGAAAATCCAAGTGGGTCGCAATAAAATTCTACCAATCACAATTCTGAATAGAAGTTCTAGATCCCACCACTGGTAACCAAATTGGTTAAAATCCACTTAGCCAATATAAGTTCTTGCATATCTGGAGCCAACCATGACAGGGTCCTTCTAACTAAATGTGGTTGAAATTTGTCCAGCAGCTAAGGAGCATTTTGACAATTTCCAGTAAATCTTTCATAATTAAGTCTAAGATATTAAGCCAAAAAATCAACCAATAAAAATTCAGAAAAGAATTTAGACTCCGTCAAGGCTGATTTGGTTAAAATCCACCAAGCGGAGATGGATTTTTTCATAAAATCTAAGATTTGCACTCAAAGAATTTACCAAGCAAAATTCTGAATAGACGTTCTCGCGCCTACTATGATAGGGTCTTTCGAGGCAAATTTGGTTGAAATCTGTCAAGCAAATAAAGTATGTAAGGAGAGGAGGCATTTTGACAATTTCCATTAAATTTTTAATAAAATCCTGAATAGATGTTCTGGAGCATAGAACCATAGAATACAGCCAAATTTCATTGAAATCCATCAAACGGTTAAGGAGATGTGTTTTTGACAATTTACGGAAATATTTTCATAAAATCTAGGATTTTTACAAACGTCCAGACAAATTTGGTTGACCAATCAAAATTCAGATACACATTATGGAGCCTAACATCGTATGATGCTTCGCTCCATATTTGGTTGAAATCCATCAAGCTGCTAAGGAGATATGTTTTGACAACTTTCGGTAAATCTTTCAAAAAATCTCGGATTTCCATCCAATAAATTGACATATTAAAATTGTAAATAGAAGTTCTGGAGCCTATCACCATATGATTATTCCTGCCAAATGTGGTTAAAATCCATCAGCAGTTAAGCTGGAGATGCATTTTGACAATTTCCCATAAGATTTTCCTAAAATCTATGATGTGACACCCCAAAAATTAACCAATCAAAATTCTGAATATAATGTCTGGAGACAGTCCAACAATCTAGCCAAATTTGGTTGAAATTCATCACGTGACAACTGGTTCTGGAGTTTAGAACCATAGAAAACTTTCAGACAAATTTTGTTGAAATCCATTAAGGATTAAGTTAAGGAGATGTCAGTGATTCTGGAACTTAAGCAAACTTACAGTGTACAGAAAACACACACACACACACACACACACACACACACACACACACACACACAACACACACACACACACACACACACACACACACACACACACACACACACAACACACACACACACACACACACACAACACACACACACACACACAACACACACAACACACACACACACACACACACACACAACACACACACAACACACACACACAACACACACACAACACACACACACACACACACACACACACACAACACACACACACACACACACACACACAACACACACACACACACACACAACACACACACACACACAACACACACAACACACACACACACACACACACAACACACACAACACACACACACACACAACACACAACACACACACACACACACACACACACACACACAACACACACACACACAACACACACACACACACACAACACACACACACAACACACACACAACACAACACACACAACACACACACAACACACACACACACAACACACACACACAACACAAACACACACAACACACACACACACACACACACACACAACACACACACACACACACACAACACACACACACAACACACACACACACACACACACACACACACAACACACACACACACACACACACACACACACACACACACACACACACACACACAGATCAATATCAAAATTTTCACTCTAACCACCATTTGGAACACAAAAGGTCAGTCATCAGAACTCTATTTCACCGCACAGACCCGAACATCACAGAAACTTCAGACAAACAAGAGCTCTGCAAACGGCGCATAATACCCCGACATGATGACAAACCAATGAATGAGCTTTCAGAAAATATTTATTTCTTCCTCAGACCCAGAACAGTCAGCCTTAAAGTGTCAAAGCAATCCGTTAAACGGTCAAGGAGGTATCATCCGGAAACCAATTTTCAAGTTGGCTGCCGCTGACTGGTGGCCATATTGGATTCCGGATTATCGTAAATTTCAATAAGTTTCTTCACCAGACATATTCCAACCACCCTATGAAGTGATCTGGTAAATGGTAACGGAGATATCATCCAGAAACCAACTTTCAAGATCGCAGCCCATTGGCTGGTGGACATATTGGATTTTGGATTATCGTCAATTTCGATAGGTTTCTTCTCCAGACCTAGTCCAACCACCTTATGAAGTATCAAGGCGATCCGATAAACGGGAACAGAGTTATCATCCGGAAACCAATTTTCAAGATGGTGGCTGGTGGCCATCTTGAATTTTGGATCATTGTTAATTTCGATAGGTTTCTTCTCCACACCTACTCCAACCACACTATCAAGTTTCAAAGCGATAAATGGTAACAGAGTTATCATCTGGAAACAAATTTTCAAGACGGCCACCGGCGGCTGGCAGCCATCTTGGATTTCAGATCATTGTCAATGTCGATAGGTCTCTTCCCCAGAGGTAGTCCAACCACACTATGAAGTTTTATAGCGATCCGATCAACGATAACATAGTTATCATCTGGAAACAAATTTTCAAGACGGCCACCGGCGGCTGGCAGCCATCTTGGATTTCGGATCATTGTCAATGTCGATAGGTCTCTTCCCCAGAGGTAGTCCAACCACACTATGAAGTTTTATAGTGATCCGATCAACGATAACAGTTATCATCTGGAAACCAATTTTCAATATGGCCACCGGTGGCTGGCAGCCATCTTGGATTTTAACCTTTCAAATTTCAATATCCATTTGCAGATCAAGAAGACTGGTTTAGAAAATTTACCACTGGAATGATTGAGCCAGTTATTCAAGTGGTTAATTTTCAAAAATAGTCCTCTCTTGGTCTGCAAATGAAAATTTCTGAAGACCACTTCAGAAGCCACTTTTGTCCGGTTTTAACCCTTTACTGGTCAAATTGGGTCAAGAAAAATTTTAATATTCTCTTATTGAATGCCAATTTATAGGCCATGAGAATACAATTTTTTTTAATTTCTCACACGAATGACTGGCTCGGTCATGACTGGCTCGGTTATCGAGCCAGTTATTCAATTAGTAAATTTTAAAAAATTGTCTTCTCTTGGGCTGCAAATGGACAATTTCTATGAGAATATTGAAGTTTTCTTGAACAAATTCAAGGGTTAAAGGGTTAAGAGACCATTTAATGTGATCCTTTAAATCCGGCCATGTATATCTTTTTCTGTAGCTGTTGATGGTTACTTTCTTAAATAAGGAATTGCCTCCCTTGCGACCAATCAATGGTTAACCCTTTGAACCCTGAATTTATTTCGGTGGTTGGCACAGCCACCCTGAGTTTTTAATTTTTAAGATTTTAATTTTTAACATTATACTTAGCCCATACACATGAATGGCCGTTATTGTGGCCTCAGTAAGCGAGTACATATACCTGAAATGCCGGAAAACCGTGACATCACCTATAGGCATAGGTATGTCCATGACCAGAAATCCGGACCTTCGGGTATATGTACTTTCTCCCTGAGGCCGGATATCTGGCCTTTCGGGCTCAAAGGGTTAATATTGCATAAAAATACATAAGTTTACAATGAAAACAAGGCATATTCTTCTTGAATGGATCACGATACAGAATAAATGAGAAATGGAATAAAAGTAACACGAGATGGGGAACGATACAACAATCTATTATGAAAATATGATAAAGACGGTAAAGATCTACAATGGAAACAAGCAAATATCAGGTAAATTATCAATAACAACAAAGGCATTGAATGATACAAATTTCATCCTACTTCCATCTTTTGTTGAAAGAAGACATGGAATATGAACAAATATTTTAATCAAAATGCATTATAGTTGTGAGACGCATGCAGTATTGTCAAATGAGAGACACAGACAGACAGACAGACAGATGGATGGATGGATAGCAGAAACCAGAAGTGGCTAAAAATGAGATAAAACTATTTATAATACATGTATTATATGTTAATTACTATAGCATCACCGTAACCATTTCACATTCTGTATGAACAGTATGATGCAGAGAATATTCTATTTTCAATATTTTGAAAGTAATTTGAAATTGAAATACTGTAATTTCAAGGTTTAAATAGTTAATGGTTAAGTCAGTGAAAACAGCATCTTAAGTGGGCAAGGCAAGACTTTTTTAAAGGTTCCCATTGGATGGCTCACTAAAAGAGCCATGATGTGGGAAGGGATTTCCCAAAATATGTCAATGCAGGAGAGGTGCACGACCCAAATATTTTACAATACACCTTTCCCACATTGAAGTCATTACACCAGCATTCCCCTAAATCAATGCTCAGAGCACAACTTCTGGCTGGTAAAACCAATGATAAGCAGCTAACCAGCATTGAATTCCTATGATAATTTAAAATCACAATATTATTTACTTCATACATCATTGGAAAGCGCATTCAATTGCTGATACACGAATGCATTATCCCCAAGTTTTGAAAAAACGTCAGGGATATTGTAATCGCCTCCGTCCGTCTGTCCTTCTGTCCATCCATCCGTCTGTCCATCACGCTAACTCCTCCCAAACCATTGGGTGGAGTTGAACCAAATTTGGTATGTCGGTTACCCATAGGAATACGCTTTGCAAGGCAACATTTAGATTAGGCCCCACCCCCAAGGGGGTGTGGCGGGGGTCAAAAGGTCAAATTGATTGTCCATCTGTCCGTCACACTAACTCCTCCCAAACCATTGGGTGGAATTCAAGCAAATTTGTTATGTGTGTTACTCATAGCAATGCACTTCGCAAGACAACATTTAGATTAGGCTCCGCCCCCAAGGGGGCGTGGCAGGGGTCAAAAGGTAAAATTGATTACAAGAGGCCCAAGGGCCTGTGGCGCTCACCTGGACCATTAGCATTTGAACCATTTGCATTTAAATAGATATGATGGATAATTTTTGGAAAATCCAAGATGGTCACCCAAAAGATTTACCATTCAAAATTCTGAATAGAAATTCTAGTCTACCTTGACAGCATCACTCTAGCCAAATTTGTTTGAAATATGTCAAGCAACTAAGGGGAAGCAGTGTTTTGACAAATTCTGGTAAATTTTTCATAAAATCTAAGATTTTCAGCCAGAAAATTTATCAATCAAAATTCTGAATAGAGCTTACCACCATAGAACCCAATGGAGAAATTTTTTTGGAAATATGTCAAGCAGCTAAGAGGGGTAGCAATTTGACAATTTCCGGTACATTTTTCATAAAATCCCAGATTTTAATGCAAAAAATTGATGAATCAAAATTCTGAATGGATGTTCTAGAGCCTATGGCCATAGGATACTTTCAACCTAATTTGGTTAAAACCGGTCAAGATGGTAAGGAGAAGCAATTTGACAATTTCCAGTACATTTTTCATAAAATCTCAGATTTCCACCCAAAAAATTGATGACTCAAAATTCTGAATGGAAGTTCAGGAGCCTACAACCATTGGGTCCTTCCAGCCAAATTTGCTTGAAATCGCTCAGAATGGTAAGGAGAAGCATTTTGACAATTTCCGGTACATTATTCATAAAATCTCAGATTTTCACCAAGAAAATTGATGAATCAAAATTTGGAATGGAAGTTCTGGAGCCTATGACCATTGGGTCCTTTCAGTCAAATTTTCTTGAAATCACTCAGAATGTTAAGAAGAAGCAATTTGACAATTTCCAGTAAATTTTTAATACAATCTGAGATTTTGACCCAGAAAATTGATGAATCAAAATTCGAAATGGAAGTTCTGGAGCCTATGACCATTGGGTCCTTTAAGCCAAATTTGCTTGCAATCATTCAGAATGGTAAGGAGAAGAAGCAATTTGACAATTTCCGGTAAATTTTTAATAAAATCTAAGATTTTGACCAAAAAAATTGAGGAATCAAAATTCTGAATGGAAATTCTGAAGCCTACGACCATAGGATACTTTCAGCCACATTTGGTTGAAATCGCCCAAGTGGTTAATGAGGAGTAGCGTTTCAAAGCAAAAGTTGACAGACGACGGACGGATGGATGACGGGCGCTACGGTACAAGCTCACTTGGCCTTTCATCCCCACGTTTTAAAAAATTGTTGGGGATATTGTAATTGCTTCCGTCCATCTGCCTGTCCATCTGTCCATCACGCTATCTCCTCCCAAACCATTGGGTGGAATTAAATCAAATTTGGTCTATGGGTTACCCATATGATTCCGCTTTGCAAGACGATATTTAGATTTGGCTCCATCCCCAGGTGTTGTGGCAGGGTTCAAAAGGTAAAACCAGTTGCAACGCAACTCCTCTGAAATCATTAGATGGAACTGAACCAAATTTGATATCTGAGATACCCATATGATTGCGGATTGCAAGAGGCCATGTAGATTTGGCTCCGCATCCCCATCCCCCCAAGGGTGGGGAGTGGTCAAACGGTCAAATTTTAACCTGCGTAAATTGATTTAGCGCATCTCCTCCAAAACCATTGGAGGGAATTCAACCAAATTTGGTATGTGAGTTACCCATATCAATGCGGAGTGGATGAGCTCATTTACATTTGGCCCAGCTCCCAGGGGTGGGGGATGGGGTTAAAAGGTCATGAAATTGATTGTAATGCAACTCCTCTGCCACTTCTGCACGGAATTCAACCAAATTTGGTATGCGAGTTACCCATATGATTGCTGAGTGCAAAAGGCCGTTTACATTTGGCTCCGCACTTGGGGTGGGTTGTGGGGTGTGTCAAAAGTTCAAATCGGTAAACGTGGGGATTTGTGATGACGTGTCATCGACCGATCAATCTAGTTTTTTATATCTTTGTAAAATTTTCGCCGAGTTATTTGCATATATATAAAATACACCATTATACCTAGATTCATTAAATCAACTGGACAATAGGGGCTATTTTAAAATTACAATCAACTGTATTCAATTTTACAAAACTATAAAAACTAATACAGTAATGCATAGAGAATTGGCGTAGCTTTCCAATGATGTATGACTTTAACAATATTATGAACTTTGTTCTTCATATAAACTACTTAAAGTGCATTGTGACTGATTCTAATGGTAAAGTAATGCTGTTTGCGTGTCGGCTATCAGGCTTACGTTACCAGCCAGAAATGGTATGCGCAATGCATTCTGGGAAGTTATTTTCCCAAAATACACCAATGTGGGAAAGGTTTATTCCTCTGCATTCCCAGAAAGGGATTTCAGGGAGTTTTAATAATAACTTCAACATGTATCACTGTTTCTTGGGAGCAGATTCGACATCTTTGTGACGGCCAATAAACTGCTACTTCCCTTGAACCATCCCCATAAGGATAAAATCGTGCTTGATAGCTCAATTTAATTAATTATAAGACAAATGTTAAACCAGTTTTACTGAATGTATTCTAAAACATGTGATATTGTTGACTGATAATAGAAGACTAACTAAATATAGCTACAGCCATATAGTCAGCCCTGTTCTCTGGTTTTCTATCCACATAGTCGGCGAAATAGATAGATACTGTCGGCCCAAGATACCGGTAGAGTCCCGACTCTGTAACCTTTGCAATCTAAATAAAGTAGATGAGAGACACTTTGTCTTAGAATGTCCTACATTCCAGGAAGCTAGGGATTCTTTATTTTATGAGTTGTCTAGCTGTTCTAACTTTGATTCTTTAAATGAGCAAGATAAATTTGTCTTTTTAATGTCATGCAATCTTGGCTCTACAGACATATCTAAAATGATTCTAAAATTTGTCAACGTCATTATGGAGAAACGAAATGCAATGAGGTAATGTTCTCCACTTCATCGTAAGATTTATAAAAACCGTATACTAATATGACAGTTGATCATAAATAACTCTAATGGTGAGATCCGATCAAGCACTCAAGTATATGACGTCACAATCAATTACGCCATATGTAGGCTGACGTCACAA
Organism: Chaetoderma sp. LZ-2023a; assembly: GCA_034401795.1. Taxonomy (NCBI): domain Eukaryota; kingdom Metazoa; phylum Mollusca; class Caudofoveata; order Chaetodermatida; family Chaetodermatidae; genus Chaetoderma; species Chaetoderma sp. LZ-2023a. The sequence goes on along the minus strand of CM067365.1, from coordinate 29,270,332 downwards.
TCAAACTACCTAATGAATGACGGATTTAACTCAACCATAATCATTTAAGTCTGTCAAGTTTGCAGATCCTTTGAATGGTTAACTACTATCTGATGAACACTCTGTTGGCATTTTGAGGCTAGCTCGGCTGGGTGCTGGTGTACTCGTAGGCTGCAATGGCGCCCGGTCTGGTTAGTTTCAAAATATTCAGCAACCTATCTGTATAGTCACTTTAAAAAAAGGGGATCCTGTGACCTCAGGGTTCAAAACACATAAATCGATCCAAAGACGCTCAGAACTTGGGGGCGAGGCTGCAAATGTCCGGCGCATAACTTGATGTGGATAAATCTTTTGCAGTAGTTAATCCGGTTGTGGACGCGATTTGCCTATTACTTTGTATAATATGTATATATTTAATTAAGTAGTGTTTATTTATTTATATAGGGCCTATAGTTGTTTCATATATCTTGTTTATTTATACGATTATACTTGTATTGCCATATCCTTATGTTGGATTTTTGCAATAAACTATCTATCTATCTATCTATCTATGGTCGTCTTTGTTATCCACACACACAGGCATCACAGCTGTAACTTGAGATGCCCAGCAACAGTCCTGTTCTTAATTGACAAGCTGCTGACCTTAGAGCATGAGCCAGTCTGATAAACATTGTGGCCATATAATAAATGTGCAGTTATCAGCATTAACAAGACACAAGCTAGCGCTCCTTATTAGCATTCATACAGTACAAACATTTACATTTTCATGTCTTTCTGTAGAATAGTGAGTAGAAGAAGCGATACATATATACAAGTTACTATTATAGCTAACTTATCATTAACCACATGAATAAATGAATAAACAAGAGCACCCCAGGACAATGAATACACACAAACCACATGGTTGGTGGTGGTGGTGGGGGTGGGGGGGGGGGGGAATTACTGTGGACCTGTTCATACCACGAAGCACTTTTAACTCTTACGGAAATGAAACAACGAATTCAAATTTTTTCTGATATAAGAAATATTTTGAATGTAATTTGACTGGGAGCTGTTGCTGCCTACGGCAGCAACAGCTCACAGTCAAATTACTTTCAAATTATTCAACAGCTTTTCTGTGTATTTGTTTTTAAATTGTGACACTGGCATTTCAAGAATTAATGGCTTAAAATGTAAGTAGTAGAGGCATTATACAACTTCTATTAAAACCGGAATCCACAAGTTACCATGGCAATAATTCTCTCCGGATGGGGTGGATTTGGATGATAAATCTAAACATATCATCTGCTGCCTCTGTAGCCTGAGTGTAATAAACATGAAAATGAAACTGGGAGTGGATGGCACTGAATGAATGGAGAATTATCATGTTCTGGACTTAGCTGCAATGATAATGGCAACGTCCAGGAAGCACTGAGGGGGAGCTAATTGTTATATAGAGGCAGTATCACATGTTTGTATTGATTATATCTCATTTGTAAACAAGACCAATCATAGTTTAAAGCTTTAATGCTTATAATTTTCTCATAGAAAATGTCCATTTGCCGACCAAGAGATGACTATATTCGAAAATCATCTGATCCAACTGACCCAAACTCCACACCATGGAGGAGACAAAAGAATGCCACTGGATCCACCAGATACATAAAATGGAGCCAATTGAGATTAACCTAGCAAGAAAAAGGCTACCTCTCCACTGGCCGGTGGCCAAAACACTAGACTGCTGGCCAGCGCCTCATTATCACCCCCCCCCCCCCCCCACCCCCCCTATATTCGAGAATTTTCCACTGTAAATACTGGCTCGGTTACAGAACCAGTCATTCCAGTAGTAAATTTTCAAAAATAGTCTTCTCTTGGTCTGCAAATTGATATTTCTAAAGACCACTGTAGAAGGTGTTTTTGGCTGATATGTGTGTTACAGGGTTAAGGTGTTATCAGACACTTTAACTCTTGAATTTGTTCAAGAAAATTTCAATTTTCTCATAGAAAATGTCGATTTACAGACTAATAGAAGACTATTTTTTTAATTTTCCCACTGGAATGTCTGGCTCGGTTATCAACCCAGTCATTCCAGTGGTAAATTTTCAAAAATAGTCTTCTCTTGGTCCACAAATGGACATTTCTCAAGACCACTGCAAAAGGCATTTTTGGCTGATATGAGTGTTAAAGGGTTAAACGCAGCACCGGCTTCCAGTTTTATTAATTTCAAAATATTTATTGTCTCGAAATTGAGATATGGGGAATTCTTATTAAAGGTGCATATTTACAGCAGAATGCTTCAAAATAAAATTGTTAAAATTGTATACTTTTAGAGGCTTAAATTGTGTGCCTAGATGTAATGAAATGAAATATATCTACCAGACGACCCGAGGGTCTGGTCTTATGTTTTACTAATTACATATACCTACCTCCTTGCATTACTATTGCTCTTTCCTTCTCTGAAGGGAAGCGAAGTAGGATGAATTTTTTTACAGCCAATGTTTACTGGGTATTGTGTTAACAGTGTCTGAAGGCTTCTTCAGGTATCACCATACTCTCTCTAATGATGAGATCCATAGTAATTCGCTTGAATGCTATATCTCAGAATGAGGCAGGAAGAGGGTTAATCCAATACCCAGTGCCACTGAGTAAGTCATTAAGCGCAATGACAACCTCATTGGCTGATAGCTATCACATGACCTTGTTGGTAGCAACCAAGACTTCATTCCTTTGACGAATCCAGTCATATGATCCAGCTTTATGCAGATCCATGAAGAGGCAGATGATCATATCACTACTCGACTCTGAATATCTGACTACAGATGAAACTAAAAATTAACCTAAATTCTCTACATTATATGACGGGACATTTCTTTCAGAAATACCAATATGTTGAATTATGACATTTGACAAAGGAGTTCAGACCAAATCGATAGGAACTGATGCTCATATCTTATTAGTATAGTTATATTCAGGAAAGATATTCATTATAGTCTTCAGCCTTTATGCTAAACCCAGAGATGTAAGAATTCAACATATTTGGGTATTTCTGAAAGAAATGTCCCGTCATATAACGTAGAGAATTTAGGTTAGTTTTTAGTTTCAGCTTTAGTCAGATATTCAGAGTCAAGTAATGATAGGATCATCTGCCTCTTCATGGATCTGCATAAAGCTGGATTATATGACTGGATTCGTCAAAGGAATGAAGTCTTGGTTGCTACCAACAAGGTCATGTGATAGCTATCAGCCAATGAGGTTGTCATTGCGCTTAATGACCTACTCAGTGACACTGGGTATTGGATTAACCCTCTTCTTGCCACATTCTGAGATATAGCATTCACGCAAATTACTATGGATCTCATCATTAGAGAGAGTATGGCGATACCTGAAGAAGTCTTCAGTCACTCTGTAACCACAATACCCAGCAAATATTGGCTGTAAAAAATTCATCCTACTACACTTCCCTTCAGAGAAGGAAAGAGCAATAGTAATGCAAGGAGGTAGGTTGTAATGTAGTAACAACTTAACATATGATGGTTTCATTCCGTAAAAGTTTATATAATTTATTTAGTTGTGAACTGTCTTTAATTCAATACCACAACATAAAAAATTATATTAATTTATATGGAATGAATTGTAAACTTAACCGGCTCTGCATTAGGTGAAGCAGAACAGTCACGGCTTGATTTCGGCTTGACCTTTGTCCCAACACCAAAACCTAAAACAGGTTTGGATGCAGATTTAGATAATGGCTTTGCTGAAACTGCTGAATTTGGTCACCGAGTGAAATTGGCAGATTTCTTTCGAAACTCCAATAGTAATATTCCACCATTCATTGAAAAAAATGGCTGGGCTCCAAACTTAAAACGTGCTGACCCAGCAATCGGTGAAAGTAGAAAACTTTACTCAGAACGTATTCAAAATACTACATTTCCAAACGATCAGCAAAATTTATCCTATGAGCAACGCCAGGCCCTAATAGATTTATCTAGAAAGAATGAAATTGTCATCAAACCTGCGGATAAAGGATCGGCTACTGTAATAATGGATAAAGACAACTACATCAAAGAAGCGCATAGACAGCTTAGTAATCCGAAGCATTACCGAAAACTAAATGAACCACTTTGGCAAAATAACTGTAGCAAATTCAACGAAATTCTCCAAAAAATGGTTGATAACAAGAAGATAACTGAAAAGCAATTTAAATACCTGTGTGCCAAAGATGATTCGAAACCACGTACATTTTATCTTCTTCCTAAAATCCATAAGTCTGTTGACTTATGGACCGACCCAATGACACCACCAGGGTGACCCATCATTTCAGATTGTGGTTCGGAATCATATAGGATTAGTGAATTTATCGACTACCATCTTCAGCCAATTGCAAATAGACATTTTAGCTATCTGAAAAACACTGAAGACTTCCTAGCCCAGGTCTCTAAGATCTCGGTCTCTCCAAATTCATTCTTAATTACAATGGACGTCGATGCTATGTACACAAACATTGAAGTCGAAAAGGGTCTAAATTCAATTCGTAGAGCATTTGCTGACTATCCTGACACCAACAGGCCCGACAGAGAAGTAATAGCTCTATTAGAGCTTAATCTGAAGGGCAATGACTTTGAATTTGCTGGTGAAATTTTCCAACAAATTTGTGGCTGCGCAATGGGTAAGCGTTTCAACCCAGGTTTCGCTAACCTTTACATGGCAGATTGGGAAAAGGCAGCACTCGAAAACTGAACCATATGCTAAGATTAATTTCGTTTCATTACATCTAGTCCCACAATTTAAACCTCTAAAAGTATACAATTTTAACAATTTTATTTTCAAGCGTTCTGCTCTGAATAAGCATCTTTAACCATTACAAAGGTTAACCATTACAAACTGGTAATGAGAAATTCTTCTTGATATAAGGGATGTGCTGGAATTAATTTATATTGTCTATGTTTAACACTTGAAACCCTTACCACTCTGATGTTAAAATTAAATTTTTTAATTAAATTAAAAGATAAGCTGGTGTTCATCTTTAAACAAATTTTGATGGAAGATGGAGCTGTCGTAGACAGCAACATCATTCACCAAAATTGTTTTAAAATGTACACCAGTTTCTTTGCTATTGGCACCGTAAAGAGATAGAATGTTGACATCAGAGTGGCAAGGGTTAATGACTAAACTTGATCAATAAATGAAAATATTTGCTTTTTTAATGTCTATTTGCAGGCTGAGATTATTTTTGAAAATTTACAACTGAAATGACTGGCTTGATTATTGAGCCAGTCATTCCAGTGGTAAACTTTCAAAAATAGTATTCTCTTGGCCAGCAAATAGACATTATTCCAAACTACTGCAGATGCCAGATATGGTAGGCTTCGGCATGAAAGGGTTAAAGGGTTGTTCTGAGAATGCCATGATAGACGTAGATGTACAGAGACTTGGAATTCACTGCACTTGGCGCTTGTGAAGGCATACAAAGCTGGCAAAGAATGCCACTGTACAATAACGGGCTAAAGGCACTATCTATCAATCTACCAGAAGCAGGAATGGGTAGCAGAGAAGCAAGAACATGGCGGGGGGGGGGGGGAGTGTAAGGATTCTGGCTGATGACAAGAAACAGTGGCGCAAACACTTCAAGATACCAGCTGCAGAATATTCAAACAATAGTAGCTGTGGAACACTGTATATCATCATCATATAGACTACGCATGTGCGTTAGCATGTTGAGTGATCGCAATCGATTATTAAAAAATAATCACGATTACTCGACTAATCAGCTTGGATACCAAATGCCAAGACATAACAACATAAGAACATCAATGACGAAAATTGCAATGGTGTTTAGAAAAGTCCATTTGCAGGGCAAGAGAACTGTTTTTGAAAATGTATCAATGGAATGCCTGCCTCGAGCCAGTCATTCCAGTAATACAATTTCAAAAATAGTCTTCTGCCCTGCAAATGGACATACATTCACTAAGCAAACTGTCATTTTTCATGACCGATCGCAATTAATAAATATTTCATGCAATAGAAGTCCCGATTATTCGATTATTTAATTTTTAATCATATCAATTCACGATTTTAAACATAATTGCGATTTTTGATTTAATCATGTAATCGTGCAATCCTAATATTGACTACGTTGAATAAAATGTCGTGTAATCACTATTGAGTATTGACCACCTCATCAAAGGCATCTACTGCTTACAACATCGCTGTGTAATATCTTCAGCATTCTTACAGCCGCTTTGATAAGCATACCCAGCCGATCAGTACACAAATACAGCTGCATAATTTATGCCATGGTTTCTATTGATAAAGCCAATATTGATGCTTCCTATCCAAGATCACCAGTGACCTAGGTTCAATTCGCATTGATCTGTCAGACTTTGTCTGATGCAGCAAGGACTATTGTGGCCATTGCACAAATTCTGGCACTATTGATCCAACATTAACCATATTCCTTCAGAAGCACCAATGGTTGTTACAACGTAACTAAACATGGACTGGCTGGTAATATTTTAAAAACAATTTGACTGAATGCTGCTGCTGGCAATAGGCAGCAACAACCTTCAGTAATATTGGTTTCAATATATTCAACAGGTTTATCCATAAAACCTACATGACGTGTAAGAAATGACGGTTAATGTGTTAGAACACTTATTACAAGTACCATAGTGTCCCTAGTGGAGTGGGCGATAATGCAATCTTCTAATCAATATGCTTTCATTATTTGTCCGTCTGACCGCTTGACATTTTATTTTGTGCTGGTCTCAAAATAGCCAACACTCTCTCAGACTGCGCCATGATTTCACTAAGCTCAGTGTAGGTCCAATTAGTTGTTACAATAATATAGTGTAATTCTCTCACTTGTTAAATCCCTATAATTGTTAAGCCAACCAAAACTGGTCTTTGCAGTGATCTTGAGGAATGCTCATTTGCCGGCCAAGACTTTTTTTTTTTAATTTATGACTGCAATGCTTGGCCAGGTAATTACAGCCTGTGTCATTCCAGGGGTTAATTTACACAAGTAGTCTTCGCTTGGCCTGCAAATAGACATTCTTAGCTATGGGTAGCAGCTCAATAAACCACCATGTTCCTTAGTTAGTTATTTTAACCCTTCAACACACATATCAGCCAAAATGGCTTCTGCAGTGGTCTTGAGAAATGACCCATTTGCAGACCAAGAGAAGACTATTTTTGAAAATTTACCACTGGAATGACTGGCTCGATAACCGAGCCAGTCATTCCAGTGGTAAATTTTCTAAAATTGTATTTTCTTGACCTTTAAATGGATGGACATCGCCACAAGACCATAGCTGAGGCCGATTTTGGCCGGTATGACCATTAAAAAGTTAAATGGATGTTATATTAGTATAATTATTAGTAGTGCCTAGAAATACAAGAGGACCAAGGGGCCTGTATCGCTCACCTGGACCATAGGCATCTCAACTAGAATGGTTATTAACAATAAGTAAAACTCTATTGAGTTGAGTAGACTTGTAACAAGAAAACAGAGGCCATAATTCTTTATGTATCAACTTCTCTTGAACAAACTTTAATGGCCCTTAGTCATCAATATCATATCTCCAAACTTTCGGCCCAATCTGTTCAGTGGCTCTGAAGACGAAGTTGCTTTCATGAAAACCAGGCCATCCAAGATGGCCACCCAACCACTTGGCAAATCCAGTTCCCTTGAACAAACTTGGTTCAACTCGTGCCCTAAATGATATTTTATGACTTTTGAATCAATCGCTCAGTTTCAGCGAAGATTTGTAGACATTTCTAAAAATCAGTCAAATCCAAGATGGGCGCCGAACAAATTTGCTGATTGGCTTCGTTTGAACAAACTTGAATCTCTACAACCTAAGGATGCTTCCTGCCAAGTATAATTGAAATCGGACCAGTAGTTCTAGAAGACATTTTAAATTTTCCATTGCTTTAGTATGGGAGCTTTAAGAGGAAAATGATCCAAGATGGCCGCCAAACCGTTTATCCGACAGTTTCGAAAATTGCAAATTTGAGATCAGAATACACAAAAGCACATACAAAACCAATTTCAGCCTCAAAATCCATCAAATAAAAAAAATCAATATGGCCACCAAACATACTATGTTTTGATTGGCCCACGCCGGCCATGTTTTTGACGGATCAACTTCTCTTGAACAAAGTTTAATAGCCCTTACTCCCTAACCATATCTGCCAAATTTCGGCCCAATCCCTTCAGTGGTTCTGGAGCAGTCGTTTTCGCTAAAACTAGGTCAATCAAGATAGCCGCCAAATCATGGGACCAATCAAGTTCCCTTGAACAAACTTTGATCAGCTCTTGCCCTAGATCATTTTTCATGGCGTTTGCTTCAACCCACCAAGTGGTTTCGGAGAAGATTTTTAGACATTTCCTAAAATCTGACAAAATTCAAGATGGCCACCAGCCAAATTGGCCGATCAGCTTCATTTGAACAAGCTTCCTGCCAAATATAATTGAAATCGGCCCAGCGGTTCTTGAGAAGTCGTTTAAAGAATGTTGACGGACGGAGGCCATGGCATAAGCTCACTTGGCCATTCTGGCCAGGTGAGCTAACAATGATGGCTGCTTTGATCTTCCTCTCTTAGACAGTGTCTTAACAGTACTTCATTAATATGCTCGAGTTGGCCAAAAGCATGTTTCACGAAATAGCAGAGCGCTCTGACAACACGTATCATTCAATAAGAGAAACTACTTTCTGCTCTGTGAATCTCGCACAACGCTCTGTAAAGTTTTCCTTATTGATGTCATAATCAAATATGTCACATGTTAGCTGACGTCACAATCAAAATGATGTATCATCATCTCTATCAGGAAAAGTGAAGTGTTGATGAAGTATATGAATGGACCTTTCCATTTTTAGCTATGTCCCGCCCATCTCCAGCTAAGCTCCACCCAGATCTCTCTCGTGTTGGGATCGATTGATCTCTGAACTCTCTCACTCAATTTCCAGCAAACTATACAGGTAAGCTATTGAATATTTTGGAACTAATTTAAGTCAAGTTAGTTTCAGAATATTCAATAGCATGTTTATTAAATAGTAGACATACAATTCGTACAATGTGTCAGACTATTAAGAGTTAAAGACGGGCCATATAGAATCATTTATGACCTAATGATTATGGTGTCATCCTACAGGCGTCTTAGCTGATTATGATGTCATCTGACGTCAGATTGATACATCGATACTCTGGAAATGTGAATTGCACCATCTGATGTTTGTTTTGATGAATTTACAATTTAATAAACATTCGGCTTAATATTTTGAAACTAATTTGATTGTGAGTTGGGTCTGCCATACGCAGCATCAGAACCCAGTCAAATTAGTTTTAAAATATTCATGTCATGTCGCTCTATGCACTTTATTGAACAGAGGCGACTGGATGGACACTAGACAGCAAGCATGGCAACCAGAGACTACAGATCCAGAACTGCTAATCCTAACTACCCAATTCTAACCCACCCCACATACCAAACTCACATTCTAGATTTTAGATATGCATCCTATATTGGATTTCGCATCCAGGCTAATTGAGGTCATTTCTTCATAATAAACAGACATATTTGAAGGAAAAAAGGGTTTGAACTAAACCATGGATGACCTTGTCTAAGAATTAGATAATGCACAGCAATTTTTCGACTTAATGAATGGCCTGAGGGATCATAATGTTCACCTGCAATTCCTCCCCTTAACATACTTAATCAATTTACAATGTTTAATAAATCAAACACTCAAGGCTGATGAGCTTTTGCAAGAAAAATTCTTTTCAAGATGGCTGACATGTGGGTATATCGGAGTACGCACGAGGCCCCGCTTGGATATGCATATCCTCCATGACACACAATTTTTTAAAATGGCACCTATATTGGGGTTTGTATCTGAAACAATTTTGTTAAGCACCCTTCCCATACCATATTCAACTCACTAATTCCCTGAGCTGCCTATTAGTTACTGAGTTATTAAAATTTTTTTTACCATTTAATGGTCAAGCGGCCAAACACTGTTTCTGTAATCTGGTCTTGAGAAATGCCCACATGCAGGCCAAAAGAAGACAATTTATTTTAAATTTACCACTGGAATGACTGCATGCTTAATAACAAAGCCAGTCATTCTAGAGGTAAATTTAACAGTGGACAGTCATCAAAACAAGATGTCATAATCAATTAAGTTAGATGTAGGCTGTGAAAAGCATGAGGCCCTTTAAAACCCATAGCCTCTATTTGCTGTTTCAGGTTAATTAGATGCATTGTTTGCTAATTAAGGGAATTTGAATACAAATCAATATCCATACAGTTATCTATGCTGTATACGATAGAGGAGAGTTTGACCTGACTTAACAACTTGGTAAAGTATACGGTAGATGAGAGTTTGACATGTCTTAATAACTTGGTAAAGTGTAAGATAGATGAGAGTTTGACATGTCTTAATAACTTGGTAAAGTGTAAGATAGATGAGAGTTTGACATGTCTTAATAACTTGGTAAAGTGTAAGATAGATGAGAGTTTGACATGTCTTAATAACTTGGTAAAGTGTAAGATAGATGAGAGTTTGACATATCTTAATAACTTGATAAAGTGTAGGATAGATGAGAGTTTGACATGTCTTAATAACTTGGTAAAGTGCAGGATAGATGAGAGTTTGACATGTCTTAATAACTTGGTAAAGTGTAAGATAGATGAGAGTTTGACATATCTTAATAACTTGGTAAAGTGTAAGATAGATGAGAGTTTGACATATCTTAATAACTTGGTAAAGTGTAAGATAGATGAGAGTTTGACATATCTTAATAACTTGGTAAAGTGCAGGATAGATGAGAGTTTGACATGTCTTAATAACTTGGTAAAGTGTAGGATAGATGAGAGTTTGACATGTCTTAATAACTTGTTAAAGTGTAAGATAGATGAGAGTTTGACATGTCTTAATAACTTGGTAAAGTGTAAGCTAGATGAGAGTTTGACATGTCTTAATAACTTGTTAAAGTGTAAGATAGATGAGAGTTTGAGATGTCTTAATAACTTGGTAAAGTGTAAGATAGATGAGAGTTTGACATGTCTTAATAACTTGGTAAAGTGTAGGATAGATAAGAGTTTGACATGTCTTAATAACTTGTTAAAGTGGAAGATAGATGAGAGTTTGACATGTCATAATAACTTGGTAAAGTGTAAGATAGATGAGAGTTTGAGATGTCTTAATAACTTGGTAAAGTGTAAGATAGATGAGAGTTTGACATGTCTTAATAACTTGGTAAAGTGTAGGATAGATGAGAGTTTGACATGTCTTAATAACTTGGTAAAGTGTAGGATAGATGAGAGTGTGACATGTCTTAATAACTTGGTAACGTGTAGGATAGATGAGAGTTTGAGATGTCTTAATAACTTGGTAAAGTGTAAGATAGATGAGTTTGACATGTCTTAATAACTTGGTAAAGTGCAGGATAGATGAGAGTTTGACATGTCTTAATAACTTGGTAAAGTGTAGGATAGATGAGAGTTTGACATGTCTTAATAACTTGTTAAAGTGTAAGATAGATGAGAGTTTGACATGTCTTAATAACTTGGTAAAGTGTAAGATAGATGAGAGTTTGACATGTCTTAATAACTTGTTAAAGTGTAAGATAGATGAGAGTTTGAGATGTCTTAATAACTTGGTAAAGTGTAAGATAGATGAGAGTTTGACATGTCTTAATAACTTGGTAAAGTGTAGGATAGATGAGAGTTTGACATGTCTTAATAACTTGTTAAAGTGGAAGATAGATGAGAGTTTGACATGTCATAATAACTTGGTAAAGTGTAAGATAGATGAGAGTTTGAGATGTCTTAATAACTTGGTAAAGTGTAAGATAGATGAGAGTTTGACATGTCTTAATAACTTGGTAAAGTGTAGGATAGATGAGAGTTTGACATGTCTTAATAACTTGGTAAAGTGTAGGATAGATGAGAGTGTGACATGTCTTAATAACTTGGTAAAGTGTAGGATAGATGAGAGTTTGAGATGTCTTAATAACTTGGTAAAGTGTAAGATAGATGAGTTTGACATGTCTTAACAACTTGGTGTCTTAATAACTTGGTAAATCAGACAAGGATTTCCTTACAAATCGTGACACTCCCACCCCCCCCACCCCCCGGTTTTCCTAACCGTTGAAAGACCATGATTAACCCATGCAGTTTAAATGGCACCACAGTCAGACCATGATAAGCAAATTTCTCATGACCATGATAAAACCATGTTTGACGGTCAGCAACAGAAGTTGGCCAAACCATGGTTTGACTATGGGCAAACAGAACATGGTTTGAATAGTGGCATTTGACCATGTTTATTGAATGTCCAGTAGGGAACTATTTTTTTAAAATAATAATGGCCACCACCTCTATATAAAGAACAATTTTACAGAGTCCCAAATCAATTGCTATAAAGATGAACCTCAGCAGAGGCCATTACTGTCTCTATATGTCTCTATACTTTTGTCTGGTCACAGGGTTTTCTTTATGGACTCTACAGTCAAATCTGTGAAAGTTGCGTTTTATAGATTGAAAATGGCTGCCAAAAGTGCTGTCGAAGTGCATGAGTTCATGGAAGTTACACTTAAACAATTCCCACATCTCTGAGAGGTACGGTAATTAATTTTCCTTATAGATTATCCTGGGATCGGACCCAATATTTTTGAAATACTTTGAAAACACTATATATACTGAAAGCTGTTGTGTTGACTCTGGCACTAACACCGTACAATCAAACTGATTACCATTTTAATGGTCAAGCTGGCCAACACTGGCATCCAAAGTTGTCTTGGGGGCAGGGATGTTCATTTGCAGATTAAGAGAATATTTTGTTAAATTTACAATTGGAATGCCAGGATCGATAACCGAGCCAGTTATACAAGTCATAATTTGTTAAGAAGGAATTTTCTCTAGATTGGCAAATGGACATTCATTGAGCAAAGCAAACATTTGAATTTTCTTGACTAAATTTTAGCATATTGGTCGAAAGATATCAAGCAGATGTGATACCTAGCAACAGTACAGCTCAGAAATAAGTTAATGTGTTTCTAAAACAAAATAAACTGTACTGTTGAATATTTTGAACAGAACTAAATTGGAAGACATTTGCCTTCCAATCCAATTTCGTTCAAAATATTCAACATGTTCCATAGCTTACTTATTAATGTTTCTGTTTTCATTTTGGAAACATGTTAACTTATTACCCATTTAACTCTCATATCAGTCCAAAATGGCATCTACAGTGGTCTTGAGAACTGTCCTTTGGCAGAGCAACAGGACTACTTTTGAAAATCTATCACTGGAATGACTGACTCGATAACCAAGCCAGTCATTCCAGTGATAAATCTTCAAAAAAAATATCTTGGCCCTCAAATGGACACTCAATTAACAAATATGTTCTTGACCAAATTTGAACATTAAAGGGTTAATTCGCTCATTGAGCTGTACAGTGTACAGTATGTAAACAAGAAAGTCAAAATGAATAATGTTAACTGCACAAGGTTGAAAAGGGCATTGCGAGTATCATGATTTGTCGGACATATCGCAGACAGAGCAAGAATATTCATGCCGATTGATCTGACAACTGTTCAATCAAAGCGGGGGTGTATCGACTGTGACGCAGAATTTCCCACTCGCCGTTAGACTGAATTATGGCCAAGAGATATTGCCGAGCCGAATATAACAATTTCGGGATGTGATTTTTCTCATCAATTTACGTGCTCCTATTTATTATAGCACTTGCAGACTTTATCGATTATCAGTGGGGTCTAAATGATCATCCACGCAGAAGCCAAGACAATTAATTTGCTGACGTGTGTGATGTGCAAGCAGGAAGCGAGCCCAGGAGTCGATGGCTGTTTGTAATCGTGAAATGAGGAGTCAGCTAGAAGTTGATGGTCACTGTAATATTGCAATATACCATGGGATTAGCAACATAAATCAAGAAAGGACCGGATTGATGTACAATCAAATCCCCTTGAGAAACATTTTCCTTTTGATATCCCATGTTTAAGCTTTGTGTTGGGAATTGGTACTATTTTTGTGATCGATGATTGGCTTTACACACTAATTCCGATGGTCAATTAATGATAGATCATATAACAGTTTTTCATTTTTACCCATTTTGAAATTTTATATGCAATAATTATTACATCTTCATAAATATTTAACCCCTTCAACCCACGTAGCAAGTATGACAATTTCTAAATAATTTAATAACTTATCTGTTTTATATTTTAAAACTAATTTGACTGAAAGCTGTTGCTGCCTTAGGAAAGCAAGAGCTCACAGTCAAATAAGTTTCAAAATGTTCAACAGGATATTTGTATGATTGTTTTGAAATTAGCATACTATTTCAGTGTTGAAAGGGTTAATGACTACCATGCTATATAGTTTGCAAAAAGTATTTGACTTCAGCAGTTGTTTTCTAGCTTTATCAGTCAAGATAACCTTAATAGTCAATTTAAAAGCAGCCAAAATCGATTTCTCGCTCCGTTTTCCTTTTGATTTCACGATGTTCCAGCCAGCGTTCCAAACTTTTATTTAAATTTTTTATATCCGTAAAAGGTTTCAGCAACATTGTTTTCAAAATGTACACCAGTCAGCCTTTCTTCTCAGGCTCCGCAACAATAATTAAGCTTCTGATATTCGTGCAGGTTTGCATAAATCTGCGTTTAAACAATTTATTGTCCGTGCAAAGGTCACACAAACATTGCTAGTGCAATCTGTTTTTGGGCTAAGCAGTTTAGTTTTTTTAGTAGATTTATTATCCAACGCAATTGCATTAACTTTGTAATAATGTATGAACAATCACACGACTTCCACACAGCATATTTAGCTGTCTCTGTACCATGGGGGAGGGGGAGAGGGTGGTGGTGTTCGGGTGCTAAAAGGGTCCCCCATGAGCATGTGACCGTGGAAAAATTGGATGATTCCAGTTTAATCAGCAATAATATAACGACATAATCAAATACAAGTGTAAGATGACATCATAATCAATTATGTCGTGAAGGACGTAGCTAAGTTCCTCACGAACACTTAATTGATGACGGACTAAGCATTGTTGGATGAAGTGTATGTCTTTACTATTTAATAACCATGCTGTTGAATATTTTGAAACTAATTTGACTGCATGCTCTTGCTGCCATAGGCAGCAACATCCCCCAGTCCAATTATAGTTTCAAGATATGCAACAGCCTCAACCGTTAGAGTTTTCTGGAAATTGATAGTCCGTGAGTTCAGGCATCGGTCGATCCTAACATGTGCAAAGCATGGGTGGAGCTTTGCTAGAGATGGGCAGGGCATAGCTAAAACTGGATTCCTCCATTGCCTCCGTCTCGCTGTCTGTCACACAATCTCCTTCAACACCACTTGATGAAATTCAAATAAGTTTCCTATATACCTTTGTGATTGTGAGATGACATTTATATTGGTCTGTTCTGGGGGTGGGCAGGTCAAAAGATCAAAGTTGATGAGTAGCATGGGATTTGTATGTAGTATGTATGTATGTATGTAGGCATTTATATATAGCGCTAATTACAGGATTAACTGCTCAAAAGCGCTTAAGATTTATATGATTGGAATTTAGTCAATACAATATGCGTTTTTGTAGAAGTAGGTTTTCAGTTGAGTTTTGAATGATTTGATGGTATGACAGTTCCGAATTTTTGAGGGAAGAGAATTCCAGATTTTTGGTCCAGCATTAGAAAAAGCACGTTTCCCAATAGAAAGATTAGATGGTGGTATGACACAGAGTAACTGTTCGCTTGATCTGAGTGACCTTACGGGTATTTTTCTGGAAATTGCGATGATAGATAAGGTGGTGCCAGGCCATTTGGCATTAGGATTAACTCCAAAATGATGATTATTTTTTAATTCGTGAATTTATATGATTAACAATTAAGAGCTCTGCAAACGGTGCCTAATACCCCGCCGTGATGACAAACCAATGAATGAGCTTCTAGAAAATAGTGATCTCTTCCTCAGACCCAGACAAGTCATCCTATGAAGTTTCAAAGCGATCCGCTAAACGGTCAAGGAGTTATCATCCGGAAACCAATTTTCAAGATGGCTGCCGGCCATATTGGATTTCAGATTATCGTCAATTTTTATAGGTTTCTTCAGCAGACCTAGACCAACAACCCTATGAAGTTTCAAAGTGATAAGATAAACGGTAACAGAGTTATCATCTGGAAACCAATTTTCAAGATGGCCGTCGGTAGCTTGCAAGCATCTTGATTTTGGATCATCGTCGATTTCGAAAGGTTTCTTCCCCAGACTTAGTCCAACCACCTTATGAAATTTCAAAGCGATTCAATAAATGGTAACAGAATTATCATCCGGAAACCAATTTTCAAGATGGCCACCTGTGGCTGGCAGCCATCTTGGATTTTAGATCATTATCAATTTCGATAGGTTTTTTGCCCAGACCGTAGTCCATTCCACCATATGAAGGTTCAAAGTGATCCTATAAACGGGAACGGAGTTATCGGGAAATACTCTGCCGTCCACGCGCCCATCTGGACCGCGCCATCATATAATACCATCCGCCATTTTTATTTTTAAACATTAAATAAGGCCATCCGTAAAAATAAAAAAAAATTTGGAGGTAGGAAATTTTAATTATTTTTTTAATTATTAATTTATTTTAGAGGTCATAAATATTTTGTTTCCAGATATTTGACCATATATCAATTACATATGGTTGTAATTGCCAAATTTGTTATGTTTTTCATGTCACAATTAGTAAAACGGATTCACATTGCATACAAATGGCATTAAAAACATTGTAATTTGTATAGTTTGACAAATGCATGCATGTTTTAACATTTATACTGGATAGAAAGAAAAAATGATGATAACTACGTAATCAGATCGGGAAACCAATGTCGTAGGTATTTTAGCCTTATAGCAAATGCAACAAACAATACGCGGGAGAATCCCTGCGCACCTTTAAGATCCGAATTCAGGAACACCTGAGATCTATATCAAACCACCACAAAAGTGAGAGATACGACACCCCAGTCGCCAGGCATTTCAACAAACCTGGACACTCACGAACAGACGTGCAGTTCAGAATGATACAGGTTCTCTCATCAGACCCCGATGATGAAAACTCCACACCATGGAGGAGACAAAAGGAATGCCATTGAATACACCAGCTCCACACGATGGAACCTATAGACATCAATCTAGCAGGTTAGGGAACACCCTTTACCTGGACCAACACGCCTACTATAGGCGGACATGCCCAGTACGTTGTTATTACACACTAGAAAGAAAAAATTATTTTATTCCCGGCCGGGTGAAAACAGACAAATTTCACCCGGGAGGTTTACAGGAAACGAAACTATTTTTTATTTTTGCCTAATCGACTAATAGTGAAGTATTTCTACTGCATACAATATTTCAAAACCATTATGACCATTATTAACATATATCTAATTGTTATTGATGGCAAAACGGGAATCAAATGTCATTTGGAAAATGCTTGTACCACTGGGACTATTGCAATTGATCCTGATCTCACACTCGTCTCAAACTGGCCAAAAACACCGGTCTTAATAAATGATCGTTTGCAGACCAAGAAGATTATTTATGAAAAATTACCACCGGACTGATTGGCTCAATAACCGAGCCAGTCATTACAGTGGTAAATTTTCAAAATTAATTCTATCACGATCGGCAAATGGACATTTTTTATGAGAAAATGTAGCTTTTCGTGAATGAATTTAAGGGTTATTGGGTTCATTAGCCTCCAGTGTATTGATGTGGAGTGAAAATAAGACAAATGGAGCTAATCTGACTTCTAGTTGTACATATATGGTTTCTACAAAGGCATACAGTACAACTCAGAAATAACTTTTAAAAACAAAACCACAAACAATACTCACTAACACAATTTTGAACACGATGTAAGAAATGTTCTGTTGAATATTCTGAACATAATTCACCTTTCCAGAGTATCCATCCATCATCTGACCTCGTATGATGGTCATAATCAGCTCAGGGCGTGTATGATGACGTCACAATCATTACGTCACAAAGAGTTCCATATAGACCATCATCAATCTCAAAAAGACTGACACATTGTATGAATTGTATGTCTTTGTAATTCTTTGCTATTTAATAAACATGCTGTTGAATATTTTGAAACTAATTTGACTGGGCGCTGTTGCTGCCTTAGGCAGCAACAGCACCCAATCAAATTAGTTTCAAAATATTCAACAGCTTACCTCTAGTTTTTTTGGAAATTGATAGTCAGGGTATTCAGAGATTGATCGATCCCAACACGGGCGAGGTGTGGGTGGAGCTTAGCTAGAGATGGGCGGGGCATAGCTAAAACCGGAACGGTCCATTGGATTGGAAAACATTGACGCCTTTAACCCTTACCACTCTGATGTCAAAATTTTACATTTTCAAATTAAAGTAAAAGATGAACTGGTGTTTCTTTTTCCACAAAATTGTTGAAAAATGTACACCAGTTACTTTTATATTAACACAGTAAAAAGATAGAATATTGACACCAGAGTGCCGAGGGTTAAGGCAGCGATATCATCCAATCTAATTATGTTCCGAATATTCAACAGAATGTTTTAGGTTGTTTTGGAAACATGTTATGTATGTTATTTTGGAGCTGTACTGTATGCTCCAATCTATCCATCATGGAAGAGCTCAAGGTGTCAAGAAAGATGACAATGTAACATTCTCCTAGTGACCGTTGAGTGAAAGCTGTGTAGTCATAGCAACTGCGACACGTCCTGTACTAGTGTAAGCTATAATTATTGAGAGGAGGAGCCTATATATAACAGGTGTGTAAGCATCAACCATTTAACCCTTACCACTCTGTTGTCAACATTTTTAATCTTCAAATTAAAGTGAAAGATGAACTGGTGTTTATTTCTCAACAAATTTGGTGGAAGATGGTGTTGTCGTAGAAATTGTTGAAAACTGTACACCAGTTTCTTTGATATTGACACAGTAAAAGATAGAATATTGACATCAGTGTGCTAAGGGTTATTAACCCTTTCATCAATAAATCCCTGAAATATAAATTCTTTAAAATATAAAACTTATTCTGTTGAATATTTTGAAATTAATCCGACTAGAAGAACAAATGTTGTGTCTATTTTGCCTTAGCAGCAACGGCTTCCAGCTAAATTAATTTCAAAATATTGAACAGTATTCCTCAGGGTGTTTGCCTTGAAAATGAAATATGTAGAGGTGAAAAGATTAAAGTGCTCGTGTCCCATTAAATATAGACACTTTTGCATGAGATATGAGATGCCTGCTGATTTCCGTTGAATTTACCCAGCATGCAATGCTACCCAGCATGCAATGCTAACCAGCATGCACTTTCCTGACTCCATAATCGTTGTAACTATTGGATGCCATATTCATTTAGTCTATTGTCTGTATAGGCCAGGATTTCTCAACCAAAACCAACCTGCTTGCACGTGCAAATAGTCATTTCTCATCCAACTCTGGAAGCGTAAGCATGAACGTACGGCGTACTATTCACGGCAGTACATTCGACGGCCTGCATTTCAATACTGTTTAGCGCAACTATGCCAATTTCCACAATATTAGAGAAAGCTTTTATATATATTTTGGCAATAATTTGTGTGAAAGTTATTGCTATCAATGACAGCAACAACATTCAGTAAAATTATTGTCAAAATATTTATTAGGTAATGCGATTACTACCTGGCTCAAATTTGATATTAATTCAGTCACCATATTCTAATCATTAGAATTTTTAGTCGACTCTCACCATGGATATGCGATTTGACTGTAAGTTGTTGGTTTCTAAGGCACCAACAGCATTGATGAATTGTTATCCACACACATGTAATCAATATATTACTATTTCGGCAAAGTGAGCATAGGCCTATAGACACTTTCTTGCCAAGAATGAATGCGTAGCAAATGGCGTCCATGTTTCGTTGACATATTTGTGCATTTGTTTGAAATGTACACATGGTAGCTAGGCGAAATACTTCCTTCATGCAGGCAAAGGCTATTTTGGCCATATACTCACTATATTTAGATAGTAATACTGAACACCGTGTAATTCTATGGACAACAATTTGATAACGTTGTTGGTGCCTTAGCCAGCAACAACTTAGTCAAATTGCTCTTCAAATCTGTAGTGTTGACTGAAATTTATGATGATTATTTTAGAATACAGACTGACAGCTGTTGCAGCAACACTTTTCAATAAAATTTGTATCAAATATATAGCAGGTAGTAATTGCATTACATACTAATTATTTTGACAAAAATTTGACTGAATGTTGGTGCTGTCCTTGATAGCAAAAAGTTCCACGCAAATTACTATCAATGTACATAAAACTTTCTATTTTCTGGACATTGACACACTTTCTCTGAACAGTATTGAAATACACTCTCGAATGTACTGTCGTGAATACGCCATACATGCATGTTTACGCTTCCAGAGCTGGAGGACAAATGACTATTTGCACATGCAAGCAGGTTGGTTTCGTTTGAGAAATCCTGGCATGTGCAGACAATAGACTAAACGAAGTATGTATGTATGTATGTATGTATGTAAATTTCTATAGCGGCGATTCCGGACTAAACCGCTCAAAGGCGCTTTACAAAATTAAAAAATATGCTCTTGTGAAAAGGTGAGTTTTTAACATAGATTTAAATGGCTCAATTTTGTTACAATTTTGAATGTCAGATGGCAGATTGTTCCAAAATTTTGGTCCTGCTCTCGAGAAGGCACGTTCACCGATGGTTAAATTCGAACGTGGTACGACACATAGTAATTGTGAATTTGATCGAAGGGACCTTGCTGATGTTCTTCGTACGATCAGTGAATTTAGGTAAGGTGGTGCAAGATCATGAAGGCATTTGAACACTAAGAGTCCGACCTTATAGCTGATCCGTTCTCTAACTGGCAGCCAGTGTAGTTCGTGGAGAACAGGCGTGATGTGTTCATGCATTCTTGTGCGGGTGATCAACCGAGCTGCTGTGTTCTGGGCTCTCTGCAGACGCTCCAACTGGGCTGATGTTATGCCAGTCAGTAATGCATTGCCATAGTCCAACCGGGATGTTATGGTGGCATGAACAAGTGTTTTAACTGCGTCGGTGTCAAGCAGATTTCGAATTTTGCTGATGTTTCTCATATTGACGAAGATGGAACGAGAGACAGATGTCACATGTGCTTCCATTGAAAGAATGTTATCAAAAGTTACGCCTATGTTGCGGGCACTGTCGCTAAAACCAATTTCGGCCTCTCCAACGTGGAGACTTTTTATGTCCACATTCTGTCGGATGTGGCGAGATGTTATCAAGAGTCTCTGTTTTCTTGTCGTTCAGCTGCAACATGTTGTTCAACATCCAATGTTTGATGTCAAGAACACAGTTTTCGACACACTCACGGGCGTTTAACTGATGGTTTACATGGAACTCGAGGTACAATTGCGTGTCGTCCGCATAAAAGTGGTAGCTTATGCCATGAGATCGTATTAAGTTGCCTAGTGGTGCCGTGTATATTGTGAACAAGATGGGACCAAGCACAGATCCTTGTGGTATGCCAGAGCGTAATTGATTTGAAACTGACTTTAGGTTGTCCACAATACCAGTTTGGTAACGATTTGTAAGGTACGAATTGAACCAGGCAAGCGCTGTGTGCGATATACCGAGTTCTGTTAAACGTGATATCAGAATGCTATGATCGATTGTGTCGAAAGCTGCAGATAAATCTAAAAGAACCAATAGAACACACTTCCGGTCATCCATGGAGCAGAGAATGTCATTTTGTACACGGAGTAGAGCAGTTTCTGTGCTGTGGAGCTTCCGGTATGTGCTTTGAAAGGGTTCTAGTAGGTTGTTGCATTCTAGATGGTCATTTAGTTGCTTGGCAACGACATTTTCTAGCACCTTGGACAGATATGGTAAGTTCGACACGGGCCTGTAGTTCCCTAGTGTATTTTGGTCGAGTGTAGGCTTCTTTATTAATGGAATCACATTGGCAGTTTTAAAAGAATCAGGTACGACACCACCTTCTAAGGACAAGTTTAACACCTTTGTTATTGCAGGTAGCAATTCGTCAACACATTCTTTAAGTATGTTTGTAGGCATTGGGTCCAGTGAGCACGATGCTTTTGATGAATTGCGGATTATTGTCAATACTTCATCGGGAGATACTGATTTGAATGACGTCATAGCGCAGTTTGACGCAGACAAACTACAAGAGTTAGATGGTGAATAGTCTGGATGTTGCACAATGTTGCTACGAATTAGGTCTATTTTCTCAGCAAAGAAATTTGCAAAACGATTTGCTAGTTCGACTGGATCTTTGTGCTCTGGCAGATCGTTCCTACATTTATCTTTATGGAGCAGTGTTCTGAAAATGGAGAATAGTTTCCCTTGGTTATCTGCGTTTTCGGATACTAATGTGGAATAATAAGTCTGTTTTGCTGCTGTGATCATATCATTCACGATACGACATTGTTGCGAATATATTTGCAAATGAACCTGCAGCTTCGATTTACGTGCTATGCACTCATATTTGCGACACAGTTGCTTTGCGACTTTAATTTCACAGTTAAACCACGGAGAATGATCCCAAACAGCGATTACCTTGCGTTTCAACGGGGCATGCTTGTCCACGATAGCGCGAATTTCATGAAGTCCAATAGTTCCAACAATTATAGTCAGGGCATTGCATGCTGGGTAGCATTGCACGCCTGGTAGCATTGCATGCTGGGTAAATTGAACATGCATCTCATATCTCGTGCAAAAAGTGTCTATATTTAATGGAACATGAGAGCTTTAAGCCTTCAACAGTCCCCAGATGGACCAAAATGGCTTCTGCAGTGGTCTTGACAAATGTCCATTTGCGGACAAAGAGAAGACGCTTTTTGCCTATTTACCACTGGAATCACTGGTTCGATAATGGAGCCAGTCATTCCAGAGGTAAAGTTTAAATAATAGTCTTCTCTTGGTCAGCAAATGGAAATTTTCTATTAGATTTAAATTTTCTTTAACCCATTTTAATGTTAAAATCCCAGTATCTTGACTTTAACCATTTACCAGAATAATAACAACATACTGGGCGTGTCTGCCCATGGTGGGCGTGTTGGTCCAGGGAAAGGGCGTCCCTTATCCTGCTCGGTTTGTGCCTATAGGCTCCATTGGGTGGAGCTGGTGTATCCAAACACATTCTTTCTGTGTTCTCCATGAGGTGGAGTTTTCATCGTCCAGGTCTAATGAGAATACCTATGGCGGTTTGATATCAATCTGAGATGTCATTGGATTCTGAATTTAGAGGGGCGTATTTTCCCCTACATACTTATGGATGGTTATTGCCGGTTCTGCCATTTTTGGCGGTTGGGCAACCTTTTTTGGCAGTTGTGGTCAACTTCCCTGGTTGTAATTGTTACCGGTTGTTTTTGGTGGCAGTCAGGTCTGTGTAGACCTGGCGGCTTGCGTGTCCGAACCTACTGAGTTTAGACTCAGTGTGGACAGCGGAGGTATTGTGATTATCTTCGTTTCCTGTGGCAACAGTTTGCTGGATGAATCAATTGTGAAATGATAGATGATAACAACGTAGTCAGTTATATGAGCTACTCGTCGAATGGTTGTTAAACCTGACGCTTGGTCTCGATGTGAGACCAAAAGTCTGAATGATCTGGACTGGAATTTTCTTCCCTTTTATACCCTTCCTGGGCGAGCCTGTGGATTGAGTAGATCTCGACTATATATGGGCAGAAAAGAACCAGATTGGCGGTTCCCCCATTTGGAAATTTTTGGGGGTTTGGCGGCCTGGTCAAACATTTTAACGGTTGACCTGTTTTGGCAGTCTGTGACCGTTTTTTGGCAGTTGTGACTATTTTACCAGTTGTGCCAGTTTTGGCGGTTTGTGACCGTTTATTGGTGGTTGTGATAATTTTTACCGGTTGTAAGTTTTTTGCCGGTTCTGACATTTTTGGCGGTTGAGCCACTTTTTTGGCGGTTGTGGTCATTTTTACCGGTTGTGAGTTTTTTTACTGGTTGTGTCCATTTTGGCGGTTGAAAAAACTTTTTGCCGGTTCAGGATTTTTTACCGGTTGTAGGCCATTTTGGCAAAAGATTTATCTCATCTAAAAAATTCAAGGCTTAAAGGGTTAAATGCGATGGTGGAATTTGAAAATGGTTTTGCTCTTTTCAAAATCGACACAAAACCATCCACATAATCCTGTTTCATTGATCTAATGTACCGACTGGAAAAGCCAAAATGTGATTGACCGAGACACAGCGCCGCTTTGCATGATCTGTTTTGCTGCCCCACTGTGATATTATCTCATGTCCAGCACAATGGCGAGACTTTGGACCGCTGCCCGCTGTACTCTGATGTCAATATTCTATCTTCTACTTTGTCAATAACAAAAGAAACTTGTGTACATTTTTCAACAACTTTGGTGGATGATGTTGCTGTCTGTGACGGCAACATCTTCCATCAAATTTGCTGAAAACTGAACACCAGTTCATCTTTTAATTTACTTTGAAATTTTAAAATTTTTACAGCAGAGCGGTAAGCATTAAATGGGTTAATAGCCTCCCCCCCCCCCACCCCCGCCTTTACTATATTCCATATTTATTATTCCGCCTACAGCTAGCTTAGTGTGTTGTCCGGAAGAAAACCAGTAAACTGTAAATAAAACCTTTCACGATAAGGTCAAAGTAATCATGTTACTAACTGAATATTGTTAAATGAAAAATACAAATCAATAATCCATTTGTTATACTGTGTGACACGAGCAATGGGAATTCCAATCAAGGAACAAATTCTCTTTTTCTAATTTTTACTTCTGTCATGAAGAGCATCACATTATTCAGCGGTCATCGTGTATTGCTTAATCCCACTCGTATATTGATCTGCAAATAGTTTATCACGAATACGTCGACTAGTGCCGGAAGTACAAGATTAACCATTTTCATTCCGATTGACATGCACGCACGCATACACACAATTCCAGGGAAGGAAAAAATAATAATTTTATGAACATTTTGAAAATACTTTTAATAAAAGTTATTGTTGTATCATTCAGTTAAATTGTTTTCAAAATATTCAGCAGAGGTTTGACTAGAGGGTGTTTATAGTCGATATAAATTTATGATATGCCTGTACAAATAATTAGGTGTGATAATAAGGTGATCTGATACCAAGACTGTAGCGTGACTAGACAAAGCCGATGACAAAGCTAATGAGGTTTAAACCCTTTACTTTTAGCCCTCAAATTTGTTCAACACAAATTTCAATTTTCTCATAGAAAATTTGCATTTGCAGACCCAGAGAATAGTTTAAAAAATTTACCACTGGTATGATTGGCTCGGTTATCGAGCCAGTTATTCAAGCGTTAAATTTTCAAAAAATAGTCTTCTCTTGGGTTGCAAATTGACATTTTCCAAGACCACTGCAGACCGGCTTGAGTGTTAAATGGTTAATCCTGGCCAAACCAGCCTCAGCTGTGGTCTTCGGCAGTGATTTAGACCATTCTTGAAAATTTGCCACTAGAATAATTGGCTCCTGTTAACCGAGCCAGTCATTCCTGTGGCAAATTTTCAACAAGAGCTTCTCAAAGAGGGCATAATACCCCACCCTGATGATGAGGCAAGGTGTGCACGGCAGCGATATACAATTCCTGATAATTGTCGACTATGAAAGGTTTCTTCCCTAGAACTAGATAAATGATCTTATTACGCTTGAATGAAACCCGAGCCAACAAATGCTTCATTCCAGTAGGTTCAAAATATTCAACGGCTTGCCTATATAGTTACCTTGAAATTTAGATTTTGGGAATTCAGGTTTCAAAATTTCAAATCGATTCTAACACGTGAAAAAGTGGTAGAGGATCTTAGCAAGAAATGGGTGGGGCATAGGTAGAAATGGATTCTTCTTTTGTACTAGATGATTAGCAGATGAAGCCATGCACATACATCCATGTCCTGACATGTCACTGATTTAATTTACTGTAGACAGGAAATTAGATAAGTTAATTTCACATTCAGTGTATGTTGTATAAGGGACCCCGATGTCCATCAACACTCCAACCCTCGAATTTGCTCCAAATGATTTCAATTTTCTAATAGAAAATGTCCATTGCAGAACTCTTTTTTGAAAATTTACCACTGGAATGACAGGCTCGGTTATTGAGTCAGTTATTTAAGTGATAAATTTTCAAAAAATAGTCGTCTCTTGGTCTGCAATGGACATTTCTCAACACCACTGCAGAAGCCGTTTTTGGCTGAAGGAGTGTTTAAAGGGTTAAATTTAGAAATTACACCAAGACCAGTGTTTTGAAATTGGACACTGGGATTTTATAGATGAAAGGGTTTGCCAGATGAGTATCTGCATGAAGAAGTGCATATGAAGCATTCTAAGTCTATATATGTCACTCCTGATTGTCAAATCCTGCACATTTGAAGGTTAGTACCACCTTTCTAAATACTAAAAGACAAATTTTGCATTATTCAGAACACACTCCAGAAGACACGATATGGTATTAAAGTGAGAGTAATGAAAAAAATTCCCCCATGTGCAACGGCAATGGATAATTTAATTATATTTAATAAAATTAATATTTAGTCGAATGATGATTGGCTTACACTTACAGCTTACACTTTTTGGAGTATGTATTCAGTATGTAATGAATATAACGGTTGAAACTCAAGTAAAATGATCAACTTTTCTAGAGAAAAAAACCTGCCACTATTATTCAAATCCAGGAAAGATCAGTTAGGAAGGATAATTATTTGAACCAATCAGCAGCTCTCTGATGGCTGATGGAATATCAGAGTGATTAATAGTCCGCATTCTCTGACTCCACCCTATTCCGATTCTGATATACCATAGAGACTGGAGTCAGAGACTCGGACTATGTAATTAACAGATACAACGCTGCCAGGCTGTGATAACCAAGGGAGGTAATTCAATAGAAATATGAGGGTTGATATTATAAATGACAATGCACTCAGCTTCTCCTCATTTCATTCACGGTACCCACGTTATGGACATATCCAAGTCTAAAGCTATAGGTCATTAGGCTTGACCCACACTCATTCATACTAACCACCTTGTCTTGACCCAATAGCCGAGAGTTATCTAGATATGTGGTCAATACCAATCATATAGCATCCGGATCTGGTAGCAAAAGCATTACATACTCCTTGAATGCGCCGTATCGCACATTTGCAGTACCAATTCAAGGATTAGCCTTTTTATCCGACTTCTCTTCAAACGGCACTAATTTGAAGATATGAGTCGGATGTTTTTTTCAGGTCAAGCTGAATCTGCCCCTTATTGGCAAAAAATGTTATATAATAGTAATAAAATTGAATACTAATACCAGCAGCCTCTTGCTCGTTATTCAACATAAATACTGATATGTGTGTATCACACAGTTAGAGCCTTCATTTACTACATCATTTCATCAAAAAAGCAATGGGTGATTTACAAATGGTAGGCTTTTTAGTTAAGTCATAAAAATGGATATTTTTTGTTATTTTTATTACCCCCTTAATGACCATGCCGGCAAAAACTGGCCTTCGTTATGGTTTTGTGGAATGTCCATTTACAGACCACAAGCATAGAATTTTTGAAAATTTACCATGGGAATGACTGGATCGGTTATCGAGCCAGTCATTCCAGTGGTAAATTTTCAAAAATTGTATTCTCCTGGCCTGTAAATGGACATTTAATAGGCAGATATTTAAATTTTCTTGACCAAATTTGACCATTAAAGGGTTTAAATTAACCCTTTAACACTTAATCTGGCCAAAACTGCTTCCAGTGTGATAGTCTTGGGAAATGACCATATTTCTGAAAATTTACCACTGAATAACTGGCTTGGTGACTAAGCCAGTCATTCCAGTGGTAAATCTTTGAAAAAATCTCTCGGGTCTCCAAATGGACATTTTTGATGAGAAAATGTAAATTTTCTTGACTTAATTTGAGGATCCAGTGTTAACTAATTTGACTGAATTAGGAGTGTATCTAGCAAGGAGAAATCAGCCAATATACTCATTCATCATTATGTAATGACCTGAATACATAATTACCCATAAATCAATGGATAAATCCCCACAAAAAGTAAATTCTTTTCAGCATAAAAATTATTCTGTTGAATATTTTGAAATTAATTTAACTGGAATCTGTTGCTGCCAACTGCATCCAGTCAAATTAATTTCAAGATATTCAACAATTTCTCTGAATGGTTGCCTTGAAAATAAGATATGGGGAATTCAACGGTGAAAGGGTTAATAAATTAACCCTCACAGACCAGAAATGACAAATACTTTGACGGAAAGAATATTCTGTTTAATAATTTGAAACTAATTTGACTGAGAGTTGTTGCAGCATATGCCGCAACATTTTCCAGTCAAATTAGTTTCAAAATATTCAACAGCTTTCTTGCATATTGTTTTGAAATCGAGACACTGGTCTTTCGGGGGTTAAACAGTTAATAAATTAATTGATGCATGACTCATCAATCATATATCAATATATTGACTTGGCAGTCAATGAGTATTTCACATGCTACAATATATAGATAGCTATACAGTGGGAGAAATATTAGAAAAAAACACCTATCAGATTCCCTCAGGTGCAGGCCTCTATGTAGGAAAACAATTTATCATGCCCCAATCTAGACAGAATTTTGGGAGAATGATATTTTGGTCTCCCAGTTTGCGATCATTAAAAATCTGTTAACCATTTAATGGTCAAGTCGGATGAAATAATTGTGCACCGTTTTGACTTACCATTGGATATGGTTATGGAGCCAGGCATTTTAGTGACAAATTCTCAAAAATAGTCTTCTCTTGGGCCTTGGCCTACAAATTTACATACACTATAAGCACTTCAATTTTCTTGTCACAAATCTTACCATTAACCACTTAAGCCGCCAAAAACAGCTTCTGCAGTGGTCATGAGAAATGTCCACCAAGAGATTAGTTTTGAAAATTTACCACTGCAATAACTGGCTCGATAACAGAGCCAGTTATTCTAGTAGTAAATTTTCAAAAATGGGTCATTCCGTGTCAAGACAACCGATGGGTGTTGCATGACCAATTCAGATTTCCAAGATTCTTTGTGTAGTGGTACAGTAGTATGTTTTAGGAAATCCTGCACAATTTCACTACCCAAATCCCAATATTTTTGGAGATATGGACGCTAGAACAGCAAGGGGGGTCCATCACATGTGATGCAATTGCCATTCAAGGCTCTGCAAATTCTTAAACTGACATCCAATTCCAATAAAACTTTCAGTGCTTGGTCACATGTAGGTACCCTCTTGAAATATACAGGGCATAATAATTTTAATGCTCGTCTTGGTAACCTAGGTAACATTAAAAATGAAAGTTCATTCAAAGTTACAAATTCAGACCCACTTGTGATTACAATTATTTTAAAACTATTACAGTTACAAACATAATACTTGATGGGTCATATATATTTGCTAGTTTATACATAAAAGAAAAAATATGTGGTTCTTAACTTTTTTTAAATCTAGGCCCTTAAAATTGGCCCAACCTGAAAATGATCCCATATTCAACTGTCAGGATGACGATGTGGGATAGGTGGAAGAAACTTGTGCTTTACAGACAATAAAACATTCGGTGTGCTCTACAACATATCCAAATTTTCTTTTCCATTCTTCCTTCCATCAAATTTTTTTGGGACAAAATGGGGGTATTTTTGTCATTTGTGAGTATATTTTTATGACATTGCTGTTAATTATGTATGTATATCAGTTAATTTTTCCAGAAATGTGAACAAATAATATTGTTATCCCCACATTTAAGAAAAATGTTATTGATATTGTAATCTCCTCGGTTTGTCTGTCCGTCTGTCACGCTATCTCCTCCCAAACCATTGGTTGGAATTCAACAAAATTTGGTATGTGGGTTACCCATACATGGTTGTGGTCTGCGACGCAGCATCTATCGTTGGTGCCATGCCATGGTGGTCAAGGGAGCGGGGTCAAAAGGTCAAATATCTTAAAAACTGTCAGTCACTCAATTACCTCCTAAACCGTTTGATGGAATTCAACCGAATGTGTTAAATGTGACTGTGAGATGACACTTATATTTGACTCCGCCCCCTTCCCTGCCAACAAAAGAATTTCAAATGTAGGTTCAAAACTCTGAAATCTGGCATGGACAATAGATCTTGTTACAGATTTTAAGCTTTTCAGAGGGAATAACTAAGACTACAAATATGGACAGATATTGCTGAAGCGAAATTATGACACTTTGTCTTCACATAATGTCTACTGAAAAAAAACCTCTTCAAATGTAGGTTCAAATCTCGCCAGGACAGGAATTTGCTAACAGACAGACTGTCATCACATAATACGTTCAGTCTTATGATAGGTATATAACAATATTTGATACAGACTGACAGACAGACCTAAATACTAGTTGCGAGTCACAACTAATAAAGATGTCCAAAATCTACATTGCTTATGGTGAAATTTACTCTGTGCATTGAAAGACTGCATTTTAGGCAATCAATGGATAGATCCAAGCTGTCACTCAAGTATATGACGTCATAATCAATTATGCCACATGTAGGCTGATGGCACAATAATGATGCATAATGAATGACGTAGCTAGGTCCGTCCTGAACAATGAATAGTCTGCTAAGTGTACGAATTGTATTTGTTCTCGATTTAATAAACATTCTGTTGAACAGTTTGAAACTAATTTGACTGGGCTCTGTTGCTGCCATATGCAGCAACAGCACCCAGTCAAATTAGCTTCAAAATATATATATATATATATATATATATATATATATATATAGTTACCTTGAAATTCCAATTCTGTAAATTTAGTGTTCAAATGGGCGGGGCATAGCTCGAAATGGACCTCTATTCTGGTAATCAATCTGAAGTCAAAGCTAATGATCATTTCGCTGATCTCCACGCCAGACTAGGTTTGTGCGATTTTTGCTTCGAAACATCGCGATCAATTTTATTTTTATTTCTCAATAGTATACAAGGTTCATACTGCTGGCAGATTTTCTTATTCAAGGACTTTCAAGACTAAAAATGTTGATTTCTCAAGGGCTCAGAACCAGCATCACGGACAAAGTAAGGATATGACACTGGTGCAAAATTTCATACAGCTTACCATTAGAACCTTTCAAATTACAGTTTGAATTTTGGAACTTACTCGATTCCAGATGGATTTTGCCAGTCAAATTGCCAATCAAATTTTCTTAAATCTTTATTTACATCAGTACGTGAATGGTTTGCAAACAGGAAAAATCACATGTGAGGAAATGTTGGTTTTCAAGGGCTTTTCAAGGCAGATGGGTGAAATTCCAGTACTTTTCAAGACAAATTTCAAATTCAAGGCTTTTCAAGGCAGATGCCAAAATTCAAGGGCTTTTCAAGTTTGTACGAACCCTGGTATAAACCGGTTTAACATGACAAGTCACAAAAACTGGGACTTGGAAATTCTAGAAAAAGTTGAAATAAATGATACAATAATAGCTCGAAATTAGAACACAATTTCATGCAACAAGTGTATACCTTATATTCATCATCGCGGGAGTGAAATTATTAATTGGGGCCGCCTAAATAATGCGCATAGTTTAATAAACATCGTTTATTGCATCAAAATTTGAAGTAAAATGTCGTGGAGTAAAAATATAAATCCCGCTTCTGCTTATAGGCTCGCTTTGTAGGATGAGTTTAGGTTATTACCCGAGTAGTGCGAAGACGCTAATATTAGTACCAGGGGAGATATTACGCAAAGCATATACATAGGATGGTAGCTTTTAGTAGCTATGATAGTAACGGCATAAACTCATCCTATAGTGCAGTTTATAGTTGCTTTCAGAATGTACGATTTACATTTAAGAGTAATCAACAGAACGCACAGTTCTAAATACAACAATCTGGAATGCTGTTGCGTTATTTTCTTTAATTAGGCATGACAACCGAATCAAAAAGGAAAAATTAGTACACAGCCTGAAATTGCTAAAAGAATTAAAAAGAATTATGTTCACTGATTATTTCCTAACACTCCGCAACTAAGTATATACTTGGTATTTCATGACAGACTCAGATTCTGCAGCGAAAGAAAGAAAATTATATGTCGATTCGACGGAGTAACTAGCTGGTTTTCTCAATGACAAAGGTGTTACCTAGCTATTGTTAGCTGGTTTACCGTAGAGCTTTGTGCTTTGATTAGGACTTACTGAACACATGCATGAAGCGATCAAGACAAAAAACAATGGATATATGCGCGAATGGATTATAACTGTATTCTTTTACTGCTGAATGATGACTTTTCAAATCTTATAGTCTGCTCAATTTTTCCCCTTTTTTTTTCAATTACATCGTAGAAAATCGCAATTTTTTTCAAAATCGTGATTTTCGATTAAATCGCGAAATCGTGCAAGCCTAAGCCAGACATATTTAAACACTCGCAGGTGCAAATGAAATCTACTTCATAGAAGCAGCTGCGCCAAGGAAAGCATTCCTGATTATCAAGAGACCAAGTACCAAGTCACGCATGTGGGAGATACCACAGTGTAGAGCCCCTGTATTTCATAACGAAAGTGTTTACAGATAAGTCACCGAAAGAACATCTATTTCAAACGTTTAATGACCTAGTCATCTAAAATCAACCATTTCACTGGATTAGTCTTCAGGAATGTCTAAAGCAGGCCAGTGTAACCAAGTCAGTCATTCCAATTGTAAATCTTTTTAAATTAAAGTCTTCTTTTGACCCAAATGGACATTAAATAATTAATAAACGCTCCGCAAACAGCGCATAATAGTCCTGGCCATGATGGCAAACCATCGAATGAGAACTTTCAGAAGACAGCGATTTCTTACCCAGACCAATCGAGGCCAGTCATCCATAGTTTCAACATGATCCAAATGGTAGCGAATGCATCATCCGGAAATGGAGTTATCGTCCCCAAAACATTGTCAAGATGGCCACCAGTGGCTGGTGACCATATCGGATTTTGGATTACCATAAATTTTAATAGCTTTCTTCCTCTGGACCTACATGCAGTCCAGTCATCCTATGAAGCTTCAAAGCGATCCGATAAATCGTATTGTCTGGAAAACAATTTCCAAGATGGCCACCGACCGGTGGCTGCATGGCATACTTATTGGATCATTGTCTATTTTAATAGGTTTCTTCCGCAGACCTACTCCAGTCATCCTTTGAAGTTTCAAAGCAACCGAATAAGCAGTACTGGAGTTATGATCTGCAAACTAATTTTCAAGATGGCCACCTGTGGCTTGCAAATTGGATTCCAGATCACTGTCGATTTCAACACGTTTCCTCCTCAGACCTAGTGCAGTCATCCTATCAAGCTTCAAAGCGATCCGATAAATCGTATTGTCTGGAAAACAATTTCCAAGATGGCCACTGACCGGTGGCTGCATGGCATACTTATTGGATCATTGTCTATTTTAATAGGTTTCTTCCGCAGACCTACTCCAGTCATCCTTTGAAGTTTCAAAGCAACCGAATAAGCAGTACTGGAGTTATGATCTGCAAACTAATTTTCAAGATGGCCACCTGTGGCTTGCAAATTGGATTCCAGATCACTGTCGATTTCAACACTTTTCCTCCTCAGACCTAGTGCGGTCATCCTATGAGATTTCAAAGCGATCCGATAAACAGTAACGGAGTTGATTCATCCCGAAGCTAATTTTCAAGATGGCTACCGATGGCTAACACTGGTGGCCATATTGGATTTTGGATCATCGTTGACTTGGATAGGTTTCTTCTGCAGACCTCTAATCCAGTCATCCTATGAAGTTTCAAAGCTATCCACTAAACTGTAGCGAAGTTATTATCTGGAAATTGAGCTATCATGAGCAAACAAATTTGTATGACGGCCACCAATGGCTGGCGGACATATTGCATTTTGGATCATCGTTGACTTCGATAGGTTTCTTTCTAAAAACTAGTTCTCATCCTAGAACGTTTCAAAGCAAACCACTAAACGATAGAGAAGTTATCCTTTGTAAATGGAGCTAAAATCTGCAGACCAATTTGTAAGATGGTCGCCGCCAGTGTCTGGTGGCCATATTGGATTTCAGATATCGTCAATTTTGACATGTTTCTTCCCCAGACCATTGAGCTCAATCATCCCATGAAGATTCAATGTGAACGGATAAACGGTATCATACATGGAGCAATTATTAATGCATTGTAATTAATAACAACTACAATTTCTTTTCAATTGCTCAACTACAATTACTTCAAATTTAATAAATTAATTCATTACAATGGACTTTTAGCTATGCCCCGCCCGTCACTAGCTAAGCTCCACCCATCACTAGCTAAGCTCCACCCACGCCTCACCATTTTGGGATTGATCGATCCCCGAATGCCCTAGTTATCAATTTCCTGAAAACTATACAGGGAAGCTGTTGAATATTTTTTAACTAATTTGACTAGGTGCTGTTGCTGCCTATGGCAGCAACAGCGCCCAGTTAAATTAGTTTCAAAATATTCAACAGAATATTTATTAAATAGTAAAAGCAAACAATTTGTACAGAAACGCATAGACCGTCTTCAAATATGCGTTCGTGACGTACTTATCAACGTCATTCATTATGATGTCATGCTACACATCACGCTCTTCATTATGACATCATATACTGGGTGGGTACTCTGGAAAGGGGAATTACTTTGCAATGAAATTAACTACAATTATGATTACTTTTATAAAAGACAGTTGGGCATACCAAGCATACATATTATAAGTGAGAAAATAAACAAAACACAATTAACCTTTTAATCAGATTTAATTTACATTTTTTAAACATCTTTATTTGGAGAGTATACATGTATATTTACTACAATACAATTTATGTCAAGTTATAGTTTTATAGCACTAACAAGAACAAATTAGATGGACTGTGTCCCGTGTGCCGAGCACTTCAGCTTTACCGCATATCACACATGTGTGCTAGTGCCGCGAAACAAGGATTTTTTACGCTTGTATTACGCGTTTGATGAATCAAATGTTAAAATCATGTAAAGAATTTAAAATCATCAACCTGAATGCAATGAAGATATAGAACAAATCTGTAAAGTTTCATAGGGATCAGATACGTCCTTGCTAAAGTAAAAGTCCATTGAAAAACTTTAACATTCTTCAAATTCTTGGTCTGTAATCAACTAAGTCCAAACCACGTAAAAACATGGAAACAATTTGAAAATCATTTTAATTATGACTGGGACTGGATGCAGTCACGGTATAAAACAAATCTGTAAAGATTTAATAAGATCGGATAAGCCCTTGATGAATTAAATGTCTACTGAAAAACTTTCACATTAACTAGGTACATTATAATTCTTGTTACAAATAAGCGAAGTCCAAACTAATAAAAATATGGAAAAAAGAATTGAATATCTTTTCAATTATGATAGAACCTGCAAATAATGATGGTATAGATCAAATCTCTAAAGTTTTAATAAGATCGGATAAGTCATTGATGAATTAAATATCCACTGAAAAATGTTAACAGTTACCTAATTCTTGTCACACCAGACTTCATTTAGATCCTTATGTCGAGATCCTCTGACATTGTATGGGCTCAACGCATGCTTGTGTCGGTAGTCATGTCCAAACACTGGGACTTCCACAAAATGGGCATTGACATGTCACGAGCCTTCGACACAATTAAACGCTCAATAATCCTAGATGTACTACGCCAGGCCAGTTGCAATGAAGATGAGCTACGACTAGTGAGACTACTGCTTGCAGACACCAAGCTGAGAGTACGAGTCAAGTCAGTGAAGTCTGTACAGTTTGAGACATCAATCAGCTCCCCGCAGGGAGATGGTCATCTCCAATGCTTTTCACCAGCTACCTTGCTGCCGCATTGAAATCTGTGCGGTAAAGTTCCACAAGACCAACCCCCCAGTGTCAATATTGGGCATGCCGCTAGAGATGGAATATGCAGACGATGTGGACTTCATAGACGAGGAAAAGAAACCCCTTGACGAAATTCTCCCAATAGCCGCAAGCAAACTAAAAATTGAGAATGATTCTCTTTATGAATGAATCCAAAACAGAGTTCACCCACATATACCTATCGACAAAGCATGAAACTATAGAAAATGATGACCCACTTCGTGGCGGCGAACCATGGAGGAAAAGTAAAATCTTGGGCTCACTGCTTTGCAGTACTGCTGACATTTCTGCACGCTGCATCATGGGGAACATAGCTTTCCAGTCCTTCTGGAAGCTATGGATTCGTAGATCAAAGATGCCCTTGATGAAGAGGCTACGTTTATACAATGCAACCTGCATATCCTTGATGCTGTATAACTGTAACAGCTGGGCAGCTCCAAAGGCATCTCTAGACAAACTCGATGCCTGCCACCGCAAGCACCTATGCACCATCACTGGACACCGATGGCCAGACAGCATAATTTCCAACGATGCACTATACAAGATGTGCAATATGTCGCCGCTGTCTGTAAAAGTCGTCCAGCAAAGATGGTCCATGTTTGGCTAGGTGCTAGAAGAGCCACCAGCACAGAGAGCTTTGGAATTCACCCTACATAGATTCAGACTATCATGAAATGATGGCATTGGGTCAAAACTTTACCACTTCAACCCTCGTCGGCCAAAAATGGCTTCTACAACTTGATCTTGAGAAATGTCAATTTGCCTTGAGAAATGTCCATTTGCAGACCAAGAGGACTATTTTTTTTAAAAGACCACTGAAATGACTGGCTCAATAACCGAGCCAGTCATTCCAGTGGTAAATTTTCAAAAATAGTCTTCTCTTGGTCTCAAAACTACCTTTTCTTTGAGAAAATTGGAACTTTATTTAACAAATTTAAGGCTTAAAGGGTTGAAGCATTTCTATTGAGATCTATCGGATAAGCCCTTGGTGCATTAAATGTCCACTGAAAAGCTTTAACATACACATAATTGTTGGTACTCGCTGAATGGCATCAATGGGATCTCTCTTGAGCCAATCCTACACTTTGTGTAGGGCTCGACAAAAATTAACTTTGAAGTTATATATCAGGCATACAGGCATGAATATTTTATAATCCATTTTACTGGAAGCTGACTGGGGGGCCTTTCAGACAAATTAATTTCATAGCAATCAGCTAAATATATAATTTCTAACATCTCTACAAATGGCGGAATTTTGTCTCGGGTCAGAGCTAATCATATTGCCATAGTACAAATTCCACATCACTGCGGTAACTCATTTTCCTTATTATCCCCACATGTTTTGAAAAGCGATGATGATATTGCAATCGCCTCCATTTCTCAAGACCCCAGAAAGCGTCCATTGTTGGCCGAGTTGATTGGTACTGTAAAGGGACATAGTTAATGAATTGATGTATAATTACGATCAGTATTATATTCATGTCTATGTATCCTGTGCACCAGGCTTACAGATCTATACTAAGTACTGTACTTAGCGGCCATTTTTACCTTGATTTACCCGCCTGCATTTTCACAGACATTCTCTACAAATCGGTGAGGAGTCCATGTATCAAATTAATGTTTACATTTTTATGATCACAGAATTCCTAGTTTACATTTTATTGTTTATTAACATGTCCCACATATAAGAAATAGTGGTCAAACACTATTATTGACTCCCTAGAAGCATTTTATGCACACAATTCCATATATTAAATTTAGAAGCTTATGAGCTAATATCTCTTTAAATGATACCACTCTCACACATGCTTCAATATGATAACTAGTGGGCATTGACCCTTTAACACTCAGATTTGTTAGTTTTCATAGAAAATTTTCATTTGCAGACCAAGAGAAGCCTGTTTTTGAAAATTTACCACTGGAATGAATGGCTCGGTTATCAAGCCAGTCATTCCAGTGGTAAATTTTCAATAACAGTATTCTCTTGGTCTGC
Source organism: Chaetoderma sp. LZ-2023a (assembly GCA_034401795.1). Taxonomy (NCBI): domain Eukaryota; kingdom Metazoa; phylum Mollusca; class Caudofoveata; order Chaetodermatida; family Chaetodermatidae; genus Chaetoderma; species Chaetoderma sp. LZ-2023a. The sequence continues at coordinate 29,232,445 of CM067365.1, read as the reverse complement.
AAATGAACATTTCTCAAGACCACAGCAGAAGCAATTTTTTATGAGTGTTAAAGGGTTAATGAACTGAAGATGGTTGCCATGGTTGCGTGGTGTAATGCGTCTATCATTAATCATTAGGCAGAGTTGTTGTTCACAGTGACATTGTCAATATATTAACCTCTTAATGATCATACCGGCTAAAACCGGCCTCTGTAGTGGTCTTAGGGAATATCCATTTGTACGACAATGGAAGACAATAGTCTTCTATTGTTAGATGTTCTTGACTAAGTTTGTCCATTAAAGGGTCAACTCTGGTCGCGGTACTAATGAGATGCTATATGGAACGACTGGTGGCAATCGGGTGTGTTTCTGGTCACTGTTGACATAAATGCTAATATGATGTTCCTGAAAATCGAAGGATTCGATCTGTCACTCAAGTGTGATGTCATAATAAAATATATCGCATATATATGCCGATTATGTTACATTCAAAATGACATAGCTCAGCTACGAAAATCCAAGTCTGTCAATTTTTAAAACTGTATGAATTGAAAAATTTACAATTTAATAAAGATTTGATCGAATCGTATATTTTGAAACTAATTTGCCTGGATTGCAGTTGTTGGTGCTGCCAGAAGCAACAATAGCTTCAAGTCAAATTAGTTTCAAGATATTCTCACCGGTAGCTTACCCGTATAATTACCGTGAACATTTAGTCTGGGAATTCATGTTTCAAAGTATCAAACTGATTCCAACATGCATACAAACTTATTTACAAAGGGGGTGGGGCATAGCTAGAAATGAGCGGGGCATAGCTGGAAATGAGTGGGGGGATAGCTACAAATGATCTGGGAATAGCTAGAAATGAGCGGGGCATAGCTAGAAATTGTCATTCGTGTACATCTATAGTGTGGTCAGCAGAAGTGATTGTGGTTATAAGTTGGTCTGTAGCTATGACATGAGGTGACTCAGTCCTCGCAAGCTGTTGTTGTCTCACAGCCTTTGTGGTTAGGTTAAACTGGTGGTGATAAGAGTTGCTGGACATTAGAAGTGGTTGTGGTCAATGGGTGGTCCCCAGGATCGCGACTACGTTATGGTGGTTATCAGAAGCAGTTTATAGCCATTCTATGTACACTAGTAATATTACACATTGAGGTGCTAGTGTGGTGGTCATTACCATATAGACAACGAAACACGTTGAATTTTGTGGGTGACAGACAATGGTAAGTGTGTGGCCACCATACGGCTTAATCTATTTAGCATAATTATTGGGGGGGGGGGGGAGGAAACATTCACCCTCACCCATGTTCCGCCACCAATCAGTTCAGTCTGTAGTTTCATTCATTCTTGTCAATAAATAACGTAATCATGATAATTCTTATAATAGAGTAGAGCAATGTCCTTCTTTAGGCTATGCTAATATTGTCTATTTTTCTGTTAAACTTAACCTTTTATGGATAAAAATATTTGGCAGCTATTCAGTTCACAGTGATGGACATATTTAAATGTATGCCTAATTAATTTCTGCAGACTAGTATATTTTCCAGGGGGGGGGGGGGGGGTGTTTAAATCTGGATTTGCTGAATATTTTGAAAACAATTCCACTTTCTTTCAAATTTTTTTCAAAATACTCAGCAGGTCCAGAATTATTGCCCACTGTAATAATAGTCTAGTGGTAATGACCAGGTAATTGAATGTGATCATCAAAACTGAAAATATCTGTCTATAGACCAGGCTGAGAGTGAGGTAAGTGCAACCCGGAAGCGAACTTTATCTGGGCCTGATTTCCTGTTACAGGGACCATTACTCATGAAAAAAAAGTTTGGTATCGTATTGAGACATCTTGCGTTTGCCAGGTATTGGCATGTTTTCATTATGGGGGTCAGTGCGTAATTTGCCGGTATTGGAAATCTAAGGTTTGTCAAGGTATTTTCCGTCTATGTCACTGGATACAGATTTTTCATAGTATATTTGACAAAGACAGAGCCACAAGACAGGAGGGAAACATAATTCAACTTTGCAACAAATAACTATGCTGCAAGTCCTAAAATTTTATGATTTAGCCTGTATTGATCAATGCAACAAAGCCGTCTAGTTACATAGGTTACGGCAGTCTGTTGGTTTTTCTACAAATGCATGTTGAGGGACTAAAAGATCTATATATCACTATATTAATTCGAAAATGATGTATTGACAATGTAAATATAGCTTGCGTATCGTCACAATTAATACGTCATAAGATAAAAAAATTATATTAGTTATTATAATTCTTATACTATATGGTCCGGGGGTAATTTTATAAACTCTGATTTGAAGTAAATTCAAAACATCTGCTTGAGTCGGACAATTTATCGTCTGCCCTCTACACTTGCATTTTATTGTTTTTACACCAGCTGTGTGAGCGAAATGCCATGTATCATATGTAAAACAATGCTATGATGATAAACCTACTGCCTATGACAATTAACCACATTCTTTGATAACCAACCATAATTACTTCCATAAGACAATCGATGACACTAACAGAAGATTCAAGATGAAGTGTGTTGCACATTACCACTCCTCGAAGCAAACATATTCAAAATTGCAGCCATTATCGCAGAATCAGTATGAGAGACTTCTGCACGCAAAGGGAATACGACAAGACTTGTCTTATTCAGATGTAAATAGATGCGCTGAGCAATGCAATGGGATTCCTACTATTAATTATGATACAGGCATACATGGAATACATCTAGAACCATGTTACAAACATTTCACTGCTATCATATCTATGAAGCGACAATCAGATGAAGAACCATCTGAATGTCGATCTAAGCGCCGAAAGACTGATCAGTTGACAAGTTCCATCAGATTGTTCCCCAAAGTATGTTTCTTTTGTGGGATGTGGAGAAAAACCGTGAAGAACAGGACATCAGTTCCATATGAAATTAGTACTTTGAATGCAGAATCGAAAATTAAAAGCGCAGCACAAGCAAAAGATGACCAAAATACATTACTTGAGATTGGAGACGTAGATCTCATTGCTAAAGAATTCATGACTCACAAGCATTGTTATAACAATTATGTGCATTGCCTTGAGGAACCCGCAACTGAGTACGATGCGGACACTAGAGAAACAATGTTTGGTGATTTTGAAAGTGTAAAAGTGGTCATAAGAGATGCCATTATTTTGAACAACAAGGCCCTATCGATGAAAACTTTGCACAAAATTTATAACACTGGATATGGAAGCATCCATGAACGCAGCTATCGAAGCAAATTAAAGAAGATTATTGAAGAATTCGGCGATACATTGCTTTTCTTACCAATTGATGGAAAAACTCCACAAGTAGTAGTTGGCACACACATATGCGAGAAAGATTCAATTAGAGACATAATTTGGTTCTGATAAGACGCCTATTTTAACATTTTGGTGGGCAGATAATTCCAACCAAAGGCTTGAAACACTGACTGGACATGGTGTAATCAATTCAACACACATTGTTGAGTTCTCCGAACAGCCAGTTTCAAACGTGTCATCTCTTCCAGCGATTTCACTTCAACGTACAAAGCGAAGGTCACTGGAAACAGCGTCAGAGGACCGCCTATCAGTTAATGTTAATAAGAAAAGGGAACCAGAACATGTGGTCTTGGCCAATGTTGATCAACCTGGTATCGAGGAGGAGAAATTGAAAGAAGTGTTGCGATTTAGGAATGGGTACATGATTTGGTTTCTCTCGAGACTACTAGCATCAAACGATCAATTGGTGCCAATATATGTTGGATATAATATACACTCATTGCTAAATACAGACCCAATTCAACAGACAATGCTAAAGTACCTCCCACCTCTCAACGAACCAGTTACAGACTTTTCAACCATGTATAAAGTATTTGAAATCATTCAAAGCCAAGCCAAGCAAGCTAAAATGCAGTATGCTAATTTGATCTTAGATGTAGGTGCTGCAATAAATGCATTCAAAGACTTCAAACTCTTGTGGAATTATCCTGACAAATTTAAAAACATTGTGCTTCATTTGGGAGACTTTCACTTTATAAAGGAAATGTTTTCAATCATTGGCAATTTAGTATCTGGGTCTGGCTTTGAGGACATAGTATTCCAGTCAGGCATATGTTCCACTGGCAGCTTAAACGGCGTTTTATGTGGATCACATTATAACAGATGTTGGACAGTTCACTCACACTTTTCGGAAGCATTGGAAAGGCTTCTGTTTGAACGGTTTCTTAAAACTGGAGAAAACCTACCAGATTGTCTGACAGCTGAGTTAGAATCTAGGAACGCAGATGAACGGTGCTTGGATGCATTGCCTAATGATAAGGAGACCACTGATTTCCCGCAGCGGTATGAAAATTTTAAACAACGTGTTTGTGATGGGCATTTTGGACGGACAGCTCAATTCTGGCTGGTATACTATCTTGATATTATGGAGAATTAACATATTTTACACACATCAATAAATATGAATAACTATTATATGCGTCTCTATGGATGGAAGCAGGCACTTCCATACACATTTGCATTGGGTAAACAGAATTATGCACGATACGGAACAATCTATCTTAGTAACCTGCAAAATTTGGACAAGACCCATCCTGGTTGTCGAGAACTTATTCAGACTAAAGGGATATCTGTACAGGGTCAAGACCGTTACATTTGTTGAACTGCAATAGATCAGCTTGGTGAACAAACAATGAATAGGGATGCAAAAACTTCTGGTGGAATTAATTACTTTGCTTCTGATCCTAATTCAATCGCAAAGTGGACTTTGAACAGAGCATCCCAAGCAAAGAATACAGAGGCTCTGTTTGAACTAGCTGGGGTGTGAAGGGTGGCAGACACATATAAGTCAACAAGACCATCACAAATAATGAAGTCAGAAACACTTGTGAAACAAATTTCGAGAGTATTAACACAAGAGTATGTCAATCCTTTTGATGGTTCTTTAGATGATGAAAACTTATACAACCTAAGCTCTGGAGTTCCCATTGATGATGAACTCACTGAAGGTATTCTTAGAGTGAAAGTCAAAGGTGAAAACTTATTCAATGCATTCTATGAACACAGAATTAAGTCAACTGTAGAAAAGATTAACGACACAATAACACAACAAAAACTGAAGCTGTTTAAGTCTGCAGGCAAAACAATTAGCATTAAATTCAACAACAAAGAGAATATTGTTGGAATTAACAGGAAAATCATTGGAACATTATTGGCACACTCAGCAAAAACTGAAAGGACGATCAACTTTGCAAGTGCACTGAAATATCCACTAAGCCCCCCTTGTGTTTCGCCAACCCAGATGGTACCCGTAGAACTACGAAGAAGAGCCAACTAATGGAAGTCACCTTGGCATCTTATAGTGGCGATACCGATCCGGGACAATTTTCACTTGATAAAAGTATGGTGGCTGCATACCTGATTGACTTGATGGCAATGGTACAAGCATTGCCAGGGTTGTACGATACCTATCATGATCTAGCCATGCAGCTATTCAAAACACTCCCAGTTGGATACAAGAGGATTGATATAATAGCAGACACGTATCAACCGGGTTCATTAAAAGCTCCAGAACGTTTGAAACGTGGATCTTCTGCGAAAATTATCATTCAGTCAGCTCAATCCAAGGTCACGCATAACTTTTCTGATTTCCTGAAAAATGGCGAGAATAAGACTCGACTGATCGAACTTATTAAAGGTGAGCTCATTGTCAATAAGGATCATGTACTGGATATGCTCCAATATCAGCAGATCTTGTTTTCTATGCGCGGTACCTGCTACAGAATATCGCCATCTTCTGTTCAGGTTGTCGAGGAATTAAGCAGCAACCAAGAAGAAGCTGATACAAAGTTGTCGCTTCATGCAAACCACGTTCTTAACAACAATTCAGATGAAATGGTATTAATTCGATCACCATCTGGGGATGTCAATGTTAACATCATATTTATTTCATTGCTTCAACAAAACAGTGACAGGATTTATCTTGATTATGGCACAGGAAAATCAAGGAAAGTTGAAATTAATTCTATTTGAGATGCAAGATGATTTGAAGTCAGCCCTGATTGGGTTTCATTCCTTTACGGGCAATGATTATGTTTCGTCAATTTTCAGAAAATCTAAGATGTGTTGGAAACTAGTTGAGAAGAGCAAAAAGTTTGCCATTCTGTTCAAGATGTTGGGTGAAGAATGGGATTTGCCTGACATTACATTCCAACAGCTAGAGGAGTATATGTGTAAGCTGTTTGGCAAAAGCAGCACTAACATTGATGAAGTCCGACACAACATGTTTCGGGATATCTATGAAAAGAGAAACAAAATTCAAGACCTCTCCTTACTTCCACCTTGTAGCCAGTCTTTGAAGTTACATTGCAAGCGGTCAAATTTTGTAGCAAAGCTGTCTAAGTTGTGCTTTGATACAAATCCAGAAATACCAGATGCCAGCTGTCATGGTTGGTTGGAACTCAGATGGTACAATAAATTGGATTGAAACAGCATTTCCTGCTGATGTTGAAGAAATACTGACCAATGATGATGACGACGTTGACGAAATGCTTTGTGAATTAGAAAGCAATGATAGTGATGATGGACACCATAGTGATGAAAATGAGTAATACAAATATAGTGATGTAATTAGGTTCACGGGAATAAATGTACTTTTTCTTGACGCTCTTGTAACATTTCATTTGACAATATTATGAAGACATTTATTATTGAATTTTCCTTATTACGAATTGTTATTAAAAATTTTGAATGCCCCTAGATCGTAAGCTTATATTTTTTATGAGTAATACAAATATAGTAATGTAATTAGTTTAGGGAATAAACGTAATTTCTCTTGGCGATTTCCAATACCGTCAAATTACGCACCGACACCCATAATGAAAACATGCCCATATCTGGCAAACGCAAGACGTCTCAATACGGTACCAAACATTTTTTCATCAGTAATGGTCCCTGTAACAGGAAATCAGCCCCAAATAAAGTTCGCTTCCGGGTTGCGCTCACCTCACTCTCAGCCTGGTCTACCATATATAGGAATTAATTATCACATACATGTGACAATGAGCCGGTCATTACAATGTTTCTGTGTTTGATAAATGGTCAGTAAAGGTTAATAACTTTAATGATTAAATTTCTTCGAAAAATTAAAATATTTACTTATTGAATGTCCATTTGCAGGCCAAGACAAGACCATTTTTGACAATTTACCACTGTAATGACTGGCTCAGTTATCGAGCCCTTCATCGGTAAAATTTCAAAAAATAGTCTTCTCTTGGCCTGTAAATGGACATTACTCAAAACCACTACTGAGGCCGGTTTCATCAGGAAAGGGTTAATACTCAATGTCCATTTGCAGGTCAAAGAGAATATTTTTGAAAGTTTACCACTGGAATGACTGGCTCGAACCAGACATTCCAGTGATAAATTTTCCAAAATAGTCATCTTATGAGACTATAAATATACATTCTTCAATACAAATTTAAAGGCAGGTTTTGGCCGACTTGAGGATTACTACTTTAAGTAATGGAGAAATCCAGTTTCTCAGTCAATCATATGATGTCATAAATCCCCCCACAGACACCCCCCCCCCCCCCCCCCCCCCCGCTTGCGGGTTGGTCTGTTGTTTTATTAATCACTATATCATACTTACCGTTCAATCACTACTTGCTAAATCAATTATCTGCATTTAGCTATCAGAATAAGATTTTTATGCTTGCATACACACCTCCCCATGCCTATTCCTATTAATATGGACCCTTAACCAGGCTACTGGTTAAGTCCATCTTCAGCATACTGATTGATATAGACTGGCACCAGTCTATACTCACTCGATAGTGACGCCTGTCACTAAGCGTGCTTGTGCATGCGCACTGGCGACCAAATAGGAAACAGATTAACTTTTCTAAATTTAAGTGCCAAATATTAAAGGCCAATTCTCAAATCTTACCACGCGGGGTGGCTGAGTCCGGGTCGTAGTGATTGAATGCTAAGTATGTTTTATAGTGGTTAATAAAACAACAGACCAACCCACAAGGGGGGTCTGTGGGGGAGTTGTTATTACACCACAAAAACATCCATTACGGTTCAATCACTACTTGCTAAACCCGCAGATTTGGTCAGTGCCCCACTTAAACATTAGGTAGGAGATTTGAGAATCAACAAACAAGGATAAATATCAAATCAATCTTATCCAAATGTTAATAACAAAACATAATAGTGCATTTAACTCAATCACACCGTGATTAACAAATAAAGAAAACTTGAACTTGAAGACTCTCACCATTTCTCACAGATGCGCAGTCTTAATGAAAATGGTGGGAAGTGCTTGGTAAATGGTCTTCGGCTTTTTTAGTTAAAATAGTAATGTTACGAAAGAAGGAGGCTGCTGCACTCTGGTCTTTGAGAAAAAAGGTTGCAAAAGTGGATTCAGATTTCCATCCTGCCACCTGCATGACTTCATCTAAAGACGAACTGGCAAAAAGAGCGAAAGAAGTAGCCATACCTCTAACATCATGGGCTTTAATATGGGAGAGGTTAATTTGATCTGGTGAGGCTATCTCATAACAAAGCTTAATTGTCCCACAAATCCATCTGGCAATCGTAGATTTTGAGACCGGCTTAGATAACTCTTCCGCGCAGGAAACCCATAAATGGGATTGATCGACTCTTTTAAAATCGGTTCGCTGTTTGTACATTCTTAATGCCCTAACAGGACATCAAAATTTATCGGATGGCGAAAAAGACGATAAAGATTTTAAAATGATCGGACTAGCAGGAAAGCGGTTAGACTGAGTTTTAGATAAAGTCCCTTCCAGGATATAAAACCGAACCGTCTCCTGAAACTATAAATCTATCCCTTTGGTTTGGATGGACACAAAGACCTCTTACTTGAGATAGAAGATCCTGGGATACTGGAAGAAGACGAGGGAAGTCTACCAGAAGATCTAGAAGGGCTACAAACCAAATCCTCTTTGGCCAAAAGGGAGCTATCAGAAGAATCTCGCAAATTTGATCCTTGACCTTCTTCAAGACTAGCAGAATCAAAATCGTTGGAGGGAAGGCATAAGCGAACATTCCTATCCAGGATTGAGACAGAACATCCACCGCCAGGGCTTGACTGTCCGGAAAAGGAGACATGTAAGAGATCTGAGCATTCAGAGAGGTCGCGAACAGATCTACTAGAGGACGATCCATAAGACTGAAAATCGCTCTGACAACCGGCCTCTTTAACTGCCACTCTGTGTGGGCGAATTTGCTGGGACGTGACAGTTGCTCCGCCAGAAATTTCAGACTGCCTGGGACATGGAAGGACACTGGAAAAATCTCTTTCTTGCGCCACCACAAGAGAAGATTCCACACTTCTAAACAAAGGAGAGACGACCGTGTACCTCACTGCCTGTTGATATAAGACACCACTGTCGAATTGGCCGACCGAATCGAGACTTTGAGACCTATCACAAGATCTGACCATGAAAGGAGTCTTCTTGACAGCCCACAACTCCAGAATGTTGATATGGGCTGTCGACTCCTCCAGGGACCAAAGGCCGGAAACTGACAGGGAGTCCCAGACTGCTCCCCATCCCTCCTGGGAAGCGTCTGTGAAGATAATCACCTGAGGGGAGGACTTTACCAGTGGAACACCCATCAGAAACAGAGAACGATCCTTCCAAAAATCCAGATGAGGGATCAAGTGTTCTCTGACGGGAATCTGATGGTAAATAGAGTGAACTGTCTGCTTCCAAAGGGACATTAAATACATTTATTTGGAAGGGTCTTCTCATCAGCGCCGCCCAAGGAATTACATTGTCTACGCTGACCATCAAGCCTATCACTCTTAAAAAGAATCTTGCTCTTACCATGGGAGAAGAAGACAGGATTTCCATTGCCACTGATAAAGCCTCAATTCTTGGATCTATGGGGAAGACTAGACCCCGGGCCAGGTCAAAAGAAACGCCTACATGCGTAAAGATTTGAGATCGAACTAGGCTTGATTTCTTTAGATTTAAAATCAACCCTAGGTTGCATGCCAGACTGCAAACTTCTGGAAGAATTCCTGAAAGAATTGAGGATGACCTTGCTTTTACCAACCAGTCATCTATATAAACGTGAAGATGGATAGAACAACGGTGTAATATTACTGGCACGGGTGAAACTAGACGGGTAAAAAGGAAGGGAGCCGTGGTCAGGCCAAAGGGCATGGCGCGGAACTGCCAAACTCGATCCTTGTAAGCAAACCTCAGGAACTTTCTGAAGGCAGGGTGAATGAGAACATGAAAGTAGGCATCCTTTAAATCGATGGAAGACGTCCACATTCCCTGATCTAAACTGGAAATGATCTGGGAGATTGTCTCCATCTTGAATTTGGGGGTGAGAATCATAAGATTTAGCCTTTTCAAATTTATGATAGGACGCCAACCTCCCATTTTCTTGGAAACTAAAAAGATGATCGAGTAGTAGCCCGGGTCTACTCTCCAGTGGGGAATTTTTTCTATTGCCCTCTTGACAATCATGGATTTCAACTCCTCTTCCAAGGTAACCAATTTTTCCGGATTGGAGGGAATCGGAGTCCAAATTGGAAGAAAAGAAAGAAGAGGAGGATGATGGATCCGTGAAGGTGCATAACCCCAACGTATCTGAGATACTAGCCAGGAGTCATGAACGAGGGCCTGCCAATTCTCTCAAAACAGACCTCCTACTGGCACGTTGGGCAACAGGTACTGGACCGACTGGTCCGAAGGCACAAGAAGAGGGGGAGGGATGAGGAAGGGAAGAGGGGTGGCCTTACCCGGGAATATTCCACACCTTCAAACTCTATTTCCCTGATACCCTCTAAAAGAAGAATGACCTCTGGACCTGGGACTAGCACGGTGAGAAGGGGTCTGACCCCCTCTCGCCCAAGGAGAGGGAGACTGTCTCCCATGAGACCTGGAATGATGAGAGGATATAGAATCGAAGCGATCCTCCTCCGTGGATCGATCTTGATGATTGGAAGAGGAAAGATTGGAATTATTAATAATTCTAGATGGATAAGCCCCAAACCGGTCAGGTTTGAGGCTCTTTCTTCTAGGAGAAGAATTCGGACTCTTCACTGAAGAAACATCTCTTTTCAAGGAAGGATTAGCAAAGGAAATCTGAGCCTGAAGCTCCCTAGGTGGAGGTGCTACAACAAGACTATTTTTCAAAGAATGAAGGAAATTTCAATTTCCCTTTCTCCGAGATCTAACAATACTCACCATTCTATTACTTCTGATACAGCTAGCCTGGATAGCTGGGCCCTAGGACTATAGACTTAGTAAGCTTTACCGACTCCTGGAACCGGGTACTCGGCTCCCAACTGCCGAGTACCCGTTTGCCATGAAGCTCATATTGTTTGCATAGCCACCAAACAAGAGATACCCATGGCTTGCCTCCGTGGGGCTGGGAGGCTGGGTCCGTAATAGAATGGTGAGTATTGTTAGATGTCAGGAAAAAGGGAAATTGAAATTTCCTTCATTCTCCTTCGATCAATACTCACTATTCTATTACTTCTGATATACACCAGATTTAGACAGTAACCTGGTTGGAAGGGGCAAGCCATAAATGCTACTTTAGCCCCTTGGAGAAAGAGTTAGACTTAAACTTGACTAACGGAGACCTAAAAAAGGACTGTCAAGTTAACGGAACCGAATCACATTCGCATCATTGGCCCCACCCCCATTTATTTCTCCTAAGAAAAGGGAGAGAACTCACGAACATGCATCTCGTCTGAAACACAAATATGCCAAGAGGGTTAACTGCTCTTTGCATATATTGGCCTGGGAATGACCATGAATATATAAGATGAATGAACATGGTATATACACATAATACAAAAAACTCTCAATCTTGAATTACCTCATGATATTTGGATTCCAGACGTGGAGCCTCCAACCATTCACTTGTCCGGCCATCAGTGACACAATCTGGTTGACATCCTCTCGCTCGACCATATGTCTGCTTCTTAATTCTTTCTTACAAATGCCAAAAAAGGGAGAAGAGCTGTGTGGTCATATAACTATCGTTCAGACATGGGGTAATTGTAATATGTAATTGTAATAAAATGTAATTTATCACATTTTTTCATGTAATTGAGAGTAATAAGTAATTGAGGGGTTGAAAAAGTAATAAGTAATATAATTGTAATATATTACATTCAGAAATTAGAGTAATAAAAATTGTAATTATCATATTACATTTTCAATTACAATTTAAAAACCCTATAATGTACATGTATATATGATTAATTCAGTAAAACACAATAAACAAACTCATAACAAGACCCTTTCAATCTGTTGGACTTCATTGTATATTTAAATGGACTCACTTTCACACATAGCTAGCTAAAGAAAGACAAAATGATTCCAGGTAAGGTACAGTACAGCTCAGAGATAACTTAACATACAAGCTGGTCTGAAATGGGTGCATGATGCGTTGAAGACCCGTTTCCAAAGCATCGGTTTTAAAAATACAATGCATTCACAACGCATCTAGTTAATTTTTTGGATGCATTTAAAATAATAAATATATGTGTTGAGAATGAGCATTAAATGCGTAAATAAGCAAGTTTGAACTTGTTTGATGTCCCCCAGAGATAGTGCCAAACGTGTTGTTAAAAGCAAAACGGGACAGACGCCAAATTTTAAATGCGTTTAAAAGATTCATATGTGCATTGCGTAATACCCGGCGTACATACCAACTCCACAGCTCCAACTACCCGGGATCCAATCAAACTTAGCAGTACATTACATTTCCAAGGGGCAAAGGTAAATATGAGAACGTTTTCCTAAAAAAGACAGCGGGATATATTAAAAATCAAAATTATAAATATTACGAAACACAAAATCACGATTCCCGGTTGAGAATTAATGTAACGATGCGCCCCTGAACATTTTGCATCTAGTGCAAGAATCGTAAGCATCGGTTCGTTTCGCATTTAACTTTTATAAACATCCAGCGCAGCGAAACATGTCGACTGGCGAGATTTAACATAGGTTAATCATAGTGAAAATTGTCTGTATCAACTTCATTATCAATTCTATGCGTCACCTGTGTTCGTGATGAACAGACAGCGAATAAACGCAAACTTATGGATTAAAGATGTCAAAATATAGCTTATGTGTACCAATACTCGACTAATGTAGACGGTTTTTTATTAAAACATGCAGCTGGTGTTTTTTATTGATAATATGATGCACAAATTAGCAGATTCGTGTCCGCTACCTCAATATCCCCATCGGTGCTCTACACGAAAAAAGACTAGTTTGAACAGGGCTAGTTATTAAATACTATGCACCCCTAAAGCTGTAGCATGTACCGATATCTCATTGGCATTTCGCGGAAATAAAACGCCCATTGTGATTTAATGATTTTCTTCTTGTGACATTCGGTAGCTTTCGGATTCATTATATTGCAATGTAATGTAGCCGAGTATAACAGTGGTCAATTTTCAAAAATTGTTTTAGGCCTACTTGTGTGTTAAAGGGCTAATATGTAAGCATAATTCATCTTTTGTTTTGCTAGTGCTCTAAGCTGCTATATATTATATATTATACATATATTTTGATTATGAAATAATAAGAGGTTTGTTGATTTCAAAATAAAATATGATTGTTTGTTTATTTATTCACCACACACGCACTCATGCACATTGGAAAAAAGTAATTGTAATATATTACTTTTCAAAGTAATTGTAATTTATTACTTTTGCAATGTAATCGGCCCATGTCTGCTATCGTTTTAAAAACAGCTAAAGCCAGTGGATTGCCAGAGTCTGACACATCCCTTATATAGTAATCCGTGAAAGAGGACTGACAGTGCCATTGTGCAACAGCCATGACGTCCTCTAACGGAACACCATTGTAAAGGGCGGTCGAGGTGGCTATTCCTCTAACATTGTGTGCCCTTGCGCATTGCACCTGGTGCCCAGTCGCCATCTCATGGGTAGTCTGAATGCATTCGACTACCCAACGAGAGATAGAATCCATGGATGCGGCGCCATATGGCAGATCCACAGATGTCTATCATTCGACCGTAATGAGTCTGTCCATTTTTTGTACTTAGTCAAAGCACGAACTGGGCACCAGACACTGGCATCACGATCAAACCTTGTTAGTTTCGGTATCATGATCGGTTTGCCGGGATATCTCAAAGATTGATTCTTTGACATAAACTCTGCTCTTGGCAGAAGACGCAGACCCTCTTCGGAGACAATAAATCGATCCCTCTCTGCCGAAAGCGCATGGATCTCACTGCGCCTTCTAGCTGAGGAAGCTGCCAATAGAAAGACCGCCTTTAGAGTCAAATGTTTTAGACTAGCCGAACGCAACGGTTCGAAAGGGTGCTTGGCCAGTACATTAAGCACTAAAGATAGACTCCAGGCTGGAATGACTACCGGTTGTCTCGGTCGGAGATTGCTCATTTCCTTCACCATCACATTTAACTGGGCCACCTCTGGACTATCCCTGTTGGCTAGACAAGGGATAACTGATGCCAAAGCTGACTTGTATCCAGCAATTGTGACGGGAGCTAGTCCTGAAAAGAACAGCTCACAGAGAAAGTCTGCTATTTGCTGAATAGTGGATTGAAAGGTATCAATACCCTTTTCTTCACACCAGTCTGCAAATCTGTTAACCTTGTTGTTATATGACTTGAAGGTTGACCTCCTTCTCGCAGCCACGATGAAATCAGCAGCTTGTCGAGAAAAGCCTTCCGACGTGGAACATTGTTTGATAACATCCACGCAGTCAATTTGAACATTTCGGGACGCTCGTGTAGGAAGCGTCCCTTGGCCTGGGAGATTATGTTCGGAATCTCGGGCAACTGCACTGGGTTTTCCACCAGCAGATCTAGCAGATCCGTGAACCACGCCCTGCTGGGCCAATACAGCGCTATTAGCAGGACCAGACACGGTTCCTCCCTGATCTTCACCAATACCTTCGGCAGAAAAATGGTGGGTGGGTACGCGTAAGCGTGCATCCCTCTCCAGCTTATCGCCAGAGTGTCTGTATCGACGGCATTTGGATCTGGAATCAGCGAGACATAAGTCATGATTTGAGCATTTTCCCTTGTGGCGAACAAGTCCACGTTGGGTCTACCCCAATGCTCGAAGATCCTTCGTAGAACTGGAGGGTTGAGGGACCATTCAGTTGGCAGAATTCTCTGTCTGCGAGACAAAGCATCCGCCAGAATGTTCAATCGCCCAGGAATGTGAGCTGCTTTCAAAACAACAGAGTAATTCCTGCACCATTGAATCAAGTGCCACACTTTGATACACGGTGTGGGTGACCTGGTCCCGCCTTGGCGATTTATGTATGATACTACCGCCGAATTGTCCGATCGTATCAATATCACCTTGCCCCTGACCATTGGAAGAAACTGTTCCAACACCAGTTCCACTGCCATCATTTCCAACAGATTGATATGCAGCTGGCTCTCCTGGAGAGTCCATGTGCCCGAAACCTGGTGTTCTCCCAGGCAGGCCCCCCCCACCCACCCCTCCAGCGATGCATCCGTGTACACGGACAGCTGGGGGTGGGGTAGGTGCAGCGAAACCCCTACTAGGAGATTCTGACGCTTTTTCCACCATACAAGATGCGACACTATTGGCTCCAAAACTGGCACCAGTTTTGACAGGGGTGCTGTTCTCTGTTTCCACAGAGACATCAGATACAGAGCTGGATAGGTCTTCGCATTAGAGCAGTGTACGGGATCACCTGCTCCATGGAGACCATCATGCCCAACATCTGAAGAAACCGCCTCGCCTGAATGTGGTTTCCCACTCGAGAACTCTTGAGGATGGCTAACAGAGACACCACTCTGGGCTCTGACGGGTAAACCCTGCCCTCCTCGAGATCGAATCGCATCCCCAAATAAATGAAATGTTGAGTGGGTGTCAACTCAGATTTCTCCTTGTTGACTATCCACCCTAGATCTGAAAGTAACTTCAGAGTCAGAGCAGTATCCACCTCCAACCTGGCTGCCGTATCTGCTATGATCAGCCAATCGTCTATGTAGGTGTGTAGCGCCACGTTCTCTTTTCTGAGAAACGCTGTCACCGCAAGGACCAATCTTGTGAAAACCCTTGGAGCTGTCCACAGGCCAAACGGGAGAACAATAAACTCCCATACCTGATTCTGAAACGCAAATCTCAGAAACCTGTGACAACTCCTGTTCATTGGAATGTGGAAATATGCATCTTTCAGATCGATCGACACACACCACATTCCCTTCCTCAATCCTGCCATTACCGACCTCAGCGTTTCCATCTGGAACCGAGGCGTATGGATAAACCAATTTAATGGCCTGAGATTGAGTACAGGTCTCCATCCCCCTGTGCTCTTGGGGACAAGGAACATATTTGAATAGAACCCTGGAATGTTCTGGTTTGCTGGTTTTATTGCTCCCTTCAGAAGCAAACCCGACACTTCGTTTTGAATGGCTTCCAACTTGTCTGGTTCCCTTGGTACGGGTGTCCAGACAGGTGCCAAAGACAGATTCTGTGGTGGAAAGTCCCACCACTCTGGCATGTATCCCTGGGATAACCATCCCAGGACCACTGTCTGACGTCACACCTCGCCAAGCCTCGACGAACGCATGAGCCTTCCACCCACTATAGACGCCTCGACGCCTAATGGGGTTGTCCGGTTCGCGGTCCGCTCCCCCCCCCCCTCTCTTGACGAGAGAGAGAACCATTTTGGCCTTGGCTCGGCAGGTCTAACTGGCACCGCTGTTCCTGTCGCACAGGTGCGGTCCAGGCGGATACGAAGGGAGCTCTCGTACCCTCAGGTACGATCCGCTCCCTTCTTTCCGCCCTTTGAGGACTTACCCTTCCCCTTCCCGCCTCTCTGGCGATCAGGAGCAACATTGGGGAGGGTAGGAGCCTCCATAACCATCTTGGCTTTCTTCGCCGGAGGCGGCTGAGAAAAGCCAGACGAAGCAGAAGCATCACCAGGCTTAGCTTTCGCCTTGCCTTTATGCTTCTTCTGCTTCATAGAAGGTTGCATGGTCAGTGGCTTTGCTACAGCCCCTAGTGCGTGCGCTTGACGCACCAGATCTAGCTGTAGGTTCACCGCCAACCGATTCTGCGTAATGCTAGCCGTGCCTTCTAAGATGGCCCACGCTTGGGCACCGAAGATGCTAGGGCCTGTCAGGGGCATCCCAAGAAGACGCTCCCTGACGGCCGTAGCTGGACGCATATGGTCAAGAACCATCAGCCTCCTAGACTTTGTAACACGCGCCTGCACCCTTGCCAATGCGTCCATAGACAGCACCAGGCCGTCATTGACGCACGAAAGCGCCACAGGTGGCACAGGGTGGCCTGCCCCCGCTTCAGCCCACACCGACTGAAGAAGGCGATAAGAGTGGTTGACAGCACTCATAGCTGCCCTCACACCCTCATCACAAAGGGACAGGACTTCATCGTGGTGTCCCTGGGATTTGTCCACCAGTGCCGGGGCAGGGCCACCCGCTCCAGCACTCTGGACACCCAGAACCCATCGGTCATCCTCGGTGACCGACGGTACAACACCATACCTGTCGTATTCCCCACATGGAATACGACACCTCGCCCGCACCTCCCTGGAGGCCGCAGGAAGCTGGCCCTTGGTCATGAGCTGCTTGCTATAAATATCCTCCAGCAACTCAATAAACCATGGATCCAGTCCAATGGACTGGATCCGGGCTGCGGGCAAGATCCCCATCCTGATCGATGCAACCGACGGACGGGGCGCATCCTCCTCGGCTGTGATCGAAACCACGGACGGGTCCACCCTGGCTAGCCAAGCCAGAGCCTCAGACCAGACCGTCTCCGAGGAGGACACACCCATGAACACATCACCCATTGACATGCTCACAGACCTACCAGCAACGGCCTCCCGGCTAGGAGCCGTCGCTGACACGCCAGGAACTCCGGTACCATACGGTTCCGCCGCCACCCCCTGGAACACACCAGTACATGGAGTAGGCCCGCATGGAAAACCGTGCAGACCCGTAGCAGTCACGGAACCGTGGCCAAACACGGGTGCAAACGGCACCACATGTCTGACCGCCGGACCAGGCGAGATAGGCGAGTACCACGCCTGGCCTGGCACACCCGTCACCATGTCGGCTGGCATCAAACCAACCATCACGGGACCCGTGCCCGGTACCAGATTGGCCTCAACCACGGGCGGAGCCGCTGCCCTGGCTTGCGCCAAGCCAGAGAGATGGAGGACGGTTCCGTCCAGGACGGAATCGACCTCCATATTCTCCACCCGTGGCATCACAGGCCGCAGCAACCTCTCCTCCTCGGCCTCCTCGTCTTCAGACCCCGAAGAGTCGTCACTAGATGAGGAAACCGTGGAGCTGTCCTGGCGGACGGCTCCCATGCCTGACGGACCGGCCACTGCTACTGGACCACCCGGAGGTGGCCGCAGAGAGACAGAATCCGTCAGGCCGGAGCCCGACGGGACTGCCAGGGGGCCGTACGAGATGGCTCCCTCGGTGACCAGTCCAGAACCCTGTCCAAGGACGACACCAGCGTGGGCAGAACGCTATGCAGAAAGCCCTGCATAGCCGGACCAAACCACGCCGGCCGTGCCATCTCCGCCACCTCCAGCTGAAGACGTGGAGCGCCCCCAACAGCCGAACCGGACGCTCCACGATTTAATTTCGGACCGCCTGACCCCGCGTCAGACCCAGCCAAGTAACTTTAACATCATATCCGCGGACCACACTGCACACACATTACACCTACTATCAAAGTTACAAGAGGTACATCTAAAGCAGACATGGTCCTTAAACAGGACCCGGACGAACTTGTGGCACTCGTCACATGATGGCGGGGCTGGCTTGGCCTATAAATAAGCACAAACCTACAATAAGCAAGCGGAACGAGACAAGGATGGAAGGCAGACAATTACTTTTCAAATAAATTGACCATAAATTAACTGAAACCCTCCCGCACGACACCCCGCAACGTTACAGCAAAGATTGCATTGACTATGATGACAAGAACGAAGCGGGCATAAATACACCCATAAATTGATCCTCCAGGATGTATAATGGAACCAGGAATCATATCGCATAGCATTCGGGGTATATTTACCAATCAATATAAATTATACTCCTAACGAAAGCCAAAACGATATGTGAAGAAACAACAAAATGTATAACAAACTGCTGTAGCACACGGTAAAACCGCAGACCACACATCTAAATCAAGAATTTTGAAACCACCGATCATTGCAAACAGATCGCGATAACATGAAAAACTTGAACATTCCAAAGTTTTCTGGTACCATTTTTAGTACGCAGCACACAGAACAAGATGCGCGAATTAATGAAAAAATGTTCTTCACATAAACATCCGAGCACCACGGGTGTGACGTCACCCGCTCGGATCTTACGGAGAACGACGTCAGCCGATATTCGTGTTCCAAATACCGTAGCAAACACCTATTTTCATATCTGCCGATCGCCTGTTGGGGTTTAAAGAAGGCGACCATCCGGCATATCTCGTTGTTAACACACGTCCCAGATTCTTTGGGGTTAGAAATTGGAAGATGCGACACAGACGAAATTTTAGAGACCTAAGTCTTTTAACTATGGAATAATAAGGAAATATACGACCTGGTTATCATCGGCGGTATCCATATTATCCAAATATCCTTGCAGAAGAGCACTAGCTACCACAATCACAGTTTACACAAAGACGTAGACTTTTATTTCTCAATCTTTCCAACTGCTAAAAAGCATGTATTGCTCTTGTTGCTATGCAAACAAGGATGAGCTCTATGGTAGACGGGTACTTGGCAGTTGGGAGCCGAGTACCCGGTTCCAAGGAGTCGGTAAAGCTTTCTAAGTCTATAGTCCTAGGGCCAGCTGTATATCAGAAGTAACAGAATGGTGAGTATTGATCGAAGGAGAAATATGCATCTTTCAGATCGATCGACACACACCACATTCCCTTCCTCAATCCTGCCATTACCGACCTTGGAGTTTCCATCTGGAACCGAGGCATATGGATAAACCAATTTAATGGCCTGAGATTGAGTACGGGTCTCCATGCCCCTGTGCTCTTGGGGACAAGGAACATGTTTGAATAGAAGCCTGGAGTGTTCCGGTTTGCTGGTTTTATTGCTCCCTTCAGAAGCAAACCCGACACTTCGTTTTGAATGGCTTCTAACTTGTCTGGTTCCCTTGGTACGGGTGTCCAGACAGGTGCCAAAGACAGATTCTGTGGTGGAAAGTCCCACCACTCTGGCATGTATCCCTGGGATAACCATCCCAGGACCACTGTCTGACGTCACACCTCGCCAAGCCTCGACGAAACGCATGAGCCTTCCACCCACTATAGACGCCTCGACGCCTAATGGGGTTGTCTGGCTCGCGATCCGCTCCCACCCCCCCTCTCTTGACGAGAGAACCATTTTGGCCTTGGCTCGGCTGGTCTAACTGGTACCGCTGTTCCTGTCGCACAGGTGCGGTCCAGGCAGATACGAAGGGAGCCCTCATACCCTCAGGTACGATCCGCCCCCTTCTTTCCGCCCTTTGAGGACTTACCCTTCCCCTTCCCGCCTCTCTGGCGATCAGGAGAAACATTGGGGAGGGTAGGAGCCTCCATAACCTTCTTGGCTTTCTTCGCCGGAGGCGGCTGAGAAAAGCCAGACGAAGCATCACCAGGCTTAGCTTTCGCCTTGCCTTTATGCTTCTTCTGCTTCTTAGAAGGTTGCATGGTCAGTGGCTTTGCTACAGCCCCTAGGGTGTGCGCTTGACGCACCAGATCTAGCTGTAGGTTCAGCGCCAACCGATTCTGCGTAATGCTAGCCGTGCCTTCTAAGATGGCCCACGCTTGGCCACCGAAGATGCTAGGGCCTGTCAGGGGCATCCCAAGAAGACGCTCCCTGACGGCCGTAGCTGGACGCATATGGTCAAGAACCATCAGCCTCCTAGACTTTGTAACACGCGCCTGCACCCTTGCCAATGCGTCCATAGACAGCACCAGGCCGTCATTGACGCACGAAAGCGCCACAGGTGGCACAGGGTGGCCTGCCCCCGCTTCAGCCCACACCGACTGAAGAAGGCGATAAGAGTGGTTGACAGCACTCATAGCTGCCCTCACACCCTCATCACAAAGGGACAGGACTTCATCGTGGTGTCCCTGGGATTTGTCCATCAGTGCCGGGGCAGGGCCAGCCGCTCCAGCACTCTGGACACCCAGAACCCATCGGTCATCCTCGGTGACCGACGGTACAACACCATACCTGTCGTATTCCCCCCGTGGAATACGACACCTCGCCCGCACCTCCCTGGAGGCCGCAGGAAGCTGGCCCTTGGTCATGAGCTGCTTGCTATAAATATCCTCCAGCAACTCAATAAACCATGGATCCAGTCCAATGGACTGGATCTGGGCTGCGGGCAAGATCCCCATCCTGATCGATGCCACCGATGGACGGGGCGCATCCTCCTCGGCTGTGATCGAAACCACGGACGGGTCTACCCCGGCTAGCCAAGCCAGAGCCTCAGACCAGACCGTCTCCGAGGAGGACACACCCATGAACACATCACCCATTGACATGCTCACGGACCTACCAGCAACGGCCTCCCGGCTAGGAGCCGTCGCTGACACGCCAGGAACTCCGGTACCATACGGTTCCGCCGCCACCCCCTGGAACACACCAGTACATGGAGTAGGCCCGCATGGAAAACTGTGCGGACCCGTAGCAGTCACGGAACCGTGGCCAAACACGGGCGCCAACGGCACCACATGTCTGACCGCCGGACCAGGCGAGATAGGCGACCATCACGGGACCCGTGCCCGGTACCAGATTGGCCTCAACCACGGGCGGAGCCGCTGCCCTGGCTTGCGCCAAGCCAGACAGATGCAGGGCGGTTCCGTCCAGGACGGAATCGATCTTCATATGCCCCACCCGCGGCATCACAGGCCGCAGCACTCTCCTCCTCGACCTCCTCATCTTCAGACCCCGAAGAGTAGTCACTAGATGAGGAAACCGTGGAGCTGTCCTGGCGGACGGCTCCCATGCCTGATGGACCAGCCACCGCTACTGGACCACCCGGAGGTGGCCGCAGAGAGACAGAACCCGTCAGGCCAGAGCCCAACGGGACTGCCAGGGGGCCGTACGAGACAGCTCCCTCGGTGGCCAGTCCAGAACCCTGTCCAAGAACAGGGTCCGAACCAAGCATGGGGAGACTGCCCTACAGCTTTCAGCAGCACGACGACACCAGCGTGGGCAGAACGCTACGCAGGAAGCCCTGCATAGCCAGACCAAACCACGCCGGCGGTGCCATCTCCACCACCTCCAGCTGCAGACGTAGAGCGCCCCCAAGGGCCGAAACGGACGCTCCACGATTTGCTTTCGGTCCGCCTGACCCCGCGTCAGACCCAGCCAAGTAACTTTAACATCATGTCAACCGACCACACTGCACATACATTACACCTACCATCGAGGTTACACTTGGTACACCGAAAGCAGACGAACTTGTGGCACTCGTCACATGATGGCGGGGCTGGCTTGGCCTATAAATAATCACAAACCTACAATAAGCAAGCGAACGAAACAGAGATGGAAGGCAGACAATTAATTTTCAAATATATTGACCATAAATTAACTGTAAACCTTCCGCACCCCACCCCGCAACGTTACAGCAAAGATCGCATTGATTATGACGACAAGAACGAAGCGGGCAATAATACACCCCTACACTGATCCTCAAGCATGTATCACGGAACCAGGAATCATATCGCATAGCATTCGGGGTATATTTACTAATAAATATAAATTATACTCCTAACGAAAGCCCAAACGATGTGAAGAAACAGCAAAATGTATAACAAACTGCTGTAGTAATCAACAATTTTGAAACCACCGATCATTGCAAACAGATCGTGATAACATGCGAAACTTGAAAATTCCAGTTTTCTGGTACCATTTTAGTAAGTAGCACCCAGAATCAGATGCGCGAATTAATGAAAAAATGTTCTTCACATAAATATCCAAGACACCCGGGTGTGACGTCACCCACTCGGATCTTACGGAGAACGACGTCAGCCGATATTCGTGTTCAAAATACTGTAGCTAACACCTATTTGCATATCTGCCGATCGCCTGTTGGGGTTTAAAGAAGGCGATCATCCGGCATATTTCGTTGTTAACACACGTCCCAGATTCTTTGGGGTTAGAAATTGGAACATGCGACACAGACAAAATTTTAGAGACCTAAGTCTTTTAACTATGGAATAATAAGGAAATATACAACCTGGTTATCATCGGCGGCATCCATATTAATCCAAAAATCCTTTGAGAACGCACAAGCTATCACAATTAATTACAGACAAAAAGACTTAGGCTAAAACTCTTAAGATCTTTCCAACTGCAAAAAGCATGTATCTCTTGTTGCTATGCAAACAAGAATGAGCTTCATGGTAGACGGGTACTCGGCAGTTGGCAGCCGAGTACCCGGTTCCAAGGAGTCGGTAAAGCATTCTAAGTCTATAGTCCTAGAGCCAGCTGTCAGGGCCAGCTGTATATCAGAAGTAATAGAATGGTGAGTATTGATCGAAGGAGAATTTGTCTTTGCTACAACTAGGTCAACCAAGATGGCCATTGAACCATTTGACCAATCAAGTTCCCTTGAACAAACTTGGTTCAGCTCTTGCCCTAGATCATATTTCATGAGATTTGCATCAATCCCCTAAGCGGTTTTGGAGAAGATTTTTAAAGACATTTCCCAAAATCTGCCTAAATCCAAGATGGCCACTGGCCCAATTGGCAGATCGGCTTCGTTTGAACAAACTTGAATCTCTACACCCTAAGGATGCTTCCTGCCAAATATAATTGAAATCGGCCAGGTAGTTATCGAGAAGAACACATTTTAAATTTCTCATTGCTTTAGTACGGGGGCTTTTGCCGGGAAAATGATCCACGATGGTCACCAAACCGTTTATCCGACAGCTAAGAAAATTTCTAATCTGAGCTAAGCATACCACAAAACACATACAAAACCAATTTTGACCTCAAAATCCATCAAATAAAAAAATCCAACATGGCCGCCAAACATGCTATGTTTTGATTGGCCCACGGTGCAGGACTGGGGTAACTAACTTGTAACTGACTGTAACTTAAATTACGCATACAATAAAGATGATGGAACTTTTGAAGCTAATTTCACTGGAAACTTATATTGCCCATGGTAAATGGTGGATTATCATACTGTAGAATGCAGGAAATGTCAATTTCCCTTTCTCCGAGATCTAACAATACTCACCATTCTGTTACTTCTGATATACAGCTGGCCCTGACAGCGGCTCTAGGATTATAGACTTAGAAAGCTTTACCGACTCCTGGGAACCGGGTACCCGGCTCCCCACTGCCGAGTACCCGTTTACCATAGAGCTCATATTGTTTGCATAGCCACCAAACAAGAGAAAACTATGGCTTGCCTCCGTGGGGCTGGGAGGCTGGGTCCGTAACAGAATGGTGAGTATTGTTAGATCTCGGAGAAAGGGAAATTGACATTTCCTGCATTCTCCTTTGATCAATACTCACCATTCTGTTACTTCTGATATACACCAGATTTGATCAGTAACCTGGTGGGAAGGGGCAAGCCATAAATGCTAATTTTGCCCCTTGGAGAAAGATTTTAGACTTCAAACTTGACTAACGGAGACCTAAAAGGACCGTCAAGTTCACGGAACCGAATCACATTCGCGTCACAGCTCCCCCCCCTTTTTCCTCCTAAGAAAAGGGAGAGAACTAACGAACATGTATCTCGCCTGAAACACCAATATGCCAAGAGGGTTAACTACTCCCTGCATATCGCTTGTATTAGCCTGGGAATGAGCATGAATATATAAGATGAATGAACATGATACATATACATAATACAAAAAACTCTCACTTGTTGAATTACCTTATGATAACAGGACTTCAGACGTACCGCCTACAACCATACACCGGTTCGGCCATCAGTGACACAATCTGGTTGACATCCTCTCGCTTGACCATGCCTGCTTTAGGTTCTTTTCTTACCAAAGTGAAAAAAGGGGAAAAGCAGTGTGGTCACTAACTATCGTTTCAAAACAGCTAAAGCGAGTGGATTGGCTGAGTCTGACACATCCCTCATATAGTAATCCGTAAATGAGGACTCACAGTGCCATTGTGCAACGGCCATGATGTCCTCTAACGGAACACCATTGTAAAGGGCGGTCGAGGCGGCTATTCCTCTAACATCGTGTGCCCTTACGCCCTGCACCTGGTGCCCAGTCGCCATCTCATGAGTAGTCTGAATGCATTCGACCACCCAACGAGAGATAGTATCCATGGATGCGGCGCCATAAGGCTTTTTATGGCAGATCCACAGATGTCTATCGTTCGACCGTAACGAGTCAGTCCGTTTCTTGTACTTAGTCAAAGCACGGACCGGGCACCAGACACTGGCATCACGATCAAACCTGGTTAACTTCGGTATAATGATCGGTTTGCCGGGATATCTCAAAGATTGGTTCTTTGACATAAATTCTGCTCTTGGCAGAAGACGCAGACCTTCTCCAGAAACAATAAATCGGTTCCTCTCTGCCGAAAGCGCATGGATCTCACTGCGCCTTCTAGCTGAGGAAGCTGCCAATAGAAAGACCGCCTTTAGAGTCAAATGCTTTAGACTAGCCGAACGCAACGGTTCGAATGGGTGCTTGGCCAGTACATTAAGCACTAAAGATAGACTCCAGGCTGGAATGACTACCGGTTGTCTCGGGCGGAGATTGCTCATTCCCTTCAACATCACGTTTAACTGGGCCACCTCTGGACTATCCCTGTTGGCTAGACAAGGGATAACTGATGCCAAAGCTGACTTGTATCCAGCAATTGTGACGGGAGCTAGTCCTGTAAAGAATAGCTCACAGAGAAAGTCTGCTATTTGCTGAATAGTGGATTGAAAGGTATCAATACCCTTTTCTTCACACCAGTCTGCAAATCTGTTAACCTTGTTGTTATATGACTTGAAGGTTGACCTCCTTCTCGCAGCCGCGATGAAATCAGCAGCCTGTCGAGAAAAGCCTTCCGACGTGGAACGTTGTTTGACAACATCCACGCAGTCAATTTGAACATTTCGGGACGCTCGTGTAGGAAGCGTCCCTTGGCCTGGGAGATTATGTTCGGAATCTCGGGCAACTGCACAGGATTTTCCACCAGCAGATCTAGAAGATCCGTGAACCACGCCCTGCTCGGCCAATACGGCGCTATTAGCAGGACCAGACACGGTTCCTCCCTGACCTTCACCAATACCTTCGGTAGAAGAATGGTGGGTGGATACGCGTAAGCGTGCATCCCTCTCCAGCTTATCGCCAGAGCGTCTGTATCGACGGCATTTGGATCTGGAATCGGCGAGACATATGTCATGATTTGAGCATTTTCCTTTGTGGCGAACAAGTCCACGTTGGGTTTGCCCCAATGCTCGAAGATCCGTCGTAGAACTGGAGGGTTGAGGGACCATTCTGTTGGCAGGATTCTCTGTCTGCGAGACAAAGCATCCGCCAGAATGTTCAATCGGCCAGGAATATGAGCTGCTTTCAAAACAACCGAGTAATTCCTGCACCATTGAATCAAGTGCCACACCCTGATGCACAGGGTGGGCGACCTGGTCCCTCCTTGGCGATTTATATATGATACTACTGTCGAATTGTCCGACCGTATCAATATCACCTTGCCCCTGATCATTGGAAGGAACTCTTCCAACGCCAGTTCCACTGCCATCATTTCCAACAGATTGATATGCAGCTGACTCTCCGGGAGAGTCCATGTGCCCGAGACCTGGTGTTCTCCCAGGCAGGCACCCCACCCTTCCAGCGATGCATCCGTGTAAACGGACAGCTGGGGGTGGGGTAGGTGCAGCGAAACCCCTATTAGGAGATTCTGACGCTGTTTCCACCATAGAAGATGCGATATTATCGGCTCCAAAACTGGCACCAGTTTTGACAGGGGTTCTGTTCTCTGTTTCCACAGAGACATCAGATACAACTGGATAGGTCTTCGCATTAGAGCAGCGTACGGGATAACCTGCTCCATGGAGACCATCATGCCCAGCATCTGAAGGAACCGCCTTGCCTGAATGTGGTTTCCCACTCGAAAACTCCCGAGGATGGCTAACAGAGACACCACTCTGGGCTCTGACGGGTAAACCCTGCCCTCCTCGAGGTCGAATCGCATCCCCAAATAAACGAAATGTTGAGTGGGTGTCAACTCGGATTTCTCCTCGTTGACTATCCAGCCTAGATCTGAAAGTAACTTCAGAGTCAGAGCAGTATCCACGTTCAACCTGGCTGCCGAGTCTGCCTTGAGCAGCCAGTCGTCTATGTAGGTGTGTAGCGCCACGTTCTCTTTTCTGAGAAACGCTGTCACCGCAAGGACCACTCTTGTGAAAACCCTCGGAGCTGTCGACAGGCCAAACGGGAGAACTGTAAACTCCCATACTTGATTCTGAAACGCAAATCTCAGAAACCTGTGCCAACTCCGATTGATCGGAATGTGGAAATATGCATCTTTCAGATCGATCGATACACACCACATTCCTTTCCTCAATCCTGCCATTACCGACCTCGGTGTTTCCATCTGGAACCGAGGCGTATGGATAAACCAATTTAATGGCCTGAGATTGAGTATGGGTCTCCATCCCCCCGTGCTCTTGGGGACAAGGAACATGTTTGAATAGAAGCCTGGAGTGTTCCGGTTTGCTGGTTTTATTGCTCCCTTCAGAAGCAAACCCGACACTTCCTTTTGAACGGCTTCTAACTTGTCTGGCTCCCTTGGTACGGGTGTCCAGACTGGTGCCAAAGACAGATTTTGTGGCGGAAAGTCCCACCACTCCGGCATGTAACCCTGGGATAACCATCCCAGGACCAGACTGTCTGACGTCACACCTCGCCAAACCTCGACGAAACGCATGAGCCTTCCACCCACCATAGATGCCTCGACGTCTAACGGGGTTGTCCGGCTCGCAGTCCGCCCCCCCCCCCCTTTCTTAACGAGAGAGAGTGAGAACCATTTCGTTCTAGGTACGACGGGTATAACTGGCACCGCTGTTCCTGTCGCACAGGTGCGGTCCAGGCGGATATGAAGGGAGCTTGCGTACCCTCAGGTACGCTTCGGCCCCTTCTGTCCGCCCTTTGAGGCCTTACCCTTACCCTTCCCCTTGCCCTTACCACCTCTAGGGCGGTCAGGAGCAACATTGGGGAGGGTAGGCGCCTCTACAACCTTCCTGGGTTTCTTCGCCGGCGGCGGCTCCGAGAACCCAGCCGAAACAGACGTCGCAATAGGCCTGGCTTTCGCCTTGCCCTTATGCTTTTTCTGTTTCTTTGAAGGCTGTCCGGTTAGCGGCTTGCCCACAGCCCCTAGTGCGGCGCACGCACCAGCTCTAGCTGGAGATTTACCGCTAACCGATTCTGCGCAATACTGGCGGTGTCCTCTAAGATGGCCCGCGCTTGGCCACCAAAGATGCTAGGCCCTGTCAGGGGCGTCCCAAGAAGACGCTCCCTGACTGCCGTAGCCGGACGCATATGGTCAATGACCATTTGCCTCCTGGACTTCGTCACACGCGCTTGCACCCTTGCCAATGCGTCCATTGACAGCACCAAGCCGTCATTAACGCACGATAGCGCCACAGGTGGCACAGGGTGGCCTGCCCCCGCTTCAGCCCACACCGACTGAAGTAGACGATAGGAGTGATTGACAGCGCTCATGGCTGCCCTCACACCCTCATCGCATAGGGCCAGGACTTCTTCCTGGTGTACCTGGGCCTTATCCACTAGTGCTGGACCGGGACCACCCGACCCGGCACTCTGGACGCCCAGTACCCATCGGTCATCCTCCATGACCGACGGGACTACACCATACCTGTCGTATTCACCCCGCGGAATACGGCACCTTGCCCGCACCTCCCTGGAGGCCGCAGGGAGCTGACCCTTGGTCATTAGTTGTTTACTATAAATAGCATCCAACAAATCAATGAACCGTGGATCCAGTCCCACTGACTGGATCCGGGCCGCGGGCAAGATCCCCGTCCTAATCGACGCAACCGACGGACGGGGCGCATCTTCATCGGCCGTGGCCGAAACCACAGACGGGTCAACTCTGGCTAGCCACGCCAGAGCATCAGACCAGTCTAACTCCGAAGAAGATACCCCCGCAAACACGTCACCCGTTGACATGCTTACGGGTCTGCCAGCCATGGCCTTCCAGCCAGGAGCCACGGCTGACACGCCAGGCACTCCGCTACCACATGGTTCCGCCGCCACCCCATGAAACACTCCGGTCCATGGGGTAGGTCCGCACGGAAAACCGTACGGACACGTAACCGTCGCGGAACCATAGCCGGCCACGGGCGCCAACGGCACCCCATGTCCGGCTGCCGGACCAGGCGAGATAGGTGAGTACCACGCCTGGCCCGGCACACCGGTTCCCCTGACGGCTGGTGACAAACCAAGCCGCGCGGAACCGGATTGGCCTCAGCCGCAGCCGCTCACCTGGCTTGCGCCAAACCAGACAAATGGAGGCCGGTTCCGTCCAGGACGGAATCAACCTCCATATTCTCCACCTGCGGCTTCACGGGCCGCAGCAACCTCTCCTCCTCGGCCTCATCGTCTTCAGACTCCGAAGAGCCGTCACTAGACGAATAAACCGTGGAGCCGTCCTGGCGGACGGCTCCCACACCTGACGGACCGGCCACCGCTACTGGACCACCCGGAGGTGGCCGCAGAGAGACAGAACCCGTCTGGCCGAAGCCAGACGGACCCGCCAGGGGGCCGTACGAGACGGCCCCCTCGGTAACCAGTCCAGAATCCTGTCCGAAGACAGGATCCGTACCAGGCATGGGGAGAAACTGCCCCCCAACCTTTGGTAGCAGGGACGACACCAGCGTGGGCAGAACGCTATGCAGAAAACCCTGCATAGCCGGACCAAACCACGCCGGCGGTGCCATCTCCGCCACCTCCAGCTGGGGACGTGGAGCACCCCCACCGGCCGAACCGGGCGCTCCACGATTTCCTCTCGGACCGCCTGACCCCGCGTCAGACCCAGCCAAGTCCTTCTGGGCAAGGAATTTAACCATCGTTTCGACGGACCACACTGCACAAACATTACACCTATGATCTATATTACACAGGGCACACCTAAAACAGACATGGTCCTTGAACATTACACGGACAAACTTATGGCAGTCGTCACATGATGGCGGGGCTGGCTTGGCCTATAAAATAAGCACAAACCTACAATAAACAAGCGGAACGAGACACGGATGGAAGGCAGACAATTAATTTTCAAATATTTTGACTCATAAATTAACCGTAACCTCCCGCACCCCACCCCGCCACGTTACAACAACGATCGCATTGATTATGACGACAAGAACGCGGCGGGCACAACACACCCATAATAGATCCTACAGGATGTGTAACGGCTCCAGGAATCATATCGCATAGCATTCAGGGTATATTTACTAATCAATATAAATTATACTCCTAACGAACGCAGCACGATATGTGAAGAAAACAACAAAATGTATAACAACTGCTGTCTCACACGGTAAAACCGCAGACCACGCATCTACTCAAGAATTTTGAAACTACCGATCATTGCAAACCGATCGTGATCGCACGTAAACTTGATCATTCTAAAGTTTCCGGTACCATTTTTTAGTACGCAGCACCCAGAACAAGATGCGCGAATTAATGAAAAAAATTTTCTTCACATAAACATCCGAGCGACCGGGTGTGACGTCACCCGCTCGGATTCTACGGAGAACGACGTCAGCCGATATTCGTGTTAGAAATACTGTAGCAAACACCTATTTTCATATCTGCCGATCGCCTGTTGGGGTTTAAAGAAGGCGATCGTCTGGCATATATCGTTGCTAGCACACGTCCCAGATTCTATGGGGTTAGAAATTGGAACATGCGACACAACGAAATTTAGAGACCTAAGTCTTTTAACTATGGATATAAAGAACAATACAACCTGGTTGTCTTGGGCGGTATTCTCCATAGTCCTTAGTTATCCTTTCAGAACACACAAACTATCACTGATTAAAGACTTAGATTCTTTTAAAAACACTAAAATCCTTAATGCGAAAAGCATGTATTGCACTTGTTGCTATGCAAACAAGAATGAGCTCTATGGTAAACGGGTACTCGGCAGTGGGGAGCCGGGTACCCGGTTCCCAGGAGTCGGTAAAGCTTTCTAAGTCTATAATCCTAGAGCCGCTGTCAGGGCCAGCTGTATATCAGAAGTAACAGAATGGTGAGTATTGATCGAAGGAGAAAGGGAAATTTAAATTTCCTTCATTCTCCTTCGATCAATACTCACCATTCTGTTACTTCTGATATACACCAGATTTGGTCAGTAACCTGGTGGGAAGGGGCAAGCCATAAATGCTACTTTAGCCCCTTGGAGAAAGAGTTAGACTTAAACTTGACTAACGGAGACCTAAAAAAGGACCGTCAAGTTAACGGAACCGAATCACATTCGCATCACTGCCCCCACCACCCTTTTTTCTCCTAAGAAAAGGGTCACTCACGAACATGCATCTCGCCTGAAAACACAAATATGCCAAGAGGGTTAACTGCTCTTTGCATATATTACCCTGGGAATGAGCATGAATATATAAGATGAATGATCATAATATATAGACATAATACAAAACACTCTCAATCCTGAATTACCTCATGATATTTGGATTTCAGACCTGGATATGCCTCCAACCATTCACTTCTCTGGCTATCAGTGACACAATCTGGTTGATATCCTCTCGCTCGACCATGTCTGCTTCTTAATTCTTTCTTACAAATGCCAAAAAAGGAAGAAGAGCAGTGTGGTCATATAGCTATTGTCTCAAAACAGCTAAAGCGAGTAGAATGGCGAAGTCTGACACATCCCTCATATAGTAATCCGTGAAAGAGGACTCACAGTGCCATTGTGCAACAGCCATGATGTCCTTAAACGGAACACCATTGTAAAAGGGCGGAAGAGGCTGCTATTCTTCTAACATCGTGCCCTTGCGCATTGCACTTGGTGCCCAGTCGTAATCTCATGGGTAGTCTGAATGCATTCGACTACCCGACGAGAGATAGAATCCACGGATGCGGCGCCATATGGCAGATCCACAGATGTCTATCATTCGACCGTAACGAGTCTGTCCGTTTTGTACTTAGTCAAAGCACGGACTGGGCACCAGACACTGGCATCACGATCAAACCTACTTAGTTTCAGTATAACGATCGGTTTGCCGGGATATCTCAAAGATTGAATCTTTGACATAAACTCTGCTCTTGGCAGTAGACGCAGACCCTCTCTGGAGACAATAAATCGGTCCCGCTATGCTGAAAGTGCATGGATCACACTGCGCCTTCTAGCTGAGGAAGCTGCCAATAGAAAGACCGCCTTTAGAGTCAAATGCTTTAGACTAGCCGAACGCAGCGGTTCGAAAGGGTGCTTGGCCAGTACATTAAGCACTAAAGATAGACTCCAGGCTGGAATGACTACCGGTTGTCTCGGTCGGAGATTGCTCATTCCCTTCACCATCACACTCAACTGGGCCACCTCTGGACTATCCCTGTTGGCTAGACAAGGGATAACTGATGCCAAAGCTGACTTGTATCCCGCAATTGTGACAGGAGCTAGTCCTGAAAAGAACAGCTCACAGAGAAAGTCTGCTATTTGCTGAATAGTGGAATGAAAGGTAACAATACCCTTTTCCTCACACCAGTCTGCAAATCCGTTAACCGTGTTGTTATATGACTTGAAGGTTGACCTCCCTCTCGCAGCTGCGATGAAATCTGCAGCATCTCGAGAAAAGCCCTCCGACGTGGAATGTTGTTTGACAACAACCACGCAGTCAATAACATTTCGGGACGCTCGTGTAGGAAGCGTCCCTTGGCCTGGGAGATTATGTTCGGAATCTCGGGTAACTACACTGGATTTTCCACCCGCAGACCTCGAAGATCCGTGAACCACGTCCTGCTGGGCCAAATGGCACTATAGCAGGACCAGGCACAGTTCCTCCCTGATCTTCACCAATATCTTCGGGAGAAGAATGGTGGGTGGGTATGCGTAAGCGTGCATCCCTCTCCAGATTAACGCCAGAGCATCTGTATCGACGGCATTAGGATCTGTATCGGCGAGACATAAGTCATGATTTGAGCATTTTCCCTTGTGGCGAACAAGTCCATGTTGGGTTTGCCCCAATGCTCGAAGATCCTGTGAAGAACTGGAGGGTTGAGAGACCATTCTGTTGGCAGAATTCTCTGTCTGCGAGACAAAGCATCCGCCAGAATGTTCAATCGCCCAGGAATATGAGCTGCTTTAAAAACAACCGAGTACTTGCTGCACCATTGAATCAAGTGCCACACTTAGATACATAGTGTGGGTGACTTGGTCTCGCCTTGGCGAGTTCTGTATGATACTACTGTTGAGTTGTCCGACCGTATCCATATCGCCTTGCCCCTGACTTTTGGAAGAAACCTTTTCCAATGCCAGTTCCACTGCCATCATATCCAACAGATGGATATGCAGCTGGCTCTCTTGGAGAGTCCATGCGCCCGAGACCTGGTGTTCTCCCAGGTAGGGCCCCCATCCCTCCAGCGATGCATCCATGTACACGGACAGCTGGGGGTGGGGTAGGTGCAGCGGAAACTCCTACTAGGAGATTCTGACACTTTTTCCCACCATACAAGATGCGACATTATTGGCTCCAAAACTGGCACCAGTTTTGACAGGGGGTTCTATTCTCTTTTTCCACTGAGACATCAGGTCTATACAACTGGATAGTTCTTCACATCCGAGCAGTGTACGGGTATACCTGCCCCATGGAGACCATCATGCCCAGCATCTGAAGAAACCGCCTCGCCTGAATGTGGTTTCCCAATCGAAACTCTTGAGGATGGCTAACAGACACCACTCTGGGCTCTGATGGGTAAAAAACCCTGCCCTCCTCGAGATCGAATCGCATCCTTAAATAAACGAAATGTTGAGTGGTGTGTCAACTCAGATTTCTCCTTGTTGACTATCTAGCCTAGATCTGAAAGCAACTTCAGAGTCAGAGCAGTATCCACCTCTAACCTGGCTGATGATCAGCCAATCGTCTATGTAGGTGTGAAGCGCCACGTTCTCTTTTCTGAGAAACGCTGTCACCACAAGGACCACTCTGGTGAAAACCCCTTGGAGCTGTCGACAGGCCGAATGGGAGGTTTAAACTCCCATACTAGATTCTGAAACGCAACTCTCAGAAACCTGTGACAACTCCCGTTCATAGGAATGTGGGAACATGCATCTCTCAGATCGATCGATACACACCACACCCCCTTCCTCAATCCTGCCATTACCGACCTCGGAGTTTCCATCAGAAACCGAGGCGTATGGATAAACCAATTCAATGGGCTGAGACTGAGTACGGGTCTCCATCCCCCTGTGCTCTTTGGGACAAGGAACATGTTTGAATAGAAGCCTGGAGTGTTCCGGTTTGCTGGTTTATTGCTCCCTTCAGAAGCAAACCTGACACTTCGTTTTTAATAGCTTCTAACTTGTCTGGTCCTGTTGAATGGGTGACCAGACAGGTGCCAAAGACAGATTCTGTGGTGGAAAGTCCCACCACTCTGGTATGTACCCCTGGGATAACCATCCCAGGACCAGACTGTCTGACGTCACACCTCTCCAAACCTCGACGAAAACGCATGAGCCTTCCACCCACTATAGACGCCTCAACACCATATTGGTCTTGGCTTGGCCGGTCTAACTGGCACCGCTGTTCCTGTCGCACAGGTGCCGTCCGGGCAGATGCGAAGGGAGCCCTCGTACCCTCGGGTACGATCCGCTCCCTTCTGTCCGCCCTTTGAGGACTTACCTCTCCCCTTCCCGCCTCTCGGGTGATCAGGAGCAATATTGGCGAGGATAGAGGCCCCCACAACCTTCTTGGCTTTCTTCGCCGAGGCAGCTGAGAAAACCAAGCAGAAAACAGAAGCAGCACTATGCTTTAGGCTTTCACCTTGCTTTTTCTCTGTTTCTTGAAGGTTGCCCGGTCAGCGGCCTGAATACAGTCAGATAAACCGCCAACCGATTCTGCACAATGCTGGCCGTGTCCTCCAAGAAGGCCAGCGCCTGGCCACCAAAGATGCTAAGGCCTGTCAGGGGCATCCCAAGAAGACGCTCCCTGACGGCAGTAGCTGGACGCATATGGTCAAGGACCATCTGCCTCCTGGACATAGTCACACGCGCCTGCACCCTTGCCAATGCGTCCATAGACAGCACCAGTCCGTCATTAACGCACGAAAGCGCCACAGGTGGCACAGGGTGGCCTGCCCCCACTTCAGCCCACACCGACTGAAGAAGACGATAAGAGTAGCTGACAGCACTCAGCGCTGTCCTCACACCCCCATCACACAGGGACAGGACTTCATTATGGTGTACCTGAGCTTTGGCCACCAGTGCCGGGGCGGGGCCACCCGCTCCAGCACTCTGGACACCCAGTACCCAGCGGTCATCCTCGGTGACCGATGGGACAACACCATACCTGTCGTATTCCCCCCCCGTGGAATACGACACCTCGCCCGCACCTCCATGGAGGCCGCAAGAAGCTGGCCCTTGTTCATGCGTTGTTTGCTATAAATAGCATCAAGCAACACCATAAACCATGGATCTAGTCCAACAGACTGGATCAGGGCTGCGGGCAAGATCTCCGTCCTAATCGATGCACCGATGGACGGGGTACATCCTCCTCGGCCGTGGTCGAAACCACAGACGGGTCCACCCTGGCTAGCCAAACCAGAGCCTCAGACCAATCCGTCTCCGAGGAGGACACTCCCGTGAACACGTTCACGGCCCTACCAGCACAGCCTCCCGGCTAGGAGCCATTGCTGATATGCCAGGAACACTGGTACCGTACGGTTCCGCCGCCACCCCTTGGAACACACAAGTCCATGGAGTAGGCCTGCACGGAAGACCGTGCGGACCCGTAGCGGTTGAGGAACCGTGGCCCAACACGGGCGCCAACGGCACCCCATGTCTGACTGCCGGACCAGGCGAGATAGGTGAGTACCATGCCTGGCCGGCCACACCCGTCACTGTGTTGGTTGGCGGCAAACCAACCATCACGGGACCGGTGCCCGATACCGGAGTGGCCTCAACCACGGGCGGAGCCGCTGCCCTGGCTTGCGCCAGGCCAGACAGATGGAGGACCGTTCCGTCAGGACGGAATCGACCTCCATGCTCTCCACCCGCAGCATCACAGGCCGCAGCACCCTCTCCTCCTCATCTTCAGACCCCTAAGAGTTGT
This sequence comes from Chaetoderma sp. LZ-2023a, assembly GCA_034401795.1. Classification (NCBI taxonomy): domain Eukaryota; kingdom Metazoa; phylum Mollusca; class Caudofoveata; order Chaetodermatida; family Chaetodermatidae; genus Chaetoderma; species Chaetoderma sp. LZ-2023a. Next base: position 29,196,138 of record CM067365.1, on the reverse strand, counting down.
CACTAGACAAGGAAAACCATGGAGCCGTCCTGGTGGACGGCTCCCATGCCTGACGGACCGGCCACCGCTACTGGACCACCCGGAGGTGGCCGCAGACAGAACCCATCAGGCCAGAGCCCGACGGGACTGCCAGGGGGCCGTACGAAACGGCTCCCTCGGTGTCCAGTCCAGAACCCTGTCCAAGGACAGGGTCCGAATCAAACATGGTGAGAGACTGCCCTACAACTTTTAGCAGCAGGGACGACACCAGCGTGGGCAGAACACTATGCAAGACACCTTGCCTAGCCGGACCAAACCACGCCGGCGGTGCCATCTCCGCCACCTCCGGTTGCAGACGTGGAACGCCCCCACGGGCCGAAACGGACGCTCCACGATTTACTTTCGGACCGCCTGACCCAGCGTCAGACCCTGCCAAGTCCTTCTGGCAAGGAACTTAAGCATCATATCGACCGACCACACAGCGCAAACGTTACACCTACTGTCAAGACTACACTTAGTACAGTGGAAACAGACATGGTCCTTGCATAGAACCTGTACGATATGTGGCACTCGACACATGATGGCGGGGCTGGCCTGGCCTATAAAAAACCAAACCTACAATAAGCCAGCGGAACGAAACAAAAATGGAAGGCAGACAATTAATTTTCAAATATTTTGACCATAAATTAACTGACACCCTCCCGCACCCCACCCTGCAACATTACAGCAAAGATCGCATTGATTATCACGACAAGAACGAAGCGGGCAATAATACACCTATACACTGATCCTCAAGGATGTATAACGGAACCAGGAATCATATCGCATAGCATTCGGGGTATATTTACTAATAAATATAAATTATACTCCTAACGAAGGCCAAAACGATATGTGAAGAAACAACAAAATGTAAACAAACTGCTGTAGCACACGGTAAAACCGCAGACCACACATCTAAATCAAGAATTTTGAAACCACTGATCATTGCAAACAGATCGTGATAACACGCAAAACTTGAAAATTCCAAAGTTTTCCTGGTACCATTAAAGTACGCAGCACCCAGAATCAGATGCGCGAATTAATGAAACATTTTCTTCACATAAACATCCGAGAAACACAGGTGTGACGACACCCGCTCGGATCTTACGGAGAACGACGTCAGCCGATAATCGTGTTAAAACACCGATAAGCCAACACCTAATTTCATATCTGCCGATCGCCTGTTGGGGATTTAAAGGAAGGCGATCATCTGGCATATTTCGTTGTTAACACACGTCCCAGATTCTTTGGGGTTAGAAATTGGAACATGCGACACAGACAAAATTTTAGAGACCTAAGTCTTTTAACTATGGAATAACATGGAATGCAGGAAATGTCAATTTCCCTTTCTCCGAGATCTAACAATACTCACCATTCTGTTACTTCTGATATACAGCTGGCCCTGACAGCGGCTCTAGGATTATAGACTTAGAAAGCTTTACCGACTCCTGGGAACCGGGTACCCGGCTCCCCACTGCCGAGTACCCGTTTACCATAGAGCTCATATTGTTTGCATAGCCACCAAACAAGAGAAAACTATGGCTTGCCTCCGTGGGGCTGGGAGGCTGGGTCCGTAACAGAATGGTGAGTATTGTTAGATCTCGGAGAAAGGGAAATTGACATTTCCTGCATTCTCCTTCGATCAATACTCACCATTCTGTTACTTCTGATATACACCAGATTTGATCAGTAACCTGGTGGGAAGGGGCAAGCCATACATGCTAATTTTGCCCCTTGGAGAAAGATTTTAGACTTCAAACTTGACTAACGGAGACCTAAAAGGACCGTCAAGTTCACGGAACCGAATCACATTCGCGTCACAGCCCCCCCCCCCCCGTTTTCCTCCTAAGAAAAGGGAGAGAACTAACGAACATGTATCTCGCCTGAAACACCAATATGCCAAGAGGGTTAACTACTCCCTGCATATCGCTTGTATTAGCCTGGGAATGAGCATGAATATATAAGATGAATGAACATGATACATATACATAATACAAAAAACTCTCACTTGTTGAATTACCTTATGATAACAGGACTTCAGACGTACCGCCTACAACCATACACCGGTTCGGCCATCAGTAACACAATCTGGTTGACATCCTCTCGCTTGACCATGCCTGCTTTAGGTTCTTTTCTTACCAAAGTGAAAAAAGGGGAAAAGCAGTGTGGTCACTAACTATCGTTTCAAAACAGCTAAAGCGAGTGGATTGGCTGAGTCTGACACATCCCTCATATAGTAATCCGTAAATGAGGACTCACAGTGCCATTGTGCAACGGCCATGATGTCCTCTAACGGAACACCATTGTAAAGGGCGGTCGAGGCGGCTATTCCTCTAACATCGTGTGCCCTTACGCCCTGCACCTGGTGCCCAGTCGCCATCTCATGAGTAGTCTGAATGCATTCGACCACCCAACGAGAGATAGTATCCATGGATGCGGCGCCATAAGGCTTTTTATGGCAGATCCACAGATGTCTATCGTTCGACCGTAACGAGTCAGTCCGTTTCTTGTACTTAGTCAAAGCACGGACCGGGCACCAGACACTGGCATCACGATCAAACCTGGTTAACTTCGGTATAATGATCGGTTTGCCGGGATATCTCAAAGATTGGTTCTTTGACATAAATTCTGCTCTTGGCAGAAGACGCAGACCTTCTCCAGAAACAATAAATCGGTTCCTCTCTGCCGAAAGCGCATGGATCTCACTGCGCCTTCTGGCTGAGGAAGCTGCCAATAGAAAGACCGCCTTTAGAGTCAAATGCTTTAGACTAGCCGAACGCAACGGTTCGAATGGGTGCTTGGCCAGTACACTAAGCACTAAAGATAGACTCCAGGCTGGAATGACTACCGGTTGTCTCGGTCGGAGATTGCTCATTCCCTTCAACATCACGTTTAACTGGGCCACCTCTGGACTATCCCTGTTGGCTAGACAAGGGATAACTGATGCCAAAGCTGACTTGTATCCAGCAATTGTGACGGGAGCTAGTCCTGTAAAGAACAGCTCACAGAGAAAGTCTGCTATTTGCTGAATAGTGGATTGAAAGGTATCAATACCCTTTTCTTCACACTGGTCTGCAAATCTGTTAACCTTGTTGTTATATGACTTGAAGGTTGACCTCCTTCTCGCAGCCGCGATGAAATCAGCAGCCTGTCGAGAAAAGCCTTCCGACGTGGAACGTTGTTTGACAACATCCACGCAGTCAATTTGAACATTTCGGGACGCTCGTGTAGGAAGCGTCCCTTGGCCTGGGAGATTATGTTCGGAATCTCGGGCAACTGCACAGGATTTTCCACCAGCAGATCTAGAAGATCCGTGAACCACGCCCTGCTCGGCCAATACGGCGCTATTAGCAGGACCAGACACGGTTCCTCCCTGACCTTCACCAATACCTTCGGTAGAAGAATGGTGGGTGGATACGCGTAAGCGTGCATCCCTCTCCAGCTTATCGCCAGAGCGTCTGTATCGACGGCATTTGGATCTGGAATCGGCGAGACATATGTCATGATTTGAGCATTTTCCTTTGTGGCGAACAAGTCCACGTTGGGTTTGCCCCAATGCTCGAAGATCCGTCGTAGAACTGGAGGGTTGAGGGACCATTCTGTTGGCAGGATTCTCTGTCTGCGAGACAAAGCATCCGCCAGAATGTTCAATCGGCCAGGAATATGAGCTGCTTTCAAAACAACCGAGTAATTCCTGCACCATTGAATCAAGTGCCACACCCTGATGCACAGGGTGGGCGACCTGGTCCCTCCTTGGCGATTTATATATGATACTACTGTCGAATTGTCCGACCGTATCAATATCACCTTGCCCCTGATCATCGGAAGGAACTCTTCCAACGCCAGTTCCACTGCCATCATTTCCAACAGATTGATATGCAGCTGACTCTCCGGGAGAGTCCATGTGCCCGAGACCTGGTGTTCTCCCAGGCAGGCACCCCACCCTTCCAGCGATGCATCCGTGTAAACGGACAGCTGGGGGTGGGGTAGGTGCAGCGAAACCCCTATTAGGAGATTCTGACGCTGTTTCCACCATAGAAGATGCGATATTATCGGCTCCAAAACTGGCACCAGTTTTGACAGGGGTTCTGTTCTCTGTTTCCACAGAGACATCAGATACAACTGGATAGGTCTTCGCATTAGAGCAGCGTACGGGATAACCTGCTCCATGGAGACCATCATGCCCAGCATCTGAAGGAACCGCCTCGCCTGAATGTGGTTTCCCACTCGAAAACTCCCGAGGATGGCTAACAGAGACACCACTCTGGGCTCTGACGGGTAAACCCTGCCCTCCTCGAGGTCGAATCGCATCCCCAAATAAACGAAATGTTGAGTGGGTGTCAACTCGGATTTCTCCTCGTTGACTATCCAGCCTAGATCTGAAAGTAACTTCAGAGTCAGAGCAGTATCCACGTTCAACCTGGCTGCCGAGTCTGCCTTGAGCAGCCAGTCGTCTATGTAGGTGTGTAGCGCCACGTTCTCTTTTCTGAGAAACGCTGTCACCGCAAGGACCACTCTTGTGAAAACCCTCGGAGCTGTCGACAGGCCAAACGGGAGAACTGTAAACTCCCATACTTGATTCTGAAACGCAAATCTCAGAAACCTGTGCCAACTCCGATTGATCGGAATGTGGAAATATGCATCTTTCAGATCGATCGATACACACCACATTCCTTTCCTCAATCCCGCCATTACCGACCTCGGCGTTTCCATCTGGAACCGAGGCGTATGGATAAACCAATTTAATGGCCTGAGATTGAGTATGGGTCTCCATCCCCCCGTGCTCTTGGGGACAAGGAACATGTTTGAATAGAAGCCTGGAGTGTTCCGGTTTGCTGGTTTTATTGCTCCCTTCAGAAGCAAACCCGACACTTCCTTTTGAACGGCTTCTAACTTGTCTGGCTCCCTTGGTACGGGTGTCCAGACTGGTGCCAAAGACAGATTTTGTGGCGGAAAGTCCCACCACTCCGGCATGTAACCCTGGGATAACCATCCCAGGACCAGACTGTCTGACGTCACACCTCGCCAAGCCTCGACGAAACGCATGAGCCTTCCACCCACCATAGACGCCTCGACGTCTAACGGGGTTGTCCGGCTCGCAGTCCGCCCCCCCCCCCCCCTTTCTTAACGAGAGAGAGTGAGAACCATTTCGTTCTAGGCACGACGGGTATAACTGGCACCGCTGTTCCTGTCGCACAGGTGCGGTCCAGGCGGATATGAAGGGAGCTTGCGTACCCTCAGGTACGCTTCGGCCCCTTCTGTCCGCCCTTTGAGGCCTTACCCTTACCCTTCCCCTTGCCCTTACCACCTCTAGGGCGGTCCGGAGCAACATTGGGGAGGGTAGGCGCCTCTACAGCCTTCCTGGGTTTCTTCGCCGGCGGCGGCTCCGAAAACCCAGCCGAAACAGACGTCGCAATAGGCCTGGCTTTCGCCTTGCCCTTATGCTTTTTCTGTTTCTTTGAAGGCTGTACTGATAGCGGCTTACCCACAGCCCCTAGTGCGTGCGCTTGCCGCACTAGCTCTAGCTGTAGATTTACCGCTAACCGATTCTGCGCAATACTGGCGGTGTCCTCTAAGATGGCCCACGCTTGGCCACCAAAGATGCTAGGCCCTGTCAGGGGCGTCCCAAGAAGACGCTCCTTGACTGCCGTAGCCGGACGCATATGGTCAATGACCATTTGCCTCCTGGACTTCGTCACACGCGCTTGCACCCTTGCCAATGCGTCCATTGACAGCACCAAGCCGTCATTAACGCACGATAGCGCCACAGGTGGCACAGGGTGGCCTGCCCCCGCTTCAGCCCACACCGACTGAAGTAGACGCTAGGAGTGATTGACAGCGCTCATGGCTGCCCTCACACCCTCATCGCATAGGGCCAGGACTTCTTCCTGGTGTACCTGGGCCTTATCCACTAGTGCCGGACCGGGACCACCCGAACCGGCACTCTGGACGCCCAGTACCCATCGGTCATCCTCCGTGACCGACGGGACTACACCATACCTGTCGTATTCACCCCGCGGAATACGGCACCTTGCCCGCACCTCCCTGGAGGCCGCAGGGAGCTGACCCTTGGTCATTAGTTGTTTACTATAAATAGCATCCAACAAATCAATGAACCGTGGATCCAGTCCCACTGACTGGATCCGGGCCGCGGGCAAAATCCCCGTCCTAATCGACGCAACCGACGGACGGGGCGCATCTTCATCGGCCGTGGCCGAAACCACAGACGGGTCAACTCTGGCTAGCCACGCCAGAGCATCAGACCAGTCTAACTCCGAAGAAGATACTCCCGCAAACACGTCACCCGTTGACATGTTTACGGGTCTGCCAGCCATGGCCTCCCGGCCAGGAGCCACGGCTGACACGCCAGGCACTCCGCTACCACATGGTTCCGCCGCCACCCCATGAAACACTCCGGTCCATGGGGTAGGTCCGCACGGAAAACCGTACGGACCCGTAACCGTCGCGGAACCATAGCCGGCACCGGGCGCCAACGGCACCCCATGTCCGGCTGCCGGACCAGGCGAGATAGGTGAGTACCACGCCTGGCCCGGCACACCGGTTCCCCTGACGGCTGGTGACAAACCAAGCCGCGCGGAACCGGTGCACGGTAACGGATTGGCCTCAGCCGCAGGCGGAGCCGCTGACCTGGCTTGCGCCAAACCAGACAAATGGAGGCCGGTTCCGTCCAGGACGGAATCAACCTCCATATTCTCCACCTGCGGCTTCACGGGCCGCAGCAACCTCTCCTCCTCGGCCTCATCGTCTTCAGACTCCGAAGAGCCGAATTGACCGACCGTATCAATATCACCCTGCCCCTGATCATCGGAAGGAACTCTTCCAACGCCAGTTCCACTACCATCATTTCCAACAGATTGATATGCAGCTGACTCTCCGGGAGAGTCCATGTGCCCGAGACCTGGTTCTCCCAGGCAGGCACCCCACCCTTCCAGCGATGCATCCGTGTAGACGGACAGCTGGGGGTGGGGTAGGTGCAGCGAAACCCCTAATAGGAGATTCTGATGCTGTTTCCACCATAGAAGATGCGATATTATCGGCTCCAAAACTGGCAACAGTTTTGACAGGGGTTCTGTTCTCTGTTTCCACAGAGACAACTGGATATGCCTTCACATTAGAGCATTGTACGGGATAACCTGCTCCATGGAGACCATCATGCCCAGCATCTGAAGGAACCGCCTCGCCTTGAATGTGGTTTCCCACTCGAAAACTCTGGAGGATGGCTAACAGAGACACCACTCTGGGCTCTGACGGGTAAACCCTGCCCTCCTCGAGGTCGAATCGCATCCCCAAATAAACGAAACGTTGAGTGGGCGTCAACTCGGATTTCTCCTTGTTGACTATGCAGCGTAGATCTGAAAGTAACTTCAGAGTCAGAGCAGTATCCACGTTCAACCTGGCTGCCGAGTCTGCCGTAAGCAGCCAGTCGTCTATGTAGGTGTGTAGCGCCACGTTCTCTTTTCTGAGAAACGCTGTCACCGCAAGGACCACTCTTGTGAAAACCCTCGGAGCTGTCGACAGGCCAAACGGGAGACTGTAAACTCCCATACTTGATTCTGAAACGCAAATCTCAGAAACCTGTGCCAACTCCGATTCATAGGAATGTGGAAATATGCATTTTTCAGATCGATCGATACACACCACATTCCTTTCCTCAATCCCGCATTACCGACCTCGGCGTATGGATAAACCAATTTAATGGCCTGAGATTGAGTATGGGTCTCCATCCCCCTGTGCTCTTGGGGACAAGGAACATGTTTGAATAGAAGAGTGGAGTGTTTCGATTTGCTGGTTTATTGCTCCCTTCAGAAGCAAACCCGACACTTCCTTTTGAACGGCTTCTAACGTGTCTGGCTCCCTTAGTACGGGTGTGCAGACAGGTGCCAAAGACAGATTTTGTGGTGGAAAGTCCCACCACTCCGGCATGTAACCCTGGGATAACCATCCCAGGACCAGACTGTCTGACGTCACACCTTGCCAGGCCTCGACGAAACGCATGAGCCTTCCACCCACCATAGACGCCTCGACGTCTAACGGGGTTGTCCGGCTCGCAGTCCGCCCCCCCACCCCTCTTTCTTAACGAGAGAGAGAGAACCATTTCGTTCTAGGCACGACGGGTATAACTGGCACCGCTGTTCCTGTCGCACAGGCGCGGTCCAGGCGGATATGAAGGGAGCTTTCGTACCCTCAGGTACGCTTCGGCCCCTTCTGTCCGCCCTTTTAGGCCTTACCCTTACCCTTCCCCTTCCCGCCTCTAGGGCGGTCAGGAGCAACATTGGGGAGGGTAGGCGCCTCTACAACCTTCCTGGGCTTCTTCGCCGGCGGCGGCTCTGAAACCCCAGCTGAAGCAGAAGTCGCAACAGGCCTAGCTTTCGCCTTGCCCTTATGCTTCTTCTGCTCCTTTGAAGGTTGTCCCGTTAGCGGTTTCCCCACAGGCCCTAGTGCGTGCGCTTGCCGCACTAGCTCTAGCTGTAGGTTTACCGCTAACCGATTCTGCGCGATACTGGCGGTATCCTCTAAGATGGCCCACGCTTGGCCACCGAAGATGCTAGGCTCTGTCAGGGGTGTCCCAAGGAGACGCTCCCTGACTGCCGTAGCCGGACGCATATGGTCAATGACCATTTGCCTCCTGGATTTCGTCACACGCGCTTGCACCCTTGCCAATGCGTCCATCGACAGCACCAGGCCGTCATTGACACATGAAAGCGCCACAGGTGGCACAGGGTGGCCTGCCCCGCTTCAGCCCACACCGACTGAAGGAGACGATAAGAGTGGTTGACAGCGCTCATCGCTGCCCTCACACCCTCATCGCATAGGGACAGGACTTCTTCCTGGTGTACCTGAGACTTGTCCACAAGTGCCGGACCGGGGTGACCTGCCATGGCACTCTGGACGCCCAGTACCCATCGGTCATCCTCCGTGACCGACGGGACTACACCATACCTGTCGTATTCCCCCCGCGGAATACGACATCTTGCCCGCACCTCCCTGGAGGCCGCAGGGAGCTGACCCTTGGTCATCAGTTGTTTGCTATAAATAGCATCCAACCATTCTATGAACCGTGGATCCAGTCCCACTGACTGGATCCGGGCCGCGGGCAAAATCCCCGTCCTGATCGACGCAACCGACGGACGGGGCGCATCTTCATCGGCCGTGACCACAGACGGGTCAACCCTGGCTAGCCACGCCAGAGCATCTGACCAATCTACCTCCGATGAAGACACCCCCGCAAACACGTCACCCGTTGACGTGCTCACGGGTCTGCCAGCCACGGCCTCCCAGCAAGGAGCCACGGCTGACACGCCAGGCACTCCGGTACCACACGGTTCCGCCGCCACCCCATGAAACACTCCGGTCCATGGGGTAGGTCCGCACGGAAAACCGTACGGACCCGTAGCAGTCGCGGAACCATAGCCGGCCACGGGCGCCCACGGCACCCCACGTCCGACTGCCGGACCAGGCGAGATAGGTGAGTACCACGCCCGGCCCGGCACACCCGTTCCCGTGACGGCTGGTGCCAAACCAAGCCGCACGGAACCGGTGCACGGTAACGGATTTGCCTCAGCCACAGGCGGAGCCGCTGACCTGGCTTGCGCCAAACCAGACAAATGGAGGCCGGTTCCGTCTAGGACGGAATCAACCTCCATATTCTCCACCTGCGGCTTCACGGGCCGCAGCAACCTCTCCTCCTCGGCCTCCTCGTCTTCAGACTCCGAAGAGTCGTCACTAGACGAGTCAACCGTGGAACCGTCCTGGCGGACGGCTCCCACACCTGACGGACCGGCCACCGCTACTGGACCACCCGGAGGTGGCCGCAGAGAAACAGAAACCCCTCTGGCCGAAGCCAGACGGGACTGCCAGGGGGCCGTACGAGACGGCCCCCTCGGTAACCAGTCCAGAATCCTGTCCGAGGACAGGATCCGTACCAGGCATGGGGAGAAACTGCCCCCCAACCTTTGGTAGCAGGGACGACACCAGCGTGGTCAGAACGCTATGCAGAAAAACCCTGCAGAGCCGGACCAAACCACGCCGGCGGTGCCATCTCCGCCACCTCCAGCTGGGGACGTGGAGCACCCGCACCGGCCGAACCGGGCGCTCCACGATTTACTCTCGGACCGCCTGACCCCGCGTCAGACCCAGCCAAGTCCTTCTGGGCAAGGAACTTAACCATCGTTTCGACGGACCACACTGCACAAACATTACACCTATGATCTATATTACACAGGGCACACTTAAAACAGACATGGTCCTTGAACATTACACGGACAAACTTATGGCAGTCGTCACATGATGGCGGGGCTGGCTTGGCCTATAAAATAAGCCCAAACCTACAATAAACAAGCGAAACGAGACCCGGATGGAAGGCAGACAATTAATTTTCAAATAATTTGACTCATAAATTAACTGTAACCCTCCCGCACCCCACCCCGCCACAACAACGATCGCATTGACTATGACGACAAGAACGAGGCGGGCATTAAACACACCCATAATAGATCCTCCAGGATGTGTAACGGCTCCAGGAATCATATCGCATAGCATTCGGGGTATATTTACTAATCAATATAAATTATACTCCTAACGAAAGCAGCACAATATGTGAAGAAAACAACAAAATGTATAACAAACTGCTGTATCACACGGTAAAACCGCAGACCACGCATCTACTCAAGAATTTTGAAACCACCGATCATTGCAAACCGATCGTGATCGCACGTAAACTTGATCATTCTAAAGTTTCCGGTACCATTTTTAGTACGCAGCACCCAGAACAAGATGCGCGAATTAATGAAAATTTTTTCTTCACATAAACATCCGAGCGACCGGGTGTGACGTCACCCGCTCGGATCCTACGGAGAACGACGTCAGCCGATATTCGTGTTAGAAATACCGTAGCATAACACCTATTTTCATATCTGCCGATCGCCTGTTTGGGGTTAAAGAAGGCGATCGTCTGGCATATATCGTTGTTAGCACACGTCCCAGATTTTATGGGGTCAGAAATTGGAACATGCGACACAGCGAAATTTAGAGACCTAAGTCTTTTAACTATGGATAATAAAGAACGATACAACCTGGTTATCTTCGGTGGTATTCTCCATAGTATCCTTTAGTTAATCCTTTCACGAACACACAAACTATCACAGATTAAAGACTTAGATTCTTTTAAAAAACACTAAAATCCTCAATGCAGAAAGCATGTATTGCTCTTGTTGCTATGCAAACAAGAATGAGCTCTATGGTAAACGGGTACTCGGCAGTTGGGAGCCGAGTACCCGGTTCCCAGGAGTCGGTAAAGCTTTCTAAGTCTATAATCCTAGAGCCGCTGTCAAGGCCAGCTAACACACGTGTCATGC